>OX451740.1:22917168-23652168 GCA_948472305.1 Vicia faba
ATGCTAAAAATACTTAACACAATTACTATCATGGTCTATACGATGACCCGCGCCAGTCCCGTTTAACATCCTAATACAAGGTTGTTTACCAAATGCAATGGTAAAACAACACTGTCAAAAGGGTTAAAAATGTGTAGGAAATACCTTTGAGTAGAATAGAGTAGATAACTCTTAGTTACTTGATCAAAACTTGCAAAACATCCTTGCTATTTTCAAACACACTCCACAACACAATTTCAAAACATTTCCCAAAACAAAAAATTGAAATCTTTTCAAAAGACAATACACCTTTGTATATATTCAAACAAGAATCATTACAAAGGTTGCCACAACGATGGCCTCTTTTCAAAACATTTTCAAAACCACACACAAAGCACCATTTCAAACAATTGAAAAGCAAAAGGAAGTGATCTAAACAAGTAACTAAGAGCCCATGGATAACCATGGATGAAAAGGGTGCTTGCACCTTCCCTTTTCATAATCTACTCCCCGAACCCAAGAAAACATCTCAAAGGTTTTTCCTGTGCTTTTTGACCTTTCCTTAGGATAAAATAAAAATTGGTGGCGACTCTTGCTAAACCGAAACATTTGCGAACACAAACGCAAAACCTCAAGTCAGTTCTCCCACCGTATCACAGGCGCATCTTTTGAAAATGATGGGTTCATACTAGTAATATTGCTTTAAGTCATGTAAAAATTTCTTTTTTTGTTGATATGTTGGTTCAGGTGGAAGTACTCTGGCTGCTAGGTAGTTGACAAAGTCTGCGTACCATGGAATTGAGGATTGAGTAAGTGTTTCATCCAATGGTATTTCATTGTCAAATTTAGAGTAATCCTCCTCATAAGAGTTATTATTTTGAGAGTATTCAAGTATATCATTCCTCAACTGAGCAATGAGTCATTCATATGGAAAGTCACCATTGATTGACAATTGATCATTTGTTATGTTATCAAGCCTCTAAAAGTGGTCTACTACAATATTATATGTTCTTTTCTTATCTTTGATTTCTAGATCAAACTTTTGCAGCAACAAAATCCATATTAGCAACCTTTGTTTAACATCCTTCTTATTCAAGAGGTACCTAATTGCAACATGGTCGGTGTACATGATTATTTTAGCTCCTACGAGGTAAGAACATAATTTATCTATGGTAAACACGACAGCTAAGAGTTCCTTTTTAGTGATGGCATAATTCATTTGTGTCGTGTCCAAGATTTTACTAGCATAGTAAATGGCATGGATTTTCTTATCATTTCGCTGACCTAGAACAACACCCACCATGTAATCGCTCGCGTCACACATTATCTCGAAGGGTTCGCTCCAATCAGGAATTTGCATGATAGGTGCGGAGATTAACGCATGTTTGAGTGGTTGAAAGGATTCTAAGGATTTGTAATCAATTATGAACTTGACATCTTTCATTAGAAGACCAATTAGAGGTTTGGTTATTTTAGAGAAGTCTTTTATGAAATGTCGGTAGAAACCAGCGTGTCCCAAGAAGCTTTGTACTTCTCTAACTGTTTTAGGTGTTTTAAGTTTTTCTATTACTTCAAATTTGGATCTATCTACTTTAATACCCTTATCAGACACAACATGTCCAAGTACAATTCCTTCTCGAACCATAAAATGGCACTTTTCCTAATTTAGCACTAGGTTTACTTTCACACACCTTTCCAAAACCATCTCTAAGTTTGCAAGACATCCTTTAAAACTCTGCCCACAAATAGAAAAATCGTCCATGAATACTTCCATGGTGTCATCTAAAAAATCTTAAAATATTGCCATCATGCATCTTTGGAATGTCGCGGGAGCGTTACATAACCTAAATGGAATTCTTTGGTAAGCAAATATGCCATAGGGACATGTGAATATGGGTTTCTTTGGTCATCTAGGGGAATAGGTATTTGGAAAAATCTAGAGTATCCATCCAAATAAAATAAATTTGAATGTCTAGCGAAGCGCTCAAGCATTTGATCTATGAAAGGTAGAGGAAAGTGGTCTTCTCAGGTAGCTTTGTTAAATTTTCTATAATCGATACACATTCTCCACCCCGTCTTAGTACGCTTTGCTATAACTTCACCCTTTTCAATTTCAACTATTGTTTCACCTCTCTTTTTAGGAATTACGTGTACAGGGATGACCCACTTACTATCGAATATTGGGCATATGATTCCTGCTTCCAACAACTTTAGTACTTCCCTTTTTACAACATCACTCATGATGAGATTGATCCTCCTCTGATGTTCTCTCGATAGAGTCTTCTAGCATAATGCGATACATACACACAGAAGGACTGATCCCCTTTAGATCCAAGATGCTATATCCTCAAGTTATGGGGTATTTCCTTAAAACATCCAATAGTATCTTAGTTTCTTCTAGACCTAATTCTACATTGACTATCACTGGGTGTTTAAGTTCCTTATCTAGGAATTCATATCGTAATTTCTTGGGTAATATCTTAAGTTCTAAATAAGGTGTTTTGGGTAAAGGTATATGGTTAGGAGTGAGTGATAAACACTCTCTCATACTATCATTAACGTATGATTCACACTATTCATCATCTTCGAAGATAGGTGGTGCTAGGATTTCCAGGACTCCAGTATCCTAAAGAGGTTCCATTTCCATTTCTTTAAAGCACTCGTCGATGATATCTATGAAACAATAGGTATTTTCTATAGTAGGTGCTTTCATGAACTTAGAAATAATAAATTCCATCTGCTCTTCACACACTTCAAAGGTTAGCTAGCCTCGTTTCATATCTATTATAGCACATGCAGTTTCTAGGAATGGTCATCCTAAAAGAATTGGTATACTAGAGTCTTCCTTGATATCCATTACCAAAAAGTCTGTAGGAATGAACAGTTGAATGATTCTTACAGGGACATTCCCTAATATGCCTACAAGATACTTTATTGAGCGATCAACTAGTTGAAAGGACATTCTAGTTAGCTTTAGGCTTCATAGATTTAGTTTCTCGATTATTGAAAGAGGCATCAAGCTTATACTGGATCCTAAATCACATAGTGCTTTTATCTATAACTAATTTTCCAATCACACAGGGAATAGAGAAACTCTGTATATCTTTTAGCTTTGGTGGCATCTTATTTTTTAAAATTTGCACTACATTCTCTAATATTCCTACAAGATACTTTATTGAGGGATCATCTAGTTGAAGGGACATTCTAGTTGGATTTAGGATTCCTAGATTCAGTTTCTCGGTTATTGAAAGAGGCATCAAGCTTAAACTAGCTCCTAAATCACACAGTGCTTTATTTACAAAAAATTTTCCAATCACATAGGGAATAGAGAAACTCCATGGATCTTTCAATTTTGGTGGCATCTTGTTTTTTCAGATTGCACTACATTCTTCAGTAATGGATACTATACTATCATATTCAAGCTTCCTCTTGTTTTATAAGATTTTTTTCAGGAATCTGGCATAGGAAGGAATTTGAGCAATGGCTTACGAGAAAGGTATTGTTAAATGATGTTGTTTTAGAAGTTCTACAAACTTCTTAAATTGATTGTATGTCTTTGACTTAGCTAGTCTTTGGGGAAAAGGACTGGGTAGTTGATATGGAGATGGAGGAACATAAGGTTTCTCTTTTTCTTTGCTCTCTTTCTGTTTATCATTTGACCTATTTATTCCTTCTGGTACTCCTACATGGTTATTGTCTTTTTCATTGGTTCCCTTAATAATTGCATGTTCGTTTACTCTCGGATCAACTGGGCCGTCATATTCTGTCCCACTTCGTAGTTGATAGCATTAGTGTAGCCCTTCGGGTTTGGTTGAGGTTGGCCAGGAAAAACACATGTTGGGGCAGTAGTAGCTGCTTGTTGCTGTGCCACTTAAGAAATTTGCTTTTCAAGCATTTTGTTGTGAGTGGCCAAAGCGTCTACCTTGTTTTGCAATTGTTTTACTAATTCATTAGTGTGAATGTTTTGGTTCATGAATTCCTTATTTTGTTGAGTTTGATAAGTAATGAAGTTTTCCCTTATAAGTTCAAGGTTTGAATTTTTAGGTGCTTGAGGAGCAGTCAGTGTTGTTTTTCTGAAAACCAGGAAGGGTGTTGGGTGCTTGGTTAGGATCAAATAATACATTGTTATTCTTATAAGAGAAATTTGGATTATTCCTCCATACTTAGTTATATGTGTTCGAATATGGGTTTCCTTGGGTGTAACTTAATTGAGAAAGATTACGAGTCCTCTAGATAGACCATCAAATCTCCTTATGTGACTTCAAAAGATCATAACTTGTTCATTTTTTATCTCCTTAAGCCCATTCTTGTTGCAAAATGATCTTAAGGATCTTAAACTTAACTCTTATTTTATGTGCAAAGCTTGAAAATAAGTGGAAGATTCCCAAAGCACTCAAAAGATTATAGGTCACCTCATGAATTTTCACCAATTTTAGAAGGCCATAAAATTTTAAATACTTGGTATTTTAGAGTGATTTAAGTTTCACAATGATCTTTGGGAAGTCTAATTCAAGCTAGCATCAATTACCAAAGATCAATTTTGGAGGAAAGCCTTGTTTGAACTCAAAACATTATAGGTCATTTTTGAAGAAAAACTTAGAATTTTTCTAAGTACAAAAAGTCAACATTTTTTTCTCAACGTTGACTCATCACAACTCTTAGCTCAAGCATCCAATTGATCTCACTCTTTGCACATTGTAAAGTTTGTAGCCTTATCTTTCAAATTCTTCAAGGATCATGCCCTAAGAATCCTTGAGCTGTGAACACCATGGATTCAAAGATGGTACCTTGAAACTGAAGTATTCTCCAAAGTCAGAATTTGCAATTCATAATATGGTTTCTAATCACCAATTTAACATACGTTTTTGATTTAGACATGTTCAACAAAGTTCCCAAAGTTAAATTAAGGATCAAAATGCAGGAATTGATTGAGTTTTGATGCACATGGAGTCAAACTTTTTCACTCTCGAGCTTGATCCAATTTCCCTCCAAACTTCAAATTTCCTCTTAATTCTTTGCACCATTCGCTTCCCTATAAATAGAGGACCTCACTCCTCTGATTTTAACTTTCTCAGATTTCGAATTCCACTTTTCTCCACTTTTCAATCCAATTTCTTCATTGATCCTTCATCCTTGGACTTCACTGAAGCTAACAGAAGAAGAATCAAGCCTTGAGGTTCCCTGAATCGTGCTAGCCATGTCCATATATAGAGCAAGTTCATCTAACTTCGTTCAAGTAGTTTAAGGCACCAAATCCTCTAACTCAAATTACTGGAAAGGTTTATGATGTTCACTGATGCTTTCTATTAACTCATTTTTGTGAATCAATGCATTTGATACTTCTGTTTTCAATTTCAAAATTTTCAAAACATCTCTGATTTTTTCCAAATCGAGTAAGATGTGTTTTATATAAATTTGGCACGAGGATATGGTTGTTATCATCTTGAAGAGATGCATCTGATGATACCACTATGAGCGTCTAAATTTACAGATTTAATAATCATGGTGTCTCCCTTGTTGTAGGGTAGTTGGTGGTTGAAGATGACCTACATGGACTCTTCAACTAATGAGAGGAAGACAATTGAAATATTGTGATTGGTATGACTTTCGTGACTTCAGTGCGCGCTTGTTGACTGTGGATCACCATACATAATCACTTTTGAGCCATCAAATGCGCCAGCTTATTTTAATGAACTGGATCCAATGCCTCACATTATTTATGATTTATTTATTTTTACAAAATTTGTTTTAAATTTGTTTTAATTTCAAAATTTCATAACTCTCTTATTTTTTATCCAAAAATTATTAAAAAAATACAAAAATACTTTGAATTATTTCTGATTTCGTGAATATTTTTTCATATTTTTATTCTAATGTTTGATATTTTTCATAATTTTTTTTTACTTATCTTAATTATTTAAAAAATACTTCTTGGCACTTTTTAAATTCTAATTTTTTTTGTCAAGATCATTTTCTCTATTTCTGAGTTTTCTGAAATTTTTCTAACATTTTATTTTGACTTCTACTATTTTTGATCTTTTTTCACTTATTTGAGTGATTTTAATTAATTTAAAAATATTTTTCTGTTTTAAAAAAAAACTACCAAAAATTTTATAAAAATATTTGAGATCATTTCTAATTTTTCTATGGTTTCTTCTAATTTTTCTTTGACACTTTGAATATAGTTTGCTATTTTGCCTTTTATTTCCATTAAAAAACAATTCAAAAAATCATTTTTCTTCTTTTTATTTTGTCCATTAAATGAAATTTTTTTTTTTAATTTATTATGACTATGTGATTGTTGATCATGAACTTCATTAACATTATTGGATCTTGGGTGTTGAGTTTAACTCCACCAAAATGGACAGATGATTTTAATGATAGTTTGATGAAAATATTTGATTCAAATACATTCCCTCCATATTCATCTTATCCCTTTCTTATTTGTACTACATGTTATTAGAGAATGATCTACATATCACTCCTCTAAACATATGGTACATAGATTGCTATTGACCGATCTCAAAATAGGTGCGACTTTTATATAAGTCCACTTACGATTGCTTAATATATCACTAAATTTTGTCCCGATTCGAGAAATGATCATTCGTGGCCCAAACCTATGTTTGCAAGACCAAGTATGTTTAATTTGAAACCTTTGATCCAATAATCATGAGGTTCATTGTTAGGAGGCTTTGGTGTAAAATCAAGCTTCTCAAATGAACTTTTGTTTTGATGAATACAAACCATGATTGACAAAGAAGGCAAAGATTTATGATCAAGCTCAAAGGCATCTATGGACAAAATCTTCAGTTCAAAGCTCTTAACTTCTATATAGACGATCGCCTATTTCATTACTTTATGGGCTATATTATGTTTCAAAGAGCCGGAAACCACTGCACTGTGACCGACCTGGAAATGCAGCTGATTTATGCAAGAAAGAAGGGGATAAGTGTTAACTGGGCAAGACTTATAATGGTGCATATGCTGAGAGTCGATGCAAAATCGAAATTTCTTCCATATGCTTATTTTGTTACTTTAATTATGGAGGAATTTGGAGTGGATTTTGCTGCGTTTGAGAAAGTGCATATGGATCCAAATCTGAATAAGATTTCCATCAAGAATGTTAACTCCATAATGGACGTGCATTACAATCCAGAAATAAAAACTATCACTTACATTGGTGAAGATGTTGTTGGTGATGAAGGGAACGATCACGAAGTCGAAGGCGGTGAAGTTGTGCCTCCTCGACCTACTGCTCCCTCTGGTCCAAGCAATCAAGAGCTTATGGATTACATGTCTCAACAATTTGCGTCCATGAACACCAACATTAACAACCAGTGGAATGCGATCAATGATTCTACTACAACCCGGATTAATGAGTTCCGCACATATGTGAATCAACAATTTTCATACCTTTACTCTCATTTTCACATCCCACCATATGATCCAAATAATCCAGCTGCACCTCCTCAACACTACACAGAACCCCCTTTTCAACAACAATTTCCGAATCAAGGCTCTTGGTCCTATAACCACCATAACATGCATCACCCTTGAAGTTCTGGCTAACTAGTTTCTGTTATGTCCTTGTCTTGTTATTCTATGTTTTGTTTGTTAAATTTCTGTGTAAACGTTAAACAATTTGTGTTGCTCGTTTAATTAAAGTTTTTTCGATATATTGTTTTATTACTGTTTGTTTTGTGCATCTTTCCCTTCTTTTTGATAATGTCAAAGGGGGAGAAAGATGTGGTACTTTATGCTTGTATTTTTCCTTGTCTTAATTTTTTTAAAGGTACTCTCCAACCAAGATGAACAAATACAAAGGATTCCAATCTTCTCATACGTAGGGGGAGTTTTGCATCTTAGGGGGAGAAAAACTCTTTCTGGAAACTACAACGCATAAAGCAAGATTGTTTGTCATCATCAAAAAGGGGGAGAATGTAAAATCATGAATATACTTAAATGTAAAAGAATCAATAATATATTCATGATTTCCCTTGATGATCCATCTTTGAAGGTTAAATGTCTCATGGCGAACAATGATGATTCATGGTTGTGGCACAAAAGAATTGCTCATATTCACATGGAACACTTGAATAAACTAATCAGGCATGATCTTGTCATTGGATTGCCTAAGAGAAATTTCGTCAAAGATAGACTTTGCGATGCTTGTCAAAAGGGGAAACAAACAAAATCAACTTTCAAATCTAAGAATGTGGTGTCCACTACAAGGCCACTACAATTGTTACATATGGATTTATTTGGTCCATCAAGAACAAGGAGTTTCAGAGGTAATGTATATGCTTTGGTTATTGTTGACGATTTCTCTAGATATACTTGGACATTCTTTTTAGTACATAAAAGTGATGCATTCAAGGCATTCAAGAAGTATGCTAAACAAATTCAGAACGATAAGTCTCTAACAATTTCCTCCATAAGAAGTGATCATGGCGGAGAATTTCAAAATGCTCTATTTGAGGAATTCTCTGGAGAACAGGGAATATCTCAAAACTTCTCGGCACCAAGGACTCCTCAACAAAATGGAGTGGTAGAAAGAAATAATAGGTATCTTGTGGAACTTGCTAGAACAATGCTTAGCGATTCAAATCTTCCAAAATACTTTTGGGCGGATGCGGTGAGCACGACATGTTTTGTTAGCAATAGAGTTAACATAAGACCAATCTTGAAGAAAACTCCATATGAACTCTTCAAAGGGAGGAAACCAAACATTGCTTTCTATCACATCTTCGTATGCAAATGCTTTGTCCTAAACAACGACAAAGATAACATTGGTAAGTTTGATGAAAAATCCGATGAAGGTATTTTTCTTGGCTACTCTCTTTCTAGTAAGGCATTTAGAATCTACAACAAAATAAATTTAACAATTGAAGAATCAATGAATGTATCTTTTGATGAAACTAACCCCTCCAAAGAGGATACTATTGTTTGTGATAATGATGATGAAATACTAGAAGATCCTCAAGAAAATTCTTCAAAATATCAACCGATTCAACACGAAGAATCACTCCAACAAGAGTCAAATCTCAATGATATACCAAAAGAATGGAGAACTCATAGAGATCATCCTATCGATAAAGTAATTGGTGATCTAAGTCAAGGTGTGACAACAAGATTAAATCTCAAATATGCTTGCCTAAACATGGCGTTTGTCTCTCAAATTGAACCTTCCAAAGTTGATGAAGCCTTAGGCGATGACCAATGGATTATCGCGATGCAAGAAGAATTAGATCAATTTGAAAGGAATCAAGTTTGGGAACTTGTCCCTAGGCCAAACAACAAACACATTATTGGAACAAGATTGGTGTTTAAAACAAACTTGACGAGAATGGAATAATTGTTCATAAAAAAGCAAGGTTGGTAGCACAAGGCTACAATCAAGAAGAAGGAATAGATTTTGAAGAAACTTTCGCTCCAGTTGCAAGGTTAGAAGCCATTCGTCTCTTACTTTCTTATGCTTGTTCATTAAATTTTCAGCTTTTCCAAATGGATGTCAAAAGCGCATTCTTGAATGGATATATCACTGAAGAAGTCTACGTTAAGCAACCCTTGGGGTTCGAAGATTTCAAGAATCCATCTCATGTATTTAAATTGAGAAAAGCTCTCTATGGATTGAAGCAAGCACAAGGGCATGGTATGATTGTTTAAGCAACTTCTTATGCGAAAAAGGTTTTAAAAAGGGAAAAGTTGACAAGACTCTGTTTATCAAGATAATCAAAGATGGCACTTTTCTAGCTCAAGTCTATGTTGATGATATCATTTTCGATTCTTCAAATCAAGAAATATGTGAAGAATTTTCAGCAATGATGCAAGGAGAATTTGAAATGTCCATGATGGGTAAAATGAACTATTTTCTTGGACTTCAAATCAAACAACTAAAAGATGGCATCTTCATCAACCAATCCAAATATTGCAAGGAACTCTTGAAAAGATTTGACATGGATAACTGTAAGGAAATGTTTACACCAATGGGTTCTGGTTCATATGTTGATCAAGATGAAATAGGTGTTTCCATCGACATTACAAAGTATCGAGGTATGATTGGCTCCTTATTGTATTTGACGGCAAGCCGTCCTGACATAATGTTTAGTGTTTGTCTCTGTACTCTCTTTCAAGCTAATCCAAAGGAATATCATCTCACAGCGGTGAAGAGGATCATGAAGTATCTTAAAGGAACAACAAATGTCAGACTATGGTATCCTAAAGGTAGTGTTTGAAACTTAGTTGGTTATTCTGACGCGGATTATGCAGGTTATAAAATGGATAGAAAAAGCACAAGTGGTACTTACCACACCCTTGGTAATGCATTAGTATCATGGGCCTACAAGAAATAAGCATGTGTTACTCTTAGCACGACCGAAGCTGAATATTTTGCAGCGGGTAGTAATTGCACTCAAATTTTGTGGCTCAAACAACAACTTCGTGACTACGGACTCGATCTAGGATGCATTCCTCTACGGTGCAACAATACAAGTGCAATAAACATTACGAAGAATCCCGTCATGCATTCAAGAACTAAACACATAGACATACGAAATCATTTCCTCCGTGATCATGTACTTCAAGGAGATGTCGAGGTAACCTTTGTAGATACTCATAATCAGCTTGCCGATATCTTCACCAAACCTTTGGCAAGAGGACCGTTCTACAAGATTCGACGAGAGCTTGGCATACTTGATGAACACGACATATAAGGTGCCTTCTATCCTTGTTGTGATTTTATATATATGTTTTAAATATGCTATATGTGAATATATGTTAAGTGGTATTTATTTTTTAATAAAAATTTGGTTTTGGTCATTTTTGGTTGATGAAAATCGATTGCACAAAGAGTGTAAATCGATTTCTCACTGAGTATTTTCAATTCTGACCTTTATGTTTCAAGTTCAAATTGATTGCACCATAAATGCAAATCGATTGCACTCTGTGTGTTTTAGTTTTATTTTAGTGTTTTTTTGTGCAAATCGATTGCACCTGTGTGCAAATCGATTGCACGTACTGTAACTTGCTTTTACGACAGAAAATTGTGTTGGTCAGAATTCCTCTCTCTCATATTCCCAAGCCAAATAAACTTTATTACAACCCACTCATTTCCTATCTACTCAAATCATATCCAAATTTCAGCTCTCAAACAACTTTCTCTCTCAAAAAACCTAACATCCTCAAAACCCTAAAATCCTTACCCATGGCTTCAAAACAAAAAAGAAAGCTGCCAGCTTCAGAAAAGGGAAGAAAAAGGTTGATTCATCATCTAATCCATTGCTTTCATCTCTCACCGAAGAACAAGAAGCCAGATTCACAAAATACTTTCAAAGGAAAATAGTATCCAATCCCAAATATGGTATGCTATCATCCTTTCCACAAGAATGCTTCTCTTTTCAAAATGATTTAGCTGTTTATGGTCTAGAACCATTAATTTTATCGTTCGGTCCATATTATCCGTATTTGGTAAGAGTGTTTTTCAGAAATCTAACTCCCCAAAAAGGAAAAATGGTGACATATATGCTGGGTACTCGTATCTCTCTAACTCCTCAGGTTGTTGGTGAGATTCTTCATATTACTTACACTAGAAGTTCCCTGTATGACCCTGAAAACGAGATATGGGATGACTACCAGAAAAAGGATTTCTTTTACAGCATTGGGAGGTTAAGTGAAGCTGAATTCCGTGCCAAACGGATTCGTGGTCTAGGTGGAGTAATTCCATCTAGAGACTCCTAGAGTGCAGGTAACTTCTATATAGACGATCGCCTATTTCATTACTTTATGGTCTATATTATGTTTCCAAGAGAAGGAAACCACTGCACTATGACTGGCCTGGAAATGCAGCTGATTTATACAAGAAATAAGGGGATAAGTGTTAACTGGGCAAGACTTATAATGGTGCATATGCTGAGAGTCGATGCAAAATCGAAAGTTCTTACATATGCTTATTTTGTTACTTTAATTATGGAGGAATTTGGAGTGGATTTTGCTGGGTTTGAGAAAGTGCATATGGATCCAAATCTGAATAAGATTTCCATCAAGAATGTTGACTCCAGAATGGGCGTGCATTACAATCCGGAAACAAAAACTATCACTTACATTGGTGAAGATATTGTTGGTGATGAAGGGAACGATCACGAAGTCGAAGGCGGTGAAGCTGGGCCTCCTCCACCTACTGCTCCCTCTGGTCCAAGCAATCAAGAGCTTATGGATTACATGTCTCAACAATTTTCGTCCATGAACACCAACATCAACAACCAGTGGAATGTGATCAATGATTCTACTACAACCCGGATTAATGACTTCCACACAGATGTGAATCAACAATTTTCATACCTTTACTCTCATCTTCACATCCCACCATATGATCCAAATAATCCAGCTGCACCTCCTCAACACTACACATAACCCCCTCTTCAACAACAATTTCCGAATCAAGGCTCTTGGTCCTATAACCACCAGAACATGCATCACCCTTGAAGTTCTGACCAAATCTAGTTTATGTTATGTCCTTGTCTTGTTATTCTATGTTTTATTTGTTAAATTTCCGTGTAAATGTTAAACAATTTGTGTTGCTCGTTTAATTAAAGTTTTTTCGATATATTGTTTTATTACTGTTTGTTTTGTGCATCTTTCCCTTCTTTTTGATAATGTCAAAGGGGGAGAAATATGTGGTACTTTATGCTTGTATTTTTCCTTGTCTTAATTTTTTTTAAAAGTAATCTCCAACCAAGATCAACAAATACAAAGGATTCCAATCTTCTCATACATAGAGGGAGTTTTGCATCTTAGGGGGGAGAAAAACTCTTTCTAGAAATACAACGCATAAAGCAAGATTGTTTGTCATCTTCAAAAAGGGGGAGAATGTAAAATCATGCTTCTCAAATGAACTTTTGTTTTGATGAAGACAAACCATGATTGAAAAAGAAGGCAAACATTTATGATCAAGCTCAAAGGCATCTATGGACAAAATCTTCAGTTCAAAGCTCTTAACAAATTTCAAGGTATAATTTTAATTTGATCTTAAGATATAGATGCTCAATGGTGAATAAAAAATGTTTTATAAATCATTACTCAAGTTTTTCAAAGTTAAAATTCATTTTTTACTTGAGTGCAATCAATTTGCATATTAGCGCAATCGATTGCATGCTTCAATTTTTCAGATGTTTTGCTTATGTTTCTCAGTGAAATCGATTTACATTACTTGTGCAATCGATTGCATACTTAAAATTTTCAAAACGCTTGCTTCTGTTTCTCAGTGCAATCGATTTACATTGCGTGTGCAATCGATTGCACTCACTTATTTTTTGCTACTGACTTTACATGCAATTGATTGACATTGCTTGTGCAATCGATTGCACACTTAAAACTTTTGAAAATATAGTTGTTGAAACCCCGTGCAATCGATTTACACAAAGGGTGCAATCGATTGCATGCTGCACGATTTTGAAAAACTGCAGCTTTTCACATGCTTGTTTATAATACCTTTTCATTGAAACCTTTCACTCAATCTTGGCATTTGTTCATGATTCATTTTCAGAACTTTATGTTGTTTCAAAATGGTGTTAAGAACATATAAATATTCATTTTCAAAATCATTTTCAACACCTCTTCCAAATATATTTTCTGAATTTTCAAAATACAAACTCTAGCTTTTCTTCACTTTCATACATAAGTTTTCTGCACACTTTCATACATTGTTAAACAGAAAACTTTGAGCAATTATATCTTGAGTCATTTTACAATATTATTATTGGAAGATAAGATCATTCATTGTTAAATCACTCTAAGTGATCAATACTACTCAACTCACTCAAAATCAAATATTGATAGTTACTTAATTATTTTTCCAAGATTGTTGGAAATAAGTTTAAGTGTTTTTAAATCTTGTATTTCCAGGATTTTTTGATACAAGTGTAGTCACTTTGAGAGGATTATTCTCATAGTTGACATAGTTAAAATCTAAGAGGATTGTTCTTGGTCCAAGATGATTGTTCTTGGTTTTTTGGTAGTTCTTGTTTAAGTTTGCCAAAATAAGGAAATCTCTTTCATGTTGAAAGGGGTCTGGAGTACTCTCGGACTGTGAGGGGAACCAGGATATATCGCCCGTGTCTCTTTATTTTTCTGCACTTTAAGCTTTCCTAAACTCACCATTAACCAGAAAAATAATATCCATCATCACTAAAACCAGAATTTTTTAAAGTACCTAATTCACCCCCCCCCCCCCCCCCCCCCCTCATAGGCGCACTTCGTACTTACATTTGGTCTTATCAATCCTCTAATGAACTTTCATAAAATTTGGTCTAAATGAATCATTTAAACATCATTGATAATGTTTTGTTGCCTTGATAATTTGAAATGGATGATATACTTGACAAAAAGCAAATGAAACTTGTTGTTGAGAGGCTTTGATTTTATTAATATTCTAATGAGTTTTCAAATGCAAGTTTCAAGATGGTCATTCAAGTAACCTCTAATTTCTAACTCATTAACAATTGAATTTTATTTTTATGCTTTTACTTTATGCCCTTATTTTAAGCACCATTTATCTTAGCATTTACATTTCATGCTATTTTCATCTTTGCTCACTTGAGCATTTACCTTTATGTCATTTTGTTTTGCTCACTTGAGATTTTCATTTTATTTTTGTAGATACCTAATAACCAACTTGAAAAATAAAAAAATTTAAGGTTACTTGGACTATTTGGTTACTATCCTTGGCATTTTGGAGTTCTGGACTTCTTGGACTTAGGATTACAGACCTTGACTACCTTGAGACCTTGTGACTTCTATTGTCATTTTGTCTGGAGTTCTTGGGGTTTAACCCAACATATTGGGTTGATATTCTTTGTGTGTGGGTTATTCTGATTATATGCTTTGTCTATGATTGGGAATTCATCTGTATACAGCCGTTACTCTGCCCAATTTTTGTGAAGACTTAATGCATTTGAAGTCTGGTATTCTTAAGAGGTTTAATATCTTTGCTTGTTTGGTTTCAAATCCAAAGGATGGGAATTCTACATTGACTCATTGTGTCAAGTGTTGGCTTCTTGTTGGTTAGATGGTTCTTTTCCATAGCTTTTACGTTATGCTTTAGGATAGTCCCTTCATCTCCTCCCATCTTCTTTAATTTTAAAAATCTTCTCCCTCCTTTTGAAAACTCTTCTTGTTTTCTAAACTTGAACAACTTTCACAATAAACTTGGACGTAGGTCCATGCATTTTCAAAAATCCTTTCTTAATCAAATTTTAAACAATTTAACAATACTTTGACATTTTTGTGAGAAGACTAAAAGTCAATCAATATCATTCAAACCATTTTTCCATTTTGGCTTTTTACCTTAAAACTTTTCTCAAAATATTAGACTCTTGTCAATCCTTGTAGTGATGCGAGCTACTATACTTCTACAATATGTAGTGGAGTGAGATATTTACCACTTGGGTGTTGAGCGAGATATTTTCCAAGCCATATCCTCCACTTTGAGATGACGCACATTCTCCTTTCTCATAATCGTGGGTAGTAAGGATGTTCTTCCACTCGGATATGACGATGATGTCTCATCTCTTAGAAACTAACCAACATACTTATGTTTTAAAATTCTTTAAAGTTGAATTACGAGTACCTTGATCCACTATTGCATGCAAGGTGGTATGTAGGCACTAAAGGTTCGCAACCGCGGCGGGTGCAAAAATTGTAAAATATACTTCTTTTCTCATCTCCACCATCTATTTTTATATAACTCATATAGCCAAAATACACAAATTTTCAAAGAGGTTCATGCAGAGTACTATAGATGTTTAGGATGCTAATACCTTCCCTTTTCAAAACCAACCCCCGAACTTAGATTTTCTCCCCCTTTTGTTTTGGGTTATTCACTCTTTTCCCATTCCTTTGGAAATAATAAAGTGCGGTGGCGGTTTTTATTTGATATGTGCGAGTCAAGTCAATCCAATGGCTTAGTCTCAACATTTCTACCCCTACAAAAAAAATGGTGATGTCATTAGGGACAAATCGACCAGTTGCTGGTCCATCGCAGAATGGGTTGAGCCTATCTTTGTTTATTTGTGTATGTGCTATTATTTGTTGTATATTATATGTTACATATATGTTTGTCTGGATTTTCCTGGTTTTCAGGATGCTTGGTGATTTCACATAAGTCCTCTACCCAGGCTTGGGCAAACTAAAGATGGAAAGAGCGGTATAGTCATGTTAACTTTAAGGGAGTAACCCCAAAAAAGGAGGCATGAGATCCCCCACCCAATGGAGGCTCCTTTGAATGTAGTTTCGTTTACCGAGTAATCTGGGAGACGTGCTACTTTCGACCTGGGAGCCTTCTGAAACTGAGGACCGTAGTGCCTTTAACCCATCTTGGCCTTTTAGGTGTAGTGCAGAAACTATGACGGAGTAATCCGAAAATGGTTGTCACGCAATACTACCCTCAGACGAGTTTTTCTTGAGAATATTACTAATTACCAAGTTAACCGGGACATTGATAATATCTGAAGGAAGGATGTAGACTCTGGGGTCCTTTTAGAACCTTGTTCGGCAGGTTATAAACTATTAGACCATACCTTGTGGGTAGTACCTTTGACCTCATGCTCGTGAAGTCGAACCTATGAACCCCATGTTTATGATCTTGTGTGTGATTTTTGCATCATGCATTCATGCACCCATGAGCATCCTTTAAAACATTTTGTTTCGAGGGACTTAAAGTTGACTTGTTTAAGAATATCTCAGGTATTGTTTAACCATGGATTCTGGCAAAAGAAAGACTTGGAAGTAAAGTTTCAAGAATCCTAAGATATATGATTTGATGAGTATGATTCCTGAGATCGAGAGTTCTACTGATTTTCAGAAGAATTATAGATCCATCGTGTCTCTCATAAAGCTCAGGATGAAGGAGGTTATTCTCTCGACTTTGGTCCATTTCTATGATATGATGTATCGATGTTTCACTTTCCCTGGTTATCAGTTGATGCCTACATTGGAGGATTATTCTTACCTACTGGGTTTACCTATCACCGATTGTGTTCCTTTCACCTGTTTGGAAGGAGAGCCAAAGTCCCATGAGATAGCTACTATGGTTCATTTGGATTATTTATTTCTTCAGTTGGTGTTTACTTTCTTGTTAAAATTTTCATCCTGGGTGTGATTTAGCCGAGTATTGACGTTACCCAAGCTTGTTTTTTCTGGTCATTCCCAGTGTTATATGTCTGTTTTGTCAGCATATACATGATAACAGTCATACATTCATACATACATCATGCATAGTTGAATTTAACGATTCATTGCTCATATGCAATCATTAATATTTATAAACACACGTTTTGCTATGCTAATCACTTCTGGAAGTTCACTAAACATGTTTAGAAGCAAAAACGCATAGAATAAATGTGTTTAGAAGCTAAATCAAGGATTTCAAATTCTGACTTTTAAAGTAAACTTCAGTTTCAAGTTACCAAGTTCAAATCAATGGCATTCTCAGCTCAAGGGGTCTTAGGGCATGATTATTGAAGCTTTAGAAAGAGGAGGGTACAAGCTTTGCAATGGGAAAATAATGGAATCAGATGGATATTTGAGCTGAAAGTTACAATGAGTCAAAGTTGGGCAAAAGAATTTGACTTTCCATACTTAGAAATATTTCAAGTTTTTCTTCAAAAGTGACCTATAATGTTTTGCATCCAAACATAACCTTCCTCTTGGAATTTGCTCTTGACCAAAAAAGATGCCATGAAATAGATATCATGAATGTCATTTTGAGACTTGAACCATTAAAAATCTCCAAAAATTGAGAGAGTTATAACTTGTTGAAGTTGGCAAAAAATCATAAAATGACATATAATCTTTTATGTCCTTAGGGAATATTCCATCCATTTTCTCACTTTTAACATAAAAGTAGGAATAAATTTCACATACTCAAGATCATTATGGAAAAAGAGTGGGCTCAAGGTGATAAAAATTGTCCAAGTTATGATCATTTGATGTCACACATGGAAAATTGGGGGTTCATCTGGAGGACTTGTAATCTTTTTTCATCATCAAGCTTATTCCACATGAAAACTACTTGAAAATTTTGAAGTTATTTATTAATAAACATTTGAATAGAAGGATGTATTTGGAATCACTCAAAAATATCAAAATATGAGCAAGATATACTTCTTTGAAGTTCAAAACCCGAGCTCCTAGATCAAGAAAATGCTTTGAGGAACTTTGACAAAGTTGAACAACCTTCTTGTACCAACACTTTTTCTTTGTAAATAGAAGTTGTTTAGTATGATGATGAAAACTCATAGCAACCAAAAACACTCCCATATCTTGAGAATTGAGAAAAGTATGCACTTGTGACCAATGGGAACAAGGCCTTGACTAGACAAATTCTCCTCCTAAGGCAATGAACCTCTAACTAGGGATTCAATTTTCATCAATATGTGTAGACCCCAATGGTCTTAAATGTTCTACATGACCCTATTATGTCCTCAAGATCATCCATGAAAAATTTCATGCATTGCACAACAAGTTTGCTCAATCAACTGCTCAAATGCCTGGAAATCAACTATATTAGGTCAAAAGTCAACTGTGACTTATATACAATCAAACTTCAAGATTTTTGGTCAACATAAACATTTTGATGTGATATCCAACATTTGATCAAGGGTTGATCATTATTCCTTAAGAAATGTTCCTAAGTCATCAAAAGTCAAAAATTGTAAATTAGGGTTTTTATAGGAAAAGTCAACCAAACTTTGACTAAGCATAACTTTCTCATACTTTATCAGAAATTTTTCCACCAAATCTAATTTTGAAGAGAATCCAATTCAAAACAACTTCTCTTGAACCCTTAAGTTCAAGAAATGCCCCAGTTAAAAGATAAAAGCTCGGACATTATAGATCCTTTCAAAAAGTCAACAAAAACACCTTTTGGGTCAAAGCTCCTTACACGAACATGGAAAATACAATTGAGATGAAACCTAAAGGGTTGTTTAGAGGACATCCTAAGCTCTTTAAAAATTCCAAGAACACCCTTATAGGTTTAAAATTGAAAGATATATGTATTGCTAAAGTTGACCAAGTTTTTAAAAATGCACAAAAGTCAATGTGAGCAAATTGGATCTTTTGAACTAATGGGCATGGGTTTTGGATCTCAAACATATCCATGGACTTATTCAAGACATTTAAATCCATTATTTTATTTTTATGAGATTTATTTTAATTCATTTGAATTTTAATTCATTTAAATATTAATAAATCAAATAAAATAGTAAAGTGATAAATTAAATCCTAAAGATTTGTTTTATGATCATATCATGAGTCTAAAATCCTAAGAGTAAGTCATGAATTCATGTGAAGGCTTATTAGAGAGAAAAGAGAATGTTTTGGCCAAATTTAGAAACATAAAATTCTAAGTTGCAAATCAAATTCTTTCCATACAATCTTCAAGATTCAATCCATATTTGTTAACCTAATATGATATACTATATATGCATAAACGTTCCAAACCTAAACAGACGTAGCTGCTGCAAAAAAGGATATTGTTCACAAGCTTAAAATTTCAAAGAAAAGTGGCAATCGTATTTGGAGTTACAGAAGGATTCAAGGCATTCTGAAGCTTGCAATCAATTCCTGGAGGCATTCTGAAGCTAGCTGCACCATTTCCAAGCATCAAAGCTCCAAAAATCACAACCCATACTATCACGGTTTGAACCTCATTCTTTAAAAACGATTATGGCCATACATGCGTTACAAATATGTTTTGATTATGCATTCTTGTTTATATGAATGTTTAGAACGTACTTGAATAGTTAATTGCCAGTTTTGATGAATATATGATGATCTGCCATTACTAGGGTTTAGACCTTTGTTTTAGGGTTTTCAGGTACAAGAAAAATTGGGCTTAAAGATGATCACCATCATGCTTAGGGGATCAAACCCAGTTGATCCATGGCCTTAAACCTAATTTATATTGCATGCTGTAGATTTTAGAAATTGCAGGTGTTGTAGTGACGGACAACGTCCGCAGGTAAAAGTATAAAAGCTAACACGACGAATGGGTGGAGAAGATGATGGTGTGGCATAGCCTGGTTGGCTGGTTTGAACCAGCGTGCATTTTTTTGTTTCAAACACATTTTGGCTTTTGTTTTGCATATAATATTATGTGTGTGGTATAATGAATGATTAACAGGTTGGTAAAAATGGTAAAAGCAACCCATTATAAAGGGGAGGACCTGGGTTCGATACCCAAGTCAGGCGTTTTATTTTTCTAACAAACTGTTTGCAGATCCCATGTCCCAAAGGCAAACACACCCACCATGTAACATCAAATCAGCACCATCCAACATCCACAGAGCCAGATCCAAGATCCTCCAGCGTGCATCCCCATCATGCACCCTCAAGCACGCCTCCCACTAGATCTCACGCAGGCTTTGGGCGTGCATAGATCTGGGCTTAACAAAATTCAACCAGCACCCCCCAGATTACTAATGCACATCAGGCCCAATATCTTTTCTCTCTTTTTTTTATTTCTTTATTTTAATTTGTTTAATTATTTTACCTTTTTTAAAATTCACCTTTTTTATTATTTTAATCATACAATCAGAAAAAAATCACAACAAAATAGATTTAGGTTTTTTTAATTAAAATTATTTTTTTGTAAATTACTTTAATTTCATTAATTTAACTTGTTTTCTTTAAATTCAAAATTGGTTAGAATTAGGTTAAATCAAATATTTTTTTAATAAAATAACAAAAATATTAGAATTTATTGTAATTAATATTTTATATTTTTTTCTTTCTTTTTTAATTTAGTTAATTAGGATACTACTATGATATTTTCATTAATAAATAAAACACAAAAAATAAGTTTTCTTTTAATTTAGGAGTATTTTTAGGGTTTAGACGCTTCTTTATTCTTCTAACGTTCATTTTTTTGTTTTACTTTTTAATTATGTAACTGTTTCCCAGTTTGTAATAGTTTAACTAGGGTTTAAATTTCTGCATCTGATTATGTAATTGCCCTGGGGCCATGTAATAGCTTAGGGGTTTTTATTTTCTGCAATTTATTTTCCGCACTATAAGCTGCTTAGATGAATGGCTAATAGGATTGGATGGAAAGATAACGATTAATTGAACATAGCATAACTTAATTCAAAGATAATATATCTGAATCAAGCACACTTGCACATGCTCACCCCTAGGGTATCTCCCACTTTGGTTGCCTTCGAAAACGGTTATAATTCTCGAAATGTGAGAATTTTTAGCGACTGTCCTTTAGTTTAAGAGATCACAAGTCCATCGATGCCCCTTTCGATTGTTGCCTCGGTTAATAAGTTATCTTAGAACTTTAGGACAATTACTAAGAGTTCTTTTCCAGTTGCCTTAGTGACCGTAAACGTCCCTTCGATAGTCCCTCAACATCCAACGATAGGGCTACCTAATCACTAATAGTAGGATAGCACTATCTAAAGGAAAGGAGGAAAAGAACACTTTTTTTCCGAGTAGGTAGATAGTTGTTAAGTACTTGCTCAAAACTAATTCTTTTTCACACCACACTTTCAAAACTCTTTTTCAAAAAAAAAAACGCTTTATCACACTCTTGAGGACTGATACAAGAGTTATCATAAAGCAAACAAACTTTTCAAAACACACAAACACGAAAGTAGTTTTCAAAATGAGCAAGTACCTAAGAGCCCGTGGAAAAACACAGATGGAAAGGGTGCTAACACCTTCCCTTTCCATAATCTACCCCCCTTACTCAGAAAATCTCAAGAAAGGTATTTTTCTGTTCTTTTCACCCTTTCCTTAATTTGGATAAAATATAAGTCGGTGGCGACTCTTGCTTACCGCACATTTGCGAATACAAAACACAAATCAGTATAATAGTCGGTTTTGCCACCGTATCACAGAAATGGCGACTCTGCTAGGAATGACTTATAAAGTGGGGTTTACCTTAGGGTCTAGATCATTTTAAATTTCTTTCTTTGTTTTCTTTGATTGCTTTACTTTTAAGGGTTTGTTAGGGTATTCTTGTACAGATCATATACCCGGATCTGGGGACATTTTTTAGGTAAACAACAATAGATTGTGGAGACTGTACGGTGTAGACCAATATGGTTGAAGCGATAGCTATGTTGGTGTGACACTTTGGTTGATACCGGTATCCCTTGTGTTAAATCGAGGAGAATACGGGGTCGCCGCGTGGTGTCGTGAAGCACTAACGAACCTTAGAACCTTAGTTGAGCAAACATGGCCATTAGAAAGTAGTGAGATAGCCGATTTTAGTGTAAAGCTGGAAATCCATTAATACTCAATACTACACTCATTGAGATTGGACTTTCGGGATGTTTCAGCCGCAAGAAAATATTGCTAAGCTGAGATAATACCGATAAAGAAAGATCAGTGATATTGAGACTCCTTAGAACCCGATTACTATTTGTAGGACAGGTTTGAAACTAACTAAACTTCAAGAGGGTACTTACCTTAAACCCCATGCAAGCCTAAACCTAAGGTCTTGTGTGCTTTCCTTGTGTGTGATTAATTTTCTTAAACATGACATCATGCATCATAAGCATTCATTCCTCATTACACTAACCATTTCAAGGATTAGGGGAATTTATCTTTGTTCTGTTTTGCAGATCATGGCTTCCGCTAGTAGAAATACCATCTGAATCATCTTTATGAGAATAACTCTTCAATTCAAAGAGCAAGCATCAAGGGTTCCAGAGACTTCTTCGTTCACCAAGAACTATGGTCGACTTCTCAATCTGGTTACCTCAGGTTTTGATGAGAAGATGATGAGTGTGCTCTTTCAATTCTTTGACCCTAAGCACCATTGCTTCACCTTTCCATACTATCAGTTGGTGCCCACCATGGAAGAATTCTCTCAGATATTGGGTATACCTATTTTGGATCAATTGCCTTTCACCGGTTTGGAAGAAGCTCCAAAGCCATAGATCATTGCAGCAGCTTTGCACCTGAAACGGTCTGACATTGTATCCAACTGGGAAACAAGAAGCAAAGTTAAGGTTTTTCTAGCCAAGTTCCTAATAGAAAAGGCTAAACTATTTTGGGGTGATTTGGACTTCCAGGCTTTTGAGGAGGTCTTGGCCCTTCTAATCAATAGGTTAATATTGTTCCCTAATCCAGACTTACTCATAGATGTGAATTCTATCAAGGTCTTCCTCTCTTGCAACCCTGTTCCCACATTACTCGGAGACATCTTGCATACTTTCCACACTCGTACCATGAAGAAAATAGGGATTCTTATGTGTTGTATGCCACTGCTTTCGAGGTGGTTAATTTATCACCTCCCCAAATCAGTATTGAAGAATGAAGAAGGTTTGGGCTGGTCGCAATGGATAATGTCACTTTCTGACATGGATATTCTCTAGTATTCCCGATTTATGGGAGATATTTCTATTATTGAGCGCTGCGGGGAATTACCTAATGTCCCACTACTCGGCATTAGGGGAGGCATAACTTATAATCCTTCTATGGCTCTATGGCTCTGTGAACCCAATTGGTCATTGGCTAGGTTAAAAATCAGAAATTTCCCTTTCTCAGTCAAAACCCTAATTTTGACCATTTTGCCCTTTTGATGATCTGATCAAATTTCTTGAGGCGTTGTAATCCAAACTTGATCAAATTGTACATAGGAGTCTAAAATGTTGTTGTGGATCAAAAATTATGAAGTTTGACTGTAAATTGGCCATAGTTGACTTTTTCCCCAATACAACTGATTTTTAGGTCAACTATCCAATTGACTGATAAAAAATGTGGTTCAAGGCTTGAAACTCAACATGAGCAATCTTAGGGGTCCAAGATGGTGTATGAAAGTCACATGAAGCATTGATGGTCCAAAAATCCTTGTGCAAACTCAAACCCTAATTTCAGGTTATCAGTGTAAGGAGATGTCTTGAGCTGACCAAACCCTAATCTTGTCTTGAGGCTAAGAAGTCTTGTGAGGAAAATCTTGATAAATGAGAGGGAAAATTTTGGAGTACAACAATGAACTAATGCACACAAAAAGAAAAACTCACGTGAACAATCAGTAACGCAAATATCATTCTTCATCCTCAAAATTTAATATTAAATTGTGTAATACATCACAAGTTTATGATACTGTTTATTAGAAACATCATTGTACACCTTTATTCAATTAACTATTTAGTGAATTTCCTTGAGAAAACCGGGTCGTGGTTTTGGATTTAAGAAGAATTTGGCAGTTGTCAAAGTAGATTTGTAATCAAGTTTGATTAGTGAATTAAGACCTCGTTGGAGAGAGGCGAAATCACCTTGGCGGGTAGACTGGAGTAGTTTGAGTTCAAACGAACCAGGATAAAAATAAACTTGTTCTTTACTCCATTGATTTTTAAGATCCCAATTCACCCCCCCCCCCCCAATTGTTGTGTTTTTCACTTCTTCAATTGGTATCAGAGCACCTGGATCTGGGTGCAAACACTTAACCGTGTCAGATAAAGATCAAAGGGGGGAACTGATGAATACATACATCCTGTTGATGAAAGCGGTCAGAAGATTGACAAAAAAAGGATGACAGATCATCAAAAGCAAGAATTTAGAAATAATCACAAGGCCAAAATGATTATCTTGAGTTCCATCTCATATTCAGAGTATGAGAAGATCACAAACAGAGAAATAGCTAATAACATGTTTGATTCTCTAAGAATGACACATTATGGCAACATGCAAGTAAAAGAAACCAAAGCCCTTGCACTCTTTCAGAAATATGAAGCCTTCAAAATGGAAGAAGACGAAACCATTGAAACAATGTTCTCTAGATTCCAAACTCGGGTGGCAGGGCTAAAGGTGATGGGCAAAGGGTACTCAACTGCTGATCATGTAAAGAAGATCATCAGAAGTTTACCAAAACAATGGAGACCAATGGTCACGGCTCTCAAACTGGCAAAAGATCTGAACATAATATCTCTAGAAGAACTTGTCAGCTCCCTCATAAGCCATGAGATAGAGTTAGAAGATGATGGGCTTCAAAAGCAATGTAAGTCTCTCGCTCTGAAATCTAACAAATATGAAACCAAAATTTTGCAGGAAGAAGCAAATGCAGAAAACTCTGGAGAATCCTCGTCAGAAGAAGACAAACTATTCTTTCTATCCAGAAGAATCAATCAGTTGTGGAAGCACAGGTAGAAGAATTTTAGAAACTCTAGAAGAATAGGAAATGACTCTAAACAATACTCTGGATACAAAAAATGTCAAGTAACAGAATCATTACCTGTTATGAATGCAATAAACAAGGTCACTATAAAAGTGATTGTCCAAGGCTTCAGAAGGAGAAACATAAAAGGTAGTTCGTTAAGGAGAAGAAGAAAAGTCTTATGGCAACATGGGATGACTCTGAATCCTCGGAAGACGGAACAGAATCAGAAGACGAACAAGCCAATATAGCTCAAACGGAAAACTTTTCATATGTCTCCGAATCTTCTGAATCTAAATCAGGGTCAGAATCAGAATCAGACACTGAAGAGGTATTTCTTGACTTTATTGTAAACTTTACTAAAGCTGAATTAAGAGAAAGTCTGAGTGAGATTCTTGAAAGATATTAGCAGCTTCGAGTCAAATTCAAGAACCTGAAAAAGGATCTAGTTTCTTACTCTGAAGAAACTGAGAATCTGAGATTAGAAAATTCTGAGCTAAAAGAAAAAATTTCAAAACTTGAAAACAATTTACAAAACACTCAGAGGGAAACAATCTCAGAGGTTCCCAGTAACTCTGATAAGATCATACAGGAATATCATCTTAGCTTTCCGAAGTTCCTTGCTAAAAACATAAATAGAAGCAAGATGGCTTCAATAATCTATGGAGTTAGCAGAAACGACATAATAGGTATAGGATACAAAGTTAAAGTATCCCAACCTAAGAAAGTTAAGGATCTGGTTATCAAACACACCCCTCTTTATTCTCACTTCACTATTGGGAAAACACATGACATAAAACATGTTGGTAAGGAATTTTATACTAAACCAAAATTCAAACCGAATTTTGGAAACTCTAACAGTCATGGACCCAGAAAGATATGGGTACCAAAAGACAAAATCATCTATGTTGCAAATATTTTTAAGAGCAAGGTTGAAACACCAGTATTAACACCTGGACTCTGGATGCTCTCTACACATGGAGGAAAGAAAGCTTATGTTCCAAATCCTGGAATTTAAAAGATTCGTAGGTTTCATTGGCAATCAGAAACAGAAGGTTATTGGCTCTAAAAACTTTGGAAACTGGAATGAAAATACAACATCAGAAGCTCTTTACGGAATCTCAGATATATCCAGAAGCAGATGCCACATCTTTTTAAAGAAACTTCTGTCAGAACAAGCCAAATAGAGTATTTATAACTTTTTGATTCTTGACAAAAAGGGGGAGAATAAAGAATATTTTGAATCACAATCAGAAGATCCTCAGGGAAGTATTTTATCTCGTTAGCCGAGTATTCTACTCAGGGGGAGCCTTTTTAATTTTTGTTCTTTATATTCCATCAAAATATACTAGTTTTTGTCATCATAAAAAACAAGGAGATTGTTAGAACATAATTTGGTTATACATCCCATAAGAGTTTTGATGATAACAAACACATGATATAAAGAACAAATATGCTCGCTAATAAAAATTATCTTTACATGCAAGAAGTTCTGATGTGAAAAAGAGGTTCTGATGCAGTTGGAAGTTCTTCCAGAACATCACCAGAAGTTCTGATTATGCAAGCACAAAAGTTGAGAGGACAATGAAAGATTCAAACACATCAAATATGCATGACACGCTTATATGAAGAAGTTCTGTTTGAACTTCTGAATGCACCAGCGCTGCGAAACAGAATCTCAGACACTCTGATGTGAAAAGTTCTGATCAAGTTGTAAATGACTCTCAACGGTAATATTAATCCTCTGATGTGAGAAGCTCTGAAGGGTTACAATTCCATTAATGCAAGATCATAAGTAACAGCTACAAACAGACAAGGATCTCCTGGTTTGGAAAGCTCATTAACTCGTGTTATGGACATACCAAAAGTATCTTCTTATAGCATGGCCTATATAAAGCAAACAAACATAACATTTCAAGATGATGAACTACTGCGCACAAAAAGAAAAACTCACGTGAACAATTTGTAACGCAGCTATCATTCTTCATCCTCAACATTCAATATTAAAATGTGTAATACATCACAAGTTTATGATACTGTTTATTAGAAACATCATTATACACCTTTATTAAATTAACTGTTTAGTGAATTTCCTTGAGAAAACTGGGTTGTGGTTTTAGACTCAAGAAGAATTTGGCAGTTGTCAAAGTAGATTTGTAATCAAGTTTGATTAGTGAATTAAGACCTCATTGGAGAGAGGAGAAATCACCTTGGCGGGTGGACTGGAATAGTTTAAGTTCAAACGAACCAGGATAAAAATAAATGTGTTCTTTACTCCATTGATTTTTAAGATCCCAATTAACCCCCCCCCCCCCCTTTCTTGTGTTTTTCACTTCTTCAATTGGTATCAGAGCACCTGGATCTGGGTGAAAACACTCAACCGTGTCAGATAAAGATCAAAGGGGGAAAAACACTATGATAGGAACAAGTCAGAACATCAGCAACAACCCTCTAGTATTTGACGGTGAAAATTTTGACTACTGGAAAGATATGATCAGAAGTTTCTTCCTAGCTTATGACGCTGACCTCTGGGATGTGGTAACTGATGGATACATACATCCTGTTGATGAACGCGATCATAAGATTGACAAAAAAGGATGATAGATCATCAAAAGCAATACTTAAGAAATCATCACAAGGCGGGAATGATTCTTTTGAGTGCCATCTCATATTCAGAGTATGAGAAGATCACAAACAGAGAAATAGCTAAGAACATGTTTGATTCTCTGAGAATGATGCATAAAGGCAACATGCAAGTAAAAGAAACCAAAGCCCTTGTGCTCATTCAGAAATACGAAGCCTTCAAAATGGAAGAAGACGAAACCATTGAAACAATGTTCTCTAGATTCCAAACTCTGGTGGCAAGGCTAAAGGTGTTGGACAAAGGGTACTCAACTGCTGATCATGTAAAGAAGATCATCATATGTTTAGCAAAACAATGGAGACCAATGGTCACGGCTCTTAAACTGGCAATAGATCTGAGCATAATATCTCTAGAAGAACTTGTTAGCTCCCTCAGAAGCCATGGGATAGAGTTAGAAGATTATGAGCCTCAAAAGCAATGTAAGTCTCTCGCTCTGAAATCTAACAAATATGAAACAAAAATTTTGTAGGCAGAAGCAGATGCAGAAAACTCTGGAGAATCCTCGTTAGAAGAAGACAAACTATTCTTTCTATCCAGAAGAATCAATCAGTTGTGGAAGCACAGGAAGAAGAATTTCAGAAACTCCAGAAGAACAGGAAATGACTTTGAACAATCCTCTGGATACAGAAAATCAAGTAACATAATCATTACTTGCTATGAATGCAATAAATAAGGTCACTACAAAAGTGATTATCCAAGGCTTCAGAAGGAGAAACAAGCCTGCAGCTACTCAACAACGAAATAATGATCCTAGAGCAGAAAGACCTGTAAGAAAATTCACTCAGATAAATATGAATTTGTCTCAAGTTTTGCCTCACCTACTGAAATCCAATCTGGTTACCCTGAGGGAAGCTCCCAAGTATCCCAACAACGCATCTCCTTGCTACAACCCAAATGCTCGTTGTGCTTACCATTAAGAAAGTCCAGGACATGATACAAATGATTATTGGGCTTTGAAAACCAATGTGCAAGACCTTATTGAGGCGAAGGAGATTGAATTTGACGCTCCTGAGATTCCCAATGTTATAACTGCTCCCATGCCCAAGCACAGCCGTGGTGTTAATGTTGTTGACGATGATGCATTTGTTACTTCTATTGAGGAACTTGTTACTCCTCCCATGACTGTTAAGTGGAATTTGTTGCAAGCTGGTTTATTTCCGGGTTGTGGTGAAGATTTCCACTTATGTATATCTCTACTGACTGGTTGCTATTTGTTGAAAGCAGGTGTGCAGCGCCTGATGGATGATAAAGAGATTCTATTTGAGAAGACTCCCGTCACAATTGTTTCTTTGTAAGGATGTTTCGATTATAACCATTTTCGCCAATCCTCTCAAGGTCTCCACCAAAAGACCCGTCAGGATTACATCTACTCAAAAGTTGTCTCCCCTGATCATCACTATGCCAGGGCCAATCCCATACTCCCCGGACAAGGTTGTTCCCTGGAACTATGGGGCTGACGTCTATTACCATGGCATCAAGCAAGACCTGTTGGTTGTTGAAGACAAAGTTTCTGGAAATACTGATCCCGAAATTGGCAATATCGTGGGGACCAGTAAGATAACAAGAAGTGGAAGAGTGTTCTCACCTGAGATTTCTCCTCCAAAAGCCATTACTATTCATGTGATCATTCCTATTGTTGTTCATGCTGATACTACCATTGAAATTCCTATGGTTACCACTGTTGCCACCCCTATCACCGTGTCGGCCGAGATTTGGGGCAAAGACATATTGATTGAGCCTGTCCAGACGAAGGCACATTTAGAATCCACTCCAGAGGCTTCCAAGAAGGAAATGGAAGAAATCCTAAAGATAATTAAAAAGAGAGACTATAATGTGGTCGGACAGCTGGGGCAGACCCCTTCTAAGATTTCAATTTAGCCCTACTATTGTGCTCCGAAGCTCATGCAAAAGCTTTGGTGAAATTCCTCAAAACTGCCCATGTGCCACAAGACAACCTCCGCTGACCAATTTGAAGATTGTGTGGCCAGTTTAACGGCTGATAACGGTTTGGGTTTTTCTGATGCTGATCTAACACACAAAGGAAGAAAACATAATGATGCGCTGCATGTCTCCATCGAATGCAGGGTCACTACTTTGGCCCATGTTCTAGTAGATACTGGTTCATCGTTTAACATGCTGCCCCAGAAGGCTATGGACATATTAGACTGTGAAGGTTTGACTCTGAAGCCCAACAACATTGTAGTGAGGGCTTTAGATGGTTAGAAAAGAATGGTGCACGGGGAGGTGGACATCCCCATCATAGTTGGTTCTCATACCTTTGACTCCACCTTCTACGTGATGGATATCATACCATCTTATTCTTGTTTGTTGTGTTGCCCTTGGATCCATGGGGAGGGAGCTGTGATGTTCACTCTGCATCAGATGATGAAGTACCCAGTGAAAGGAAAGATTGTCACGGTACATGGTGAAGAAGATTACATGGTAAGTCACCTGAACTCTTTCAGGTATGTGGAAATGGATGGCGAGTTCATCGAGACTCCATGTCATAACTTCGAAGAGGTTCCCCAGACCATGGCTGCAACTAAGACTGTTACGAATATGCTGAAGATCACCAGACCTCCCTTGAAAATGGCTTCTCTCAAGGACGCCAAAGCAGTTATTAAAGAAGGAGGGTGTACCATTTGGGGCCAACTCCTTGAAATTCCATACAAATCTAATAAGTTTGGTTTGGGTTTCTCTTCAGGGGCTCAAAGGGCTTTTCTTCATGCTCGGGTTGGAAGACCTCCTCTATGCATCAGCAATCATGGGGTCAACGCTTTAAAAGACAATGATGGTGACTATGATATGGATAGCTGGATCTTCCCTACTACCAACGGTGGACCCAGTAACTGGACGGCTAAAGACTTTGTGCTGATTAATTATATTCAGGAGTAATTGTCTTTCTTGTTTTTGGATATGTAATAATTAAACAATATAAACTCTATGGCCATGTGTCTTACCCGGGGCATAATGGTTTATTTGTGAGGGTTATCATGTTTCAATCTCATATGTCATTAATAAAGCATTGGACGTTTTGCATATAAATTTTGCGCTCTCTGTCTTTCTTTTCTGCTTTTTACTTTGTCAATACAATTATGCTCTTACACAAAATGGTTGATACAGAAGAGGACAAAAAAGAAGTCAAGATAGGTGCAAACTTGGAGTTTGGTGTCAAACAACGATTGATACATATGTTGCATGATTATGTCGAGATCTTTGCCTGGTCATATGAAGACATGTCGGGGCTGGACACTGATATTGTGGTTCATCGTTTGCCAACTAAAGAAGATTGCCCTCCAGTAAAGCAGAAGGTTCAACGTATGCGCCCTGAAATGTCGGAGAACATTAAAGCAAAAGTTATGAAACAATTCAACGCTGGATTCTTAGCTGTCACCTCTTATCCATAATGGGTTGCTAACGTAGTCCCAGTGCCTAAAAAGGACGACAAGGTACGAATGTGTGTGGACTACAGAGATTTGAACAGGGCAAGCCCCAAGGATGACTTCCCGCTTCCCCACATTGATGTCCTGGTTAACAACACCATACAACATAAGATCTTTTCCTTCATGGAAGGTTTCTCCAATTATAATCAGATCAAGATGGCACCCGAAGACATGGAGAACACAACCTTTGTCACACAGTGGGGCACTTTCTGCTACAAGGTTATTCCCTTTGGGTTGAAGAATGCTGGGGAAACCTATCAGCGAGCTATGGTAGCTTTATTCCATGATATAATTCACCATGAGATAGAGGTCTATGTTGATGACATGATAGACAGGTCTCAAACTGAAGAAGAGCACCTCGATCATCTGCAAAAGTTGTTTAATAGGTTGAAGACGTACAAGCTGAGGTTAAATCTAAACAAGTTCACCTTCGGGGTAAGGTCTTGTAAACTCCTAGGCTTCATCGTCAGTGACAAGGGTATTCAGGTAGACCCTGCAAAGGTGAAAGCTATAGAAGAGATGTCGGCTCCCCTCACTGAGAAGGAAGTTAGAGGCTTCTTGGGACGCCTAAATTACATTTCCAGGTTAATTTCCTATCTATCTGCTACTTGTGAGCCCATCTTCAAACTCCTGAAGAAAGATCAAATGGTAAAGTGGAGTGAAGAATGCCAGGCTACCTTCGACAGAATCAAGGAATACCTTCAAGAGCCCCCAATTCTGATGCCTCCGATTGAAGGAAGACCTTTGATAATGTACTTAACAGTGTTAGATAATTCAATGGGGTGTGTGTTTGGGCAGCATGACAAGTCTGGTCGAAAAGAGCATGCAATATACTACCTTAGCAAAAAGTTTACTGACTGTGTAACAAGATACTCACTGCTCGATAAAACTTGTTGTGCTTTGGCATGGGCTGCTCGTCGACTGAGACAATATATGCTGACTCACACTACCTTGTTGATATCTAAGATGGATCCAATCAAGTACATCTTCGAGATGCCCGCTCTCTCCGGAAGAATAGCGAGGTGGAAAATGATCTGAAGCAATCAAGAGAAGTGTATTAGCTGATCATTTGGCTCATCAAGCTATGGATGACTACCAATCCATGATCTTTAAATTCCCGGATGAGAATATTATGTTAGTGACTGACTGTGAAGAACCTGGACCGGATGAAGGACCTGAGAAAGGATCCCGATGGACTATGGTTTTTGATGGAGCTTCTAACACACTTGGCAATGGCATCGGTGCTGTGATCATATCTCCTGAGGGCTTTCATACTCCTTTCACCACCAGACTATATTTCAATTGTACCAAAAATATGGCTGAGTATGAAGCATGCATCATGGGTCTCAAATCTGCTATTGACCTGAGGATCAATTTCTTGAGCATTTTCAGAGATTCAGCCTTGGTTATAAGCTAAATCAAAGGAGAGTGGGAAACGAAGCACCATAACCTTATCCCTTATAAAGAACATGTGTTAACATTGCTTCCATGCTTTGAAGAAGTCACCTTTGAACATTTTCCACGAGAAGAGAATCAGTTAGCGGACGCGCTAGCTACTATGTCATCTATGTTCAAGGTCAGATGGGACAATGAGGCTCCTCAGATCACTATTGAGAGATTGGTTGAACCAACGTATTGTTATGAGATCAATACTGAAGAAGTAATGGGAAAACCTTGGTTCCATGAAGTGAAAAGGTATCTCGAAGCTCAAAAATACCCTGAGGGGGCATTTGTCAATGATAAGAAATTTCTGAGAAGGTTCTCCGCAAAGTTCTTCCTTAGTAATGGAATCCTCTACAGGCACAACCATGACTCTACTTTACTTCATGTGTAGACAAGAGCGAAGCAGAGTATGGAAGATTTACACCAAGGTGCCTTTGTGTTGTACCCCAATTTTTGCCCCTAAGATCCCTTCATCATACCATATTGTTTCAATCACCACAAAATCACATTAGGGCTTTTAGTTCCTCTCCCTATCTTTAACCTTGTTCTTTGAGGAGTCACCAAGCACCTTGACTTGTTTTCTTTGGTGATCATGGATATTTTGCTTTGATTTTCTCTCTAAATTAACAAATACAATATTGGTATATCTTACTTGTTAATAATGTAGGTGAAGGCAATGAGGTTTATCAAGTTGCATCATGGGTTCATGAGTTTATTTCCATGCCCTAGTCAAAAGCTTGAGAGATCCAAACCTCGCCATTGAAGTTGTTTTGAAGTTGGTATGGAAAAGGTTTTTGTGGCTATGAGTCCTCAACAACTTTTATTCACAAAGGAAGAATATTGGCACAAAAAGTTTGTTAAAACTTGGCAAAGTTCCACCAAGCATTCTCTTGATCTAAAAGCTAGGGTTTTGGACTTCAGAGGGGCATATCTTGCTCATCTTTTGATGTTTTTGAGTGATTCCAAGAACATTCTTGTCTTCAAAGAGTTACCAATAAATCACTTCAAAAGTTTCAAGAATTTTTCATGTGGAAGAAACTTGATGAAGAGGAAAGATTACAAGTCATCTAGATGAATCCCTCATTTTCCATATATGATTTCAAATGATCATAACTTGGTCAATTTTTATCACCTTGAGCCCATTCTTTTTTCATGATAATCCTAAAGATGTGTACTCCATGCATTCTTCTATGTGCAAAGTAAAAAAATGGATGGAAGTTGCCTTGAGAATGCAAAAGATTATAGGTCATTTCATGATTTTTGGCCAACTTCAATAAGTCATAACTTGCTCATTTCTTGGATATTTTAAGTGGTTCAAATTGAAAAATGTCATTCAAGAGGTCTACTTATTTCCATATTTTTTTATCAAGAGAAAATTCTAAGTGAAAGGCCATGTTTGAATGCAAGAGATTATAGGTCATTTTTTAAGAAGAATTTGAAATATTTCTATGGAAAGTCAACTCTTTTTCTTCAACTTTGACTCCATGTAACTTTCAGCTCAAGCATCCAGTTGATTCCATTCTTTTTCCATTGCAAAGCTTGTTACCTCATTTTCCAAAGCATCAAGAATTTTGCCCCAAGACTCCTTGAGGTGGAAATGCCATTGGAATGAACTTGGTAACTTGGAACTGAAGTCACACCATAATTCAGAATTTGAAATCCATGTTCTAGTCGCAACACTTACTTTCATCTGGAAGCACGTTTTGACCATGAATTTTCAAATCCCCTTTCAAAACTTTCTTTCCAAATTGCTTGAGTTACAGTTTATATAAATTTGTCGCGAAGGTGTGGTTGTCTTCGTCTTGAAGAGACGAAGCGAATGACATAGGTCCGAGCTTCTAATTTTAGAGTTGGAGAGACCTGAAATTCGTGAGGGCTGGAGGTTGAAGATGACCAACGTGTCATCTTCTAACCAATGAAAGCGTGACATTTGTTATTTTCAAAATTCTGATTTATTTAATGATCCTGTACATTATTCAGTAAAGACCATGATATGCACAACACGCCAGATCCTTTGGATTTGATTACTAACACGTTTTGACTCTCATGCAATGGTCCATATCTTTTTCTTTTATTTTCGTTTTCTAATTTTTATATTTTTATTGTTTTAAAATTCAAAAAATCATAAGAAATTCATTTTTAGTCCACAAAATCTGAAAAAATTATGAAAAACATTTTTGATTATTCTCTTTCCGATATTTATTTTTTCACAATTTATTTTTGTGTTTTGGCATTTTTTATGAATTTTACACTTATTTGATTTGTTTAAAATGTTTAAAAATACTTTTACACATTTTTAAATTCTAAAAAAATTATGGAATGATCCAATGATATTGAGATAAGTATTGGTGATATTATTTTATTTTGTTTCTGACTTTACTATTTTTTACTATTTTTGTTTGTTTTGGCCATTTATTTTAATTTTTAAAAATAGTTTCTGACTTTTAAAAATTCCCAAAAATTTCATAAAATTACTTGGCCCCTTTTCTGATTTTTCCATGGTCTTATTTTTCATTTCTTGATTAATTTGAACATAATTGATATTTTTCCCATTATTTTCTATTTTTAAACATTATATATATATATATATATATATATATATATATATATATATATATATATATATATATATATATATATATATATATATATATATATTATAGCATTTTGTGAATATTTTCTGGCTGTCTTGGGTTGATTTTTTGGTCATGGCTTTATTAACATCATTGGATCCATGATGTTGAGTTTAACTCCACAAAAATGGATGAATGATTTTAATAATAGTTTGATCAAATATTAATTCAAATGTGGTTTTCTTTTTTACCCTAATTCCTCTTCATCTCATCTCTTTCTCCTTGCACTAAATGTTGTTGGAGCATGATCTCTATATCATGTCTCAAAACAAATGGTGCATAGATTGCTATTGACCGACCTCAAAATAGGTGCGACTTCTATATAAGTCCACTTACGATTGGTTAACATAGCGCTAAATTTTGTCCCGATTTGAATAAATGGTCATTCGTGGCCCAAACTTATGATTGCAAGCCCAAGTATGTTAATTTGATCTCTTTGATCCAATAAACTTGAGATTCATTGTGTGGAGGCTTTGGTTTTACCAATCCTCTAATGGATCTACAACACTTTTGGTCAACGCGGATTACTTAAAAATCGTTGATCATTAAATGGTACTTTGGAGAATTCCAAATGGATGATATAATTGACAAAAAGAAAATGCAACTTGTTGTGTGGAGGCTTTGGTTCTACCAATCCTCTAATGAGTTCCAAATGCAAGTTTCAAGATGGTCATCCAACTAACCACTAATTATTGACTTGTTTTATTTTATGATTTTATTCTTTTATGCTTTATGCACTATTTACTTTTAGCATTTACAGTTCATGTCATTTTCATCTTTGCTCACTTGAGCATTTATTTTCTTGTCATTTTTACTTTGCTCACTTGAGCTTTTCTTTTTCTTTTTTCTAAGATACTTAATAACCAACTTAAACCCTAAAAACTTTTAATGGTACTTGGACTATTTGGTTACTATCCTTGTCATTTATGGAGCATGGGACTTTTCATGGACTTAGGATTAGAAACCTTGGCCTCTCTTGGATACCTTGTGATCTTATCTGATTATTTTGTCTGGAGCTCTTAAGGTTTACCTCAAGACATTGGGTTGCTTGTTTGTTTTTGTGTGCAGGTTTTATGATTACATCCTTTGTCTGTAATCTGGAATTCACCCGTATACAACTGTTACTCTGCCCAATTTTTGTGAAGACTTAATACACTTGAAAAGGTGTAGTATCTTTGCTTGCTTGGTTTCAATCCAAAGAATGAGAATTCTATCTTGGCTCATAATGTCAAGTTTTGGCTTCTTGTTGGTTAGATGGTCCTTATCCTTATCTTTTACCTTAAGCTTTAGGATAGCCTCTTCTTCCCCTCCCATTTTCTTTAATTTCAAAAATCTTCTCCTTCCTTTTTTTTAAAAACCCTTCTTGTTTCTAAACTTGAACCACTTTCATAATAAACTTGGGCTTAGGTCCATGCATTTTCAAAACATTTTCATCAATAAACTTCAACCAATTTAATAATACTTTGACACTTTTTTATGAGAAGACTAAAAGTTAATCAATCTCATTTCAAACCATCTTTGCCACTTTAGATTTTACCTTTAAACTTTTTTCTCAAAAGGTTAGACTCTTGTCAATCCTTGTAGTGATGCAAATAACTATACTTCTACAATATGTAGTGAAGAGAAATATTTTCCACTTGGGTGTTAAGTGAGGCATTGTTGATTTTAAAATCCAAGCCATATCCTCCACTTTGAGGTGATGCAAATTCTCCTTTCTCATGATTGTGGGTAGTAAGTATGTTTTCCACGCGGACAATGACGATGATGTCTTATCTCTTAAAATCAACCAACACACTTTTGTTTGAAATTTTTAAAAGAGGAACTACGTGTAACCTGATCCCCTATTGCACGAAAAGTGGTACGTAGGCACTAAAGGTTCACAACCGCGGCGGGTGCAAAAATCATAAAAAAATACTTCTTTTCTTACCTCCACCATCCATTTTATATAACACCATTTTTATAGCCAAAATATACATATTTTACAAAAAGGTTCCTGCGGAGTACCGTAGATGTTAAGGGTGCTAATACCTTCCCTTTGCATAACCAACCCCCTTACCTTGAATCTTTCCCCCTTTTTGAGTTATTCTCTCTTTTCCCATTCCTTTGGAATCAATAAAGCGCGGTGGCGATTTTTATTTTGATTAGTACAAAGTCTAGTCAATCCAATGGCTTAGTCTTGAACATTTCTATCTATACCGAAAAATGGCGACTTCACTGGGGAAAGATTGACCTCTTGCTGGTCCATCCCTAAGTGGGTTAAACCTATCTTTGTTTATATATGTATATGTGTTATTGTTGTTTATGTGTTATATTTTTGTATATATGTTTGTCTGGATTTTCCTGGTTTTTAGGGTGCTTGGTGATTACTCATAAGTCCTATACCCGGACTTGGGCAAACTTTAAGATAGGACGGGCAGTATAGTCATGTTAACTTTGAGGGAGTAATCCAAAAATAGGAGGCATGAGATCCCCCACTCAGTGGAGGCCCCTATGATTGTAGTGTCGTTTACCGAATAATCGGAAAGACGTACTGCTTTCGACCTGGGAGCCTGCTGAAACTGAGGACCGTAGAATACCAAACCCATCTTAGCCTTTTAGGTGTAGTGCGGAAGCTATGACAGAGTAATCCGGAAATGGTTGTCACGCGATACTACGCTCGGACGAGTCTTTCTTGAGAATATTACTAATTACTGAGTTAATCGGGAAGTTGGTAATATCCGAAGGAAGGATGTAGACTCTGGGAACCTCTAGAACCTTGTTCGGCAGGTGATAACTTTTTAGACGAATACCTTATAGGTAGTACCTTCAACCTCATGCTCGTAACGTTGAACCTATGAACCCTATATGTGTGATCTTGTGTGTGATTGTTGCATCATGTATCCATGCACTCATAAGCATCTTTTGAAGAAAACAATATTTCAAGGGATTTAAAGGTTGACTATTTGTGAATATCTCAGGCACTTTTAACCATGGATTCTGGAAAGAGAAAGACCGGGAAATACAGTTTCAAGGATCCCAAGATAGATGAGTTGGTCAGTCTAATTCCAGAGATCGAGAGTTCTGCAGACTTTCAGAAGAAGTATGGATCCATTATTCCTCTCATGAAGCTGAAGATGAAGGAGGGTATTCTCTCGACCTTGGTCCAGTTCTATGATTCGGTGTATCACTACTTTACTTTTCCCGATTATCAGTTGATGCCTACACTGGAGGAGTATTCTTATCTATTGGATTTACATGTCACCGATCGTGTTCCTTTTACTAGTTTAGAGGGTGAGCCAAAGCCACATGAGATTGCTTCTTTAATTCATCTGGGGAAGTCTGAGGTGGAAGCCCATATGACTACCAAAGGAGGGATAAGAGGATTACCAGCTCAGTTCTTATCGGAGAAAGTTCGTTACTTTGCCAGAATGAAGAGTACGGTTGCTTTTGGGGCCATCTTTGCTTTACTGGCTTATGGATTATTCTTATTTCCTAATGTGGAAAAGATTGTCGACATTAACGCTATCAGGATTTTCATGATTGGAAACCCAGTTCCTACACTCACTACAAGAAAATTGGCAGATTGCGACAGGTATTTTTGTAGATTACGACGGTTAAAACCGTCGCAATTTGCTTTCCACGACGGTTGCTTTACCGTCGCAGAAGTGTGTGTCCCCAACCTATTTCGCGACGGTTACAAAAATTGTCGTTCATGTTTACGACGGGTTGATACCGTCGTGACTATCTTTTGAGTTTCTTTTAATTATTGATGGCGACGGTTCGATACTGTCGTGAATATCTTTTGAAATTGATTAAATTGTTTATGGCGACGGTTCGGTACTGTCGCCATGACTTTTGTTTATGTCTTGATTTTTTTTTATTTTTCTATTATATATATTTTTTATTTAAATTATTATCTATGTAAAAAATTTTAAATATAGTTTTTTTTTGTGTTCTTTTTTTCTTTAAATTATTTCTTCTTTAATATATTTATTTATAGTATTATTTTTTGTTTTATTTTCTATCACTTTGTAATATAGTAAAAATAATTTCAATAAAAAATATTTAACATCAATACAAAAATATTCTTATAAAAGAAGCCAAAAAGGGGTATAAAAGGTGTTGTATAAGAATAGAAATCAAGAGCCAAAAATATTCTTATAAAAGAAGCCAAAAATATTCTTACCATGTCAATGCATGTGTAAATTCTTGCAACTTATATACCATACAAATCAAGGTCTCATTCTAACAATACACAAACGTGTAATTAGTTAGGAAAATGAAGGCTGAACATTAAAATTTTCAATATTCTAGCCTCAAACCTCATAACCAGGATTTACTTTTTGTTGTACATCTCCATAACTTTCCAACTCTTCCATGTCTTCCAAACTCCCCAAAAAGAGAGGAAGTCTTTGGTGAAGTTTAACTGGTTGAAGTGAAAGAATCCTACTTTTCCAATCGGACCCTGTTCCACCAGCTTGCTCCACAATGAAACTAAGAGGGTTTGCTTCATAAACAAGTCGAAGATGGTCCCTCGGATTCATAGCCACTCCCCCATACAACAAAGTTCGGTGGAGATCCGCCACCAGCGAACATATATACCTTGCAGAGTACTTCTTAGGATATCTACCTTTTCCTTGTCTCACGGTATCTATATATTTCCTTAAACCTTCAGGCCAATCAAAATATCTTGCATCATTCACAGAATATATTTGCCCTGTGTGACAAAACAAGAGAGCAATCAACAACATAAATTTAGTAACGGATTGAATTGACTTATTTGATCTTATCTACTGACATAAACACTTGTGAGATGAAAATGTTACCGCGAGGAGGAATTTTAATGTTTGGATTTGTGAGAATGAAGTCTCCCGTTGAGCGGTCGAGCGTGAATGCATGTGTACCAGAGCCAAAGGTGATGCAGAGTATAGTTGCAGATGAATATAGAACATAGCCAGCAGCTATCAGCCTATTCCTAGTTTGGAGTGAATTCAGCAAAGCCTTCTCTTCTGTAGGTAGATTATCTAGCTCCTCAATTGGTCTTGTCAAAAAAGGGTACAATAGCAATCATATTCCTATAAGATCGTGTATGTTCTGTTCTCTCCAACAACAAAATAGGTTCACAAAGGCGTTTCTAGTGAATAGTAATCAAGAGACATCATATTCCTATCTATAATACACTATGACAATGTAGTAAGCTAGTCGTTACACTGTAATTAGATATAACTTATCCATGCCTTCGAATACACATGACTTTGCCATGCCAAAGACTTGATTTGACATTTTTAATTAACAATCAACTAATAGATAGCAACCTATACATAAACTATTCAACAGAAAAACTTCAAAACAAATAGAGGAACTAAACTGAACTCATTGGACACCTAACTAAATAATTCACTTACCTCACAAAGTAGGGATATACCCAGCAAGATTATAAACACTCAGTGACAAAGATCAAATGGAATTAAACACTCAGTCACAAGATTATGAACACTCAGAACCTATAACCTTGTTAACACAGACCTGTCATTCAGGTTTACTACTCAAGTTTGAATTCCAACTCAAATCATTTCTCTGCTCCCTTAATCAATCTATGCAAAACTATTTATCAGAATTTAGAATTTAGAAGACATCATATACCTGTACATACTCTTCCAGACTTCCAGGTAAACTGTAATGAATTACCTAAACACAGTTATGACAATGGAGTTTCAATAAGAATTATTGTAACACACAAGACCATTCACATTTCAAAGCAAATGAGGTAGTGTGAAAAACAAAGATAAAAGTGACTACAGATTGCAGAGTGGTTCTAAGAAAAACAGCCTTACGTAAAATGTGGCTATCAGAACATTTGCATTAACAGAGACGAAGTAAAGAGCTCAGTTCTCCATTACCATTTACCCCCATTTTGCAATTTGAAATTTCTAACAATAAATAACTTTTGAGAAAAAACTCGATTGTTTCTGATACAGCTAGATAACAAAGGTCTAAAACATAGACACAGAGAAAGCGGGTCACCTTGCAACAAGAGCACAATGAGAAAAGTGGGTCATCATGCAAACTAATGCAAAAATAAAATATAATATAAGACTTACTGCTCCAACATCTCTTTTATCTAGTCCCATACCAAATGCCACAGTTGCAACAACCTTCATAAAAAAAATTGCAAGGTATGAGTTGGACTAGCAATGTTGTATTAGAAGCATTGCACCATAAAATTGATAAATTGAGTGATTAAAATGTTGATAAAATGTTGTAGAACCCTTAGGGTGATGATAAACAACACCAGTGTGAATGCTGGAGCTGCAATAGGCTTTGCCTAACATCTTTCCTCTGAGCAAAAGCAACATACAGTGGTTTTCCGTGAAACATGCGTCCTGTGGCATATAACATCAATTTAAATAATCAATAAGTAACATTTATGTAGAAAAACAAAAACCTTCCAGTGAATTGTTTCTACCAATCATCATAAGGCAAAGCGAACAACTCCATATTGATAATTACTAAATGCTCTATTTTCTACATTATCTACTTCATGCTTTGAACTTTACAGCATTTTAAGGAAGTAATTAAAAAAATGCATCCTCCAATATTAAATCTACCTAAAGCAATGTAATTTACCTGCACAGACCTGCCACCATCAAGGCACCCCACTGGAAGCATGTTAAAAGCTTGGATGGTTTAACCATGCCTGCATAATTGAAAGCGACAACAGAGTTTCTTTCAGCCACGGAACACAAAATAAAAAGCAATCAATATTTTATTTGTTTATGTTTCTAAATTGCATATCTGCCTAAGGATATTACAAACAATATAACTTCCTATTCCACATAGAGTAAATCATATCATGTATTTGGTGTTTAACCATTACTGATAATTTGGCACAAATCATATAACTTCAATTCAAACTCAAACCTAATCAACTCTATTCAAGACTATGTTTGCAAAACACTCATCCATAATAACAATTCACTCATTATCTTCAAAAAAATAGAAACTAACCGTGCAGCACATCACCCTAATCAGCATGATCAAGTGTACAAGACAAAATATCAGGTTGTGATGATAACTTTGAAGCTCTAAAATGCATGTAAGTCATGTTTATAGACAAGTAATTAGAAATTGAGTATGATACTAATATAACTTCAATATTAGATTTTGAAATAAAGTTGAAGTCGAATCGTGCAGGTAATACTTGAGTTTGATCTTGTTAGGAGATTTGGGGGCAAAAATGGTTCCAATGCCAAGATTTAGTATATGACCAGATATGATATTTCTATCATGAATATTATTTAACTCTATCAGATCTTCCTTTTCACTTGTGTGGTACGGTATGCCAAGCTCTACAAGTACTTCATAATCATCTTCACTGTGTCAAAATATCTACTAATCAAACAAATTGCAGACATCAGATCTGCTTGTTGAGTCCAATCATTTATTCTGTCCTTTGGGAGACTGCACCCTCGGACAATTGGACTCTAACTGAGATTGACAGCAGGAGACTGTCCACAACATATGCGATTGCCAAAGTCAGGCTAGTGAACTGAAGAATGGAAAAAACATCCAAGTTGAACTTTGGTAACGGAACTGCATAAGCCTTCTATGACCACTAAGATTGAAAATAAGGCAAGTGGGCTAGCATCTAGAATGGGAAAAATACTAACTATTAACAAGATTGATTAGTATTGTAAGAAAATTTGTGAATTTGTATTCTCTGAAATTAGAGCAACGCAACTACATTAGGTAATGCAATGGTACTAAATAACTCAGAGACTAAAATTGTGCACCTGTAATTTGATAAGGAAGCTGCTTGCGATTCTCTTTGTTGATTTGCACAAACTGACTCTTTAGTTCTTCGTCACTAACACTATCATCAATGTTCTTCACATAAATGTTTGATCCCTGAAAGTTAAAATGGTGGCAAACTAAGAAAGCTGAAATTAATTAGTCAACTATAGGAAAAAGGGTATGGAATTACCTTGTATGGCGGCAAAGAAGGCAAATGGAATCATCATTTCCCATCCATTCATAGTCATACTGCAAAACCAATTCCATAAGCAGATCCTGGGTTCCAACTCAACCATGAGGATGCAATAGTATAATGTGTATTCTAACCACAAGTACACAAACAACAATGTAACTGCAGCAGATCCTGGAACTCTAACCACAAGTTCACAACAATCCACCTTACCTTTTTGCCTCCTACCATTTTTTATCTACTTACAAGTTACAACAACAGGTTAATAACCATATCAGGTTTTGGGAGGGTCCATATGCATTCAAATAACTTTTCCTTTCATAAATTAGGTACTGTCATATTGATATCACCACTGAGTAGTATTTGGTACTATCATTAATTAAATCATAAATAACCATGACTACTCCAATAGGTTGTTGTTTCTTGTCATAACTTATCATACCAAACACTCCTAACTAATTTGACACATATCCAAAAATTAGTTTTGCTTCTGTAAGGATGGTTCAACCATAATTTGACTTCTAGCACAAGCAATTTCTTAACACTGTTATAATAGAGACAAGGTATGTAACTTAAGAAACCTCTTCTACTTCTAGTCTTCTCAAGATTGTTTGGCTAATTTGAAAGGTCCAAACATAATCTCAACATTCCAACCTGGTCAAGTCTTGTTTACTCAGCTGCCTAATTTGACTTAAATAGCAAGACTCATATACATACAAAGAAGATTAACTGTATTGGTAAAAAATTGACTCAACTTCCGCTAGTCGCTATGTTGCTGGTAGGTAATATGTAAGTACCTTTACTTTATCCCGGTGAATATGCGGTGGGTAATATGTAAGTACATCTCTCAACGCTCTTTAAGACTTGAGATATGAGATCTGACTTGATCCTGATGAATCTGTGGGACCTAACTCATCTAACAAAATTTATACCCAAAAAAGAAGAAAGTAATACTCATAGTACACTTCACCAAGTTAACATATTTTCAGTCCACTTTTTCATGTTCCAAGTTAAGAATTTTTCTTCTTAAAAAAATAAAATAGGAACAAGTTTGCAGAATGAGTCAGAAAACATTGAAGAACAACCAGTGAGAAGTGCATATCTATCTATAGAAATACAAGACAAATCATAAATCAGTAAAATTAATGAATCTAGAAAACATGGATTTACCATAATGAGAAACCAGATTAGCATGTAAACAACATTTTCAAGTTTGATTTCAACTATGTAATTTCATTCCTAAACTATGTCACAAAAACAAAAAACAGATAAAATTAAGACACTTTACCAAATCACACCAACCAGCTATAGCATGATTTACAAACTCTATCTACCAATATCTTCCAAAATCTCATCAAAATCAAAACCAACAACTGAACGAACAACACCAAATCATTCACTGTTCCTTCTAACCAACACAAAATACCCCAAAACAGCACAAACAGCAGCAACAACATTCCCTTCTGTCAACAAAATCTTAACAACAATTCTCTAAGCAGCAGTATCCTGTAATACCAATTCTCTAAACAAAGCATCACCCCTGAAGCTAATGACAGTTTGAAGAATTCCCAAAGGCCAGAAAATGCTTCCATTGAAAAACCATTCCAAGTCAAAGGACAACCCCCACAAACTGTGTACCCAAACATCTCAATTACCAATACCCACCATGAAACATCCAAAGCTATTGCATCACCAATAAGCCCAAAATCCCAAACATAAACCAACAACCAACTCAATACAACATTCACCACTAAACCCAAAAGAGAAACCCATGCAATCACACCTGTTTTCAGCTGGCACTGTAGAAACCTCTGAAGAGGAAACTGAAACGCAAAACTGAAATGCAAAGGTATAAGCCATATAGCTACGATACCACTCGATTCCGCCACCTCATGAGGTTGTCCTATGAGTTTCAGAAATGGAGTAGCAAACACATAAATTCATAAAATTCATATCTACACCACAAATTCATAAAATTTACATGCATTTCAAAAAAATATAAACAATTTCTGATACTAAAATACACGAAAATACCGTCTTCTTCGAGGTCACTGCCGGAATCGTTGGGGTCATCGGAGACAGAAGGAGGAGCTCGAAGAGAATCAGTGAGGGAGTTAGGGTCATTGACGACGCCGAAGGAATTGTAGTTTTGTGTGACGCTGCCTTTTTCATCCCATTTAGGGTCTTCTACAAGGGATTGTAACAGTTTGGGAGGAATGGTGAAAGCGGGTTTCAAAACTTTAGGGTTCTTCTTTGGAAGACCCACACAAACCTTAGGTCGAGAATTCTTGTATTTTCTTCGTGAGTAGAAAAAGTGAATGCAGGAGTAGAAAGTGAATTGATGTTTTATGTATTTTAAGAGCTTTTTAACTTTTTTACGGCGACGGGTGTTTTACCGTCGTGCCCATGAGAATTTTTAAAGGTTTTGAGTGCGACGGTTGTTTTACCGTCGTGAAATGAATTTTAGGACGGATAATTTTACCGTCGTGAAAGGTTTAAGGGTGCGACGGGTGCTTTACCGTCGTGATATGCCTTTTAGGACGGTTAATTTTACCGTCGTGACTAGTTGTTGGTGAAAAATCAATGTTAAAAGTGTTAAATGGGGGCCGACGGTTGTTTTACCGTCGTAATAATAATATTATGATGGTTATTATACCATCGCAAAATAAATATTAGGGACGGTTGGTGTCAACTGTCGTAAACACTGTCTCTATATGTCAATTACGACAGTTATCACATAACTGTCGCAATTTTTGTGTCGTTAAACACTAATTTTCTTGTAGTGACTGTTGGGTGATGCTTATTACTTTGTTCATCTTTGGAGTTCTTATCATGGGGGAATGATTATCTATTGCACGCCTTTGTTATACCGGTGGTTCATCTCTCATATGCCTCAGTCTGATTTTTTTTGGGATGTCAAGAAGGAACCTCGTTGGGCTCCTAAGATCATGGCACTTACTCAGATATTGATTGGTATCATCGAGCTTATCAGGATATGGAGATTATTGACAGTTGTGGTAGTTTCCCCAATGTACCTCTTCCTGGTACTAAGGGAGGAATTAACTATAACCCCGTTCTTGTGCGGCGACAGCTTGGTTATCCGATGAGGGATAAACCAAACAGTATTCATTTGAGTAGTTTCTTTCTGAAGGAAGGAGAAGACCACGGGGAAGCTAGGGAGCAGATTGCGAAAGCCTGGCGTCACGTTCATAAGAAGAGTAGAAAGGATTTGGGACATAAGGGTACTGTTTCTTTGGAGCCATATCTTCAGTGGGTCCGATCGAGAGCCATTTAGTTGAAGATGTCGTATACTCGGGAGACACCCATGCCTGATTTGTTTGTGAAGACCACTCCTCCTTTATTAGATGATCTAGAAGAGTTGCAGCTTACTTTAGTTAGGATGCAATAAGAAAGAGATGCTTGAAAGAACAAGTTTCAGACTTTAGAGAGTTCCTACAAAGCAGACTTGAAGGAGAAAGATAATTTGATCGAGATCCTTGAGAGACGAATAGTAGAGTCTTTGGAGAGGAAAGGGGATTTATTTTCTCCTAAGCCTTAAACAGGTGCTGATTACTCACTTCCTGCTTCAGATGATTGGAAGGAGGTTGCCATCAGACATGTGGAAGAAAACCAGAGGTTGAGAGCTCAGATTGCCAGGCTCACAGGGAAACGCCAGCGTACAGATTGATCTCTATCAGTTCTTTTTCTCAGGATTTTTAGATTGTATTTTCATCTTGTACTTGGAATCATTGAAACTTGTAACCCATTTTGAAGTTATTATAATAAAAGTTTTCAGTATTTCAAATGCGTTATTATTTTGATGTTTGCAATATGTCTATAAACGTTAAATCCCTTGAAATATTAAAAGATAAGGTAAAAATAATCATGTGCATTTCATGTCATGCATCATATTGCACATATTTCTTGCATTTACTGTGCATATCCAGGTGCCTTACCCAGCTTTTTACTTCATTCAGCAAGCTGACTCATCACTACAGCACTCGGGCTAACTTTAAAAAAGAAGATGGACAACTTGGAACAAGAGAATCGCGAGCTACGCGAAGAAGTTTATACTTTGAAGGCTGGCTTGGCCAATTTGACTACTCTGATGGAAGCTTTGGTGGTTGCTTAGAATCAACCACCGAGTGTTCAACCTCAACCAGCAAGGGCAAGTGTTGAAGTTCATGTTGTTCCTGTATCTACTACTCTAACTGTTGTTCAAAACCGTATGCCTCAGGGATATCCGTGGGGAATGCCGAAGAATTTAGCACCTGAAGGTTTCAATTTGGGCCCCCAAGATGCTCCAGTGGTTCCAAATGTTGTTACCCCAGCACCTCCTGTGGTGCATACTGTTCCTGTTGCACCTCCTTCGGTGAATTTGGTTCCGATTGTTAATGAAGATGTGTGTCGTCCTTTCCCTCCGCCAAGTGAAGACTTGGGTCTTTATGACAAAATGGATGATTTCCAAGAGCAGTTTAATAGAATGCAAAGAGAGATGAAGGCTCTTAGGGGAAAAGAGTTATTTGGGCAGAATGTGAATGAGCTGTGTTTGGTCCCGAATGTTAAAGTGCCTGCTAAGTTCAAGGTCTCGGAGTTTGAGAAGTACAAGGGAAACACTTGCCCTCGTGCTCACTTAGTGATGTATGTAAGGAGAATGTCTACCCACACCGATGATCAGCGTCTGCTGATTCACTTTTTCCAAGATAGTCTGACCGGCGCAATGATGAAATGGTACATGAGTTTAGACAGGGCCAACATCCATACCTATAATGATTTGGGAGAAGCATTTATAAAATAATACAAGTACAATGTGGACATGGCGCCTGATCGTGACCAGCTTAGAGCCATGGTTCAGAAAGACAGAGAATCGTTCAAAGAGTACGCGCAGAGATGGCGCAAAGTGGCTGCACAAGTGATTCCTCCCATGGAGGAGAAGGAAATGACTAAAATTTTTCTGAAGACGTTAAGCGCTTTCTACTACTAAAGAATGGTAGCAAGTGCCCCAAGTGATTTTACAGAGATGGTAGGAATGGGTGTCTGCCTGGAAGAGGCAGTAAGAGAAGGCCGTTTGACAAAGGTTGAAGGATCCAGAGGTGTGAAAAATCCAGCTTATGGGTTTACAAAGAAGAAAGAGGGGGATACGAATGCTATCATACAAGAGAGGAGGGTGAACGCTCCTAGAAGGAATTATCAGCGTCACCAGCAAGTTGCCTTAGTTACTCCTGTTAGGAATGAAGCTTCGACTACCGTTGCTTAACAAAAACAGTCCCAGCAGGGGAACCAAGGGAATAATCAGATAAGGGAGAACTATGACCCTATCCCCATGAGTTATGCAGAGTTACTACCAGCATTGATCCAGAAGAAGTTGGTCCAGAAACGACCACCTCCAGCAATACCATCTCCATTGCCTTGGTATTACAAAGCAGACTAGATGTGTGCCTTTCATCAGGGAGCACCAGAGCATAGTGTTGAAAATCGTTATCCTTTTAAGACTGAAGTGCAAAGGTTGGTGAAGTATGGAATTTTATCTTTCAAAGACATGGGACCTAATGTGAAAGACAATCCTCTGCCCAAACACGGGGGAGTGGATGTTGTGAATATGGTGGCCGGTTGTCCAGGTGACTTCCGAATTTTTGAAATTAATCTTGTTAGAGGGGATTTAGTGAAAATGCATGTAGACCTCTGTGAATTCAGTTATTATATGCATGACCACGCCGATTGTGCTATTTGTAGTATAAACATACAGGGTTGCGAGAAGATAAAAGTTGATTTGCAGGAGATGATGGATGAAGGTATAATTCATATAATCAGGCCTAGGGCAGAGTATGAAGAGGAAGTTAATATGGTTTCTGGATGTTCGGGTGAATTCAGAATTTTTGAAGTAGAGCATTTGAATGAAGATCTCGTACAATTGCATGCTACCTTCTGCCGTACTGCTGGTCAGGTGGAACACCAATATGGATCTTGCATAGTTTGTTGTCGAGACCCCCGAGGATGTTCTATTGTAAGAGAGAGTGTTTAATTTCTGTTAGACAATGGAACTATCAAGATCACAGGTCAGAGAGATGATTATCACGAGGTTGATATGGTTGAAGTTTGTTTGATGGGAGAAGACTCAGAAGAAGAATATGCCTCTACGGATGAGTATTTCTCTTCAGACGAAGATTTGTTTGTCAGAAATGGTCTTTTGAGGGCCGATTGTGTCGAGGAAGGTGTAAATGTCATTGTACCTTGTTTTGGTGCACTCGCTCATCTTGAGGTGGAGTACCATAGCAAACCAGCTGTTACTCCATTGGTAATTAGTCTGCCATGACCTGTTCCATATAAATCAGATAAGGTTGTGCCTTACAAATACAATGCTACAATCTTAGAAGATGGGGTGGAAGTTCCCATCCAGCCAATGCCAGACGTTGGAAATATAGCTGATAATAGCAAGGTGACCCGTAGTGGTCATGTGTTTGCGCTGATTATTCGAAGAGACGTTGTTGCTGGGAAGAAAATTGCTGAGAATGATGAGTCGAAGAAGACTGCAGGAGAGACTAGTGGAGCTACTTTAGAGAAAGAAGTGGACGATATCTTGAAGATAATTAAAATGAGCGACTACAAAATTGTAGATCAACTATTGCAGACTCCTTCAAAGATATCCATCTTAGCTTTATTGATGAATTCCTCCGCTCATAGAGAATCACTGATGAGAGTACTAGATCAAGCTTTTGTAGAGAATGACATGCCATTAGATTAATTCAGCAGCGTAATTGGAAACATTACGTCATGTAACAACTTTAGTTTCTGCGATGATGAGTTACCAGATGAAGGGAGGAATCATAACCTGGCCCTCCGCATATCTATGAACTGCAAGAACGATTTTCTATCCAATGTGTTAATTGATAACGGATCCGTGTTGAATGTTATACCAAGAAGTACTCTCATGAAGTTAAAGTATCAGGGAACACCTATGCGCCCGAGTGGCATCATTGTGAAGGATTTTGATGGGTCGAGGAAATCTGTCATCGGTGAAGTGGACTTGCCCATCCATATAGGACCACACTTGTTCTTGATAACTTTCCAGGTAATGGACATTATTCCCACGTATAGTTGTTTGCTAGGACGGTCATGGATACACGAAGTAGGGGCTGTCACTTCAACTCTGCATCAGAAGCTAAAGTTTGTGCGCAAAGGGAAGGTAGTGTTCATAAATGGGGAGCAGGCATTGTTGATATCCCATCTATCCTCTTTTAGTATTGTAGAAGCGGATGAGGCTGCTGTTGGAACCCAGTTCCAAGCCCTATCCATTGACAACATAAGGAAGAATGAGAACTCTGTGGTTTCCATGAAGGATGCGCAACAGGTTGTGCGCAATGGTCATAATGCAGTGTGGGGACGACTTGTAGATCCACCCGTAAAAAAGAACAGAGCTAGTTTGGGTTTCTCTTAGAGGAATGGCAAAGGCGAGAGTTTAAATTCGAAGTCTTCTGTGAACAGTTATCATGATGTTTTCCGCAGCGGAGGCTACCTCCATCCGATTGGTTCTGGAATTAATGCTATTGAAGAGGATAACACAGAGCAAGAAGCACCGAATTATGTGACGCATGGATTCCGAGTTCAGAATTGGGTCACCATCGATATTCCTTCTTGCATACATGTTTCAAAGTAATTTGTTTTGCTAATCTGTTTCTTTCTTTTGAAAAGCTTTCACTCTGCCCAAGGTGGAAGTATTAATGTTGTAGGGATTATCTGTTTGCTATAATTTTTAAGATCATTAATAAAAGTTGTCTTTGCTTCCAAAATTATGTCTTTTATTTTCTGCCTTTTTCTTGGGAAATGGTAATAATAAAAAAAACCTTTCAAAATAAATAATAACTGAAAATTAATCTGCATGATCACTTGTTATATGTGTCAGTTTCTAAAAGAAATCATAAATCACATGTGCAGATTAATTAAAAAACTCGTTGAATACAATGACCCTGCACCCTCTCCCAACTTTGAATGTCCTGTGTTTAGGGCTGAAGAAGAGGATTATGATGAGATTCCAGAAGATGTCTCACGGTTGCTTGAGCATGAGGAAAATACCATTCATCCATATAAACAGCCTTTGGAAGTGGTTAACTTGGATTCAAAAGAAGATCCGAAGGAGGTCAAGATCGAAGCATCGTTGCATCCTGATGTAAAGAACAGGTTGATTGAGTTGTTGAAAGAATATGTGGATATTTTTTCTTGGTCTTATCAAGATATGCCTGGTCTAGATACAGACATTGTCGAGCATCATTTACTGTTGAAGCCAGAGTGTCCGCCAGTTAAACAAAAGTTGAGAAGAACCCACCCGGATATTGCAGTAAAGATCAAAGAGGATGTCTTAAAGTAGATTAATGCTGGTTTTCTTGTGACATCAGTGTATCCTCAGTGGATTGCCAATATTGTCCCAGTATCGAAAAAAGACGAAAAAGTCTGCATGTGCGTAGATTACAGAGATCTAAATAAAGCTAGTCCAAGATATGATTTCCCATTTCCACACATTGACATGTTAGTGGATAGCACAACAAAATTTAAGGTATTCTCATTCATGGACGGATTTTCCGGGTATAATCAAATAAGAATGGCTCTAGAGGACATGGAAAAACAACGTTTATCACACCCTGGGGAACATTCTGTTACAGAGTGATGCCCTTCGAGTTGAAGAAAGCTGGTGCAATGTACCAGGGGGCTATGACAACCCTATTCCATGATCTGATGCACAAGGAAATCAAAGTATATTTTGATGATATGATTGCCAAATCCCAAACTTAAGAAGGGCATATAAAATATTTGTTGAAGTTGTTTCAGCGTTTGAGGAAGTATCGTCTCCGCTTGAATCCAAATAAATGCACCTTCGGAGTTAGATCGCGGAAATTATTGGGTTTTATTGTTAGCCAGAAACGAATTGAAGTTGACCCTGACAAAGTCAAATCAATTTAAGCAATGCCAGAACCAAGAACTGAGAAGCAAGTCAGGGGTTTCCTCAGGCGTTTGAATTATATCTCCAGATTTATTTCCCACATGACTGCAATGTGTGAACCAATCTTTAAGTTGTTAAAAAAGGATCAAGGTTGTGTATGGACAGATGACTTCCAAAGGGCATTTGAAAGTATTAAAGAGTATCTGCTTGAACCTTCTATCTTGCTCCCTCCCGTAGAAGGAAGACCGTTGATTATGTATCTAACAGTGTTGGATAAATCCATGGGTTGTATTCTGGGACAACAGGATGAAATGGGAAAGAAAGAGTTCACCATTTATTATCTCAGCAAAAGTTCACTGATTGTGAGTCGCGGTATTCCACGCTAGAAAAAACATGTTGTGCTTTGCCTAGGTGGCAAAGCGTTTGCGGCAGTATATGTTGAATCATACTACTTGGTTTATCTCCAAAATGGATCCAATCAAGTATATTTTTGAAAAGCCTGCTCTTAGTGGGAGAATTTCCTGCTGGCAGATGTTGTTATCTGAATATGATATCGAATACTGCACTCAAAAGGCCATTAAAAGTAGTGTGTTGGCAGATTACCTTGCTCACCAGCCGGTGGAGGATCATCAGTCTACAGAGTATGAATTCCTCGATGAAGATGTGATGTTCTTAAAAGTAAAAGATTGTGATGAACCATTGCCCGAGGAGGGTCCTGACCCTGAATCTCGTTGGAGTATGGTATTTGATGGAGCTGTGAATGCTTATGGTAAAGGAATTGGTGATGTGATTGTTACTCCTCATGGATCGCACATTCCTTTTACTGCAAGGTTAACATTTGATTGCACTAATAATATGGCAGAATATAAGGCTTGCATCATGGGTCTTGAGGAAGCTATTGATCTCAGAATCAAGATCCTAGATGTGTATGGTGATTTAGCTTTGGTAATAAATCGTATTAAAGGAGAATGGGACACTCGTCACCCTAGCTTGATCCCTTACAAAGATTACGCTAGAAGATTACTACCCTTCTTCAATAATGTTGAATTCCATCACATTCCTAGGGATGAAAATCAAATGGCAGATGCTCTGGAAACTCTGGCTTCCATGTACCATGTAAATATTTGGAATGATATACCCCGAATTACAGTTCGACGGCTAGATAGGCCCGCTCATGTGTTTGTGACAGAGGATGTAGCAGATGAAAAACCTTGGTATTATGATATCAAGCATTTTCTTCAGACTCAGGAATACCTGTTTGGTGCATCAAATAAAGATATAAAGACACTGAAAAGATTGGCAGGCAGTTTCTTCCTCAGTGAAAATGTGTTATACAAGAGGAATTTTGACATGGTCTTGCTTAGATGCATGGATAGACTCGAAGCAGACATGTTAATGCATGAGATCCATGAAGGTTCATTTGGCACTCATGCTAATGGACATTCAATGGCTAAAAGGATGCTAAGGGCAGGTTATTATTGGTTGACAATGGAATCTGATTGTTATAAGTTTGCAAAGAAGTGCCATAAATTCCAGATTTACGCAGATAAGATCCATGCACCTCCGACACTGCTCAATGTGATTTCCTCCCCACGGCCTTTCTCTATGTGGGGCATTGACATTATCGGGATGATAGAACCCAAAGCTTCAAATGGACATCGTTTCATCTTTGTAGTAATTGACTACTTTACCAAATGGGTAGAGGCTGCTTCATATGCCAATGTTACCAAACAGGTGGTTGTGTGTTTCATCAAAAACAATCTTATATGTCGGTATGGTGTTCCGAGCAGAATCATCAATGACAATGGCTCGAATTTGAGCAACGAGATAATGACTGAACTGTGCGAAGAATTCAAGATTGTCCATCACAATTCATCTCCATACAGGCCAAAGATGAATGGGGTTGTTGAAGCTGCTAATAAGAATATCAAGAAGATCATCCAGAAAATGGCTGTCACTTATAATGATTGGCATGAAATGCTCCCTTTTGCTCTACATGGATATCGAACATCTTTTCACACTTCAACAGGAGCCACCCCGTTTTCTCTAGTTTATGGAATGGAAGCTGTACTCCCAGTCGAGGTAGAGATTCCCTCGTTACGTGTGATAATGGAAGCCAAATTGACAGAGGCTGGATGGGTTCAGAATAGGTTTGAACAATTAATTTGATTGAAGAGAAGAGAATGACAGCTTTATGTCATGGGAAGTTATATCAGAAAAGAATGAAGAAAGCATTTGACAAAAAGGTCAAACCTCGTGAATTCAGAGAAGGCGTCCTCGTGCTCAGGAAGATCATGTCTTTCAACAATGATTCTAGGGGCAAGTGGACTCCCAATTTTGAAGGCCCGTATGTTGTCAAGAAAGCCTTCTCTGGTGGTGCATTAATTCTTGAAACTATGGATGGCGAGGAGTTCCCATGTCCCATGAATGCTGACGCAGTCAAGAAATACTTTGCCTAAATAAATAAAAGAATAGCTCGCTAAGTTGAAAACCAGAAAGGGTGGCTTAGGCAAAATCGAAGTGTCTCGGTAGGCCGAAAACCCGAAAGGGCGGTCTAGGCAAAAATTAGAGACATAAACAGAATAAATTTCCCGCTAAGTTGAAAACCCGAAAGGGCAGCTTAGGCAAAAGTTAGGGACTTTCTTGGCAAGTAACTACGTCAGACGAGACTTGATCGTTGAAGCAACAATCTTCTCAGATCCTCACCATACTTCAACAAAAGTTGCTTCTCAGGATTTCCAAAGTTGTTAGGGGGGATAGCGGTCATTGTATCTCAATGTATCTTTTCTATTATGTATTACCATTTCCAAAATTTGTAATCATCCATGGAGTCTCGCCATTCGCAGACTACCATTCTATTAATGAAATTCGTGCGTTTGCCCAAATTGTTGTGTTCTTATTTTTATTTAGCTTGCAAAGACATCATTTATTACTGATAATAATTGTTAAAGCAAAAGGATTAAAAAGCAAAATTGTCTTTTCAAAAAGAAGAGAGATCTCTACAATTCAATTTACTTCAGGATTTGTGATAAAACAATGACAACAAGAATGGTGATCCCAAGAATGAACAAACTCCGGTTATTTTAAGAAAATTTACTCCCTTCATGAAAGTTTTCTCAGGTTATTTTGCTGGTAGGTGCATAATCCTTGTGTGTTTCTCAGATAGTTAGAGACGATATCAGTGGGTGCAAGGTACAATATTGGGTTTATGATCTCGTTATCCCCAGTCAGGTCTTGATTCGTTTTTTAGGGTTTGCATGGTCAGAAGTCTCTGTCTCAGATTCCCCAGCAAGTTTTCCCTCATATGATGAATGTTTTGGCATTAATATTGATTTCCTAGGAAGGTTATCCTAGGGCATCTCTTGTTTGGAATGAGTATTCATGATAAAAGTTTTCTCCAGGGAGGTAGGCTTGAATCCCCTAATGAAGTTTGGTTGTGTCGGTGTCAGTCTGCTTTATTTGAGGCTGGTCTCGCAATCTCCAGTAGGCATGTTGCTTTTGGAAAGATGTTTTCTCTGATGAAATCGGAAGAAAGATGTTCTATCATGATATTAGTTTGAATTGGCTATATCCGAATTATGTTTCTCCTCAGTAAAGTTAAGGCAGGTAGTGGGTTTGGTTTCCGCAGTTGCTTTTACTTTTCTTGGATTGATCTTTCTGGTTGAAGTTTAGCCCATTTGTTGTTAGTACCTGAGGCGGGTTTGTTTGTTTGTACTGATTATGTATCCTTTTACCAGCATATGCACGATAGCACTCATACATTCATACATACATCATGCATTGCTAAAAACCATTGTTCATTAACATGATGTTCTGACCTTTTCCTGCAGCGCTCTTTGCTTAGTTGAAATTGGTTTTCCCTCTTGAGTTTATTTCTTAAGAGATGTATCTGCACTAGCCGTCTTGCTCCAGTTTATTTCTGAATTGGATTTATGGAGCTCTGAAATTTTTGAGTTTTGGTTTGAGCATTTATTTTGCACAGGAAGACTTTATCTCCTCAGCAGGAATATTGTGACGCGTCCCCGGGAAGTCATATTGCTATTTCCAGAAAGTCATATCTCTTTGTAAATCCCCTTGACAATGAGTGGGAGTCTCTTTAGTTGGGACAAATTACGTATTACCCTTTCCAGGCAGATTTCCTTGGTTAAAGAAGAAGTTGAGACCCGTTCTTGGCAAAACACCAGAATCTTGGGGAAACTTGATATATTTTCTCTTTCTACCTTCAGTGGATGTTGGTAGTACATCGGCAGTGAACGTCAGTGTTTCTTATCTTTTTTCTATCTTCAGTGAACGTTGATATTTCATCGTCAGTGAGAGGTGGTGATATGACATATTATCTTTTCTACCTTCAGTGAACGTTGGTAGTACATCAAAAGTGAACGTCGGTGCTTTTTATCTTTTTGCTATCTTCAGTGAACGTTGATAGTTCATCGTCAATGAACGGCGATGATATGACATATTTTCTCTTTCTACCTTTAGTGGACGTTGGTAGTACATCGGCAGTGAATGTCAGTGCTTCTTATCTTTTTGCTATCCTCAATGAACGTTGATAGTTCATCGTCAGTGAACGGCGATGATATGATATATTTTCTCTTCAGTGAACGTTGATAGTTCATCGTCAGTGAACAGCGATGATATGACATATTTTCTCTTTCTACCTTCAGTGGATGTTGGTAGTACATCGGCAGTGAACGTCGGTGTTTCTTATCTTTTTGCTATCTTCAGTGAACGTTGATAGTTCATCGTCAGTGAACGACGATGATATGACATATTATCTTTTCTACCTTCAGTGAACGTTGGTAGTACATCGGCAGTGAACATCGGTGCTTCTTATCTTTTTGCTATCTTCAGTGAACGTTGATAGTTTATCGTCAGTGAACGGCGATGATATGACATATTTTCTCTTTCTACCTTTAGTGGACGTTGGAAGTACATCGGCAGTGAACGTTGGTGCTTCTTATCTTTTTGCTATCTTCAGTGAACGTTGATAGTTCATCGTCAGTGAACTACAGTGATATGACATATTATCTTTTCTACCTTTAGTGAACATTGGTAGTACATCGGCAGTGAACGTTGGTGCTTCTTATCTTTTTGCTATCTTCAGTGAACGTTGATAGTTCATAGTCAGTGAACGGCGATGATATGACATATTTTCTCTTTCTAACTTCAGTGGACGTTGGTAGTATATCGGTAGTGAACGTCGGTGCTTATTATATTTTTGCTATCTTCAGTGAACATTGATAGTTCATCGTTAGTGAACGGCGGTGATATGATGCATTTTCTCTTCAGTGAATGTTGGTAGTATGTCGGCAGTGAACATCGATGCTTGTTGTAGCCGTAGAAATGTTCAAGACTAAGTCATTGGATTGACTAGACTTTATACAAATCAAAATAAAAATCTCCACCGCGCTTTATTGTTTCCAAAAGAATGGGAAAAGAACGAATAACCCAAAAAGGGGGAAAGATTCAAGGTAAGGGGGTTGGTTATGCAAAGGGAAGGTATTAGCACCCTAAACATCTATGGTACTCCGCAGGAACCTCTTTGAAAAATCTATATATTTTGGTTATAAAAATGTGTTATATAAAAAAATGGATGGTGGAGGTGAGAAAAGAAATATATTTTTTATGATTTTGGCACCTGCCGCGGTTGCGAACCTTTAGTGCCTACGTACCACCTTTCATGCAATAGGGGATCAGGGTACACGTAGTTCCTCTTTTAAAAAATTTGAAACACAAGTGTGTTGGTTGACTTTATGAGATAAGACATCATTGTCATTGTCCGTGTGGAAAACATACTTACTACCCACAATCATGAGAAAGGAGAATTTGCATCATCTCAAAGTGGAGGATACGGCTTGGATTTTAAAATCAACAATGCCTCACTCAACACCAAAGTGTAAAATATCTCTCTTTACTACATATTGTAGAAGTATAGTTGTTTGCATCACTACAAGGATTGACAAGAGTCTACTCTCTTAAGAAAAGTTTTAAAATGAAAAGCCAAAGTGGCAAATATGGTTTAAAATGAGATTGATTGACTTTTAGTCTTCTTACAAAAAATGTCAAGGTATTATTAAATTGATTGAAGTTTATTCATGAAAAGGTTTTAAAAATGCATGGACCTAAGTCCAAGTTTATTATGAAAATATTTCATGTTTCAAAACAAGAAGAGTTTTCAAAAGGAGGGAGAAGATTTTTGAAATTAAAGAAGATGGGAGGAGAAGAAGAGATTATCCTAAAGCGTAAGGTAAAAGCTAGGTATAAGGACCATCTAACCAACAAGAAGCCAATACTTGACATTATGAGTCAACATAGAATTCCCATTCTTTGGATTGAAACCAAGCAAGCAAAGATACTAGACCTCTTGAGATAACCAAATTTCAAGTGTATTAAGTCTTCGCAAAAATTGGGCAGAGTAACGGTTGTATACGGGTGAATTCCAGATTACAAACAAAGTATGTAATCTCAATAACCTGCACACAAAACAAACAAACAACCCAATGTCTCGAGGTAAACCTCAAGAACTCCAGACAAAATAATGAATAAAATCACAAAGTCTCCAAGATAGGCCAAGGTCTCTAATCCTAAGTCCAAGAAGTCCAATGCTCCATAATGCCAAGGATAGTAACCAATAGTCCAAATATCATTAAAAATTTTTATGGTTCATGTTGATTATTAGGTGTCTTTAAAAGGAAAAGAAAGGCTCAAGTGATCAAAAATAAAAATGACATAAAAGTAAATGCTCAAGTGAGCAAAAAATGAAAAATGGCATGTAATGTAAATGCTTGAACTAAATGGTACATAAAGCATAAAAAATAGAAGCATAAAGTAAAGTCAATTGTTAGAAATTAGTGGTTAGTTGGATGACCATCTTGAAACTTGCATTTCGAACTCATTAGAGGATTGGTACAACCAAAGCCTCCACACAACAAGTTGCATTTGCTTTTTGTCAAGTATATCATCCATTTTGGAATCCTCAAAAAGTAACATGTAATGATCAACGATGTTTAAGTGATCCGCGTTGACCAAAGGTATTGTAGATCCATTAGAGGGTTGGTAGAACCATAGCCTCCACACAATGAATCTCAAGGTTATTGGATCAAAGAGATCAAATTAACATACTTGGGCTTGCAATCATAAGTTTGGGACATGAATGATCATTTATTCGAATCGGGACAAAATTTAGCGCTATGTTAAGCAATCGTAAGTGGACTTATGTAGAAGTCGCACCTATTTTGAGGCCGGTCAATAGCAATTTATGTACTTCATGTTTGGATAAATGATATAGAGATCACCATCCTTTAACATGTAGCACAATTAAAAAAGAAAGGGACAAGATGAAGAGGGAGGGGAATGATAAGTTAATTTGGATCACCATTTCAAAAATATTTTCATCTTTAAATTCAACCACTCCTCTAGATGGATTAAAGTACTAAATGTATCATTAATTCAAAGCACCAAAAATGAATTAAATAATTCACTCTTAGGTAGATTTGAATTGATGAACATTTATCCAACTTCATCTACATCACAAAGTCCATTGAGTTTAAAAACAAATTGAACATTCAAAATTGCAATTCAAATTATCCATCAGAGAGAGTGCAGAAAAATATTAGAGTCAAAACAGCCCCAAAATAAGGCAGCAAAAGCATTTTTGGCACTGTTACAATCAATTGTGCCTAGACATCAACCTATTGCATCAGTGTAGTTTTTTATCAAATCAATTTTCTCTAACAATCAATTGCAATATTACAACAATTGATTGCAACCTGTTAAAAAAAATCAGTAGAAAACATCATTTTAAAGATCAAATTCTTGTTCCAACTTTTCATCAAACACCTTATGATCATGGATCTAATTGAGCATGAAAATTCCAGTAAATTTTGAGAAAAATAGCACTAATGGAGTTATAAAACAGTGCTCAATGAATCAAAACCAGAAATCCATAAGAGATCACATTGTTAAAGATGATGATCCAACTTACCAAAGATAGAATTTGAGAATTATCAAACAACTTCAGAATTTGCTTCAATTCAACAACAAGAGTCAATCACCAAAGCTTGAATGTAGAGAATTGATGGAGAAAAAGTGTTTGGATGAATTTTTAGCTCAAAGATTAGTAAGCTTCAGTGCAAAGCTTACTAACTTTTTGAAAATGGAGCTTTGAGTGAATTTGGTAAAATGGAGAGAATTGAGAGATTTTTTAGCAAGATGATTTTGGCTATCAAAAGCTTGTGATTTGAATGAAATGAGGTCTCTATTTATAGAGTTTTAGGATTGGGATTAGTGGTAATTTGGTAATTGATTCTTGGAGCCAAATTTGAATTAATGATATAATTTAAAATTATGCAGAAAAAATTGGAGCCAAAATGATAACAATTTGAATTTGCTGGCTTTTTTCAAAAAACACGTGCATTTTGCCATTATGAGTCGATACATAAGGGGTATGTATCGATACATCCTAGTTGCATAACACATCATGTGTCGATACATGCTTATATGCGTCGATATATACTGTTGTTTCAACTCATTACAGAACCACATAAACTGCATGAGTCGATACATAACACGTATGTGTCGACACATGCTAGTTTTACAATCAGGATGAGTCGATACATACATGCATGTGTCGACACATGCTGGTTTTTTCAAGCAGGATGAGTCGATACATACATGCATGTGTCGACACATGCTAGTTATGGACAATAAAATGAGTCAATGCATACCTTTATGGGTCGATGCATGCTGTTATTCACCACAATATAGGATCAAAGCAACTTGGAAAGCCTTATTTGTTGGATGCTTCAACTTGGTACCTACAAAACACAAATTGTGCAAAGACAAAGACAAATATTTTTTGTATTTTGGTTAGAGGTTAGTCAACAACACATATACAAGATACACAACCAAAGTGCTTGGATATTCCTCAAGAGAAAACTTAAAGATAGGAGATAGAGCAAGATGAAGAACCAACCCTAATGTGATCTTGTTATGATCAAGTTGGCATGATATGATAGGGGAATCTTAGGGGGGAAAATTGGGGTACAACAGCTGCCCTTGTTTAAGTGTCTTCTATACGGAGATACGAAGGTTAAAAATCTTCGTGTCGACGCGATTGAAGATACTTAAATATAAAACAAGCCATATTTTTTTTCTCTAAGATGCCATGCAATGCTTATGATTATGGATGAAAATGGCCAGAGCAAAAAGAGACGCAAAGTATCATCGGGGATGCCACAAAAAATGAAGAAACAAAGGAGCAACCCCCACCAGGAAAATAAATCACTGGTAGACCAAAAGAAATGAATCAGAGAGGAGGATAACAAGCATCGACGTTCACTGCCAATGTCTACCAATGTTCACTGAAGGTAGATAGAAAAAGATATACCGACTCACAGATGACGGTAAACTACCAACTCAATAGTTGAAGGTAAAAGATAAAGATATATCGACTCAAAGATGACGATAAAATAACAACTCAATAGTTGAAGGTAAAAGATAAAGATATACCGAATCACAGATGACGGTGAAATACCAACTCAATAGTTGAAGGTAAAAGATAAAGATATACCGACTCACATATGACGGTGAAATACCAACTCAATAGTTGAAGGTAAAAGATAAAGATATACCGACTCACAGATGAAGGTGAAATACCAACTCAATAGTTGAAGGTAGAGAGAAAATATCATATCACCGCCGTTCACTGACGAGGAACTACCAATGTTCACTGATGATAGCAGAAAGATAAGAGACACCGACGTTCACTGCCGATGTACTACCAATGTTCATGAAGGTAGATTTAAAAATATCATCCCATCGCCGTTCACTGACAAGGAACTACCACCGTTCACTGATGATAGCAAAAAGATAAGAAACACCGACATTCACTGCCGATGCACTACCAATGTTCACTGAAGGTAGATTTGAAAATATCATCCCATCACCGTTCACTGACGAGGAACTACCACCATTCACTGATCATAGAAAAAAGATAACAAACACCGACGTTCACTACCGATGCACTACCAACGTTCACTGAAGGTAGATTTGAAAATATCATCCCATCGCCGTTCACTGACGAGAAACTACCACCGTTCACTAATGATAGCAAAAAGATAAGAAACACCAATGTTCACTGCCGATGCACTACCAACGTTCACTGAAGGTAGATTTGAAAATATCATCCCACCGCCGTTCACTGACGAGGAACTACCACCGTTCACTGATGATAGAAAAAAGATAAGAAACATCGATGTTCACTGCCGATGTACTACCAATGTTTACTGAAGGTAGATTTGAAAATATCAAGCCATCGCCGTTCACTGACGAGGAACTACCACCGTTCACTGATGATAGCAAAAAGATAAGAAACATCTATGTTCACTGCCGATGCACTACCAACATTCACTGAATGTAGATTTTGAAAATATCATCCCATCGCCGTTCACTGACGATGAGCTACCACCGTTCACTGATGATAGCAAAAAGATAAGAAATATCAACGTTCATTGTCGATGCACTACCAACGTTCACTGAAGGTAGATTTTAAAAATATCATACCATCGCCATTCACTGACGAGGAACTAACACCGTTCACTGATGATAGCAAAAAGATAAGAAACACCGACGTTCACTGCCGATGCACAACCAACGTTCGCTGAAGGTAGATTTTGAAAATATCTTATCGTCGCTGTTCACTGACGAGGAACTACCACCGTTCACTGATGATAGCAAAAACATAAGAAACATCGACGTTCACTGCCGATGCACTACCAACATTCATTGAAGGTAGATTTTAAAAATATCATACCATCGCCGTTCACTGACGAGGAACTACCACCGTTCACTAATGATAGCAAAAAGATAAGAAACATCGACGTTCATTGTCGATACACTACCAACGTTCACTGAAGGTAGATTTTAAAAATATCATACCATCTTCGTTCACTGACGAGGAACTACCACCGTTCACTGATAATAGCAAAAAGATAAGAAACACCAACGTTCACTGCCGATGCACTACCAATGTTCACTGAAGGTAGATTTGAAAATATCATCCCACCGCCGTTCAATGACGAGGAACTAGCCCCGTTCACTGATGATAGGAAAAAGATAACAAACACTGACGTTCACTGCCGATGCACTACCAACGTTCACTGAAGGTAGATTTTAAAAATATCATACCATCTCCGTTCACTGACGAGGAGCTACCAGTGTTCACTAATGATAGCAAAAAGATAACAAACACCGACGTTCACTGCCGATGCACTACCAACGTTCACTGCAGGTAGATTTGAAAATATCATAAGTTTTCCCCAAAATTCTGTTATTTCACCTGGAACGGGTCTCAACTTCTTCTTTAACCAAGGCACTCAGCCTGGAAAGGGTAATATGCAAGCTTATCTCAAATAAAGAGACTTCCACTCATTGTCAAGGGGAATTGCAAAGAAAGATGACTTTCTGGGATAGAAATAAGGCTTCCTGGGGAAAAAGATATGGCTTCCCAGGGAAAGAGATATGACTTCCTGGGGAAATGCCACATTATTCCTGTTGAGGAGATAAAGCCTTCTTGTGCAAAATAAATGCACAAACCAAAACTCAAAGTTCTCAGAAATCCAAAGTAAATAATATCGTCATACAACCACGAATCCAGTTAGAAACAAACTGGAGCAAGACAGCCAACGAAGATACATCCTTTGAGAAATAAACTCAAGAGGGAAAACCAAATCCATATAAGCCAGGAGCGCTGCAGGAAGGTTAGAACACAATGCCAATAAAAAATGATTTATAGCAACGCATGATGCATGTATGAATGTATGAGTGATATCGTGCATATGCTGTTAAAAGGATACATAATCAGCGTAAACAAACAAAACCTCCTTAGATACCAATAACATTGGGCTAAACTTCTACCATAAGGATCAATCCAAGAAAGGTAAAAGCAACTGCGGAAACCAAACCTATTGCCTGTCCTAACTTCACCGAGGAGAAATATAATCCGGATGTAGCTAAATCAACAGATACCGGGATAGAACAACTTTCTTCCGATTTCATCGGAGAAATCAGTTTTCAAAAGCAACATACGTACTGGAGATTGCAAGACCAGCCTCAAATAAAGCAGACTGACGCCGAGATAACCAAACCTAACTAGAGAATTCAAACCCACTTCCCTGGAGAAAAAACTGCGGATTGAAAACTTTTCATCATGAACCCTCATTCCAACAAGAGATGTCCTGGGATAACCTTCCTAGGGAATAGCACACAGACTTCAGTGGGGAAAACAAATGTTTCACGGTCCGTACTCCTACTGGGGATTTCAATACTGATCTTGAATAAGGCAGATGGAAACCAAATTGTCAAAACATTCACTGGGGAATTCAGGCCCACTTTGAATGAAGAAGAACATACAGACTTCACTAAGGGAGACAATGCTTCATCATCGAGACATCTACTGGGGACTTCAAGCTGACTTTATTGGGGAGGTCAAAACCACATCATCGAGGGGAAACCAAGATACGTTCTTCACTGGAGACACCGGAGATACGTACTTCACTGGGGAAACCGGAGATACATACTTCACTGGGGAAACCGGAGATACGTACTTCACTGGGGAAACCGGATATACGCTCTTCGAGAGTAACTATTGCACCAACTTCTTTGGGGAGAAAGACTTCTATCAAATAAACGAGGCCTTCACTAGAGAATATTGGATTGAGTCTTCATATCATACAAACCTACTCCAACAAAAGATGCCCTGGTATAGTCTTTCTTTCATCATATGGGAAAACTTCCCTGGGGAATCTTGGGACGGAGGCTTCTGACCATGCAAACACAAATCAAAAGCGAACTAAGACTTGGCTGGGGAGAATGGGATCACAAACCCAACACTGTACCTTGCACCCACTGGTATCGTCTTCAACTATCTGAGAAACACACAAAGATTACGCACATACCAGCAAAATGACCTGAGAAAAACCTTCATGAAAGAAGCAAATCTTTTTTTTAAAACAACCGGAGTTTGTTCATTCCTGGGATCACCATTTTTGTTATTATTGTTTCATCATAAATCCCAAAGTAAATTGAATTGTAAAGATGTCTCTTTTTTTTTGAAAAGTCAATTTTGCTTTTTAATATTTTTTCTTTGAAAGTTATTATCAGTAATAAATGAAGTATTTGCAAGCTAAATAAAATTAAGAACACAAAGAATTGGGCAAAAAAGCTCGAATTTCATTAATAGAATGGTAGTCTGCAAATGGCGAGACTCCATGGATGATTACAAAGTTTGGGAAATGGTAATATATAATGGAAAAGATACATTGAGATACAATGACCACTATTCTCCCTAACAACTTTTGAAAATCCTGAGCAGCAGCTTTTGTTGAAGTATGATGAGGATCCGAGAAGATTGTTGCTTCAACGATCAAGTCTTGTCTGACGTAGTTACTTGCCAAGAAAAATCCCTAACTTTTGCCTAAGCTGCCCTTGCGGGTTTTCAACTTAGCGGGAAATTTATTCTGTTTATATCTCTAATTTTTTCCTAAGCCGCCCTTTCGGGTTTTCAACTTAGTGAGCTGTTCTTTTATTTCTTTAGGCAAAGTATTTCTTGACTGCGTCAGCATTCATGGGACGTGGGAACTCCTCGCCATCCATAGTTTCAAGAATTAAAGCACCACTAGAGAAGGCTTTCTTGACAACATACAGGCCTTCAAAATTGGGAGTCCACTTGCCCCTAGAATCAGTGTTGAAAGACATGATCTTCCTGAGCACGAGGTCGCCTTCTCTGAATTCACGAGGTTTGACCTTTTTATCAAATGCTTTCTTCATTCTTTTTTGATATAACTGCCCATGACACAAAGCTGTCATTCTCTTCTCTTCAATCAAATTCAATTGGTTAAACCTATTCTGGACCCATTCAGCCTATGTCAACTTGGCTTCCATTATCACACGCAATGAGGGAATCTCAACCTCAATTGGGAGTACAGCTTCCATTCCATATACCAGGGAAAACGGGGTTGTTCCTGTTGAAGTGCGAACAGATGTTCGATATCCATGCAGAGCAAAAGGGAGCATTTCATGCCAATCCTTATAACTAACAACCATTTTCTGGATAATTCCCTTGATATTATTATTAGTAGCTTCAACGGCTCCATTCATCTTTGGCCTGTACGAAGATGAGTTGTGATGGACAATCTTGAGTTCTTCACACAGTTCAGTCATCATCTTGTTGTTCAAATTCGAGCCATTGTCAGTAATGATTCTACTCGTCACACCATACCGGCATATCAGATTGTTTTTTATGAAACGCACAACCACCTGTTTGGTAACATTGGCATAAGAAGCAGCCTCTACCCATTTGGTAAAGTAGTCAATTGCTACCAAGATGAAACGGTGTCCATTCGAAGCTTTGGGTTCTATCATCCCGATCATGTCTATACCCCACATAGAGAAAGGCCACGGGGAGGAAATCACATTGAGAAGTGTCGGAGGCACATGGACCTTGTCTGCATAAATCTGGCATTTATGGCACTTCTTTGCAAATTTGTAACAGTCAAATTCCATTGTCAACCAATAGTAACCTGCCCTTAGCATCTTTTTAGCCATCGAATGCCCATTAGCATGAGTTCCAAATGAACCTTCATGAATCTCATGCATCAACATGTCTGCTTCGTGTCTATCCACACATTTGAGCAAGACCATGTAAAAATTTCTCTTGTATAGCACATTTTCACTGAGGAAGAAACTGCCTGCCAATCTTCTTAGTGTCTTTCTATCTTTCCTCGACGCACCAATCAGGTATTCCTGAGTCTGAAGAAAATGCTTGATATCATAATACCAAGGTTTTTCATTTGTTACCTCTTCTGTCGTAAACACATGAGCGGGCCTATCCAGTCGTCGAACTGTAATATGGGGTATATCATTCCAAGTATTCACTTGGTACATGGAAGCCAGAGTTGCCAGAGCATCCGCCATTTGATTTTCATCTCTAGGAATGTGATGGAATTCAACTTTATTGAAGAAGGGTAATAATCTTCTAGCATAATCTTTGTAAGGGATCAAGCCAGGGTGACGAGTATCCCATTCTCCTTTAATCTGATTTATTACCAAAGCTAAATCACCATACACATCTAGGATCTTGATTCTGAGATCAATAGCTTCCTCAAGACCCATGATGCAAGCCTCATATTCTGCCATATTATTAGTGCAATCAAATGTTAACCTTGCAGTAAAAGGAATGTTTGATCCATGAGGAGTGACGATCACATCACCAATTCCTTTACCATAAGCATTCACCGCTCCATCAAATATCATACTCCAACGAGATTCAGGGTCGGGGCCTTCCTCAGGCAACGATTCATCATAATCTTTCACTTTCAGGAACATCACATCCTCATCGGGGAATTCATATTCTGCAAACTGATGATCTTCCACCGGCTGGTGAGCAAGGTAATCTGCTAACACACTACTTTTGATAGCTTTTTGAGTGCGGTATTCAATATCATATTCAGATAACAACATCTGCCAGCGGGAAATTCTCCCAGTAAGAGCAGGCTTCTCAAAAATATACTTGATTGGATCCATTTTGGAGATCAACCAAGTGGTATGATTCAACATATACTGCCGCAAACGCTTTGCCGCCCAGGCCAAAGCACAACATGTTTTTTCTAACATGGAATACCGTGACTCACAATCAGTGAACTTTTTGCTGAGATAATAAATGGCGAACTCTTTCTTCCCTGTTTCATCCTGTTGTCCCAGAATACAACCCATGGATTTATCTAACACTGTTAGATACATAATCAACGGTCTTCCTTCTACGGGAGGGATCAAGATAGGAGGTTCAAGCAGATAATCCTTAATACTCTCAAATTCCCTTTGGCAGTCATCCATCCACACACAACCTTGATCTTTCTTTAACAACTTAAAGATCGGTTCACACTTTGCAGTCATGTGGGAAATAAATATGGAGATATAATTCAAACGCCCGAGGAAACCCCTGACTTGCTTTTCAGTTCTTGGTTCTGGCATTTCTTGAATTGCTTTAACTTTATCAGGGTCAACTTCAATTCCTTTCTGGATAACAATAAAACCCAATAATTTCCCCGATCTAACTCCGAAGGTGCATTTATTTGGATTCAAGCGGAGACGATACTTCCTCAAACGCTGAAACAACTTCAACAAATATTTTATATGCCCTTCTTCAGTTTGGGATTTGGCAATCATATCATCAACATATACTTCAATTTCCTTGTGCATAAGATCATGGAATAGGGTTGTCATAGCCCTCTTGTACGTTGCACCAACGTTCTTCAACCCGAAGGGCATCACTCTGTAACAGAATGTTCCCCAGGGTGTGATAAACGTTGTTTTTTCCATGTCCTTTTGAGCCATTCTTATTTGATTATACCCAGAAAATCCCTCCAAGAACGAGAATACCTTGAATTTTGTTTTGCTGTCCACTAACATGTCAATATGAGGCAATGGAAAATCATCTTTTGGACTAGCTTTATTTAGATCTCTGTAATCTACACACATGTGGACTTTTCCGTCTTTTTTCGGTACTGGGACAATATTGGAAATCCATTGAGGATATTGTGACGTCATAAGAAAACCAACATTAATCTGCTTTAGGACCTCCTCTTTGATCTTTACTGCTATATCTGGGTGGGTTCTTCTCAACTTTTGCTAAACTGGCGGACACTCTGGCTTCAACGGTAAATGATGCTCAACAATGTTTGTATCTAGACCAGGCATATATTGATAATACCAATCAAAAATATCCACGTACTCTTTCAACAGCTCAATCAACCCGCTCTTTACATCAGGATGCAACGATGCTCTAATCTTAATTTCCTTCAGATCTTCTTCTAAACCCAAATTAATCACTTCCAAAGGCTCCTTATATTGTTGAATGGTATTTTCCTCGTGCTCAAGCAACCGTGAGACCTCTTCTGGAATATCATCATAATCTTCTTCTTCGGCCCCAAACACAGGACAATCAAAGTTGGGATAGGGTGCAGGGTCATTGTATTCAACGGGTTTTTTAATTAATATGCACATGTGATTTATGATTGCTTTTAGAAACTGACACATATAACAAGTGATCATGCAAATTAATTTTTAGTTATTATTTATTTTGAAAGGGTTTTTTATTTGATTACCACTTCCCAAGAAAAAGCAGAAAATAAAGACATAATTTTGGAAGCAAAGACAACTTTTATTAATGATCTTAACAGTCAAAACAAACAGATAAGCACATACAATACTTTCACCTTGGGCAGAGTGAAAGCTTTTCAAAAGAAAGAAACAGTTTAACAAAACAAATTACTTTGAAATATGTATACAAGAAGGAACATCAATGGTGACACAGTTCTGAACTCGGACTCCATGCGTCACAAAATTCGGTACTTCCTGCTCTGCTTCATCCTCTTCAACAGCATTAATCCCAGAACCAGTTGGATGGAGGTAGCCTCCGCTGCGGAAAACATAATGATAACTGCTCACAGGAGACTTTGACTTCAAACTTTCGACTTTTCCATTCTTCGAAGAGAAACCCAAACCAGTTATGTTTTTGTTCACGAGTGGATCCACAAGTTGTCCCTAAACTGCATTATGACCATTGCGTACAACCTGTTGCGCGTCCTTCAGCGAAACCAAAAAATTCTCATTCCTCCTTATGTTGTCAATAGATAGAGCTTGGAACTGGGTTCTAACAGCAGCCTCATCCGCTTCTACAATACTGAAAGAGGATAGATGGGATATCAATAACGCCTGCTTGCCATTTATGATCACTACCTTCCCTTTGAGCACAAACTTTAACTTCTGATGCGGAGTTGAAGTGACAACCCCTGCTTCGTGTATCCATGGCTGTCCATGCAAACAACTATATGTGGGAATAATGTCCATAACCTGGAAGGTTATCAAGAACAAATGTGGTCCTCTATGGATGGGTAAGTCCACTTCACTGATGACAAATTTCCTTGACCCATCAAAAGCTTTCACAATGATGCCACTCGGGCGCATAAGTGCTCCTTGATACTTTAACTTCATGAGGGTACTACTCGGTATAACATTCAGCGTGGATCCGTTATCAATTAGCACATTGGACAGCAAATCATTCTTGTAGTTCATAGATATGTGGAGGGCCAGGTTGTGATTCCTCCCTTCATCTAGTAACTCATCATCACAGAAGCTCAAATTGTTGCATGACGTAATGTTTCCAATTACGCTGCTTAACTGATCTAACGGCATGTCATTCTCCACAAAAGCTTGGTCAATCACTCTCATCAGGGATTCTCTATGAGCAGAGGAATTCATCAACAAAGCTAGGATAGATATCTTTGAAGGAGTCTGCAATAGCTGATCTACAATTCTGTAGTCGCTCATCTTAATTATCTTCAAGATATCATCTACTTCTTTTTCTAGTGTAGCTCCACTAGTCTCTCCCGCAGCCTTCTTAGGCTAATCATTCTCAGCATTTTTCTTCCCAACAACAACATCTCTTCGAATAACCTACACAAACACACGACCGCTACGGGTCACCCTGCTATCATCAACTATATTCCCAACATCTGGCATTGGCTGGATGGGAATCTCCGCCCCATCTTCCAAGATTGTAGCATTGTATTTGTAAGGCACAACCTTATTTGATTCATAGGGAACAGAACCTGGAAGACTAATTACCAATGAGGCAAGAACTGGTTTGATATAGTGCCCCACCTCAAGATGAGTGGGTTCGCCAAAACAAGGTACAATGACATTCACGCCTTCCTCAACACCATCAGCCATCAAAAGGTCATTTCCGACAAACAAATCTTCGTCTGAAGAGAAATACTCATCCGCGGAGGCATACTCTTCCTATGACTCTTCTTTCATCAAACAAACTTCAACCATATCAATCTCATGATAATCATCTCTCTGACTTGTGATCTTGATAGTTCCATTGTCTAACAGCAACTGAACACCCTCTCTCACAATTTAACATCCTCAGGGATTTCGACAACAAACTATGCAAGATCCATACTGGTGCTCTATCTGACCAGCAGTATGACAAAAGGTAGCATGCAACTGCACGAGATCCTCATTCAAATGATCCACATCAAAAATTCTGAATTCACCCGGACATCCAGAAACCATATTCACTTCCTCTTCATATTTTACCCTAGGCCTGATTATATGGATTAAACCTTCATCCATCATCTCCTGTAAATCAGCCTTTATCTTTTCACAACCTTGTATATTTGTACTGCAAGTAGCACAACCAGCATGGTCATGCGTATAATAACTGAATTCACAGAGGTCTGCGTGCATCTTCACTAAATCTCCTCTAACCAGATTAATGTCAAAAATCCGGAAGTCACCTAGATAACCAGCCATCATATATACAGCATTCACTCCACCGTGCTTGGGTAGAGGATTGTCTTTCACATTAGGTCCCACGTCTTTGAAAGACAAAATTCCAGACTTCACCAACCTTTGCACTTCAGTCCTCAAAGGATAACAATTCTCAACACTATGCCCTGGTGCTCCCTGATGAAAGGCACACGTCTGGTCTGCTTTGTAATACCACGACAATGGTTATGGTACAGCGGGAGGTGGTCGTGTTTGGACCAACTTCTTCTGAACCAATGCTGATAATAGCTCTGCATAACTCATGGGAATAGGATCACAGTTCTCCCTTCTCTGATTATATCCTTGATTCCCCTACTGGGACGGTCTCTGATAAGCAGCAGTAGTCGGAGCGGCATTCATAACAGGAGTAACTGAGGCGACTTGCTGATGACGCTGATAATTCTTTCTAGGATCTTTTACTTTTCTCTCTTGCATAATAACATTTATATCCCCCTCTTTCTTCTTGGTAAACCCATAAGCTGGCTTTTTCACCCCTCCGGATCCTTCACCCTTTGTCAAACGGCCTTCTCTTACTGCCTCTTCTAGGCGGACACCCATTCCTACCATTTCTATAAAATCACTTGGGGCACTTGCTACCATCCTTTCATAGTAGAAAGCGCCAAGCGTCTTCAGAAAAATCTTGGTCATTTCTTTCTCTGCCATGGGCGGAATCACTTGTGCAGCCACTTCGCGCCATCTCTGCACATACTCTTTGAACGATTCTCTGTCCTTATGAACCATGGCCCTAAGCTGGTCACGGTCAGGCGCCATGTCCATATTATACTTGTATTGCTTAATGAATGCTTCTCCCAAATCATTAAAAGTATGGATGTTGGCGCTGTCCAAGCTCATATACCATTTCAACTCTGTGCCAGTCAAACTATCCTGAAAAAAGTGAATCAGCAGACGCTGATCATCGGTGTGGGTAGACATTCTTCTTACATACATCACCAAATGAGCACGAGGGCAAGTGTTTCCCTTGTACTTATCAAACTCATGGACTTTGAACTTAGCAGGCACTTTAACATTCGGGACCAAACACAGCTCATTCACATTCTGCCCAAATAGCTTTTTTCCCCTGAGAGCCTTCATCTCTCTTTGCATTCTATCAAACTGCTCTTGGAAATCATCCTTTTTGTCATAAAGACCCACGTCTTCACTCGGCGGAGGGAAAGGACGACACATATCTTCATTGAAAAATGGAACCAAATTCACCGAAGGAGGTGCAACACGAACAATATGCACCACAAGAGGTGCAGGAGTAACAACATTTTGAACCACTGGAGCATCTTGAGGTCCAAGATTGAAACCTTTAGGTGCAAAATTATCTGGCATTCCCCACGGGTAACCCTGAGGCACACGGTTTTGAACGACAGCCGGAGTAGCAGATACAGGAACAGTAGGACCTTCAGCATTTTCCCTTGTTGGTTGAGGTTGAACACTCGGTGGCTGATTCTGAGCAGCCACCAGAGCTTCCATCAGAGTAGTCAAATTGGCCAAGCCAACCTTCAAAGCGGAAACTTCTTCGCCCAGCTCACGATTCTCCTGTTCTAAGTTGTCCATCTTCTTTTTGAAATTAGCCCGAGTGTTGTAATGATGAGTCAGCTTGCTGAGTGAATCAAAGAAACTGAGTAAGACACTTGGATATGCATAACAAATGCAAGAAATATGTGCAATATTATGCATGATATGCAATGCACACGATTCTTTTATTTTATCATTTAATATTTCAAGGGATTTATGGTTTATAGACATATTGCAAACATCAAAATAATAACGCATTTGAAATACTGAAATTTTTTATTATAATAACTCCAAAATGGATTACAAGTTTCAATGATCCCAAGTACAAGATGAAAATACAATCTAAAATCCTGAGAAGAGGAACTAATAGAGATCAATCTGTACGTTGGCGCTTCCCTGTGAGCCTGGCGATCTGAGCCCTCAACCTCTGGTTTTCTTCCACCTGTCTGATGGCAACCTCCTTCCAATCATATGAAGCAGGAAATGAGTAATCAACACCTGTTTGAGGCCTAGGAGAAAATAAATCCCCTTGCCTCTCCATAGACTCCACTTCTCGACTCTCAAGGATCTCGATCAAATCATCTTTCTCCTTCAGGTCTGCTCTGTAGGAACTCTCTAAAGTCTGGAACTTATTCTTCCAAGCATCCCTTTCTTGTTGCATCCTAACCAAAGCAAGCTGCAGCTCTTCCAGATCATCTAATAAGGGAGGAATGGTCTTCACAAACAAATCAAGCATGGGTGTCTTCCGAGTATACGACATCTTCAACTGAATAGCTCTCAATCGGACCCACTGAAGATATGGCTCCAAAGAAACAACACTTCTAGGTCCCAAATCCTTCCTAGTCTTCTTATGAATATGACGCTAGGACTTCGCAATCTGCTCCTTAGCTTCCCTGTGGTCTTCTCCTTCCTTCAGAAAGAAACTACTCAGATGAATACTATTCGATTTATCCCTCATCGAGTAACCAAGCTATCACCGTGCAATAATAGGGTTATAGTTAATTCCTCCCTTTGTACCAAGAAGAGGCACATTGGGGAAACTACCACAACTGTCAATAATCTCCACATCCTGGTAAGCTCGATGATACCAATCAATATCCGAGTGAGTAAGTGCCATGATCTTAGGAGCCCAACGTGGTTCCTTCTTGACATCCCAAAAAGCATCAGACTGAGGCATATGAGAGATAAACCACCGGTACACAGAGGCGTGCAACAAATAATCATTCCCCCATGATAGGAACTCCGAAGATGAACATAGTAATAAGCATCACCCAACAGTGTAGGAACCGGGTTTCCAATCATGAAAATCATGATAGTGTTAATGTCAACAAACTTGTCCACATTAGGGAATAAGAATAATCCATATGCGATTAAAGCAAAGATGGCTTCAAAAGCAACCATACTCTTCGTCCTGGCAAAGTAATGAGCTTTCTCCAATAAGATTTGAGCTGGTAATCCTCTAATACCTCCTTTGGTAGTCATATGGGCTTCCAACCCAAACTTCCCCAGATGAATCAAAGCAGCAATCTCATGTGGTTTTGGCTCACCCTCTAAACTAGTAAAAGGAACACGATCGATAACAGGTAAATCTAATAGATATGAATACTCTTCTAGTGTTGGCATCAACTGATAATCGGGAAAAGTAAAGCAATGATACACCGGATCATAGAACTGGACCAAAGTTGAGAGAATACCCTCCTTCATCTTCAACTTCATGAGAGGAATAATGGATCCATACTTCTTCCGAAAGTCTGCAGGACACTCGATCTCTGGAATTAGACTGATCAACTCATCTATCTTAGGATCCTTGAAACTGTATTTCCCGGTCTTTCTCTTTCTAGAATCCATGGTTTCAAAGTACCTGAGATATTCACAAATAGTCAACCTTTAAATCCCTTGAAATATTGTTTTCTTCAAAAGATGCTTATGAGTGCATGGATGCATGATGCAACAATCACACACAAGATCACACATATAGGGTTCATAGGTTCAATGTCACGAGCATGAAGCTAAAGGTACTACCCATAAGGTGTTGGTCTAAAAAGTTATCACCTGCCGAACAAGGTTCTAAGAGGTTCCCAGAGTCTACATCCTTCCTTCGGATATTACCAACTTCCCGATTAACTCGATAATTAGTAATATTCTCAAGAAAGACTCGTCCGAGTGTAGTATCGCGTGACAACTACTTCCGGATTACCCCGTCATAGCTTCCGCACTACACCTAAAAGGCCAAGATGGGTTAGGTAATCTACGGACCTCAGCTTCGGCAGGCTCCCAGGTCGAAAGTAGTACGTCTTCCCGATTACTCGGTAAACGACACTATAGTCAAAGGGGCCTCCACTGAGTGGGGGATCTCATGCCTCCTTTTTTGGGATTACTCCCTCAAAGTTAACATGACTATACCGCCCGTCCTATCTTAAAGTTTGCCCAAGTCCGGGTATAGGACTTATGAGTAATCACCAAGCACCCTGTAAACCAGGAAAATCTAGACAAACATATATACAAAATATAACACATAAACACAATAATCCATATACAGATATAAACAAAGATAGGCTCAACCCACTTAGGGATGGACCAGCAAGAGGTCAATCTTTCCCCAGTGAAGTCGCCATTTTTCTGTAGCGCTAGAAATGTTCAAGACTAAGCCATTGGATTGACTAGACTTTATACAAATCAAAATAAAAATCTCCACCGCGCTTTATTATTTCCAAAGGAATGGGAAAAGAGCGAATAACCCAAAAAGGGGGAAAGGTTCAAGGTAAGGGGGTTGGTTATGCAAAGGGAAGGTATTAGCACCCTAAACATCTACGATACTCCACAGGAACCTCTTTGAAAAATCTGTATATTTTGGTTATAAAAATGTGTTATATAAAAAAAATGGATGGTGGAGGTGAGAAAAGAAATATATTTTTTATGATTTTTGCACCCGCCGTGGTTGCGAACCTTTAGTGCCTATGTACCAGCTTTCGTGCAATAGGGGATCAGGGTACACGTAGTTCCTCTTTTAAAAAATTTGAAACACAAGTGTGTTGGTTGATTTTATGAGATAAGACATCATCGTCATTGTCCGTGTGGAAAACATACTTACTACCCACAATCATGAGAAAGGAGAATCTGCATCATCTCAAAGTGGAGGATACAGCTTGGATTTTAAAATCAACAATGCCTCACTCAACACCCAAGTGGAAAATATCTCTCTTTACTACATATTATAGAAGTATAGTTGTTTGCATCACTACAAGGATTGACAAGAGTCTACTCTCTTAAGAAATGTTTTAAAATGAAAAGCCAAAGTGGCAAATATGGTTTAAAATGAGATTGATTGACTTTTAGTCTTCTCACAAAAAATGTCAAGGTATTATTAAATTGATTGAAGTGTTTTGCGAGAAGACTAAAAGTTAATAATACTTTGACACTTTTTTGCTTTGACACTTTTTTGCAAGAAGACTAAAAGTTAATCAATCTCATTTCAAACCATCTTTGCCACTTTGGCTTTTACCTTTAAACTTTTTTCTCAAAAGGTTAGACTCTTGTCAATCCCTGTAGTGATGCAAACAACTATACTTCTACAATATATAGTGAAGAGAAATGTTTTCCACTTGGGTGTTGAGTGAGGCATTGTTGATTTTAAAATCCAAGCCATATCATCCACTTTGAGGTGATGCAAATTCTCCTTTCTCATGATTGTGGGTAGTAAGTATGTTTTCCATGCGAACAATGACGATGATGTCTTATCTCTTAAAATCAACCAACACACTTTTGTTTCAAATTTTTAAAAGAGGAACTACGTGTACACCGATCCCCTATTGCACGAAAGGTGGTACATAGGCACTAAAGGTTCGCAACCGCGACGAGTTCAAAAATCATAAAAAATACTTCTTTTCTTACCTCCACCATCCATTTTATATAACACCATTTTTATAGCCAAAATATACAGATTTTACAAAGAGGTTCCTGTGGAGTAACGTAGATGTTTAGGGTGCTAATACCTTCCTTTTGCATAACCAACCCCCTTACCTTGAATCTTTCTCCCTTTTTGGGTTATTCGCTCTTTTTCCATTCCTTTGGAAACAATAAAGTGCGGTGGCGATTTTTATTTTGATTTGTACAAAGTCTAGTCAATCCAATGGCTTAGTCTTGAACATTTCTACCGCTACACTTTGGCACCCATACTGTTATCAGCATTCCTGAACTTGTCACAAATTCCAGATCTATGTTGATAAAGTTCATGTACATCCGGTTCCCTTAAACGTCTTGACGGCCCCCTGGCCCCTTACAATGTGGGGCATTGACAAGATTGGAAAAATCAGACCTACCGCTTCAAACGGGCATCACTTAATCCTAGTCGCCATTGATTACTTAACGAAGTAGGTTGACGCTGCCTCTTTTGCTACTGTTACAAATAATGTTGTGGCACGGTTCATCAAGCACAACCTTATCTGTCGGTATGGTGTTCCAGAAAGAATCATCATAGATAATGGTACTGTAGCGGCGAAAATCGGAGATCAAGCTATTAATTTACCTGACTCGCAAATAGCAAGAGTCGCCACCGCGCTTTATTATTTCCAAGGGAAAAGGGAAAAGAGCGAAATAAAATCCTAAAATATGCAATGTAAAATAATACTTAAAATTAATGAAAATACAATGCATTTTTGAAAGATATCTAGAGTTTGAGGGTTGATTATGCAATGGGAAGGTATTAGCACCCAATGCATCTGCAGTACTCCACATGAACCTTTTAAAATATCTTTTTTTTTTAAATTGTTTGTTTGATTAAAATGGTTCATTTGGTAAAAATGTTTGGTTTGGCTAAAAATGATTTATTTGGACGATATTTTGAAGATACGATGACCTAGTGTCGAAGTTTTGACTTAAAAGGTGTGAGTTTGAAAATTGAGTTTTTTTGTCTTAATGAATTAAAAAAAGGAATAAATTAAAAGGAAAATATTTTTATGTCTTTTTATGTTAATATTAAAAATGATGAAAAGGAAAATAAATAAAAAGATAGAAACAACGTGCTACTGCAGGCAAAACAACAAGGATTAGAAGTTCTGAAGCCAGGCGCGTGATGACTCAGAAAGGAACGTCAATGGAATCAGAAGTTCTAGATTCGTACACTCTGAGATCCTGCAAGAAATGTTAGAGGGAAAACACAAATTCTGGGTGGTATTCAGACAGTGGGCCACAAGTCAGAAGTTCTGTATTACACTAAAACAGTAAGTAAACTTCAAAAGTTCAGTGTATTGTCAGCATGTGAAAATTAGAAACTCTGAGTGTTTGAAAACAGCGAAGGGAAACATCAGAAGTTCTGTGTATTTGACATGTAAGGAGAACTCAGAAGTTAAGTGTTGTGTTAGAATAATGAGTGAATCATCAGAAGTTCTGTATTATGCTGAGCCAGTGAGTGAACATCAGCAGTTCAGTGCGTTATCAGTATGTAAAAATCAGAAGTTCAGTGCGTGTTAACAGTGGGGAAAAATCATAGATGTTCTGTGTGTTAAAATGATGAGTGAAAAACAGAAGTTCTGTGTTACATTTTGACTTTTAATCAGCACACCGACAATTCTTTCAGTTCTTATTAAACAGCAAATCAGAAGGATAACAACACAACAACTTATAGAAGTTCTAATCCTAAATCTGAGTCTAGCCCTAATCAAGAAACTCTGATCCATAGTTTTTTCTACTTATACAATGATATGAACAACATCAATACTATGATATTTACATGTTTAATGATGTTCTGAATGAAAAAGATGCAAAGTCAGAAAGACTTACCTTGAACCTGGAACGTGTGTTTGGAGCTTTGAGGTGCTACCTTTGGATGTTCTGGAATCAACAAGAGTAACAGAAGAGGAAGTGCCAAGCTCTTTTATTCAAAAGGAAGAACAAAGGTTTGGTTTTCTGTTTGGGATTTCTGGATTTTTTATGAAGGTTTGAACTTCCTTTTCTCTCTCTTTTTTACCAATCTCTCTTCCAAAAGCCAGCCCCTTGAACGTGTGATGGAGCAAAGTATTTATAGATGGGTTTGTTGTGGTTTTGGGGAAAAAAATGGGATTCAAATCTTTTTGGTATACTGTTCCAATGCTTTTTAATCACAGTTTTCGTATGCTAATTTGATGCAAATATGGGGTTTGAGAAAGTGCAGGCGTGGACTGGGTCAGCAGTTGACTGCAGCCTATAATGTAGCAGGGCAGCAGGTTACTTAAACGAGGTTTTGGGATTTGGTGATGTTCTGATCACCGAAGATCAGAAGCGTAACCTCTATGTGCTGAAGGGTCACGTTCTAATGGAAGATTGTGTTCTGCACCACGTTTGCAATTTCTGACTGCACTTGCATGGAGGCTGAAGAGCCATGTTCTGATTGAAGGCTATGTTCTTAACCAAATTTGCAACTTCTGACTGCACTTGCATTAAGGCTGACTCAAGTTCTGAAGTATCACATACTCTTAACACTTAGAAAATTTTCTAAATGTTTAGAAATTTTGATTTTTCCAAAGTAACTTCTGACTCATGATTTTTTGATGAACCAATCTCATGTCTTGATGAAATAAAATTGTTGAAACTTGATTTGATCTGAAAGTCAAAGTTTGAATTTCCAGTGTACTTTTGACCATTTTGCCCTTGTGGATAACTTTCTTGAAAAATTGCAGTTCAAGGCTTGGAATTGGATGGAAGCAAACTTGATCTTTCTTCGCATTCCAAAGCATCTTGATGCACATGTGAACCCGTGATGATGAAATCTTGTTTATGCTCTGAGAAAGTTGTGGAGAAGCTTGAGTCCACTTATTGAACAAGGCATGGAAATAAACACACGATTCCCCTGATGAATCAGTCTTCAAGAATCAACGATCAACTGTACTTCTGGCTTGAGAGATTCTGAACCCTAATCGAGGCATGACGCTTAATGCTCTTGATTCATATCTGTTTCCTGCAAATGAAATCAAAGAAATGAAAAACACACACTTCGTGCTTGATTAGAAGTTAGTGATACATAGGCTAAGAATATTCAAAATACTTGACAATTTCTACATAGTCAATGCTCGAAGGTGAGAAGTTAAAATCAACCGTACTTCGTGACCTTGAATTTTGCATAAAAATGCAAACAATAAAAATGGGATCTTAGGTCAAAAATTGGGGTATGACAACTGCCCCTATTTAATTTTCTTCTATCCAGAGATATGAAGATTGGAATCTTCATTTCGACGAGATTGAAGGGACTTAAATACATAATACACAATTTTTGGCCTTAAGATACCACAATTATGTTTATGATATGATACAAATGTAATATTTTGAATTTTAATGAGGAATGATGCTGTATGAGACAAACTACTTCTGGAGAAACCAAGCACATTATACAGTAATCCCACAGGGGAAGAGATTATAACTCCACTAGGGAACAGAGCCACATACTTCAAATGAGAGACTCATATTAGAGAATAACTTTGAGGGAAGAAATGAATGATATACATCAGTATTGAGACTGGAAATGAAATGATTTACATCAGTACGGAGACTGGAGAAGGGAAATGATTTACATCAGTACTAGAACTGGTAAATTCAGTACTGAGATTGGTAACAAATGATTGACATCAGCATTATGACTGGAAAAGGAAATGATTGACATCAGTACTGAGACTAGAAAATGATTGGCATCAGTACTGAGACTGGAAATAAACATCTCTGACTTATGAATTTCACCAAGAATGGTAACACATTTCTTCTTTAACCAAGATATCACTTGAAAAGGATAAAATACAAACATCCCCATGGGACTTTTCTGAAGAGATGCCGTTTGCTGAGTAAAAATTATTGTTGGGGATACACAAGCTGCTCAAATAAAGAAACCGCCACTTGCTATCTTCCAAAGGTGTAAATAACATTCAAGTTGCTCATCAAGAGACCGCCGCTTTTTGTTTTTTCAAAGGTAACAATAACACACAAGTTGCTCATGAAGAGACTGCCGCTTGCTGTTTTTTCAAAGGTATCAATAACATACAAGTTGCTCATGAAGAGACCGTTGCTTGTTGTTTTTTCAAAAGTAACAATAACATACAAGTTGCTCATGAAGAGACCGCCGCTTGCTGTTTTTCGAAGGTATTAATAACATACAAGTTGCTCATGAAGAGACCCCTGCTTGCTGCTTTTTTCAAAGGTATCAATAACACACAAGTTGCTCATGAAGAGACCGCCGCTTGCTTCTTTTCGAAGGTATCAATAACATATAAGTTGCACATGAAGAGACCGCCGCTTGCTATTTTTTTCAAAGGTATCAATAACACACAAGTTGCTCATGAAGAGACTGTCGCTTGCTGCTTTTTTCAAAGGTAACAATAACACACAAGTTGCTCATGAAGAGACCGCTGCTTGTTGTTTTTCAAAGATATTAATAACATACAAGTTTCTCATGAAGAGACCGCCCCTTGCTGTTTTTGTAAAGGGTATCAATAACATACAAGTTGCTCATGAAGAGACTGTCGCTTGCTATTTTCAAAGGTAACAATAACACACAAGTTGCTCATGAAGAGACCATCGCTTGCTGTTTTTTCAAAGGTATCAATAACACACAAGTTGCTCATGAAGAGACCGCCACTTGCTGTTTTTCAAAAGTTTCAATAACATACAAGTTGCTCATGAAGAGACCATCGCTTGTTGTTTTCAAAGGTGAAAATAACACACAAGTTGCTCATGAAGAGACCGCCGCTTGTTGTTTTTCAAAGATATTAATAACATACAAGTTGCTCATGAAGAGACCTCTGCTTGTCGTTTTCCAAAGATGTCAATAACGCACAAGTTGCTCATGAAGAGACCGCCGCTTGTTGTTTTCCAAAGATGTCAATAACGCACAAGTTTCTCATGAAGAGACTGCCACTTGGTGTTTTTCAAAGGTATCAATAACATACAAGTTGCTCATGAAGAGACCGCCGCTTGTTGTTTTCAAAGGTGACAATAACACACAAGTTGCTCATGAAGAGACCGCCGCTTGTAGTTTTTCAAAGATATTAATAACATACAAGTTGCTCATGAAGAGACCGCCGCTTGCTGTTTTTCAAGGGTATCAATAACATACAAGTTGCTCATGAAGAGACCGCCGCTTGTTGTTCTATCGATATTCCAAAAGGATGTTATGGTAACACTAGTAGGGAATAAAGTTCTTCTTCAAAGGGAACCATGAATATGTCCTTCCTGAGGATACCAAGTATATTAATGCGTAAAATAAATGCGCTCTTCATCCAGGTTTCACAGCCTAGAGAACACCACGGGGTAGCCTATGTAAGAGACAAAGCTCAATCCAAGAATAAACGGAGAGAGAACAATCAAACAAGACTCCACCCAATGAGGAAATAACTCAATTAGGGATTCATCCTATCCAGAGATGGACAAGGAAGGCTAAGAAAAATTCTTCCATGATGTAGCGATAAAAAATGTAGCGAGGTAAATCGGAGATCGAATTATTGATTAATTCGTCTCACAAAAGCAAGAGTCGCCACCGCGCTTTATTATTTCCAAGGGAAAAGGGGAAAGAGCGAAATAAAACCCTAAATATGCAATGTAAAATAATACTTTTTAAAAGTAATAAAAATACAAGGCGTTTTGAAAAGAGGTCTATGGTTCGGGGGTTGGTTATACAGTGGGAAGGTATTAGCACCCAATGTATCTATAGTACTCTATAGGAACCTTTTGAAATATCTGTTTTATTAAAATGTTCGTTTGATTAAAAAATAAATTGTTTTGGCCGAAAAAGGGGTACGGACGGGTTTTTGAAGATACGACGACCTAATGTCGAAGTTTTTGCTTAAAAGGTATGAGTTTTGAAAAGATTGAATATTTGAGAGAAATTGTCTTAAATTTAAATGAAATGCAAAAATATTCGCGTGATCGGACTTGAGGACATGAAGTCAATAAATTTAATCGTTTTTCCCTTGGATTTAGACGTAAACAGAATAATCATGTAAATATGAAATAATTAAACAGAAAATTATGCAGATAATGATATACAACAATTAAATAAAAGACTAAATAATGTGAACATGCATTTTTTATATTTTTATCTAATATTAATAACGCAAGAGAATTAATTAAATAAAATGTTTTTAATGTTTTTATATTTTTATGTTTGTATTAGTATTAACTAAAGCGAGGGAAATAATTTAAAGAAAATAACATGTTTTTAATTTTAAGTCATTTTTATTTTTTATATGTTTTTTAATGTAATAAAAAGTATTATTTTAGAATTAATAAATAAAACTAAATTAAGTTAAAACTTAGAAGTTATTAACTTAAATCTAAAGAAAACAATATTAAAATTCTAAATTAAACCTAAAGTTAAACTAATAAAATACGTCACATTTTTTAAAATGTTTTAATTAAATTACATCTCTTTTTTTTTATTAGATCTTTACCAATTAACTAATGTGATAATAATTCTAAAAAGACTAAAAGAAAGCAAAAATAAAAAAAAAGGATGTGTATCAAAGAAAAAAAAGTGGACAAGTAAATATATGGGCCAAAGGGGTTCTAAGGGCCCAAAACAGAAACAACAGAAAAGGGGGGTGCATAGTGAATTCGTTGGGCTTAAGGCAGAAAATGGGTGAAGGTCCATTTGTTTCATAATTTGTTTTTAGGGTTAAACGTGTTTTAGCTTTGAAAGAAAGGGATTAGGGTTTTTGGACAGAAGCGGCGCTTGCTTGCTTGTCTTCTTCGTTCGCGTTCTTCTTCGCGTTGCTCGCTTATGACTTGCCTCTGAGTCCCTTGCCACGGCCGCCAGCATCTCAACACTTCTCTTCCCTCCAACAAGAAGGCTTAGGGCGACGGAATCACGGTACGATTTCATCTTTTATTTTGTTGGTTCGTTACTGCATGTTGTGACTTTACATATTTTTGATTCTTATTCACATTGTTATGTTTATTGGAGGTATTATGAAAGTAAAAGAGGAGGAGGAAAGGTTACCTGGAGACGGAGGAGGGAGGTTGGGGGGGAGCTAGGAGGCCGGGGCGAGCAGGGAAAAAAGTGACGCTGCTTCAGTTGCCTGGTATTTCGTTCTTATTTTTTTTGGTTTGATGATGAATAACGTTGAAAACCTCTGCGCAATTTCTCTTCTTCTTGCTTACTGTTGACCTTGGCTTTTTCTACTTCTCTTTGACTGTACCTTGTGATGCCTTTTTCTTCTTCTTCTTGCTTGTTGCCTTGAACGTTATATTTCCTTGGGTGTTATTGTTGGAATGCTATTGTTTTGATTAGCTTGCCCTCTCCTTCTTTGTGATTTTGTTGCCTTGAAATTTTCCTATGATGATAAATCTGAGGCTTGGTAGGTTTGGACGTTGGTTGGATAAGCTGTATGGTTCTGGTTTTTGCTTTGGTTGGATTGGTTCAGGTTTGGCCTAGCTTGGTTTCAACAGGTTTGAGGTTGATGATGTTCATGGCTGGGCAATAAGTTTGACAGGTTTTGGGTATACTGGTTTCTTGGTTTATCAGATTGAATAGGTTTTATGGGTTTTAGTGGTTTTACGCAGGTTTAGGCCATGGTTATGGTTTTTTCTTTGGTTGGATGCAGGTTTGGAAAGGTTTTAGGCCATGGTTATGTTTTTCTGGTTTATTGGTTAGGCTATTGGTTTGACAGTAGGTTCTTGGACATGGTATTGGCGTTATGCAGGTTAATGGTTTTAGGCCATGGTGTGATGGTTTATGCAGATAGCAGGTTTTGTGGTTTGAGACTGTAGGTTCTTGGACAGTTTTTGGTTTTCAGTTTTTGTTTCTAAGGCTTCAGGCAGGTTGAACTCTCTTAATTTTTTGAAGGGGGCTTTGATGTGTTATAATAGTTGATGGCCTCCTTGTTTACGTTACAGGTTTCTGGTATATTTTTAATATTTTCTTGGCCTCTACACATATGCTGCTACATCAGTTTTGTCCATATTCTTTTCTATGCTTTCTCTTTTCTTCCTGTAGGCTGCTGCAGTTTGTTTCTATTCTTTTTCTGCCTAAACCAAAACCTGTAAAACCACACTACTTCCTCTCTTCTCTCTCTTAGTACATTTGATACATTAAAATGTGATGTATGTACTTACTTGTTCTGAAAAAGCATGCTGGAAAATGATGTAAAATGGAAATACATTGCTTGCAAAAATGGTTTAAACTGCATATTTGCTCTCTTTGTCTTTGCATGGGAGCCTATTGTATTTTGACTTCTTCCATACTTTTTGGCATGTTTACGTTACATATGGCCTTGCGTTGAAAATGCATATGCTGTTTTGCTATGCATGTTGTGTTGAAAATGCATATGCTATTTTGTTTTTGAAATATGCATTGGATTTGAAACATGTAGTTTACAATTAAAATGCAATTTTGACAAAAATAAATTTGTGCATATTTAAATTTGTGCATTCATATTTGTCAATAAAAAATTCATCCCTTTTTGTGAACCGGGAGAAATCCCGTGATTTGCAAAAAGGGTAAAAACTGATTCCAGCCATTTGCTTTTAATGATGAACGCTTTAAATTAATTTTTCTGCTTTTCATTATTTATTTATTTCTAACTTTTTCTTTAATTCTTTGCAGGTAAAAAAAATCAAATGAGCAATTGGATAGAAGATGAAGATTTAGAATATTAGAAAATAGTTTTTATTTTACTTTAAACTTTTTATGTAATTGTCATTATAAATACTTTGTACAATAGTATTTAAACAACAATTGTAATAATTAGAATAAAGATGAATAAAAATTCTATTATTCCCCAGTTAATTATTTTCTTCTTTCCAATTATTTATTTATCGTTTATAATTCTTTAAATTATATAATAACTGAAAATCAATTTCAATTACTTAAATTCAGAATAATAAACAAATAAATAAACATCATTGATCAATTAATAACTTCAATTATTTATTTCATTATTTTTAATTCTTCTAAATTATAATAACTGAAAATAAAATTTCAACTATTTAAACTTAGAACAATAAATAATTAAATAAACATTGCTTGATCAATTAATAAACTCATTTTCAAATGTTTATTTCATTATTCATAAATCTTTAAATTATATAGTAACTGAAAATAAATTCCAATTATTTAAATTTAAGATAATAAATAATTAATAAACATTGTTTTAGCATTGATCGATTAATAAATTTAGCGTTCAACAAATAAACAGCTCTCGACTTGAAAAAGTTATGAATTTAAAATCTGCTTTGAAAATTGATAAAAATATGCCAAAACCCTTGCAGTGTAATGATGCAGATGGGAGATGGTATCTTAGGTCAAAATTTGGGGTACAACAGCTGCCCCTATTTAAGTTTCTTCTATCCGGAGATATGAAGATTAAAATCTTCGTCTCGACGAGATGGAAGGTACTTAAATACATAATACGCAAATTTGTTCCCTAAGATACCGCCATTACGCAGTGATATGAATGTAATGATTGAATTCACAGAGAAAGATACTGTATGAGACAGAAACAATGTTGGAGAAGCCAAACACCAACAAAACACAGAGACATGGATTATACACTACTGGGGAAACGAGCCATCGACTTCAAACGATAGACTCTTGACAGCGAATAAAATTGAGGGAATACGACCTCTGACCATAACAAAGAAGGTATCTTGCATAGGCCATAAAACAGATTATTGACCCAAAATAACAGTGAGTTCACAACTCAAGGTCAAAGATAGACAGAGAGTATCAATTGCTGATGACGGATTACCGACTTCTGAAGGTAAAGATTCATAACAAATTTCTCTGCGAGATTTCCGGAGATATACTCATTAATGCTGAGATAACAAGATTGTAGATACACAAGCTGCTCAAATAAAGAAGCTGCCACTTGCTGTCTTCCAAAAATATTATGACATACAAGCTGCTCAAATAAAGAGGCTGCCACTTGTTGTCTTCCAAAAATATTATGACATACAAGCTTCTCAAATAAAGAGGCTGCCACTTGCTGTCGTCCAGGGATGTCAATAACATACAAGCTGCTCAAATAAAGAAGCTGCCACTTGCTGTTTTCCAGAAAAATAATAACGTACAAGTTGCTCAAATAAAGAGACTGCCGCTTGCTGTCTTCCAGAAAAATAATAACGTACAAGTTACTCAAATAAAGAGACCGCCACTTGCCGTTTTCCCAAATAATAATAATGCACAAGTTGCTCGTGAAGAGCTGCCGCTTGTCGTTTTCCCAAAATAATAATAACGCACAAGTTTCTCGTGAAGAGCTGCCGCTTGTCGTTTTCCAACGATGTCTATAACGTACAAGTTGCTCGTGAAGAGCTGCCGCTTGCCGTCTTCCACAAGATAATAACGTACAAGTTGCTCGTGAAGAGCTGCCGCTTGTCGTTTTCCGAAATAATAATAACGCACAAGTTGCTCGTGAAGAGCTGCCGCTTGTCGTCTTCCAAAATAATAATAACGCACAAGTTGCTCGTGAAGAGCTGCCGCTCGTCGTTTTCCAAAAATAATCCAGAAGGAAATTGCGATGACACTGGAAGAGAATAAAATCTTCGTCAAAGAGAATCATGAATCAATCCTTCCCGAGGAGATCACATACTTAAAGGTGCAAAATAAATGCAACATCGTCTAGGTCGCGATTTCACTGGGGAAAATCATGAGATAGCCTATGCAAGAGACAACAACTTCCTCCATGGATAAACTAGAGAGAAAACAGTCAAACAAGACTCCAACCAATGAGAAAATAACTTGATTGGGGAATTCATCCTATCCAGAAATGGACAAGGTAAGCTAAATAAAAAATCGTCCACGAGGATTAGCTCAATTGGGGAATTTAGAAAGGAAGCACATTTTCTGCTTAAACTAGCTTCTACTTGGAAAGAATCATGTACGTTGTTTGAATAAACAGAGTACAAACACAATCAACGGAAAATGTGAATATGCATGCGTGATATGAGTGTAAATGAATACATGAATGTAATGCTGACAAAACGAACAGATGGAATATCTTGAAGACGATAAGATGTCACGAAAAGATAGATACTCGGCCAATCTTAAAAAGACGGAAAATAACTGGAATTGGAACCCCAAAGCAACGTCGGAGCGTAACACGCCACAAGGTTCAAGTTTTCTGAGGAGAAAAGCATTCAAATCCATAATCTAATACCAATAGACCACTGGCATGAGACGTAGCGTACCATACTTCAGAAATTGCCCAAATAAAGGTAACCAAAACAACGCTTAACTTGAAAAAACTGGGGAGTCACCAAACTTAGTACCACGAGAGACGCAAGTTTAACACAACCAACCCCTCATGACGATTTTGAAATAAAACATGTTCATCATGCAAGGATAAATACTGTATTGTTTTGCATTTCATGGCTTGACCATCCTCGGAACAACTGTTAATATTCCTTTCATTATTCACGACACATTTTTAAAATAAGAATACTTTAAATAACTTTGTTTCAAATATTTCCGTAAAAATTAAAATTTTGCCCACAAAAGTTAAATGCTCAAATTTCATTAATAAGATGGTAGTTCGCTAACAACGCGACTCCAACGGTTTACAAAAGTTTGGGAAATAGTACATGAAAGAAAGGGTTACACAAAAAACAATGATCACTATTCTCCCTAACAACTTCAAATTCTGAAATGTGTTCAAATGCCAAGACTGGTCTGACCAAAAGCTTGCCTAAGCCGCTCCTTCGGGTTTTCAACTTAGCAAACTATCAACTCAAACCTAAGCGAAATACTTCTTGACTGCATCGGTGTTCATGGAGCGCGGGAGCTCTTCACCGTCCATATTGGTGAGAATCAAGGCACCTCCAGAGAAAACTTTCTTAACGACATACGGTCCTTCATAATTCGGAGCCCACTTGCCCCTAGAATCAGGTTGGAAAGATAATATCTTCTTGAGCACAAGGTCAACTTCTCTGAACTCGCGCGGTCGAACCTTCTTATCAAAAGCCTTCTTCATTCTCTGCTGATACAATTGACCGTGACACAAAGCTGTCAATCTCTTTTCCTCAATTAAATTCAACTGATCATATCTACTTTGACACCATTCGGCCTCAGAAAGCTTGGCTTCCATCAACACTCTCAGAGACGGAATCTCAACCTCCACGGGGAGTACTGCTTCCTTGCCATAAACTAGGGAAAAAGGAGTTGCGCCTGTTGAAGTTCGAACTGAAGTACGATATCCATGCAGAGCAAACGGAAGCATTTCATGCCAATCTTTATAGGTTACCACCATCTTCTGGACAATCTTCTTGATATTCTTGTTAGCAGCTTCAACAGCCCCATTCATCTTCGGTCTGTAAGGAGAAGAATTATGATGTTCGATCTTGAACTCTTCACAAAGCTCTCTCATCATCTTGTTATTCAAATTCGAACCATTATCCGTGATAATCTTGCTCGGGATACCGTATCGGCAAATGATTTGATTCTTGATAAATCTGACTACCACATGTCTGGTTACATTAGCATAAGATTATGCTTCCACCCATTTGGTAAAATAATCAATCTCTACCAGGATGAAACGATGACCATTTGAAGCTTTGGGTTCAATCATTCCAATCATATCGATGCCCCACATAGAGAAAGGCCAAGGTGAAGAGATGACGTTGAGGAGGGTCGGTGGCACATGCATCTTGTCCGCATAAATCTGGCATTTATGACATTTCTTCACATATTTGCAACAATCAGATTCCATTGTCATCCAATAGTAACCAGCTCTTAACATCTTCCTAGCCATTGCATGTCCGTTGGCATGAGTGCCAAAGGATCCTTCATGTACTTCTTGCATCAGCATGTCTGCTTCACGTCTGTCTACACATCTGAGCAAGACCATGTCGTAATTTCTCTTATACAAAACTTCTTCATTGAGGAAGAAACTGCTTGCTAATCTTCTCAATGTCTTCCTATCTTTATTGGATGCCCCAGGCGGGTACTCTTGAGTTTGAAGAACACGTTTAATGTCATAGAACCACGGTTTGTCATCGGTGACCTCTTCTACTGAGAACACATGAGCAGGTCTGTCAAGGCGCATAACCCGGATTGTAGGCACATCGTTCCAACCATTCACTTGAAACATTGAAGACACAGTAGCTAAAGCATCAGCCATTTGATTCTCATCTCTAGGGATATGATGTAATTCCACTTTGTTGAAGAAAGTTAACAATCTTCTAGCATAGTCTCTGTAAGGGATCAAACCAGGATGACGAGTCTCCCATTCTCCTTTGATCTGATTAATTACCAATGCCGAATCTCCGTAAATATCAAGAATCTTAATCCTTAGATCCACTGCTTCTTCGAGACCCATAATACATGCCTCATATTCAGCCATGTTGTTCGTGCAGTCAAACTTCAATCTCGCCGTGAACGGGATATGAGTGCCTCGGGGAGTGACGATGATTGCCCCAATTCCACTTCCATAAGAATTCATAGCTCCGTCAAAAATCAAACCCCAATGCGATTCGGGATCAGGTCCTTCTTCGGGTAACGGCTCTTCACAATCTTTAGCTTTCAAGTACATAACATCTTCATCTGGGAAATCAAACTTGATGGATTGATAATCGTCAATTGGCTGGTGAGCCAAATGATCGGCTAAAATACTCCCTTTGATTGCTTTCTGAGTGTGATACTCAATGTCATATTCAAATAACAACATCTTCCAACGAGCTATTCTTCCAGATAAGGCGGGCTTCTCAAAGATATACTTGATCGGATCCATTTTGGAGATCAACCAAGTGGTGTGGTTAATCATATACTGACGCAGACGACGAGCAGCCCAAGCTAAAGCACAACAGGTTTTCTCAAGCAATGAGTATCGAGACTCACAGTCTGTGAATTTCTTACTCAGATAATATACGGCATGTTCCTTTCTTCCAGTCTCATCTTGTTGACCAAGCACACATCCCATGGAATCTTCCAATATAGTCAGGTACATAATCAAAAGTCTTCCTTCCACCGGAGGAATCAAAATGGGAGGTTCAAGCAAATATTATTTGATGCTATCAAAATCTCTCTGACAGTCTTCTGTCCACACACATCCTTGGTTCTTTCAGAGAAGCTTGAAAATCGGCCCACAGGTAGCAGTCATATGAGATATAAATCTAGAAATATAGTTCAGTCTCCCAAGGAATCCTCTTACTTGTTTTTCCGTCTTGGGTGCGGGCATTTCCCGAATAGCTTTGACTTTATCAGGATCTACTTCAATACCTTTCTGACTGACAATGAAACCCAAAAGTCTTCCAGAACGAACACCAAAAGTGCACTTGTTGGGATTCAGACGGAGTTTATACTTTCTCAAACGCTGGAATAACTTCAACAAATGTTCCAAATGATCTTCCTCAGTTTGTGATTTGGCAATCATGTCATCTACATACACTTTTATCTCTTTATGCATCATGTCATGGAACAACGCAGTCATGGCTCTTTGGTATGTTGCACCAGCATTCCTCAGACCAAACGGCATAACCCGATAACAAAATGTTCCCCAAGGTGTAATGAAGGTTGTTTTCTCCATATCTTCTGGTGCCATCTTGATTTGATTGTAACCAGAGAAACCATCCATGAAAGAAAAGACTTTGAACTTCGCGGTACTGTCGACCAATACGTCAATGTGCGGTAATGGGAAGTCATCCTTTGGGCTAGCTCTATTCAGATCTCTATAGTCTACACGCATCCGAACTTTGCCGTCTTTCTTAGCAATAGGCACTATATTGGCTAACCATTAAGGATAAACCGATGTAACAAGGAAACCTGCATTAATCTGTTTCTGAACTTCCTCTTTGATCCTGTTAGCCATATCGGGACGAGTCCTTCTCAACTTCTGCTTAATCGGCGGACATTCAGGTCTCAACGGTAAACGATGCTCCACAATATTGTTGTCCAAACCTGGCATATCTTGGTAGGACCAAGCAAACACATCAACATACTCTTTGAGAAGCTCCAACATTTTCTCTTTAACCTCTGGGATAAGCAATGCTCCGACTTTGACTTCCTTTTTATCTTCTTCATCACCCAAATTGACCAACTCTACAGGCTCTTCAAACGGTTGAATAGTCTTTTCATCGTGCTCAAGCAAACGGGAAATTTCAACAGGGATCTCTTCACTATCCTCTTCTTCGGCTCTGAACACAGGGAATTCAAAGTTGGGAGAGGGCATAGGATCATTGTTTTCAATGGTTAAGTCATGGATTAATCTTCACATATGATTATGCTTTATTTTAGAAATCGATTTGTACAAACAAAAAGTTACTATATTTTCCTATTACTACCAATTAATTTTCATTACTATTTCCCAGAAAAAGTGAAAAATAAAACAGTAGTGGACAAAATAACATTTTTATTCATTGAAGGGAAATACTTGAAACAAAGAGCCCAGACATTTCTCTTTTGCCTTGGGCAGAGCAAAAGGATTTATTTTCATCATAGCCCGACACAAATACTTTTTGCCTTGGGCAGAGCGAAATTTAAAAAAAAAACAAAACAAAACATTACTCGGAAATGTGCATCACAACAGGAACATCAACAGCTATCCAGTTCTGGCAAACCACTCCATGCGTCACAAAATCGGGTAAATCCTCTTCAGAATCGTCTCCTACGATAGCATCAACCTCAGGAGGAGTCGGATGGATAAAACCTGCGCTTCGGAAAACCTCTTGAATTGGACGAGTAACCACTTCCTGCTTGACTCTTGCAGACACGGGATGAAAACCAAGACCTTCTCCAGACTTGTTCTCGGGCAGAGTCAGCACCTGGCCCCAACCTTCAGCCGAACCACTTTCCAGCACTCGTCGCGCATCCTCAAAAGAAGAAATAGATGCCCCTTGCTTCCTCACTTCATTCTTAGCAACAGATAGAGCTTGGAATTGGGTTCCAACGTCCTCATCAGCATCAATAAAAGAGAAAGATGACAAATGGCTTACCACCATAGCCTGCTCTCCACCAATCATCACTAGCTTTCCATGCCTTACAAACTTCAGTCTCTGATAGAGCGTGGAAGTGACTGCCCCTGCATCATGGATCCATGGACGACCCAATAGGCAACTGTAGGCAGCACGAATATCCATTACTTGAAAAGTGATCTGAAAAGTATGAGGACCAATTACAATAGGAAGATCCACTTCACCAATGACAGTCTTCCTAGAAGCATCAAACGCTTTAACAATTACCCCACTAGGTCTCATGGGAGCACCTTGATATGAGAGTCGAGATAATGTAGTCTTGGGCATTACATTCAACGACGAACCCGTATCTACCAACACACTTGATAAAGTATCATTTCCATAACTTATTGAGATATGCAAAGCCATATTATGGTTCCTTCCCTCCTCCGGAAGCTCTTCATCACTGAAACCAAGATTGTTACACGAAGTAATATTTCCCACAATTCCATCAAATTGGTCAACCGTCACATCATGATCCACGAATGCCTCGTCCAAGACCTTCATCAAAGCTTCTCTATGGGCACCAGAATCTCTCAGTAAAGCAAGCAAAGAAATCTTGGAAGGAGTTTGCAAAAGTTGGTCCACAATCTTATATTCACTTCTCTTGATAAGCTTCAGAATCTCATCATCCTCAGGATGTGGGATAGGTTCATTGGATCGGCCTATCTCAACCCTTGGTTCAACATTTCTCGCTGGAATTCCTGCCGGTACGGGCCTCCTGACTTGAACTTCTGGTCTCTTCAAAGGTACTGCTGCAAAGACACGTCCATTTCTCGTAACTCTACTCACATCAGCGATGTTAACGAAAGACGGCCTTGTCGGTGTAGGGACTTCTACCCCATTCTCAATCATTGTGGCATTATACTTATACGGTACAGCTTGGTCTGAGTTGTAAGGCACAGGACCAGGTGGGTAAATGGTCAAAGGAGCAACATGTGCAGTCTGACTGTCGTAAACGATCTCTACTGATTCAGGCAAATTGAATTGTGGTATTATAACATTCACTTCATCCTCCGGGTTTTTGTCATAGGTAATAGTGATAACCCTCTGGTCTAACAACTTTTGAATATCCTCCTTCACAATAGGGCAATCAACCTCCCTTGAACAAAATTCACAACATCATAATCATGCTGATGCCTAACAAAGGCAAGTCTTCTTAAACTCTAATGTAACCTGATCAACGACTCTCTTATGTGTTCAACTTGAAAAACTCGAAACTTTCCCGGACAACCTTCCACCATATTCACTGAAGCTGCCCCATGTCGAGGCAAAGGATTATCTCTAACATTTGGATTAACATCCTTGAAAGACAAGATACCATTCTTAATCAACCTCTGCACGTCCGCCTTCAAAGCAAAACAATTTTCAAGGTTGTGCCCCGGCGACCCTTGATGATACTCATAAAACTGATCCGCCTTGTACCACGGAGAAGTACTATTTGGTGCGACAGGAGGAGGTTTTGTCGTTATGAGGTTCTTTCTGATAAGAGCAGGGAACAATTCAGTATAGGTCATAGGAATGGCATCGAGGTGCGGTTTTCTAGGTGAACGGTTCTGATTGTTGAGTGGATAAGCCTGTTGTCGAGGCTGCTGCTGAAATGGCCGCTGTTGAGTTGGTGGGGTTTGATGAGCTAGGGTCATCAAAGCTGGGCGGACAGCCGGAGTGACTGCCGCAACGTGTGAGTAACCTCTCCTCGGTCTCCCTGGGAACAATGCGCTAACATCCTGCTCTTTTCTTTTCGGGAAAACACTTCCAAACTTCTTAGTACTGCTAGACGGACTTCCTTCTTTAACCAAACGCCCTTCACGAATCCCTTCCTCTAACCGTATGCCCATGCTTACCATTTCGGTGAAGTCACTGGGTGAGCTGGCAATCATTCTTTCATAGTAAAAGGAACCTAAAGTCTTCAAAAATATCTTCGTCATCTCTTTCTCCTCAAGAGGTGGATAGATTTGAGCAGCAATTTCATGCCACCTCTGGGCGTATTCCTTAAAAGATTCTCTGTCCCTCTGCGACATTGCCCAGAGTTGATCCCTGTCCGGTGCCATGTCAACGTTGTACTTATACTGGTGAACAAAGGCTTCGCTAAGATCGTTGAAGTTGCGGATCCGAATACTGTCTAAACCCATATACCACTTTAGAGCAGCACCCGTTAAACTGTCTTGAAAATAGTGAATCAATAAGTCATGATCATCGGAATACGTAGACATCTTTCTCACGTACATAGTCAAGTGACTCCGAGGACACGAATCACCCTTATATCTCTCAAAGTCTGGCACTTTGAATTTTGCTGGAATCTTGACATTCGGGACTAAACAAAGATCATGAGTGTTCTTCCCAAACAAATCCTTCCCCTTTAACGCTCTAAGCTCCTTCTGCATTTCTTGGAACTGATCTTGAAATTCTTCCATTCTATCAAAAAGACCCAAACTTTCAGCAAGCTCGGCAGGATAAGTAGGTTCATTCAAGTACGGCACGGAGTGAACCACATGAGCGACAATCGTCATTAACGGTTGCGGAAAAGGTGTTACAGACGGGATTACCGGTGGCATGGCAGTTGTCTCTGGTTGAGGAAGAGACAAAGCAGGTTGAAACAAAGGCTGTACGATAGGCTGATACCCCTCTGGCACAAAGTTGTAAGGCATTCCCCACGGAAAACCTTTCGGCATCTGATGTTGAAGCGGAGAGCTGATTTGAGTCACAGATGTTGGAACGGTGACAATCTCGGAAACCACAGTAGTTGAAGTCTGAATCTCAGCAGTTGTAGTCGATGGATGATTCTAAACAGCCACCAAACTTTCCACTAACGCAGTTAACTTTTCCATACCGACACGAAGGGTAGCGACCTCCTCACGAAGCTCATGGTTTTCCTGTTCCAGATCTTCCATCTTCCTTTGTCGATTGGCTCGAGTATCGTATCGATGAGACAGCTTGACAACCTTTGGAGTGGAAAAAGAAACAAGGATAAGACTCTAGAAAACATGTGAAGTGGAATGTTGAATGATGCATGATGTGTGATGCAAATGATAATTCATTTTAATAGTTTTTCAAGGACCTTCGATAATTTTGCACACATCAATGGTAAAGGAATTTGGAACAACAAAAACTCAATCCATTAATCAAAAGCGGTAAATTACAACTTACAACTTTGGAATAGTCAAAACAATAAATTACACTTTGGGATAACAACCCAATAATAAAAGCAGTAAACTACAACTTTGGAACATGAAGCCCATAATAAAAGCAGTAAATTACAACTTTGGAACATGAAGCCCATAATAAAAGCAGTAAATTACAACTTTGGAACATGAAGCCCTTTTACAGAGTTTTACAAAATGACATCAATAAAAATAAAACTAAAAGCTAAAGATCACTCAGAATCATCAGATGAAGGACCAAATACCAACTGTAACCGGAGCTTCTTGATCTTCTCTTCATAAAAGTCTTCCATCTCTTCCTTCTCAGCTACCAGTCGATCAACGATTTCCTTTTGTGGCTTAGGAACGAGAGCAACGCTTACCGAACCTTCCTTCTTTCTCTTCCTTTCACTAGCATACTTCTTCAGTAAAGCATCCTTTTGACGAAGTTTCTCATCATGATCAATGAACCAGCCGTCTTGAATAAAAAGTAAATCCTCCTTTTCCTTTAGCTGTCGAGTCAGGACCCGATTCTCATATTCAGACATATTGTACTTTTCTTTCCAAGCATCTCTCTCGGACTTCATCCTAGCCAGATTTCCTCGGTATTCTCCCATATTCTCGATAGGGATATCAACAGATGAGGATGCAACGGTTGGGAATAAAGGTTTCTCAGGTTTATAGGGCATCTTGAGAGCACAAGCCCTAGCGCGGACCCATTGTAGATAAGGCTCCAACGAAACGGCACCCCTATGTCCTAACATGTCTCTCCCTTTCCTATGGATGTGGCGCCAAGCTCCTTCGATCTCCTTCTTAGCTGCCTGATGATCTTGTCCTTCTTGTAGAAAGAAACCACTCACATGGATGTTGTTTGGCTTGTCCCTCATCGGGTATCCAAACTGACGGCGCGCGAGAATAGGGTTATAGTTAATTCCATCTCTCGTACCAAGAAGAGGCACGTTAGGAAAAGCACCACAGCTATCAATGATCTTCACGTCATAGTAAACTCGATTATACCAATCAATGTCGAAATGAGTGAGAGCCATAATCTTTGGCGCCCATCGCGGCTCCTTCTCGAGATCCCAGAAAACTTCAGACCCAGGTAGATGAGAAACATACCACTGATACAACAACGGTGCACAACAAATTATCATCCCTCCTTGATAAGAGTTTCAAAGATGGATGGAGTAGTAGGTATCTCCTAGCAGCGTAGGGACCGGATTTCCAATCAAGAAAATTCTGATGGCGTTGATATCCACAAACTTATCAACGTTAGGGAACAAGAATAGACCATAAGCGAGTAAAGCAAAGACGTCTTCAAAGGCGATAGTATCTTTTATCTCAGCGAAGTGGCGAGCTTTTCTCAACAAAAACTGCGCAGACAAGCCTCGGATTCCCCCTTTTGTAGTCATGTTCTCCTCTATCTATGACTTCTTCAAGTGGGTGATGGTCGTTATCTCGTGAGATTTGGGTTCCTCTTCTAAGCCAGAAAAAGGAACACAGTCGGTGATCGGCAAACCAAGTATGTAGGAGTACTCTTCTAAGGTGGGCATCAACTGGTAATCCGGAAAAGTGAAACAACGGTACAAAGGATCGTAGAATTGGACCAACGTATTAAGGATTCCTTCCTTCATCTTGCGCTTCATGAGAGGTATAATGGACCCATACTTCTTCTGAAAATCCGTCGGGTTCTTGATCTCAGGAATCAAACTCTTCAGTTCTTCAATCTCGGGTTCCTTAAAACTAAAACTTCGAGTGTTTCTCCTTCCAAATTCCATAGTACCTGAGATGTCTTGCAAAAATCATTCCTAAGTTCCTTGAAAAACAAGTTTTTTACAAGAATGTTGATGAATGCATGAATGAATGATAATGCAACAGTTTACACACAAGTTCACAAACATGGGGTTCAAAGGTTCAACGTTTCGGCATGGAGTCGAGGGTAAAGCCCACCCCAAGGTATGTACTAACGGTTCAATCACACCTGCAAGACAAGGTTCTAAGAGTTCCCAGAGTCTACATTCCTCCTTCGAATATTACCAACGTCTTGATTACTCAATAATTAGCAATATTCTCAAGAGAAACTCGTCCGAGCGTAGCATCGCGTGACAACTACTTCCAAATTACTCCGTTATAGTCTCCGCGCTACACCTAAAAAGGCCAAGATGGGTTAGGGTTCTACGGTCCTCAATTTCTCTGGCTCCTAGGTCGAAAATAATAATGTCTTCCCGATTACTCGGTAAACAAATATTAAGTTCAAGAGGGCCTTCCATTGAGTGGGGGATCTCATGCCTCCTTCTTCGGGATTACTCCCTCAAAGTTAACATGACTATACCGCCCGTCCTATTCTTAAGTGTAACTTAATCCAGGTATAGGATTCGTCCTTTGTAAAAAAAACCCAAACAACCCCAATTTAAACACATAATCAAACAAATCAAATAATAATAAAACAGATAAGACAAATTAGGCTTAACCCACTTAGGGATGGACCAGCAAGAGGTCAATCTGTCCCCAGCACAGTCGCCAATTCTGTAGCGATAAAAAATGTAGCGAGGTAAATCAGAGATCGAATTATTGATTAATTCGTCTCACAAAAGAAAGAGTCGCCACCGCGCTTTATTATTTCCAAGGGAAAAGGGGAAAGAGCGAAATAAAACCCTAAATATGCAATGTAAAATAATACTTTTTAAAAGTAATAAAAATACAAGGCGTTTTGAAAAGAGGTATATGGTTCGGGGGTTGGTTATACAATGGGAAGGTATTAGCACCCAATGTATCTATAGTACCCTATAGGAACCTTTTGAAATATCTGTTTTATTAAAATGTTCGTTTGATTAAAAAATAAATTGTTTTGGCCGAAAAAGGGGTACGGACGGGTTTTTGAAGATACGACGACCTAATGTCGAAGTTTTTGCTTAAAAGGTATGAGTTTTGAAAAGATTGAATATTTGAGAGAAATTGTCTTAAATTTAAATGAAATGCAAAAATATTCGCGCGATCGGACTTGAGGACATGAAGTCAACAAATTTAATCGTTTTCCCTTGGATTTAGACGTAAACAGAATAATCATGTAAATATGAAATAATTAAACAAAAAATTATGCAGATAATGATATACAACAATTAAATAAAAGACTAAATGATGTGAACATGCATTTTTTATATTTTTATCTAATATTAATAACGCAAGAGAATTAATTAAATAAAATGTTTTTAATGTTTTTATATTTTTATGTTTGTATTAGTATTAACTAAAGCGAGGGAAATAATTTAAAGAAAATAACATGTTTTTAATTTTAAGTCATTTTTATTTTTTATATGTTTTTTAATGTAATAAAAAGTATTATTTTAGAATTAATAAATAAAACTAAATTAAGTTAAAACTTAGAAGTTATCAACTTAAATCTAAAGAAAACAATATTAAAATTCTAAATTAAACCTAAAGTTAAACTAATAAAATAGGTCACATTTTTTAAAATGTTTTAATTAAATTACATCTCTTTTTTTTTTATTAGATCTTTACCAATTAACTAATGTAATAATAATTCTAAAAAGACTAAAAGAAAGCAAAAATAGAAAAAAAGGATGTGTATCAAAGAAAAAAAAGTGGACAAGTAAATATATGGGCCAAAGGGGATCTAAGGGCCAAAAACAGAAACAACAGAAAAGGGGGGTGCATAGTGAATTCGTTGGGCTTAAGGCAGAAAATGGGTGAAGGTCCATTTGTTTCATAATTTGTTTTTAGGGTTAAACGTGTTTTAGCTTTGAAAGAAAGGGATTAGGGTTTTTGGACAGAAGCGGCGCTTGCTTGCTTGTCTTCTTCGTTCGCGTTCTTCTTCGCGTTGCTCGCTTATGACTTGCCTCTGAGTCCCTTGCCACGGCCGCCAGCATCTCAACACTTCTCTTCCCTCCAACAAGAAGGCTTAGGGCGACGGAATCACGATATGATTTCATCTTTTATTTCGTTGGTTCGTTACTGCATGTTGTGACTTTACATCTTTTTGATTCTTATTCACATTGTTATGTTTATTGGAGGTATTATGAAAGTAAAAGAGGAGGAGGAAAGGTTACCTGGAGACGGAGGAGGGAGGTTGGGGGGGAGCTAGGAGGCCGGGGCGAGCGGGGAAGATAGTGACGCTGCTTCAGTTGCCTGGTATTTCGTTCTTATTTTTTTTGGTTTGATGATGAATAACGTTGAAAACCTCTGTGCAATTTCTCTTTTCTTGCTTACTGTTGACCTTGGCTTTTTCTACTTCTCTTTGACTGTACCTTGTGATGCCTTTTTCTTCTTCTTCTTGCTTGTTGCCTTGAACGTTATATTGCCTTGGGTGCTATTGTTGGAATGCTATTGTTTTGATTAGCTTGCCCTCTCCTTCTTTCTGTGATTATGTTGCCTTGAAATTTGCCTATGATGATAAATCTGAGGCTTGGTAGGTTTGGACGTTGGTTGGATAAGCTGTATGGTTCTGGTTTTTGCTTTGGTTGGATTGGTTCAGGTTTGGCCTAGCTTGGTTTCAACAGGTTTGAGGTTGATGATGTTCATGGCTGGGCAATAAGTTTGACAGGTTTTGGGTATACTGGTTTCTTGGTTTATCAGATTGAATAGGTTTTATGGGTTTTAGTGGTTTTACGCAGGTTTAGGTCATGGTTATGGTTTTTGCTTTGGTTGGATGCAGGTTTGGAATGGTTTTAGGCCATGGTTATGTTTTTCTGGTTTATTGGTTAGGCTATTGGTTTGACAGTAGGTTCTTGGACAGGGTATTGGCGTTATGCAGGTTAATGGTTTTAGGCCATGGTGTGATGGTTTATGTAGATAACAGGTTTTGTGGTTTGAGACTGTAGGTTCTTGGACAGTTTTTGGTTTTCAGTTTTTGTTTCTAAGGCTTCAGGCAGGTTGAACTCTCTTAATTTTTTGAAGGGGGCTTTGATGTGTTATAACAGTTGATAGCCTCCTTGTTTACGTTACAGGTTTCTGGTATATTTTTAATATTTTCTTGGCCTCTGCACATATGCTGCTACATCAGTTTTGTCCATATTCTTTTCTATGCTTTCTCTTTTCTTCCTGTAGGCTGCTGCAGTTTGTTTCTATTCTTTTTCTGCCTAAACCAAAACCTGTAAAACCACACTACTTCCTCTCTTCTCTCTCTTAGTACATTTGATACATTAAAATGTGATGTATGTACTTACTTGTTCTGAAAAAGCATGCTGGAAAATGATGTAAAATGGAAATACATTGCTTGCAAAAATGGTTTAAACTGCATATTTGCTCTCTTTGTCTTTGCATGGGAGCCTATTGTATTTTGACTTCTTCCATACTTTTTGGCATGTTTACGTTACATATGGCCTTGTGTTGAAAATGCATATGCTGTTTTGCTATGTATGCTGTGTTGAAAATGCATATGCTGTTTTGTTTTTGAAATATGCATTGGATTTGAAACATGCAGTTTACAATTAAAATGCAATTTTGACAAAAATGAATTTGTGCATATTTAAATTTGTGCATTCATATTTGTCAATAAAAAATTCATCCCTTTTTGTGAACCGGGAGAAATCCCGTGATTTGCAAAAAGGGTAAAAACTGATTCCAGCCATTTGCTTTTAATGATGAACGCTTTAAATTAATTTTTCTGCTTTTCATTATTTATTTATTTCTAACTTTTTCTTTAATTCTTTGCAGGTAAAAAAAAAATCAAATGAGCAATTGGATAGAAGATGAAGATTTAGAATATTAGAAAATAGTTTTTATTTTACTTTAAACTTTTTATAATTGTCATTATAAATACTTTGTACAATAGTATTTAAACAACAATTGTAATAATTAGAATAAAGATGAATAAAAATTCTATTATTCCCTAGTTAATTATTTTCTTCTTTCCAATTATTTATTTATCGTTTATAATTCTTTAAATTATATAATAACTGAAAATCAATTTCAATTACTTAAATTCAGAATAATAAACAAATAAATAAACATCATTGATCAATTAATAACTTCAATTATTTATTTCATTATTTTTAATTCTTCTAAATTATAATAACTGAAAATAAAATTTCAACTATTTAAACTTAGAACAATAAATAATTAAATAAACATTGCTTGATCAATTAATAACCTCCTTTTCAAATGTTTATTTCATTATTCATAAATCTTTAAATTATATAGTAACTGAAAATAAATTCCAATTATTTAAATTTAAGATAATAAATAATTAATAAACATTGTTTTAGCATTGATCGATTAATAAATTTAGCGTTCAACAAATAAACAGCTCTCGACTTGAAAAAGTTATGAATTTAAAATCTGCTTTGAAAATTGATAAAAATATGCCAAAACCCTTGCAGTGTAATGATGCAGATGGGAGATGGTATCTTAGGTCAAAATTTGGGGTACAACACATGAGGATTAGCTCAGTAGGGAATTAAAAAGAAGGCGTTGATATATGGTGGCAGAACTGACTGTTTAATATTGGTTTGCATTTTGAGTTTTGTGTTCGCAAAATGTCGCGGTAAGCAAGAGTCTCCACCGACTTTTATTTTATCCAATCATGAAAAAGGAAAAAGAACAGAAAAAACATTTTCGAGATATTCTGAGTACTTGGGGTAGATTATAGAAACGGAAGGTGTTAGCACCCTTTCTATTCGTAGTTATCTACGGGCTCTTAGGTACTTGCTCATTTTTCAAATTTATTGTGTGTGTTTGTCTTGAAAATGTTTTTACTTCGTGATAACCCTTGTATCAATCCTCAAGGATGTGACGAGGTTGTTTTGAAAACTGTTTTTGAAAAGTGTTTGTGTGAAAAGTTTTCATTGAGCAAGTACTTAAGATTCTACCTACTCAAAAAAATATTGTTTGTTCTATTTCCTTTAGACAGTGCTATCCCATTATTAAGGAGTAGGTAGCACCGTCGTTGGAGTTTGTAAGGGACATTCGAAAGGGACGAATACAATCACTAAAGAAATAGTTATAAAACTTTAGTAGTAACCCTAGAGTCTTAAGATCTTTTCGAGGCAACGTTTCTGAGGCAACATTTCTGAGGCAACATTCGAATGGGACAATTTTATCTCTTTAGACTGGAGGGAAACCACTAAAATCTCCTATGCTTAATGATTGTTTACCGAAGGCAACCGAAGTGAGGTAAACCCTATGAGTGAATATATGCATATGATTTGTTTCAGTTATTTAATCTTTGCACATTAGGTGATCTACCGTTTTAATTTTCCAGACATTCTTGCCATACAATCCTATTAGCCATGCATCTAGACAGTTAAAGATTGCCGAAATTAAAAGTGCGAGGAAGTAAAACCTAGCTATTACAAGGCTTCAGGGAGGGGGATTAATTACATAACCAAAAATCGGGGATTTGAAGAAAGAAATAAAACCCTAATTTAACTATTACAAACCCGAACATTTACAACATAATGGAAAAACTAATTAACAAGCGCGCGGAAAATTAAATACGAGGAGAAATTAGGGTTTTGACCCTTGACTAAACCTAATTGCAATTTATTAAAAAAAACAATTATTTTTGTCATTTTTTGTATTATTTAAGAAAATAAGGAATAATAAAAAACCTAACTACTAATTAATTTAAATAAGTAAATCACATATTTTTGGTTTTTTTGTTTGTTTGAAGAAAAGAAAATAATTATATCAAAAAGTTAAACCTAGTTTTCTAATTGATTTTAATTACAAAAAATAAGTTAAAGTTTCCCTAAATTAAATAAGCTAATTAATTTAATTAAACTTGATAAAAAACCTAATTCTAATTTTTATGACTTTTTGATTTTTTATGATTTTATAAAAATAAAATTGATTTTAAAAATAAAATAAATAAGTAAAATGAAAAGAACAAAATCATAAAAAAAGAGAAAGATTGAGAATTGGGCCTGTGTTGAATAGAAAATCTGGGGGTGTATGTTGAACTTTTGAAACCCAGAAGGATGGTTCAGAGTCTGGCGCCTGATCCAATGAGACCATCTTCTGGGGACTCATGGTGGACCTGTGTATGCTGGCGTTGGATCTGGCTGGAGATTGATCTAGAGGATGAGATCAGAGGGTGCGTGATGATCCTCAAAAGGTGAGGTATACTGGATCTGGATGGAGATGGATCCAGAGGATGAGATCAGAGAGCGCTTGATGATCATCAGAAGGTGAGGTGTGCTGGATCTGGCTGGAGATGGATCCAGAGGATGAGATCAAAGGGCGCTTGATGATCCTCAGAAGGTGAGGTGTGCTGGATCTGGTGAAAATAATGGAGAAAATGCCAAAAGCTCATGCATGGGATCGAACCCAGAACATGAGCTTCTGACTTCCTTCCTCTGACCAATTGCGCTGGATGTCTCAATTGTTAATATAATAATGAACATATAATATATTGGAAAAAAAGTTAGTGGCCAGAAAACGCGTGCCAAATTTGAATTAGCCAACCATGCTTTGACACGCATCATCTTCTTCCTTGGACTTTCGTCTTAGGCTCTGGTACTTTTACATATGGACAAAGGTCTGTAACTACAAACCTGTCCATCTCAAAAATCTTGTACATGCAATATAAATCAATTGTAATGTTTCCAATCAACTCGTCTTGGTCTCACCAGTGTCATGGTACCCCATTCATGGTTCAATTTTCCCTGTAACAAAAATCCCCAAATCGAGCTCTTAAACCCTAGCAATGGTGAATATGGATTCCTGCACTGTTAATACAATTAAGCTATACAGAAAGCTTGCAATCATGATTATGAACAAGAATATATGGATAACATGCGTTTAGGATGCGTAAAACATTGAAATCTAGTTTGAGTTTTTTTGTGCAAACCGTGAGGTCGTAATGTGATGATTCTGGATGCTTTAAGGCTGGAAAATGATACTATTAGCTTCCTGAGATGTCCAGGAATGGATTAGAAGCCTTGGAATGGTTCGAATTGGCCTGTGGAAGAAGATAGGCCTCACACTTTTCTTTGAAATTTTTGAGTTTTCTTCTTGCAGTTTCACGCCTCCAATCCTTGTTCTCTTGATCTGGAATTGTTATTCCCTTATAGTAGACTGAATTAGGTCAACAATGTTGTATCAAATCTTTGATAATTATGAAAATTGGATTTGATTTGCTTCATCTATGATTTCTTTCCAAACATGCTTCAATCTATTCTTTTTCAACCCTAATGAACCTTGCACAAATTGGCTGGCATGCTAGTTGTACATGAACTCAAAATGTGCATAAAAATCTCAAGATATGATTTCTTTTCATTTTATTACCATTTAGTTTGATCTATTTTGATTTAAATGAATAAAAAATCAAAATAAATGATAAAAGTAATAAAATAATAGGTGGAAAAGCTCAAGGGTCGTGGGTCCTATTAGAAACATGTTTCAAGCAAGAAAACATGGGCCCCTTTGGAAAAAAATGCAAGTTTGATCAATGTTGACCTTTTGACAATTCTCCAAAAATTGCCAACTTTGACAATGCACAACTCTCTCAATTTTGACCCTAGGAGGATGTTATTTGACTTTTTAGAAAGCTTAGGATGTCCCCTAAGCAACCCTTTTGGTCTCATCTCAATTGAGTCTACCATGTTCATGTATGAAGCTTTGACCCAAAAGGTATTTTTGGTGACTTTTCAAAAGGACCTATAATGTCAAAATTCATATCTTTTTATGAGTGCATATTTTGAAATTGTGAGATGAAGGTGAGTTGTAGGGACTTGCATCCTCTTCAAAATGAGCTTTGGATGGAAAATTTCTGATAAAGTATAAGAAGTTATGCTTGGTCAATGTTGGGTTGACTTTTCCTGTAAAACCCTAATTGAGCAACTTTTGGGTTTTGATGAATTTGGAGCATCCCTTGAGGAATCATGATCAACCCTTGATAAAATGATGGAAGTTACTTCAAAATGTTGATGTTTACCAAAAATCTTGAGGTTTGACTGTATGTGGGCCATAATTGACTTTTGACCTAATACAGTCAATTCTCAAGCATCTAAGCAGTTGGCTGAGCAAACTTCTTGTGCTAGGCATGAAACTTGACATGGATGATCTTGGGAACATATTAGGACCTTTGAAGGCATTTGGGATCCATTGGACTTAAGCATCTTGATGAAAAATGTAACCCTAATTTGAGGTATACGGCCTTAAGAGAGAGTTAGTCTAGTCAACTCTTGGACTTCCTTGAGCAACTTAGGGACCTCAATTGACATGTATTGAGTAAAATGAGAGGGAAAATTTTGGGGTACAATAGCTGCCCCTGTTCAATATTTTTAAACTTGAGGATGTCGATTGGCTGCTCTGCCTTTCGTGATCTGAAGGTGGTAGATGATTGAACACTAGAGTGCCCAGAAATTTGCACTCGTATGAAGTGATACTTGATTTGTGATATCGAGAATGGGCATATAGATTCCATTTGGAGGTAGGGGATTGAAGATTGTCAGAGATGGGCTTAAAGATGCCATCCTAGATGCGACGGAGAATTGCAGGAGATGGGCTTAAATATGCCTTTTAGGGGATGTTGATTTCCTGTTCTGGGAGAACTAGAGTTTTAGGAGCTTCAGTTGTCCTTTACTCTAATGGGGAATAACTCTGGCTTGAGGAAGAGGAAGTGTATTGTGTATCTGGTCAGGGTATATGTTGCACCGCGATTTACTGGGGAAATGTGAAACCAATCATGTTTGATCGGGTTCCGGTCTTACAGTGTTGTGGACCGCTGTTTGGGGATAAGAGAGGAGGAACCTGGATAGTAAGGATATGAGAAGGAACCTGGATAGTAGGGTTACTTCGATATGAAATCCTGGATAGTAGGGCTGTGAGAAGGTACCTGGATAGTAGGGTTACTTCGATATGAAAGCCTGGATAGTAGGGTTGTGAGAAGGAACCTGGATAGTAGGGTTACTTCGATATGAAAGCCTGGATAGTAGGGTTGTGAGAAGGAACCTGGGTAAGGTTGTTTCGTGAAGAGTTTGGGTAAAACTACATCTGAACCGAGAAGGAACCTGGGTAAGGTTGCTTTGTGAGGAGTTTGGGTAAAACTGCATCTGAACTGAGAAGGAACCTGGGTAAGGTTGCTTTGTGAGGAGTTTGGGTAAAACTGCATCTGAACTGAGAAGGAACCTGGGTAAGGTTTCTTTGTGAGGAGTTTGGGTAAAACTGCATCAGGAACCTGGGTAAGGTTACTTTGGGATAAGTCCGTGTAAAACTTTGGCAGGAACCTGGGTAAGGTTACTTTGGGCTAAGTATGTGTAAAACTTCAAGAGGAACCTGGGTAAGGTTACTTTGGGATAAGTTTGTGTAAAACTTCAGAAGGAACCTGGGTAAGGTTACTTTGGGCTAAGTCTGTGTAAAACTTCAAGAGGAACCTGGGTAAGGTTACTTTGGGATAAGTTCGTGTAAAACTTCAGAAGGAACCTGGGTAAGGTTACTTTGGGATAAGTTCGTGTAAAACTTCAGAAGGGACCTGGGTAAGGTTACTTTGGGATAAGTCCATGTAAAACTTCAGGATGAACCAGGGAAAGGTTATAAGTTTGTGTAAAACTTCAGAGTGAACCGGGGTAAGGTTATAAGTTTGTGTAAAACTTCAGAGTGAACCGGGGTAAGGTTACTTTGATCTGATAATGTAGATTAGTTGACTCGTTTGATTTCGGGAACTGAGTTTCCATTAGTTGTCTGTAGATGTAATCTGTATAATTGTTGGATTCATCGAAACTGATCGTGTTTTCCTGAAAAGATATCAGGATTAGTTATATACGTAGCATGAAATGCAGGGTGAGATGATGTTCTCAAAATAAATGAGATTATGCTGTATGCAATATGTATGCGCACATCATGATATATGAGCATGAAATGCTATTATGACATATTCGAGTGGGAAAATAAATCCCTAAATTCTGCTGGAGAGTAACGGAAATTGAGTTCCGGACCATCGTAGAAAAAGTGGTTCTTCTACTTCTGTTGGAGACGGTGAACCAAAGATGACTATGTTGGGGATTTGCCCCTTGTTTACGGATATTCTACCGAGGAGAGACTCTGCTTGAGAACAACTCTGTGGGGGAATAATTATGTTGGAGAGAGAAGCTTCCATAGATGAAGGGATAAACTCTATTAGGGATTGAGCTTCTGTATTCAGAGAAATAAACTCTTCTTGGGAGACAACTTTACGAACCGCGTGCGATTATGAAATTCGTCCGGGGAATATAGATGTCGATTCTCCGAAGGAACTTTGCTGGGGAACGTAGCTCCTGTTTGGGGAAGCCGATGTCAAAGCTTTAGTTGCCTCTACTCTGTGGGGAGTGTAGATGTCACATGGTCGTATGTTGAGGATAGGACAATGACTTCGTATCAGGACTTTTCTGCCCCTGTATCTGCTGGAGAAAGTGCCTGCGGAGGCCTTATGGATTGAGTGTTATCCCAACATATGAGGTGCTTGGTAACTGCCAATCGAAATGATAAGTCTTTTGCTGATGGGCAAGTGACAAGATGGCAGGACATAGTCGTACGCTTTAATCCCTAATTTCTGCCTGAACTGTCTTTTCATATTTTTAGTCCACCGGGATACCCTTTTTGGACCAAGCCGCCTTTTCAGGTTTTCTACTTGCCGGGTGTAAAGATATTTTTTGTTTTTATCCCTAATTTTTGCCCGAACCCTTTTGGTTCGCCGGGATGCCCTTATTTTTGCCTAGGCCAGTCAACCTAGCGGGTATTTGTTCATGCATAGTATTTTCCGACTATGTCCATGTTCACCGGGTACGGAGAATTGTCACTGTCCATAGTAGTAAGTGTTGCCACACTACCGGAAGATGTTTGTTTGATCGTACAAGATTCGTTGCTAGAATTCATGGCCAATACCCCAAGGGATTCAGATGGAGATCTGCCCCTGGCTATTTGGAATCTTTGAGAGATTCCTTGAATCTTGACTTGACTTCCCCAGATGAAGGACAATGATCATGCCGTGCCCCTTGGTTGGAAGTGTTTTTCCATTTGAGATGATCCTTTTTATTGAGAAGGTTTTTGTTCACTAGATATTCGTCATGCGAATTTCTATGTTGCTGAACAAATAGTCATATGCAAACAATGTTATTTTAAGAATGCAAAGCTTACGTCTGTCTTGAAGTTTTGCAAAGATGTGATATCAACTAGTGATTTATAGCAAACCTTACAGGAGTCATGATACCTTTTGTAACAGTATGCTTTCAAACTAACCCATGCTTCAGCTAGGACTTTTAAGGGTTATAACGTGGCCTGGTTCACGGTTTAAGAAACAAAGGATAAAGGCTCAAATTTTATTTGTACCCACCTGTTCTTCATGATGTTCTTCGATCCTAAACTCAGCTAATTATGCATTTAGATCCCGTTTGAGTCTTAGAATATTGTCCTTGATGTTCTGGTGATGGTTCGGATACTGAAAGTTTACTTGAAAAAGGCAGTCATTTTGTAATCTTTTTTTTTTTTCGAGGCTTTGTAGTAACCTCTTTTTTTGGCTTTACTATCCCTGTCTTTTGCCTGAACTGTTTCTTTTGTGATTACAGTCAGCGGGATGCCCTAGTTTTTTTCTTAAGTCTCCTTCATAGGTTTTGACTTAGCGGGCTTTTATTTTGAGAGATAATGAATGTCTGTCTTGACGATTATGCGGAACCATCACTGTCTTTTGATTTGGAAGGACGTCTTCGATGCCATTCATTGTGTATGAAGCGGAAGATTGCGACTGAATGCGCCTCTGAATTAACTGAGAAACCTACCCTGCCCCAGGTTATGACTAAGGGTTTTAATTAGTGTGAAAAGAAAAACTCCTACTTCTTTGGCTCAAAGGGGTTGACTAGGGATTATCTTCCTTATAACTCCACTGTTTGGGATTTGAAACAACACCTGTACATCGTCAGCGGGGTCTGTTCAAAAGCATAATGTAGAGGTTGTGGTGTCATTTTCGTCATCCTCCCTCTAAAGGCTTACGAATTTTAGTCGATAGTTGAATATCACAAAAAGGAACAGAGTTTAAATATAGTGAATACGAATGAATTGATTCAGAATAGACATATGCAATGCATTGATAAAGTAACAAAGTTTGACATGAATAAATATTCAAACAATCAAAAGAAAATTACAAATGAAAATTCTAATAAACAAAAATCCCTCTTGTTAGAACTTGTCACTTCAAATGGTGGGCCTTGGAGGATTGACAGAAACATTTCAGTTGACCATCTTGTGTGAATTCCAATGCTCCTTCATCAATCAGGTCTTGAATTTTGTATTTCAACCTCCAACAGTCGTCAGTATCATGCCCCTGACTATTGGAGTGATATGCACACCTTGCATCAAGATTGTAGTTAGGCAAAGAAGTCTTGGGATTCAAATGAGGTCCTATCAATGTAATCAGATTCATCCTCAACAGGTGTTGAAAAGCTTGAGACAGTGACACGTTGAGTTTGTTAAACTACCTTTTGGGTATATCCGGCTTACTCTGATTAACCTGTGGTTTTTGGCGAGGTTGTTGTTGGACCCGTGATGTAGTAGCAATTTGAAAAGGTCCACTTTTCGCCAAACCAAACTCTTGTCTTCTTGGAGGTTGATCAATGACTTGGTCCCCGACCTCGTCTGTTTGCTTCATACTGTTGTATCCGTCTTGATGAAGTCGATTGATGATGGATTTCAGCTCTTCTTGCCTTCGGGCTAGGCCTTGGATAAGAGCCATCTACCCCAACATCTGGGTTCTCATTGCACCTACCTCAGCTTGCAGTTGTTCCAGCCGTTCGTCCTTATTGTCCTCAGGACTTTTCTTGACCAAGTTCCTAACGAGGAGTGTTTTCAACTCTTCCTGCCCCTTGGATAGGTTTAGGAATATTTCCCTGAACTGAGCTTCTTGAGTTTGAAGATCTTTGTTGTCTTGTTTGAGAGCCATTGCTGAAATAAACCGCGAGAACATGAGATACATGTACTGGAAGACCTGTTATGCAATGATATGTATGATATATGTATGCAATGTTTTCAAGGATCTCACGGGGTAAACAAGAAACTGTTAGAATTTGGTTGCAACTTGATTGAAGAAACTCCGTGTCATTAAGAGTCCTTCTTCAAGAGTCAAGCTCACCATATCGAGTGGGTCATAGCCACTGACTCAATTAATCGTATTTTGATCTCTATAGGACATTGGCTAGAGGGAAATAAATCCCCTTGCCCCTTGCTAGACGTTTGATTTACCATAACCTGCATCACAAACCCTTGAGATCCTTGAAATGGTTAAGGAAATGTTAAGGCATGATGTTATGATATGTATGCTATGTGTTTAATAAAAAGTGTGAGGTGATGTAAGCAAGTAAACCCGGCAAGAAATCCAAGTTATTGGATAAGGACTGTAAACAAAACCTGCAAGGAACTCATGTTGTCAGATAATAAAAATGTGCAAGTAGTTCAAGTTGAAAGCACACAAGTAACACAAACAACCTTAGGTTTAGGCTTACATGGGTCTTAAGGTAGTACCCTCTTGAAGTTTAGTTGGTCCAAACCTGTCCAAAAAAGTAACCGGGTTCTAGAGATTCTCAATATCACTGATCATCCTTTATCGGGCATTGTTTCAACTCTCAATCTTTTCTTACGGCCAAAATATCCCGAAAGTCTGATCTCAATGAGTGTAGCATCGAGTATCAAACAGTTCTTAGCTCTACACCGAGGCCGGCTATCTCACTACTTTCTAAAGGCCAAGTTGTTCAACTAAGGTTCTATGGTCTGTTAGTGCTTCATGACACCACACGGCGGCCCCGTATTCTCCTCGTTTCCCCGCGAAGGATACCGGTACCAAACAAAGTGCCACACTAACACAACCATCGCTTAAACCATATCAGTCTACGTCATACAGTCTCCACGATCTATTGTTGTTTACCTAATGAGTGCCCCCAAATACGGGTGTAGGATCTAAAGTAACCCCAAACAAAACCCTCAAAAGTAAAGCAATCAAGACAATCAAGAGAAGCAATTTTAATGACCTAGATCCTAAGGTATACCCCACTTTATTTATCCCTAACAGAGTCGCCAGTTCTATCATATGGTGGCAGAACCGACTATTTAATACTGGTTTGTGTTTTGCGTTTTGTGTTTGCAAAATGTCGCGGTTAGCAAGAGTCGCCACCAACTTTTATTTTATCCAATCATGGAAAAGGAAAAAGAACAGAAAAAACCTTTTTCAAGATATTCTGAGTACGGGGGGTAGATTATAGAAAGGGAAGGTGTTAGCACCCTTTCTATCCGTAGTTATCTACGGGCTCTTAGGTACTTGCTCATTTTTGAAATTTCTTGTGTGTATTTGTCTTGAAATGTTTTTACTTCGTGATAACCCTTGTATCAGTCCTCAAGGATGTGACGAGGTTGTTTTGAAAACTGTTTTTGAAAAGTGTTTGTGTGAAAAGTTTTCATTGAGGAAGTACTTAAGATTCTACCTACTCAAAAAAAGATTGTTTGTTCTATTTCCTTTAGACAGCGCTATCCCACTATTAAGGAGTAGGTGGCACCGTCGATGAGTTTGTAAGGGACATTCAAAAGGGACGAATACAATCACTAAAGCAATAGTTAGAAAACATTAGTAGTAACCCTAGACTCTTAAGATATTTTCGAGGCAACGTTTCCGAGGAAACATTTCCGAGGCAACATTCGAATGGGACAATTTGATCTCTTTAGACTGGAGGGAAACCACTAAAATCTCTTATGCTTAATGATTTTTTACCGAAGGCAACCGAAGTGAGGTAAACCCTAGGAGTGAATATGTGCATATGATTTGTTTCAGTTATTTAATCTTTGCACATTAGGTGATCTACCATTTTAATTTTCTAGACATTCTTGCCATACAATCCTTTTATCCATGCATCTAGACAGTTAAAGATTGCGGAAATTAAGTGCGAGGAAGAAAAACCTAGCTATTACAAGGCTTCGAGGAGGGGGATTAATTACATAACCATAAATTGGGGATTTAAAGCAAGAAATAAAACCCTAATTTAACTATTACAAACCCTGAACAATTACAAAATAATGGGAAAAATAATTAACAAGCGCGCGGCAAATTAAATACGAGGAGAAATTAGGGTTTTGAACCTTGACTAAACCTAATTGCACTTGATTAAAAAAAACAATTATTTTTGTCGTTTTTTGTATTATTTAAGAAAATAAGGAATAATAAAAAACCTAATTACTAATTAATTTAAATAAGTAAATCACATATTTTTGGTTTTTTTGTTTGTTTGAAGAAAAGAAAATAATTAAATCAAAACGTTAAACCTAGTTTTCTAATTGAGTTTAATTACAAAAAATAAGTTAAAGTTTCCCTAAATTAAATAAGCTAATTAATTTAATTAAACTTGATAAAAAAACCTAATTATAATTTTTATGACTTTTTGATTTTTTATGATTTTATAAAAAGAAAACTGATTTAAAAAAAAAAAGTAAATTGAAAAGAACAAAATAATAAAAAAGAGAAAGATTGAGAATTGGGCCTATGTTGAATAGCAAATATGGGGTTGTATGTTGAACTTTTGAAACCCAGAAAGATGGCCCATAGTATGGGCCCTGATCTAATGAGACCATCTTCTGGGGACTCATGGTGGACCTGCGTATGCTAGCGTTGGATCTAACTGGAGATGGATCCAGAGGATGAGATCAAAGGGCGCGTGATGATCCTCAGAAGGTAAGGTATGCTGGATCTGGATGGAGATGGATCCCGAGGATGATATCAGAGGGTTCTTGATGATCCTCAGAAGGTGAGGTGTGCTGGATCTGGATAGAGATAGATCTAGAGGATGAGATCAGAGGGCGCTTGATGATCCTCAGAAGGTGAGGTGTGCTGGATCTGGCTGGAGATGGATCCATAGGATAAGATCAGAGGGCGCTTGATGATCCTCAGATGGAGAGGTGTGCTGGATCTGGTGAAAATAATGGAGAAAATGCCAAAAGCTCACGCCTGGGATCGAATCAAGGACATGAGCTTCTGACTTCATTCCTCTGACGAACTGCGCTGGATGTCTCAATTGTTAATATAATAATGAACATATAATATATTGGAAAACAAGTTAGTGGCCAGAAAATGTGCGCCAGATTTTAATTGGCCAACCATGCTTTGACACGCATCATCTTCTTCCTTGGACTGTCGTCTTAGGCTCTGGTACTTTTACCTACGGACAAAGGTCTGTAACTACAAACCTGCCCATCTCAAAAATCTTGTACATGCAATATAAATCAATTTTAATGTTACCAATCAACTCGTCTTGGTTTCACGAGTGTCATGGTACCCCATTCATGGTCTAATTTTCCCTGTAACAAAAATCCCCAAATCGAGCTCTTAAACCCTAGCAATGGTGAATATGGATTACTGCACTGTTAGTACAATTAAGCTATACAAAAAGCTTGCAATCATGATTATGAACAAGAATATATGGATAACATGCATTTAGGATGCGTAAAACATTGAAATCGAGTTTGAGTTTTTTTGTGCAAACCGTGAGGTAGTAATGTGATGATTCGGGATGCTTCAAGGATGGAAAACGATGTTATTAGCTACCTGAGATGTCCAGGAATGGATTAGAAGCCTTGAAATGGTTCGAATTTTCCTGTGGAAGAAGATAGGTCTCACACTTTTCTTTGAAATTTTTGAGTTTTCTTCTTGCAGTTTCACGCCTCAAATCCTTGTTCTCTTGATTTGGAATTGTTATGCCCTTATAGTAGACTGAATTAGGTCAACAAATTTGTATCAAATCCTTGAGAATTATGAAAATTTGATTTGATTTGCTTCATGTATGATTTCTTTCCAAACTTGCTTCAATCCAATCTTTTTCAACCCTAATGAACCTTGCACGAATTGGCTGGCATGCTAGCTGTACATGGACTCAAAATGTCCATAAAAATCTCAAGATTTGATTTGTTTTCATTTTTTTACAATTTAGTTTGATTTATTTTGATTTAAATGAATAAAAAATCAAAATAAATCATAAAAGTAATAAAATAATAGGTGGAAAAGCTCAAGGGTCGTGGGTCCTATTAGAAACGTGTTTCAAGCAAGAAAACATGGGCCCCTTTGGAAAAAATGCAAGTTTGATCAATGTTGAACTTTTGACAATTCTCCAAAAATTGCCAACTTTGACAATGCACAACTCTCTCAATTTTGACCCTAGGAGTATGTTCTTGGACTTTTTAGAAATCTTAGGTTGTACCCTAAGCATCCCTTATGGTCTCATATTAATTGAGTCTTCCATGTTCATGTATGAAGCGTTGACCCAAAAGGTGTTTTTGTTGACTTTTTAAAAGGACCTATAATGTCAAAATTCATATCATTTTATGAGTGCATATTTTAAACTTGGGAGTTGAAGATGAGTTTTTGGGACTTGCATCCTATTCAAAATGAGCTTTGGATGGAAAATTTCTGATAAAGTATGAGGAAGTTATGCTTGGTCAAAGTTGGATTGACTTTTCCTACAAAACCCTAATTGAGCAACTTTTGGGTTTTGATGAATTTGGAGCATCCCTTGAGGAATCATGATCAACCCTTGATCAAATTATGGTAGTTAGTTCAAAATGTTGACGTTGACAAAAATTTTTGAGGTTTGACTGTATGTGGGCCACATTTGACTTTTGACCTAATATAGTCGATTCTCAAGCATCTGAGTAGTTGGCTGAGCAAACTTCTTGTGCTAGGCATGAAACTTGACATGGATGATCTTGGGAACATATTAGGACCTTGGACGGAATTTGGGATCCTTTGGACTTAAGCATCTTGATGAAAAATGAAACCCTAATTTGAGGTATAATGCCTTAGGAGAGAGTTGGTCTAGTCAACTCTTGGACTTCCTTGAGCAACTTGAGGACCACAATTGACATGTATTGAGTAAAATGAGAGTGCAAATTTTGGGGTACATTAGGCGCACTTTATGCTTAAGTTGACACTCTATTTGGAAAGAGCAAATACAATATTTGAATAGACATAACCAAGTTATACGAACCCAATAACATCAACAAATACAAATGTGCATGCATGATGCAAGTGTGGATGAATAAATGAATGTCATGTATATGATTTACAAAACAGATAGAAAAGATAAACTGGAGATGATAAGACATCACAGTACAACTCGACACTCGGCTAATCTCAACAAGATGGGAACATTACTGGAGATAGAACAAAATCCATCATTGGAGTAAAGTCCTTTTACAAGGCTTAAATCTCTCTGGAGAGGAAGGTATTTTTCGATAGAAAACCCAAAGTCCAGTCTTCTATCGTCAACAATCCATTAAAAGGATAACAACACGAACAATGCTTCAGCTGGAAAGAGTCTTGCTTAGCTGGAGATACTGGGAACACCGCCCTTTGATAATGTGTACAAAACATATCACATATCTTGACAAATCTGGATTGCCCCTGGAACTAATTTTGTATGCCCCAAGTTTACTGCTGATAAGCTGCGTGATGCACGACAATTCTTGCGAATAACTTCACTTCCAAGATTTCCCAAGAAATCATATCAAGAGGATTTTACAAAAGACCTAGTATCCTCAATGCTCTAGTGTCTTCAAACTCTTAGAGAGATTCATCGAATCTTGACGTAATTACCCTGGATTGACTGTACTTGGAACTACAAAGTCTTCAAATTTTTCCTCAAAAGGGTAAACAAGTTAGGAAAGCATTAACTAGGAGAAAAAATATGTTCGTGCTTAAGGTCTTCATGTGACATGCCCCTGGATATGATTTTCTTGAAATGATTCGCCAATTACTCAATAGAGTTTCAGGCCTTAAAAGAATAAACTCATCTCTAGTGCTTATATGTGAGCTTCCTTGATATCAAACAAATGTTTTGCAGTTAGAAAAAGTTTATTATGAGAATGAAAATTCTAATGCAACAGTTATGTAAGTCTTGAAGATTTTTAAAAGATATCGCACAAATTTCCCGAGTTAGAGCACCATTTATTTTTGTATAGAAAAAGAATATGATACCAACATAACTATTTAGCAAACATTCATGGGAGTCAGGAACACTATCTCATTGAAGTATGCTTTCAAAATAACCTTGCTTCAATTAGGACTTTTGAAGGTTGTAACGTGGCCTAGTTTATGGTTTTTAAAAAAAAAAGATTTTTAAGGCTCAAAATGTATAGGTGCCCACCCATTCTTCGTGATGTTCTCCAACCCTATGTTCAGTTAATTCAACATGAGTGTTCATCTCTCAAAAGGATTTTATGAGGGTTAAGGAAACAACGAGGCTTTCAGAGTATCAACCACCCTTATGTATTCGTGTTTTTAGTCACCAATTAGTTCTTTACTGAGGACTTTTCTTTGTATTCCTTTATTTGCAATTTTTTATTTTACCTAACTTTTTCCTGAACTCATTCTTTTGAATTGATAGTCCAGCGGGATGCCCTAATTTTTTCTTAAGCCGCACGTTTTCAAATTTTCTACTTAGCAGGCTTTTACTTTTTTCTTGATTTTTTATTTTTGAACAAAACATGTGACATTAGCTTGTCTTTACTTGTTGAGAGGATTGTGACTTCCTCGTTTCTTCATGAATGAGGGATAACATTGTGGTTCCACATCTTCTGGCTTCATTATACATGAAGGATAGCCCTCGCAGTTTCTCTTCAGAAATATCTTCCTTATGAATTTTGAACACTCAATCAGATTAACTGAAAACTACCCTGCCCCAGGTTAAAATTTGAGGGTTTTTTCGTATAGAAAAGAAACTCCTACTTCAAGGCTCAAAAGGGGTTAGCAAGGGATTATCTTCCTTATATCTCCGGTGTTTAGGGATTTGAAACAATGCATGTACATCATCAACAAGATTTTATTCAAAAAGCATACAACCAGAGATTTTATGTTTTTTTAGATCATCATCCCCCCTTCGATCTCTTCCTAGGAAAGAGAATGGGAAACAAGTTGGTATCATAACGCAAAAAGAGATTTAAAATTTGAAAACAAATACAAGTGAAACGAATGAATTTCTTTAAGGCAAACATGCTCATTTTATTAAGATAATCATTCAAATGCAAACAAGTTCTTACATGCAAACAGTGCAATGATAAACAAGAAAAATTACAAATGAACAAGCAAGAAAAATGATAATTAAACTAAGAAGACTCTATTCTTTAAACTCCGAGGTATCCTTCAATCATGTTTATTATTTGGCAAAGATTTGACTTGAACCTCAATACTAATATCCTTAAATGACAAGATACCATTTCTGACCAACTTATGAACCTCAATCTTCAAAGCAAAGCAACCCTCTAAGTCATGCCCAGGAGCACCTTGATGAAAGGCACAAGTCAAATCAGCTTTGTAGTACCAATGCATCTTCTCAGGAACCTTCGGTGGAGGTCGGGTCTGAACCAAATTCCTCTACCTCAGGACAGGAAGTAACTTCGTATAGGTTGTTGGAATTGGATCAAACTGAGATGTCCTATGATTAGGAACTTGCTGATTTAGTTGATGAACTGAAGCCGCATAAGGTAAATTGAACAAAGGGATGGTAGGAGGAATATGATGATTCTGGCGATGATTATTTCTTCCTCTGACTCTCTTCTTAGAAAGTTATTATCAAACTTCTTCACACCACTAGCTGAGCTACCATCTTCATATAAACATCCCTTTCAGACATCTTCTTCTAGACGCACTCCCATATTCACCTTGTCAGAAAAGTCATTAGGTGCATTAACCATCACCTGCTCATGAAAGACTTTAGAGTTTCAGTGAAGACTTATACCATTGCTTCTTCCTTCCTAGAAGGATTGACTTGGGCGCCAACCAAAATTTCAACCAAAATAGTTAAGTGATCCATACTAGCTTTCAAATTAGTCACCTCTCTGTGGAGTTCAAAAACCTCTTGCTTGATATTCTCCATTGTTCTCTTAGCGTGAGTGTGGTACTGGTGAGACCAAAGGAAAAATTAAGACTTGGAAATTACTTTTGAAAGTGAAACAAAAAAATGTATAATGATGTATGATATGCAAAAGAGAGTTTTTATTTGACTTTCAAGGAACTCAAGATATTAACTTGTAAACATCAAAGTGTGATGATATAAGATGAATTTTAAATTGGATCAAAGCGTTGATCAAGTTATCATCAAGATCAATCATCCATTTTGGTGGATTAGGGTTTTCACCCCATCAACACCCAAGATCCAATGAGCTTGACGAAACTTGTGATGTTTACAAAGAAAGACTTCCAAATTCCTTGAAAATCGAGTGAAAAGGGTTTGATGGATGCATGAAGGCATGGCTATGTAACAACCACAAGCAAGGTCATAAACAAAGTCAAAAGGTTCAACGTTACGAGCATGGAGCCAAAGGTAAAGACCATCTCCAAGGTATGTACTAAAGGTTTAATCACACCTGTAAAACAAGGTTCTAAAAGTTCCCAGAGTCTACATTCCTCCTTCAAATATTACCAACATCCTGATTGCTCGGTAATTAGCAATATTCTCAAGAGAAACTCGTATGAGTGCATCATCACGTGACAACTACTTTCGGATTACTCTGTTTTAGTCTCCGCACTACCCCTAAGAAGCCAAGATGCGTTAGGGCTCTACGGTTCTCAGCTTCTCTGGCTCCCAGGTCGAAAGCAATAATGTCTTCCCAATTACTCGGTAAACAAATACTATGTTCAAAGGGGCTTCCACTGAGTGGGGGATTTCATGTCTCCTTCTTCGGGATTACTCCCTCAAAGTTAACATGACTATATCGCTCGTCCTATTCCTAAGTATAACTTAGTCCGGGTATAGGACTTGTCCTTTGTGAATATAATTAACACCCAAATAACCACAATATATCACATATAATCAAACAAACAAGTAATAATAAATAAAGAAAAAATATGACAAATTAGGCTTAACCCACTTAGGGATGGACCAGTAAGAGGTCAATCTGTCCCCAGTAGAGTCACCAATTCTGTAGCGGCGAAAATCGAAGATCAAGCTATTAATTAACTTGACTCGCAAATAGCAAGAGTCGCCACCGCGCTTTATTATTTCCAAGGGAAAAGGGAAAAGAGCAAAATAAAACCCTAAAATATGCAATGTAAAATAATACTTAAAAGTAATGAAAATACAATGCTATTTTGAAAGAGATATAGAGTTCGGGGGTTGATTATGTAATGGGAAGGTATTAGCACCCAATACATCTGCGGTAATCCACATGAACCTTTTGAAATATATGTTTTTTTTTAAAATTATTTGTTTGACTAAAATGGTTCATTTGGTAAAAATGTTTGGTTTGGCTAAAAATGATTTTTTTGGATGATATTTTGAAGATACGATGACCTAGTGTCGAAATTTTGACTTAAAAGGTGTGAGTTTGAATATTGAGTTTTTTGTCTTAATGAATTAAAAAAAAGGAATAAATTAAAAGGAAAATATTTTATGTCTTTTTATGTTAATATTAAAAATGATGAAAAGGAAAATAAATAAAAGATAGAAACAGCATGCTGTTGCAGGCAAAACAACAAGGATCAGAAGTTCTGAAGCCAGGCGCGTGATGACTTAGAAAGGAACGTCAATGGAATCAGAAGTTCTGGATTCATACACTCTGAGATCCTGCAAGAAATGTTAGAGGGAAAACACAGAAATTCTGGGTGGTATGCAGACAGTGGGCTACAAGTCAGAAGTTCTGCATTACACTAAAATAGTAAGTAAACCTCAGAAGTTCAGTGTATTGTCAACATGTGAAAATCAGAAACTATGAGTGTTTGAAAACAACGAATGGAAACATCAGAAGTTCTGTGTATTTGACATGTAAGGAGAACTCAAAAGTTCTGTGTTGTGTTAGAACATTGAGTGAATCATCAAAAGTTCTGTATTGTGGTGAGCTAGTGAGTGAACCTCAGCAGTTCAGTGCGTTATCAGCATGTAAAAATCAGAAGTTTAGTGCGTGTTAACAGTGGGGAAAAATCATAGAAGTTCTGTGTGTTAAAATGATGAGTGAAAAACATAAGTTATGTGTTACATTTTGACTTTTAATCAACACACCAATAATTCATTCAGTTCTTATTAAACAACAAATCAGAAGGATAACAACACAACAACTTATAGAAGTTCTAATTTTAAATATGAGTCTAGCCCTAATCAAGAAACTCTGATCCACAGTTTTTTCTACTTATGCAATGATATGAACAACATCAATATAATGATATTTACATGTTTAATGATGTTCTGAATGAAAAAGATGCAAAGTCAGAAAGACTTACCTTGAACCTGGAACGTGTGTTTGGAGCTTTGAGGTGCTACCTTTGGATGTTCTTGAATCAGCAAGAGTAGCGAAAGAGGAAGTGCCAAGCTCTTTTATTCAAAAGGAAGAACAAAGGTTTGGTTTTCTGTTTGAGATTTCTGGATTTTTTATGAAGGTTTCAACTTCCTTTTCTCTCCCTTTTTTACTAATCTCTCTTCCAAAAGCCTGCCCCTTGAACGTGTGATGGAGCAAAGTATTTATAGATGGGTTTGTTGTGGTTTTGGGGGGAAAACAAATGGGATTCAAACCTTTTTGGTATACTGTTCCAATGCTTTTTAATCACAGTTTTCATATGCTAATTTGATGCAAATATGGGGTTTTAGAAAGTGCAGGCGTGGACTGGGTCAGCAGCTGACTACAACATTGTACTGTTGCAGGGCAACAGGTTACTTAAACGAGGTTTTGGGATTTGGTGATGTTCTGATCACAGAAGATCAGAAGCGTAACCTCTATGTGTTGAAGGGTCACATTCTGATGGAATATTGTGTTCTGAACCACGTTTTCTACTTCTGACTACACTTGCATGGAGGCTGAAGAGCCATGTTCTGAACCAAATTTGCAACTTCTGACTGCACTTGCATGGAGGCTGGCTCAGAAGTTCTGAAGTAACACATACTCTTAACACATAGAAAATTTTCTAAATGTTTAGAAAATTTGATTTTTCCAAAGTAACTTCTGACTCCTGATTTTTTGATGAACCAATCTCATGTCTTGATGAAATAAAATTGTTGAAACTTGATTTGATCTGAAAGTCAAAGTTTGACTTTTCAGTGTGCTTTTGAACATTTTTCCCTTGCGGATGACTTTCTTGAAAAATTGTAGTTCAAGGCTTAGAATTGGATGGAAGCAAACTTGATCTTTCTTCACATTCCAAAACATCTTGATGCACATGTAAACTCGTGATGATGAAATCTTGTTTATGCTCTGAGAAAGTTGTGGGGAAGCTTTAGACCACTTGTCAAACAAGGCGTGGAAATAAACACATGATTCCCCTGATGAATCAGTCTTCAAGAATCAATGATCAATTGTACTTCTGGCTTTAGAGATTGTGAACCCTAATCGAGGCGTGACGCCTAATGCTCTTGATTCAGATCTATTTCCTACAAATGAAATCAAAGAAACTAAAAACACACACTTTGTGCTTGATTAGAAGTTAGTGATACATAGGCTAAGAATGTTAAAAATACTTGACAATTTCTTCATAGTCAATGCTCGAAGGTGAGAAGTTAAAATTGACTGTACTTCGTGACCTTCACTTTTGCATAAAAATGCAAACAATAAAAATGGGATCTTAAGTCAAAAATTGGGGTATGACAGGTACAAATCTCAACAATACGATGATCACTGAAATCTGTAAACAATTCTAGGTCCAGCGTCATAATTCTTCCCCTTACTAACCAAAGATGAATGGAGCTGTGGAGGCTGCTAACAAGAACATTAAGAAAATCATACAGAAGATGACGGTGACATACAAAGACTGGCATGAGATGTAACCATTTTCTCTTCATGGTTACCGCACCTCAGAACGCACGTCAACAGGGGAAACACCTTACTCCTTGGTGTATGGTATGGAGGTTGTCCTACCTATTGAGGTCTAGATCCCTTCTTTGAGGATCATGAAGGATGCAGGTTTGAACGATGATGATTGGATCCAGACTCAACTTGACCAACTGAATCTGATTGATGAGAAAAGGCTTGCTGCTGTCTGTCATGGTTAGATGTACCAAAAGCGAATGATCAAGGCTTTCAATAAAAAGGTCACACGTCAGGTATATCAAGTGGGTGATTTAGTAATCAAGCGCATCATCCTGCCACAAGGTGATCCCATGGGAAAATGGACTCCCACATACGAAGGGCAATTTGTAATCAAAAGCATATTTTATGGTGGAGCCATGATTCTAACCACCATAGATGGTGGGCACCTTCCTCACCCTCTGAATGCGGACATAGTGAAAAGATACTATGCATGAATAAAGACCCGCTAGGTTGACTGGTCTAGGCAAAAATAAGGTTATTTTGGCGAACCAAAAGGGTTCAGGAAAAAATTAGGGATAAATACAAAAAAAAATTTACACCCGGCAAGTCGAAAACCTGAAAAGGCGGCTTGGGAAAAAAAGGGTATCCCGGTGGACTGAAAACCCGAAAGGGCGGTCCAGGAAAAAGTTAGGTATTTAAAGCGTATAATTATCTCCCATTAGATCACCTTGTGAACAGACTTCAGTATCAACTATCAAGCTCAAATGGTACCAATCAATCTAGTCAGCTTCGGACAAGTAGAAAAGTGATGAGACGCTGGAGGATATAAGGGAAATAGTAGAATTGAAACTCAATGGGATTATTACACATAGATGTTTTCTCTTTGTACACTATTTTGTATAGTTTTCATTTTCACGATGGCATTCTTCTACTAAAACGTCAGTCTATTTGTACAAAAATGCATGTGTTGTACCCCAAAATTTTCCCTCTCATGTTTTCCAAGGTCTTCCCCTACATGGTTGGTCACGAACCATTGCCTAAGAAAAAGGAAATTTGTGAGTAGTGTTTTCAAGTTCCCTTCGATTGGCATTTAAGCAAAACCTTTCGATTGGCCTTACAACAAGATCCTTCGATTGACATTCCTAAAGGTTCCTTCGATTAGAGCATCATAGGTTCCTTCAATTGGAGCATTATATCTTCCTTCTATTTGGAGCATCAGAGGTTCTTTCGATTGGAGCATCAGAGGTTCCTTCGATTGGAGCATCAGAGCTTCCTTCGATTTGGAGCATCAGAGGGAAGTGTCCTTCAATTGGCATACTAAGGCAGAGGGAAGTTCTGAACTCTTCGAATCAGAACCCAGAACCATTCGAAGGAAATGAGTCAGATTCATTCGAAGCAGCTCCATCAGAGCGGTTCGAAAGAGTTGAATCAAGGTCATTCTAAAGAGAGCATTTGAAGGCCAGTATGTCCACATTTATGCCAAATTCAGAAAATGGACAAAATCCCTTAACTTTGGCCAAGGTTACATATTGGTATTCATAGCATTCAAATGGTTGTTGCAAACATAACTTCTTCTGTCCCCTCCCTCCTACTCTATATAAGAAGCATGCTTGCAAACCAAAAAAAAATGAGAAGAAAGGGATTGGAGATACGCTGCCCACAAACCCACCAAAGGTTGTCAAAATTTTCATAAGTAATCCAAGCCAAAGCAACCCTTCAACAAAAGTATCCACACCCAGAAGTCCCTGATCGAAGGTACCCACATCCAGAAAGTGCCAAATCGAAGGTTCCCAGTATTAGTAAGAGAGGGAAAAAAGATCAAACTTTGTATTTGCATGATACATCAATACTTGTAGTCATTCGATTTGTAATCAAAATTAAGGACCATGGTTCGACACCCGGGTCGAAATTTGTTTTGTTTCTAATACTTGCTGCAGATATAGCCTGAAAAGACCCAGCGCGTGCAGGATCGAAGGACCTGGGTTTCGATACCCAGGTCCTGTGTTTTATTTCGCTAACATATTCTTGCAGATGCAGTGCCTTCACAGGTGATCCATCAACCCTTTCCAGCAACACCACTCTAGATCAAAGGCTACATCCTGTCATTAGCTTGAAGAAAATAATACCGTTCACAGAATCGAAAGGCAACCTTCTTCCTCTGAATAGAAGCCCCCCTTTCTCCATACAATCAAAGTGTACCCATATCCTTCCCAAACCCAGTCGAAGAGGGCGGGAAAGGGTGCAAATCGAAGCTTGCTTCATCAATTCTCAAGCCCAATCGAAGGCTAATCACACCCACTCCCTAGCTCAATCGAAAGAATTGGAGAAGGTGCAAATCGAAGCTTTCCCACGTCAATTCTCAAGCCCAATCGAAAGAAGGCCAAAGAAGGGTGAATCAAAGGAGTCCATGGCATGGATCGAAGAAGTCTTTTTTCTTATTTATTTTTACTTTTTACTTGTCTTTCAATTTGGTTGTAATAGCGTAGGACCTCTATTTTCTGCATTTTCTTTAGTGTTTTTCACATTAACTGCTAGTAACTAGGCGTGTATGAAAAGATTAATAATCAAACATTATCAAATTTAATAAAAAGACAAAAAAAAAAATGAATATAAGACACTTGCATATATACACCTCTAAGCTACGCCCACTTTGGTTGCCTTCAATAAAACAGTCATGAGGCAGGAAACTTTAGCAAATACCCGTAAAATAAAAAGATCATAGTCCCTCGATGACCCAACAATTGCCTTTTTGGTAAATGATCTTGTTCCTTAAACGAAATTGCTAAAGCGTCTCTATATGTTGCCTTTGTGACTGTAAAACGTCCCTTCAATTGTCCCTAAAAACATCCAACAACAAGGCTACCTACTCACTAATAGTAGGATAACACTGTCTAAAGGAAAAGAGGAAAAGAACAACCTTTTCGAGTACAAAAGTAGATAGCTGTTAGAAGTTTGCTCAAACTATTTTTGCATTTACACAAAAACTACTTTTCAAAATACATTTCAAAACACTTTGTATATTTTATCCACTATCCCTAGAAACATTATAAAGTTTGTCGTACTAAGGCGTTTTCAAAACATTTTCGAACAGAAAGCACAAAGGTATTTTAAAAATGATCAAACATCTAAGAGCCCGTGGAAAACCATGCATGGAAAGGGTTCTAATACCTTCCCTTTCCATAATCTACCCCCTTACTCAGAAAATATCGAAAAAAGGTCTTTTTCTGTTCCTTTCACCCTACCTTTGTTGGATAAAAGAAAAGTTAGTGGCAACTCTTGCTTACCGCAACATTTGCGAACAAAAAATGCAAAACCAGTATAAACAGTTGGTTCTGCCACCGTATCACAGAACTGGAGACTCTGCTAGGGAAAATTATAAAGTGGGGTTACCTTAGAGTTAGTTCATTATTTAACTGCTTTGTTGTGCTTTGTTTGATTTACTCTTGGAGGGTTGTTTGGGTTATTTCTATAGATCGTACACCCGGATCTGGGGCACACTTTTAGGTAAACAACAATAGATTGTGGAGACTGTACGACGTAGACCGGTATGGTTGAAGTGATGGTTGTGCTGGTGTTACACTTTGGTTGGTACCGGTATCCCTTGTGTTGAATCGAGGAGAATATGGGGCCACCGCGTGGTGTCATGAAGCACTAACGAACCTTAGAACCTTAGTTGAACAAACTTGGCCATTAGAAAGTAGTGAGATAGCCAGTCTTGGTGTAAAGCTGGGAATTGGTTGATACTCGATACTACACTCATTGAGATTGGACTTTCGGGATGTTTCTGCCGCAAGAAAAGATTGCTAAGCTGAGATAATACCGATAAAGGAAGATCAGTGATATTGAGACTCCTTAGAACTCGGTTACTATTTCTAAGATAGGTTGAACCAACTAAACTTCAAGAGGGTACTTACCTACAAACCCCATGCAAGCCTAAACCTAAGGCTGCTTGTGTGATTTGTTTGCTTTTAACTTGAGCTACTTGCAGGGTTTTTATCTAACAACATGATCTCCTTGCAAGATTTGGTTACAATCATTATCTAGTAACCTGGACTTCTTAGACTCACTTGTCTTCATCACCTTACACTTTTTCTTAACGCATAGCATACACATCATAACATCACACCATAGCATTTCCTTAACTATTTCAAGGATCTCAAGGGCCTGTGATGCAGGTTATGATAAAGCAGACGTCTAGCAAGGGGCAAGGGGATTTATTTTCCTCTAGCCAATGCCGTCAAAAGATCAGAACTCAACAACTTGAGTCAGGGGCTATGACCCACTTGATATGGTGACCTTGATTCTCGTAGAAGGACACTCAACAATATGAAGTTCTTCAAAGCTACAAATTTCAACTGCTGACATCTTCTTGTTTACACCACGAGTCCTTGAAAACATTGCATATGCATATCATACATGTTATTGCATAAACAGGTTACAAAGCAGGGTCCTCATCTTATTTGCTGTTTATTTCAGCAAGTAAAGAAATGGCTCTTGAACAAACAATCAAAGGCCTTCAGGCTCAAAATGCTCAGTTCCAACAAATGTTCCTGACTTTGACCCAAGGGCAAGAAGATCTAAAAGCTCTGATCGTTAAAAAGAAGGCTAAGAAGGCAAAGAAACCAATTCATGTTTTGAGTGTGGGAAGAATAAGACCAACTAACCGAGCTCTAGATTTTTCAACCCCATCAAAGGGAAGGGATAATCAAGAGGAAGAGGACGGGGAATCAGATGAAGGAGACAACAATCCAGCGTTTGAAGAAGATGAACCTGACTATTCTGAGGAGCAATACTCTCCTGATGATGATAAATACAAATGGCTGGAGGATCGGCTCAATGCCATGGAGATCCAAAGGATGCCCGGTATGGATTTTGAAGAATTAGGTTTGGTTCCAGGGGTGGTAATCCCACCTAAGTTCAAGGTCCCTATCTTCACAAAATATGACGGTGTTTCCTGTCCCAAGCTTAACTTGAGGTCATATGTCAGAAAGATCCAACCTCACACTCCTGAACGAAAGCTATGGGTCCATTTCTTCCAAGAAAGATTGGCTGGCATTCAACTAGATTGGTTCTATCAGCTAGAAGGAACTGAAATCCATACCTGGGAAGACTTGGTTGCTGCTTTCTACAAGCAGTACCAATACAATGCTGACTTGGCACCAACTCGAGTGCAATTGCAGAATATATCCATGAGCTCAAGAGAAGGGTTCAAGGAATATGCACAAAAATGGAGGGATCTAGCTGGCAGGGTATAACCTCCTCTGAATGATCGGGAAATGGTAGACATGTTCATGGGCACTCTGATAGGCCCATTCTTTAATTTGTTGATTGGAAGTTCCTCATCCGGTATTACAGAGGTTCTGACTGGGGAGAGGATTTAAAACGATATCAAGAGTTGGAAGATTCCAATGGTGGCATCCTCTAATGCTGAGAGGAAGCCATTTGGTGGTAGAAAAGAAACTAATGTTGTCTATGGTCAAAGGCACCATAATACAAATAACCACCATCAGTTCGTGGAGTAGTGTTAATGTCTGATCCTACACCCGTTCAACATCAATGGGGAAATAGGCGTTGGATAAAATATCAAGAGAGGTAGTACATTGATATTTATGCCTTTTTCTCAAGAATTACAAGAATTGATAAAAGCGGATCTGATTACACTAAAGGATCCTCCTTAAAAACCTGATACCTCTTCTCCTAAGTACAATCCTAATGTAAAATGTGCTTACCATTCTAATAGCACCGGGCACGACACTAACATCTGCTGGACTTTGAAGAACAAGATTTAGGATTTGATCGACGACAAGGAGATCGAATTTAACTCTTCTAAGACCCCAGTGTGACCACTTCTCCCATTCCAAATCATGGCCAAAATTGAGAGCGTTTATTGCATTTGAATTATCAGTTGTAATTCCTTTGTTGCTTAAAACATTTATCTTTATGTCAAACATTGGTTATTCATATTAATACATTGCATATGTTTGTCTTGAATTATTTCATTCATATTCATTATATTCAAACTATGTTTTTATTTATTTTTGTGATATTCAGACTCCTGGTTAAAAAACTCTAAGCCTTTAGAGGGAGGATGACAAGAATGATACCACAATCTCTATAGTATGCTTTTGAACAGACCCCACTAACGATGTATAGGTGTTGTTTCAAATCCTAAACAGTGGAGTTATAAGGAAGATAATCCCTAGTCAATCCCTTTGAGCCTGAGAAGTAGGATTTTTCTTTTCACACAAATTAAAACCCTTAACATAACCTGGGGCAGGGTAGTTTCCTCAGTTAACTCAGATGTGCATTCAGTCGCAAGCTTTCCCTTCATGCACGATAAATAGTGTAGAAGATGCTCTCCAAAATATGGTGATGGTTCCACATAATCATTAAAGATAGACATTCATTATCTCTCAAAATAAAAGCCCATTAAGTCAAAACCTATGAAGGAGACTTAAGAAAAAAACTGGGATATCCCGCTGGCTGTAATCACAAAATAAACAGTTCAAGAAAAAGACATGGATAGCAAAATCAAAAGGAAGAGGTCCTACAAATCCTCAACAAAAATAAAAGGTTACAAAAATGATTGCCTTCTCAAACAAACGTTCAATTTCTGAACCATCACCAGAATATCAACGACAAGATGCCAGACTCAGTCGGGATTTAAACGCATAATTAACTGAGTATAGGACTAAAGAACATCACAAAGAACGGGTGGGTACAAATAAAATTTGAGCCTTTATCCTTTGTTTCTTAAACCTTGAACCAGGCCACACTACAACCCTTAAAAGTCCTAACTGAAGCATGGGTTAGTTCAGAAGCATACTGTTACAAAAGGTATCCTTACTCCTGTAGGACTTATTATAAATCTTGAGTTGATATCACATTTTGTTTTACTACAAAGAACGCATTTCCAGAAAAATATTTTTTTTCAAGACAGACATAAGCTTTGCATTCTTAAAATACCATTGTTTGCATATGACTATTTGTTTAACAACATAGAAATTCGTAGACGAATATTCAATGAACATAAATCCTCTCAATGAGCAGAATCACTTCAAATGGAAAGACATTCCAGTGATATGCCTTTCATAATCAAGGGGCATGACATGGTGTCCAACTGACCTGGGGAAGTCATGTCAAGGTTCAAGGAATCTATCAAAAATTCCAAATAGCCAGGGGCAGATCTCCATCTGAATCACTTGGGGCATCGGACATGAATTCCAGCAACGAATCCTGTACGATCAAACAAACACCTTCTGGAAAGTGTGACAACACTTACTACTATGGACAATGACAAATCTCCACATCCTATGAGCGCGAATATAGTCAGAAAATATTACGCATGAAAAAGACCCGCTAGGTTGACAGGCCTAGGCAAAATTAAGGGCATCCCGGCAAACTAAAAGAGTTTGGGAAAAAATTAGGGATATATAAAAAAAATTGTACACTCGACAAGTCAAAAACCTGAAAAGGCGGCTTGAGGAAAAAGGGGTATCCCGGTGGACTGAAAACCCGAAAGGGCGGTCCAAGAAAAAGTTAGGGATTAAAAACGTACGACGATGTCCCGTCATCTTGTCATTTGTTTATCAGTAGAAGACTTATCATCCTTATCAACATTTACCAAGCACCCTAGGAGTTAGGATGACACTCAAACCAACCATAATGTCTCCACATATACTTTCTCCGGTAGGTACAGAGGAAGGGGCATCCTCCTAAAAAGGGTCACTGTCATATTCTCAGCATGTAGTTTGATGATGTTGGTTGTTTTCACATCCCCGGTAGAGCAAAAATCTCCAACTACTACTCCAAATTCCCTAGTGAAGTCTCCAAGCTTCTCAAGATTCCCCTACGGGATTTTTAACAAAATCCCCAAAGCAGTTTATGGAGTTCACCTTCCGCAACAGAGTTTTATAAATATCAAGTAGTTTATAAAGCCTTATCCCCAGTAGAGTTTATTTCTCTAGCTGCTGAAGTTCATCTCCCAGCAGAGTTTGTTCTCCAGATTGGTGAAGTCTCTCAACAGAACTCTTCCCCACGGAGAAATCATTCTCAAACAGAAGTCGGAGGTCCTTTCAGAGAAAGGGAACTGCCAACAAAACTATCTCCATTACTTATCCCCAGCAAAAATTGAAGAATTACTTTCTTCACTCACCAACAGCAGTCCGGGATTCAGCTTCCCAGTACTCTACAACAATAATCAGGGATTCAGTTTCCCTAGTTCAACAATACGGCAATGGAATGACTGACATGTTCATACATTGCATTCATACATCATTTTACAGATGTTATAACATACGCAATACGAATGCATATATCACAATCTCATTTTTTGAAGGACAACATTTTCACTCCATGCATCATGACATTGCATGTAGCTAAACCTTTATCTTTTCAGGTAAAGTCTATACACAGACGAATTTTCGTCTGACCAGAAGAATTTATGGTACTCTATTGAGGTAGAAATTGTTAAAGATTCCTTCTTTATCCATTGAGGTAGAAATCGTCAAAGATTCCATCATTATCCACTTAGTTAGAAATCATTAAAGATTCCTTCATTATCCATTGAGGTAGAAATCGTCCAAGATTCCTTCACTATCTGTTGTGGTAGCAATCGTCAAAGACTCCTTCATCATCTACTGAGGTAGAAATCGCCAAAGATTCCTTCATCATCTATTGAGGTAGCAATCGTTAAAGATTCCTTCATTATCCATTGAGGTAGCAATCGTCAAAGATTCCTTCATTATACACTGAGGTAGAAATCGTTAAAGATTCCTTCATTATCCATTGAGGTAGCAATCATTCAATATTCCTTCACTATTTTTTGAGGTAGCAATCGTCCAAGATTCCTTCATCATCCACTGAGGTAGAAATCATCCAAGATTCCTTCATCATCTACTGAGGTAGAAATCGTTAAATATTACTTCATTATCCATTGAGGTAGCAATCGTCCAAGATTCCTTCATCATCTACTGAGGTAGCAATCGTTAAAGATTCCTTCATTATCCATTGAGGTAGCAATCATTCAAGATTCCATCACTATTTGTTGAGGTAGAAATCGTCCAAGATTCCTTCATCATCTATTGAGGTAGCAATCGTTAAAGATTCCTTCATTATCCATTGAGGTAGCAATCATCCAAGATTCCTTCATCTTCTGTTGAGGTAGCAATCGTCCAAGATTCATTCATCATCTACTGAGGTAACAATCATAAAAGATTCCTTCATTATCCATTGAGGTAGCAATCGTTCAAGATTCCTTCGCTATCTGTTGAGGTAGCAATCGTCCAAGATTCATTTATCATCTACTCAGGTAGCAATCGTTAAATATTCCTTCATTATCCATTGAGGTAGTAATCATCCAAGATTCCTTCATCATCCATTGAGGTAGAAATCGTCCAAGATTCCTTTATCATCTACTGAGGTAGCAATCGTCAAAGATTCCTTCATCATCTATTGAAGTAGCAATCGTCAAAGATTCCTTCACCATCTATTGAGGCAGTAATTGTCAAGGATTCCTTCACATAACCCTTAAGAGGTATTCCAACACGGACTCATCCTGGAACAACCCTACACAGGCTCTTGCCAATACATTTCCACATAACGGTTAATTCCATTATCTCCAGCAAATCACTAGAAACCTGGCCTTCAACTAGAATACAGCAAACTGTCATCCCTCCATAGATAACTCTTCATCAGATCCTTGGAGAACTGAAGTTCCTAGACTCTATTCCCCACAAAGTTTTCCTCAAGCAGGAGAACAATAGAAACCCATATTCCCCAGCAAATTCCTCCACAAACAGCAGGAACAGGAACCACCAAAGGGACCATGTGTGAAATCAGCATCTATTTTGGATGGCATCTTTAAGCCCATCTCCGACGACTCTCCATCATACTCCTTGGATGGCATATTTAAGCCCATCTCTGACAGTCTCCTATCATCTTTTCCAAATGGCATCTATAATACCATTCCTGATATTACCTACACAGTCAAGTATCATTTCAGACGGGTGCAAATTTCTGGGCACTCTAGTGTTCAATCATCTTCCACCTTCAGATCACGAAAGGCAGACAAGCCAATCTATATCTTCAGGTTTACGAAGATTGAACAGGGGTAACTATTGTAACCCAAAATTTGCCCTCTCATGTTTTCCAAGGTCTTCCCCTACATGGTTGGTCACGAACCCTTGCCTAAGAAAAAGCAAATTTGTGAGTAGTGTTTTCAAGTTCCCTTCGATTGGCATCTCCAAAATGCCCTTCTATTGGCATTTCAGCAAAACCTTTCGATTGGCCTTGTAACAGGATCCTTCGATTGGCATTCCTAAATTTTTCTTCGATTCGAGAATAAGAGGTTCCTTCGATTGGAGCATTAGAGCTTCCTTTAATTTGGAGCATCAGAGGTTCTTTCTATTGGAGCATTAGAGGTTCCTTCGATTGAAGCATTAGAGCTTCCTTCGATTTGAAGCATCAGAGCAAAGTGTCCTTCAATTGGCATACTAAGGAAGAGGAAAGTTCTGAACACTTCGAATCAGAACACAGAACCATTCGAAGGAAATGAGTCAGAGTCATTCGAAGGAGCTCCATCAGAGCCGTTCGAAGTAGCTGAATCAAGGCCATTCGAAGGAGGCCATCAGCCCATTCGAAAGAGAGCATTCGAAGGCCAGTATGTCCACATTTATGCCAAATTCAAAAAATGGACAAAAACCCTTAACTTCGGCCAAGGTTACATATTGGTATTCATGGAATTCAAATGGATGTTACAAACATTACTTCTCCTGTCCCCTCCCTCCTACTCTATATAAGAAGCATGCTTGCAAGCCAAAAAAGAAGAAGAAAGGGATTGAAGATACGCTGCCCATAAACCCACCAAAGGTTGTCAAAATTATCCAAGCCAGAAGTCCCAGATCGAAGGTACCCACATCTAGAAAGTGCCAAATCGAAGGTTCCAACTACTGGTAAGAGAGGGAAAAAGATCAAACTTTGTATTTTCATGATACATAAATACTTGTAGTCATTCAATTTGTAATCAAAATTAAGGACCTCAGTTCGACACCCAGGTCTACATTTGTTTTGTTGCTAATACTTACTGCATATATAGCCTAAAAAGACCAAGCGCGCAGGATCGAAGGACCTGGGTTTTGATACCCAGGTCCTGTGTTTTATTTTGCTAACATATTCTTGCAGATGCAGTACCTGCACAGGTGATCCATCAGCCCTTTCCAGCAACACCCCTCTAGATCGAAGGTTACATCTTGTCATTAGCTCGAAGAAAATAATACCCTTCATAGAATCGAAAGGCAGCCTTCTTCCTCTGAATCGAAGACCCCCTTTCTCCCTGTAATCAAAGTGTACCCATATCCTTCCCAAACCCAATCAGATAGGGCAGGAAAGGGTGCAAATCAAAGCTTTCCCCATCAATTCTCAAGCCTAATGGAAGGTTATTCACGTCCACTCCCTAGCTCAATCGAAAGAATTGGAGAAGGTGCAAATCGAAGTTTGCCCATGTCAATTCTCAAGCCCAATCGAAAGAAGGCCAAAGAAGGGTGAATCGAAGGAGTCAAAGGCATGGATTGAAGAAGTCTTTTCTCTTATTTATTTATACTTTTTACTTGTCTTTCGATTTGGTTGTAATAGCGTAGGACCTTTATTTTCTGCATTTTCTTTACTTCTTTTCACATTAACTGCTAGTAACTAGGCGTGTATGAAAGATTAATAATCATACGTTAGCAAATTTAATAAAAAGACAAAAAATAACTGAATATAACACATTTGCACATATACACCTCTAAGGTACGCCCACTTTGGTTTCCTTCAATAAAACAGTCATGAGGAAGGATCACTTTAGCAAAGACCCGTAAAATCAAAAGATCATAGTCCCTCGATTACCCAACAGTTGCCTTTTTGGTAATTGATCTCGTCCCTTAAATGAAATTTCTAAAGCGTCTCCATATGTTGCCTTTATGACTGTAAAACGTCCCTCCAATTGTCCCACAAAACATCCAACGACAAGGCTACCTAATCACTAATAGTAGGATAGCACTGTCTAAAGGAAAAGAGGAAAAGAATAACCTTTTCGAGTACAAAAGTAGATAGCTGTTAGAAGTTTGCTCAAACTATTTTTGCACTTACACAAAAACTACTTTTCAAAAGACATTTCAAAACACTTTTTATATCTTCTCCACTATCCCGAGAAACATTACAAAGTTCTCCATACTAAGGCGTTTTCAAAACATTTTCGAACACAAAGCACAAAGGTATGTTAAAAATGAGCAGACCTCTAAGAGCCTGTGGAATACCACAGATGGAAAGGGTGCTAACACCTTCCCTTCCCATAATTTCCCCCCTTACTCAGAAAATCTCGAAAAAAAAGGTCTTTTTCTGTTCTTTTCACCCTTTCCTTTGTTGGATAAAAGAAAAGTCGATGACGACTCTTGCTTACCGTAACATTTGCAAACAAAAAATGTAAAACCAGTATAAACAGTCGGTTCTTCCACCGTATCACAGCCTATTATAGGAAAGCTTCTAAATCAATGCAAATAATTTTTTTGAAAGTACAAAACTATTTTGTTTTGGAAAAATGTCCAATGATTATTTTTGACATATGAATTTGAATATGATTACTGTTTACAAATACTTGCATATGAAACAGAAAGACAATTGCTAATGACTTTAAGAAATGGGGTAAAGTCTTTAAAAGTCATTTGCAGTCCCGACAGTTACTCTTTCCAGCAGGTACAGGGGCAAAGACGTCTTGAGATGAAGTTACCGCTACATCCTTAGGATATGACCTAATGATGTCTATGTTCCCCACATAGTGGAAACAACAAAAATTTTGATCTCTTCCTCCCCAAGCAGGAATTACCTCCTCCAGCAAAATTCCCTCAGAGATCTGAAATCCATGTCTCTAGCTAAGTTTTTATAATCTCGAACAGTTTATAAAGCCTTATCCTTGGTAGAGTTTATTTCTCTACCTGCGGAAGTTTATCCCCCAATAGAGTTTATTTCTCTACATTGGTAAAATCTTCCAACAGAGCATCTTTCTCCCCACTGAGTCGTTCTCAAGCAGGAGTCAAAGATCCCCGGAAGAATATCCTCAAATGGAAAGAAGAAATCCCCAGAAAATCATCTCCATTCATCATCCCTAGTGGAAATGAAAGAATCACTTTCCTCATCTACCAAACAGAAGTCCAGGATTCAGCTTCCCAGTACTCTTCAACAACAGTTAGGGATCTATTTCCCCATACTAGGAAATATCACAATGGCATTCCATATTCATACACCATGGCATATGCATACATACCACATACAACATAATCTCATTTATTTTAAGAACATTATTACGCAATGCATTTCATACATCATGAGGTTGCATACAACTAACTCTTTAACTTTTCAGGAAAGATCAAATCTACAAAATACCGTGACTACTTATATGACCTGGCAGTCTTTTCAAAGGCTACGTCTGACGAAGGGATATTTCAGCATTTTCCTCAGAAAGATCATTCTCAAAAGACCTTCCTCTGGTTTAGTTAAATCGACACTAAGATTTTTCTAATTTCCATCCCAATTGAAGATAATTCAAGACCTTCCTATGGTTCAGTTAAATCGACACTAAGATTTTTCAGATTTCCATTCCAGTTGAAGATGATTCAAGACCTTCCTCTGGTTCAGTTAAATCGACACTAAGATTTTTCTGATTTCCATTCCAGTTTAAGATAATTCAAGACCTTTCTCTGGTTCATTTAAATTGACACTAAGATTTTTCTGATTTCTATTCCAGTTAAAGTAAATTTAAGACCTTCCTCTGGTTCAATTAAATCGACACTAAGATTTTTTTGATTTCCATTCCAGTTGAAGACAATTCAATACCTTTCTCTGGTTCAGTTAAATCGACACTAAGATTTTTCTGATTTCTATTCCAGTTAAAGTTAATCCAATACCTTTCTCTGGTTTAGTTAAATCGACACTAAGATTTCCTGATTCTTCCCCAGTAAGTTGTTGTGAATCCTGGAACACAACCAGATAACAGGCAGCCTTATTGTCCTCAGCAGGTCGCTGTGAAGACTAGATTCTGACCAAATACCAGTTCTATTTTGTCTCTGCAGTCAAGAGATAATCCCCCAGTAGAGTGATAGACAACTGAAGCCCCTAGACTCTATTTTCCCAAAACAGAGACCAACATTCCTCAGTGGATTCCTACTCAACAACAGGAATAGGAATCCCCACAAAGGAATATCTCAGGAAATCAACATTGTTCTCTAGATGGAATCTTTAAGCCCATCTATGGTGACTCTCTTTCATGTTCCTTGGATGGAATCTTTAAGCCCATCTCTGATAGTCGTCCGTCATCTTTTCCAAATGGCATCTATAAGCCCATTCCCGATATTATCCACCAACAATGCTACTTCAGACGAGTGCAAATTTCTAGGCACTCTAGTGTTCAATGATCTTCCACCTTCAGATCATGAAAGGCAGACAAGCCAATCTACATCCTCAAGTTTTAGAAGATTGAACAAGGTAAGTTGTTGTACCCCAAAATTTTCCCTCTCATTTTACTCAACACATGCCCATTGAGATCCCTAACTTGCCCATAGATGACAAAGAATTGACCAGGAAAATTCTCCTCCTAAGGCAATGAACCTCTAACTAGGGTTTCAATTTTCATCAAGATGTATGGACTCCAATTGTCTCAAATGTTGTAAATGGCCCTATTATGTCCTCAAGATCATCCATGACAAATTTCATGCCTTGCACAATAAGTTTGCTCAGTTAACTGCTCAAATGCCTGAAAATCAACTGTATTAGGTCAAAAGTCAACTGTGACTTATATACAGCTGTTGTACCCCAAAATTTTCCCTCTCATTTCTCAAAGGATCACCCTGAACCCTCAGGTTTGTTCCCATCCAATTTCAAGCCTTGAATTACAAATTTTCCAAGAAAGTCATCCACAAGGGAAAAATGGTCATTTGCATACTGAAAAGTCAAACTTTGACTTTTAGATCAAAATCAAGTTTCAAGAATCATATTTCATCAGGACATGTTAAAATATGAAGTCTGTTTCATTAAGAAAATCAAAAGTCAAATTTGCTTTGGAAAAGTCAAAATTCTAAATACTTGGAAATTTTTCTAAGTGTTTAGGAAATATGATGAGCTCAGAATTTCTGATTAGATTATCACCATGATGCAAGTTGATTCTGGAAGAACTTATAACACAAGAGTTTTAGATCTCAATAAGACCTAAAAGATTGCATAACTAAACTTCTCCTAGAAATGCTGGGATTTCAAGTTATGACTCCTCAAAGACACGTCCATGAAACTGAAGCACTCAGCAAATTCTGGACAATTCCAAGACAGAGTTTGGTTACAACTTCTGGGCCAGTTTTCACAAAGATTCAGTCAGAGTTTGCAAGAGAAATTCAAAGAAGGTTTACAAACGTGTTGCAAACTTCCTGGAAAGTCTGGGAGCTCCTTCAGAACATGCTGGAGCAAGGAGATACAAAATCAAAAGTTGGATGTTTATCCTAAATTATGCTGAAGCTGAACCTTTGACCCAGAATTAAGCAATGATGCAAAATCTCACATTTCAGGATTTCTGGTTTGATAAATCTCATCATCATTTAATGCTCACAACCACTTTTGAGTCTTTATCCAAAAGGTTTCCCCAAGTGTGGCATAGGAGTACCTTTACTGTCTTAGAAAAGCAAACTTTTGTACAAAAGTGTGTTGGGCCCATACGTTGCTTTTGCTTTTGAGGTTACCTTTCCTTATTTCCTGCTTACAAACCCATCTTAGGCGTTGTTAAAACTGCTAACCACCATACTTATTTGAACTTACTTCAAGAACAAGTCAGCGCCTATCATATGATGGTTGTGCCACGTGACCTCTCCAAGCTACTAAACCTTGGCCTATAAATTGAACTTCATTGGCCACTATGAAGAGGTCAAAAATTCGAGAAAGAAAAAGCCTTGAACCCCTGCTAAAATTCAAAGAATCCAAAACTGCAAACACAAAATACAAAAACTGTTAATTTTTGATTTCTTGCATTCAAACTCCATTTTTTCTCTCCAGTGTTTCTTGACCAAAACCATCCATACAGTTTCTGATTTACATATCAGAAGTTATCCTAGCTTCTGTGTTCAAACTGTAATACACTCTCCATCCACATCCACCTCAAAGAAGTCATAACTTTACCCCTTGGCTGTTCTAGAGTTCCCTAACCATTCGTAGACCAAGTTGAAAGCTTTCAGCCTGCTGAGCACGTGAAGGAGCTTTTAAGAACATCACCATCATTCAGAACCAGACTTCAGCTTACAGATTATTTTCTAGCTGCCAGGTAAGTTTCTGCTGGCTCTCATCATATTACTTAGGCATTGTCAGATTTGCATGTTCAAAAATACAATGTAAACATCATGATTCTGATGTTGTACATATTATGAGGTTTCATGTATTTTCTTACCTAGGTAGAGAGAATTTCATTCCAGAACTTCTTGAAGAAATTAGGACTCAGAATTAGGATTAACAAATTCATGCTTGCTTCTGATTTATAGTTCTGATATCCCTTGTTTCTGAAACATCATGAAACCTGCCATAACTGTTATATACACATCTTTTGTTTTGTTCAGAAATGACTAAGTTACATATGTTCTGACTAGCATGGAGAGGGAGACGAAGTTGTGCCAGTGGCATCAGAACTTCTGAAATCTTCTTTGTTCCTAGTGGATACAGAACTTCTGACTTTACCTATTTCTATTAATATGATTTCTGTTTTTGCAGCACGCCAGAGTCAGAACTTCTGATCTCCTTTAGTTCAGTAATGCACTGATTCCATTTTTCTTTTTCCTTACCATTTTTTACTATCACTTCTATCTTCACTAATCAAAAACACCAAATACATTTTACATTTTTGACACGTCTTATATTATTTCTTTTAACATAAAAAGATCAAAATATTTTCTTAAATAAAACTTATTTCTTTACTTAAACAAAACAAGTTCACTTTACATTTCTTGTACATTCTTATCGATTCAATATGGTTGTAATAGTAACTTAGGATTTTAATTTTACTTGCAATCCCCATTTATACTTTGTACACCCACCCCACAAATGTTGTAATAGCGTAGTAACTTTAAAATTCCGCAATTTATCGCTTTCATATATAAAATGATAGTAATTAAGGTTTGTATGGAAAGACTAAAACCAATACCTAGAAAACCCTAATTCAAGACAAAAACAAGCATCAAAATGATACATTTGCACACAAGCACCCCTAGGGTTATAACACTTGGTTTCCTTACAAAATAGCCATATTATGCATGTGAGGTATCTTAGCAAAAACAAACGAACACAAGATCATAGTCCCTCGATGACGCTATCTAAGTTTCCTTTCAAATGATCTTAGTCCCTAAAATAGAATGCTAAGATACCTTGCAACATTGCTAATCATGGTTATACGATGACCCACGCCCGTCCCGTTTACATCCAAAGATATGGTTATTTACCAAATCAATGGTAAGATAACAATGTCAAAGGAAAAGAAAATGAACAAGAAAGACTTTTAAGTAGGTATAATGCTCCTACTTACTTTCTCAATTTCAAACAAAACATCCTTGCTATTTTCAAAACAAACACCTACACATCTCAAAACATCTTACAAACTTGAAAACATTTTCAAAAAGATCAACATCTTTGTATACATTCTTACGAACGAAAATCATTACAAAGATTTCCTAAACGAAGACATCTTTACAAAATACTTTCAAAAAACCACACAAAGCATAATTTCAAACAAAAGCAAGTGATCTAGCAAGTAACTAAGAGCCCATGGAACACCATGGATGAAAAGGGTGCTAATACCTTCCCTTTTCATAATCTCTCCCCCGAACTCAAGAAATAATCTCAAAGGTATTTCATGTGCTTTTTCACCTTTCCTTTTGGATAAAAGAAAAGTCAGTGGAGACTCTTGCTAACTGCAACATTTGCGATCAAACGCAAAACACCCAAGTCAGCTTTCCCACCGTATCACAGAACTGGCGACTTTGCTGGGGAATTTTTCTAAAAGTGGGGTTACCTTAGGGTTAGATCACTTTTATTTGCTTTCTTTGTTTGATTTTTATGCTTTACATTATGGTTCTTTGTTTGGGTCTGAATCCTCTACTCCGATTTGGGATACCTTATAGGTAAGTAGCAATACGTTGTGGAAATTGTGCGGGGTATACCGATATGGTCTAAGCAATAGCTACGTTAGTGCGACATATTTGTGGATACCAGTAGCCTTTGAGTTAATCAAAGAGAATACGAGGCAGCTGAGTGATGTCATAAAGCACTAATAAACTTCTAGAACCTTTACTTGACCAACTTGGCCTTTAGGATGTAGTGAGATGACCGGCTTTGGTGCAGTCCGAAGTTGGTAGATACTCGATACTACACTCATTGAGGTTTGGTTTCTTGGGATATTTTGGTCGCCATTAAAGAGGCTTGTGCTGACTAAACTTTAAGAGGGTACTTACCTATGAGACTCCGTGCAAGCCTAAACCTAAGGACTTGTTTGCTTTGTTTTGTATATACATACTTATACATAATATCATAAATATAATAACATCATACACATTCACTAACCATTTCAAGGATTTTGGATTTATCTTTGTTCTTGTTTTGTAGGACATGGATTCTATTCGCAGGAAAACTATTCAAGTCAGCCTTGTAAGATTCCTCCTCAACTCAAGGGTTTAGCATTAAGGATTCCTGAGAATTCTTCATTCACCGAGAGACATGGTCTCCTACTCAAGTTAGTCACCTCCAACACAGATGAGGACATGATGAAAGTGCTCTTTCAGTTCTTTGATCCTTTACACCATGGCTTCACATTTCCCAACTATCAACTTGTGCCTACTTTGGAAGAATTCTCCTGACTCTTGAGGATTCCCATTCTCAATCAACTACCTTTCAACGTTACGGAAAGAGACCCAAAACCAAAAGATATTACTCAAGCTCTACGCTTGCACTCATCTGATGTCACGACTCATTGGGAAACAAGGAGTGGTATCAAAGATTTCTTAGCAAAGTTCTTGTTCGAGAAAGACCAAAACTGTTAGAATTCCTTGGATTTGCAAGCTTTTGAGGAAATTATGGCTCTCCCCATCTATGGGATGGTTTTGTTTCCAAATCCTGACGAACTCATATATGTGAACACCGTCAAAATCTTCATATCCCACAACCTGGTGCCTACATTACTAGGGGATATCCTACATTCTTTCCACACTCATACAATGAGGAAAAAAGGTGTCCTTATGTGTTGCACTCACCTCTTGGCAAGATGGTTTATTTCGCATCTTCCCCAATCTGTATTGAAGAATGAGCAAGGTTCAAGGTAGTCACAAAGGTTGATGACGCTCAAATATTCATACATTCATTGGATCTCCCGATCCATAGAGAATGTTACTATTGTCGACCGTTGTGGAGAATTTCCTAATGTCCCTTTACTTGGCATTAGGGGAGGTATCACCTATAAACCATGCTTAGATTTAAGACAATTTGGTTACGCCCGAAGGGATGGCCCGCACGAGATGCTAATTAAAGGTTTGGTATTTGACTATGACAACGATGATCAAGGTCTTCACCAGAGATTTATCTGAGCTTGAAGGATGTTAAACAAGTTAGATAGAAAGACTTTGGGGCATAAAAATTCCATCCCTCTTGAGCCTTACCTCAAATGGGTATGAACTCGTGCTCAGAGTCTTATGATGCCTTATCCCTCCATTCAGCCGGTAATCATTGAGCCTGTCATGGAAGGAGATGTTCCATACACTATCCTACATCCTGACATACCCACCTCTCTTGAAGACCTACAAAGGGATTGGATACAACTCAAGGGGGAGCGGGATACTTTCGAAGCCCAATTCTACGCAAGCGAGAAGAAGGTTTTGGAACTCACTAGGATACTTCATGAGGAGCGAACTCTAAATGCCTACATCGCACCAAAGAGGATGCAGACTACCTTCTTATCTTAGAGTTTTTTGTATTATTTTTCCCAAGAAGGCATTGATGTACTCAAAAGCTCTAATTTATTAATATAATGTGTGTTTCCTTTTTTCCTAAAACAAATTTGAATCTTTGAAATCCTTGAAATCATTACATATGCATATACCATTCATCATAACATAAGCAGGTCTTTTGCAACAAGTTTCCTCATCTCTATACTGTTTATTTCAGTAAGATGGATCTCGAGAAAACAGTGAAGGACCTCCAAGCTCAAAATGCACAATTTCAATAGTTGTTCTTGACCCTAGCTAAAGAACAAGAAGAGTTGAAGACTTTGCTGGCTGAGGAAAAGAAAAAGAAGACAAAAAAGGTAACTGAAGTCCCAAATATGGGAAGAAGGTTCCACGGGCAGACAAGAAGGACCTTAGAATTTGCAATGACGTATGGTGAGAGAGACAATCAAGATGGGAAAGGCAAGGAAAAAATTGTCCCGTCAGAGTCAGAAGAGGAAGAAGAAGACTATTCTGAGAAACAATACCCTCCAGCTGATGACAAGTATAAGCATCTAGAAGAACGGTTGAGCGTAATGGAAATCCAAAAAGTGCCTAGATTGGACTTTGAGGAATTAGGTTTAGTGTCAGGGATTGTCATTCCTCCAAAATTCAAAGCACTCGTGTTCGCCAAATATGACGGAGTTTCATGCCCTAAAATGCATCTTCGGTCCTATGTAAGGATGATCCATCCCCATACCGTTGTCAAAGATTTATGGGTATACTTCTTCCAAGACAGTCTGTTTGGAACTCAACTTGATTGGTTTTATCAGTTAGAAAGAGCCAACGTTCATAACTGGGAAGATCTTGCTGCAACTATTTACAAACAATACCAATACAATGCTGATCTTGCGCCTACCCGTACTCAACTCTAGAGTATGGCCATGGTTTCCAATGAAGGTTTCAAGGACTATGCGCAAAAATGGAGAGACTTGGCTGGAAGATTTCAACCTCCCCTATCTGAAAGAGAATTAGTAGACATGTTTTTGGGCACCTTGTCTGGTCCCTTCTTCAATCACCTAATTGGGAGTTCATCGACGAGTTTTACTGAACTGGTATTGACCAGAAATAGGGTAGAAGCCGGGATAAAGAGTGGAAAGATTCAAAAAGATACATCCTCCACTACTATTAGGAAGCCATTCATTGGAAAGAAAGAAGTGGTTGTTGTTTATCCTCAGAGAAATCGAGATAGGGCCGAACACCGTCCAATGGTGGGGGCTGTTATGATTCCTAAACCTGCGCCTGATCAACAAAGAAACAACCAACCAAGGATGGAAAGACCAGTTATACAATTCACCAGAATTAACATGACCATATCTCAGGTATTTCCACATCTGTTAAGATCAAACCTAGTGACCTTGAAAGAAGCTCCAAAGAACACTAATATAACATCTCCTCACTATCATCCTAATGCCCACTGTGCATACCACTCTGAGAGTCCCTACCATGACACTAATAAATGTTGGTCTCTAAAGAATAAAATACAAGACCTCATTGAAGCCAAAGGGATTGAATTCGATGCGCCCGAAAAACCAAACGTTATTTCTGCCCCTATGCCCAAACATGGCCATAATACCAATGCCATTGAAGAAGATATGTTTGTTACTTCAGTTGATGAACTTAGGACCCCACTCCTGACTATTAAATTAAACTTGTTAAATGCCGGTGTTTTCCCGACCTGTGATGAAGGCTGTCATTTCTGTTTTTCCTCACCAACCAGCTATCATTTGTTGAAAACAGGCGTTCAATGCCTAATAGATAACAAAAAAAATTTGTTTGAAAAGACTTCTATTCCACCTGTTCCTTTTAATGATGTTTCTATCATTACCATTTCTTCCAATTCTTCTAGGGTCTCCACCAAAAGGCCCGTTAGAATTACATCAGTTCCAAAAGTAGCTCCTTTGATGATTACAATGCCTGGACCAATCCCGTATTTTTCAGACAAAACCATACGATGGAATTATGGATGGGATGTCTACTACCACGGTATCAAGCAAGATTGGCCAGCTTTCGAAGATTCAAGTTCTGAGAAAATTGACTCTGATATCAATAATATTGCAGGGACTAGCAAGATTACCCGAAGCGGAAGGATATTCTCTCCAGAAATTGCTCCGCCAAAAGCAGTTTCTGGACCCGTAATCATTCTTGTGGTTGTTTCTCCTCCGAAGGCCATTCCCAGTCCTACAACCATCTCCACTAATACTCCAACTGACAAAGTTGTTACAATCCCTGCTATCACTCCTACTGACGATCCAGCTGCCGAGTTAACCGGGACTCGAGGTAAAAGTATTCTGATTGACCCAGTCCGGACGAAGGCATAACCATTGGCTATCCCTGAGATCTCCCAGAAATAGATGGAGGAAATTCTAAAAATAATAAAAAGAAGCGACTACGATGTAGTTGAACAACTGGGGCAAACTCCATCTAAAATTTCCATGTTGGCTTTACTACTGTGTTCCGAGGCGCATGCAAAAGCCTTGGTAAAATTCCTGAAAACTGCCCATGTACCCCAAGAGACATCTGCCGATCAATTCCAAGACTGCGTAGCCAGCTTGACTGCAGATAATGGTCTAGGTTTTTCGGATGCTGATTTAACGCCAAGAGGAAGGAAGCATAATGAGGCATTCCATGTCTCAGTGGAATGTAGGGGCACAACCTTGGCTCATGTTTTGGTGGACACTGGCTCGTCTCTGAATGTGTTTCCTAAAAAAGCTCTTGATAGGCTTGACTGTGAGGGATTAACATTGAAGCCAAGAAACATAGTAGTAAGTGCTTTTGACGGCTCGAAAAGGATGGTGCATGGGGATATGGATATCCCCATAAAGGTTGGGACCCAAACGTTTGATTCAACTTTTTATGTAATGGACATCCGCCCTTCATACCCCTTCTTTCTAGGCCGACCATGGATCCACAATGCTGGCGTTGTTACTTCTATGTTGCACCAAATGTTGAAGTATCCGATTCAAGGGAAGATCATCACCGTTCATAGAGAAGAAGAGTATATGATCAGCCATCTCAATTCCTTCAGATATGTGGAATTAGATGGTGAATTTATTGAAGGATGTCCACTCAGGATGTCATCTTTGAAGGATTCAAAGGCCGTAATAGAAGAAGGTGGGAGCACTATTTGGGGACAACTCCCAGATATCCCATACAAATCTGACAAGTTTGTCCTAGGTTTCACTTCAAGTGCTCAGAAGGTTGTACGTCACGCTCGTGTTGGAGGACCACCCTTGAAGATCAGCAACCGTGAAGCCAACGCGGTAGAGGATGATGAAGGTGGTTTCAACCTGGAGGATTGGATCTTCCCAACTATCAATGGAGGGCTTAGCAATTGGGAGGCTAGAGATTTCGTCCTGATCACTTTTATCCCACAGTAATTTTGTCTTTACATTTTGTTGGATCTGTAATATTAAAACAATTCAAAATCTTAAAACATTGTGTCTTACCCGAGGCACAATGGTCCATTTGTAAGGGTTATTATCTCATTTACATATGACATCAATGAATCACGGAAGTTTTGCATACAAACTTTGCGCTCATTGTTTTTCTTTTTTACATTTTCATTTCTTTCAAAGATAGATATACACTTACACACACTCACACTCACAATGCAGGTCTACATCCATTCGAGATCCCATGGGTAATGATTATGCTATGGCCTTCTGTGACTCTGAAAATCTAGTCTACCAAGCTGAAGACGAAGGTGAGGAAGATTGTGAAGTACCAGGGGAACTTGCCAGGTTAATACAACAAGAAGAAATGATAATTCATCCCCACAAGGAACCCGTGGATACAATCAACCTAGGTACCGAAGAAGACAAAAGAGAGGTCAAGGTGGGTACCAACTTGGAACCCAGTATCAAAAAGCGTCTGATTCAGTTGCTACACGAATATGTTGAGGTCTTTGCCTGGTTGTATGAAGACATGCTAGGACTTGATGTAGATATTATGGTACATCGTCTACCTACAAAAGAGGATTGTCCACCAGTAAAACAAAAGGTCCGTCGAATGCGACCAAATATGTCAGAGAAGATTAAAGCAGAAGTCATGAAACAATTTAATGTCGGATTCTTGGCCGTCACCTGCTATCCGCAATGGATTTCCAATGTTGTTCCCGTGCCCAAGAAGGACGGCAAAGTACGAATGTGCATGGACTACAAAGATTTGAATAGGGCGATCCCTAAAGATGATTTCCCACTTCCCCACATTGACATCCTAGTTGGAAATACAGCACAGCATAAAGTGTTTTCCTTCATGGATGGTTTCTCAGGTTACAACCAAATCAAAATGGCGCCTGAGGACATGGAGAAGACAACTTTTGTAACACAATGGGGGACATTCTACTACAAGGTGATGCTATTTGGACTGAAGAATGATGGGGCAACCTATCAACGCTCCATGGTAGCCCTATTTCACGACATGATACATCATAAAATAGAGGTTTATGTGGACGGCATGATAGCTAGATCTCAAACAAAAGAAGAGCATCTTGATCATTTACAAAAACTGTTTGAGAGATTAAATAAGTACAAGTTGTGGTTGAACCCAAATAAATGCACATTTGGGGTGAGGACTGGTAAACTCCTAGGCTTTTTCATCAGCAATAAAGGTATTGAAGTGGATCCCGCCAAGGTGAAAGCAATACAAGAGATGCCTGCTCCTCGCACTGAGAAGGAAGTCAGAGGATTCTTGGGACGTTTGAACTACATTGCCAGATTTATTTCTCACCTGACAGCTACTTGTGAGCCAATCTTTAAACTATTGAAGAAAGATCAAGTAGTCAAATGGAATGATGAATGCCAAACTGCTTTTGACAAGATCAAAGAATACCTGCAATAGCCTCCTGTTTTAATGCCACCAGTCGAGGGAAGACCATTGATCATGTATCTAATTGTTTTAGAAAATTCAATGGGGTGTGTGCTGGGGCAGCATGATGAGTCTGGCCGAAAAGAGCATGCTATTTATTACCTGAGCAAAAAGTTTAACGACTATGAAACAAGATATTCACTGCTCGAGAAAACTTGTTGCGCTTTGGCATGGGCTGCTCGTTGACTAAGATAGTATATGCTGACTCATACTACCCTGTTGTGTTGTACCCCGATTTTTGCCCCTAAGATCCCTTCATCATATCACATTGTTTCAATCACCACAAAATCACATTAGGGATTTTGGTTCTTCTCCCTATCTTTAGCTTTTCTCTTTGAGAAGTTACCAAGCACCTTGATTTGTTTGCTTTTGTGATCATATATATTGTACTTTGATTTTTCTCTCTAATTAATAAAATGCAATATTGGTTTTTCTTACTTGTTGATAATCTAGGTAAAATCATTGAGGTTTAGCAAGTTGCTTCATGGGTTCATGAGTTTATTTACATGCCCTAATCAAAAGCTTGAGATTCAAACCTCACCATTGAAGTTGTTTTGAAGTTGATATGAAATTGGTTTTGGTGGCCATAGGTCCTCATCATCATCCTTAACAAATTTCTATTCACAAATGAAGAATATTGGCACAAAAAGTTTGTTCAAACTTGGCAAAGTTCCACCAAGCATTCTCTTGATCTAGAGGCTAGGGTTTTGGACTTCAAAGAGGCATATCTTGCTCATATTTTGTCATTTTTGAGTGATTCAAAAACATTCTTCTCTTCAAAGAGTTACCAACAAATCACTTAAAAAGCTCCAAAGATTTTTCATGTGGAAGGAACTTGGTGAAGAAGAAAGATCACAAGTCATCCAGTTGAATCCCTAATTTTACATATGTGACTTCAAATTGTCATAACTTGGCCAATTTTTATCACCTTGACCCCATTCTTTTTCCATTATGATCTTAAGGATGTGTAATTCATGTCTTGTTTTATGTGAAAAGTAAGAAAATGGATGGAAGTTTCCTTAAGAATGAAAAAGATTATAGGTCATTTCATGATTTTTCGCCAACTACAACAAGTCATAACTTGCTCAATTTTTGGATATTTTGAGTAGTTCAAATTGCAAAATGTCATTCAAGAGATCTACTTCATTCCATATTTTTGGGTCAAGAGCAAATTCTAAGTGGAAAGCCATGTTTGGATGCAATAGATTATAGGTCATTTTTAAAGAAGAATTTGAAATATTTCTAAGTATGGAAAGTCAACTCTTTTTCTCCAACTTTGACTCCATATAATTTTCAGCTCAATCCTCCAATTGATTCCATTCTTTTTCCATTGCAAAGTTTTTTACCTCATCTTTCCAAAGCATCAAGAATTATGCCTTAAGACTCCCTGAGATGGAAATGCCATTGTTTCAAAAGTGGTAACTTGGAATTGAAGTTTCCCTGCAAGTCAGAATTTGAATTTCATGTTACAACCTCTAAACCTCAAATTAGCACGAGTTTTGGGTCTAAACATGATTAGCCAACTTTCCCAAGTGGATCAGTGCATCAAAATGCAAGAATTGGATGAGTTTTGGTGAAATTTGGATCACACTTCACTCGTGCATCAGGTTTGCACGAATTCCCTCCAAAACGCATCATTCACTCTTCCTTTTGATCCTATTTTCTTCTCCTATAAATACATGTACTATCCCATTCATTTTCTAAAGCTTAGATAGCCAGAATCACCCTGCCAAAATTACTCCACAACTCAGAATTCAGCTACTTCGAATCCTATTCTCAAGCCTTTTTCAATCCATTTTCTCCATCAATTCACCTTCCTTGATCGTCCCTGAAGCTAACCATACCATTACATTAAAGAATCGTGCCCTATATTGCTCCATAGAAGTCCAGTTTCAGAGCTCTGCAACTCAACTTCAATAGGTAGATTCCTTCATCAATTCTTCAAAACTTTGGTACCATTGTGTTGCTCTCATTTCCCTGGTTCTAGTTGCAACACTTACTTTTATCTGGAAACACATTTTGACCATGAATTTTCAAATCCCCTTTCAAAACTTTCTTTCCAAATTGCTTGAGTTACAGTTTATATAAAAATGGCGCGAGGGTATGGTTATCTTCGTCTTGAAGAGACGAAACGAATGGCATAGGTCTGAACTTCTGAATTTACAGTTTGAGAGACCTGCAATTCGCGAAGCTGGAGGTTGAAGATGACCAACGTGTCACCTTCTAACCAATGAAAGCATGCCATTTGTATTTTTTGAATTTCTGATTTTACATTTGATTCAGTGCTTTATTCAGTAAAGACCATGATATGCACAGCGCGCCAGATCCCTTGGATTTGATTACTAACGCGTTTTGACTCTCATCTAATGGTCCACATCTTTTTCATTTATTTTCTTTTTTTGATTTTTATATTTTAATTGTTTTAAATTTCAAAAAGTCATAGAAAATTCATTTTTAGTCCCAAAAATCCAAAACAATTATGAAAAATATTTTTGATTATTCTCTTTCTGATTTTTATTTTTACACAATTTAATTTAGTGTTTTGGTATTTTTTATGAATTTTGCACTTATTTGATTTATTTAAAATGTTTAAAAATACTTTTACATATTTTTAAATTCTGAAAAAATTAGGGAATGATCCAATGACATTGTGACAAATATTGGTGACTCTATTTTATTTTTGTTTCTGACTTTACTATTTTTTACTATTTTTGTTTATTTTACCCATTTATTTTAATTTTTAAAAATAGTTTCTGACTTTTAAAAATTCCCAAAAAATTGGTATAATTACTTGACCTATTTTCTGATTTTTCTATGGTTTTATCTTTCATTTCTTGATTAATTTGAATATAATTGACTTTTTCCCCATTATTTTCCATTTTTTTAAAAACATTTTTTTAAACCCTTTAATGCATATATTAAATATATTATTATTTTGTGAATATTTTCTTGATGTCTTGGGTTGATTTTTTGATCATGGCTTTATTAATATCATTGAATCCATGGTGTTGAGTCTAACTCCACAAAAAATGGATGAATAGATTTAATAATAGTTTGATTAAATATTAATTCAAATGTGGTTTTCTTTTTTACCCTAACTCCCCTTCATCTCATCCCCTTCTCATTGCACTAAGTGTTGTTGGTGAAGATGGGAAAAACACAAGAAGGGGGTTGAATTGTAAAACTTAAAATCAAAACTTAAACAACACGGTATTTTTATCCTGGTTCGTTTGATCTCAAACTACTCCAGTCCACCCGTCAAGGTGATTTCGCCTCTCTCCAATGAGGTCTTAATCCACTATATTAAACAGAATACAACAACTGCTTTAACAACTGTTAAAGCCTTCTTGAGTATAACCACAATCCAGTTTATCTCAAGGAATTCTCTTTACAAATAATTGAACAGTATGTGTTTGATGTTTTCTAATAAAACTGTATATCATAACTGTTATAATACACGAAGTTAAGCTTAGAATGAAACTGTATTGCTAATGCGTTTTGAGTAAGCGTGGTTTGAGAGTTTAGCAAATTGTGAGAGTGCTTGCGTAGATTATTTTCTTGTGAATGATTAACCTTTTCTTTTCTCACACAGTCTTGATTATATAGCCAAGGCAAAGAGACGTTGATGTCCATAAATCACTTTCAATGATAATAACGTTCTTTCCTTTTTGAGAAGATCTTGTCTTTGAATAAAGTCGTTGGTAATTAATCTGTCTTGAATGCTTAGTAACGATTCAGAGTATTCTCTGCTTTAGCTGATGTTGACGCTTCTGAATGCTGATGACTTGGTAGAGATCTTGATCAGAGTCAGAGTGTTTTATGCACAGATTCTGGTCATCAGGCTTCAGCATATGATCTGGTAGGTTTAGCGTGTAGCATATATAATTGATCTTCTGATGCTGATATGTTGCTGATCTTCTGATGCTGATTCCATCAGAACTTCTGTATACCTGTATACACAAAGCATAATTTTAAGCAGCATATTTGTTCTATATAAATGTATCTTTGAATTTATTTTATTCTTTGTATTTTGTTATCATCAAAACTCTAATTAAGGGTTGTAGAATCAAACTATGTTCTAACAGTTGGAGCATGATCTCTATATCATATCTCAAAACAAATGGTGCATAGATTCTAACCTGGCGACTGGAGCCAAGGTTTCTGTATAGTCTATCCCCTCTTGCTGACTATAACCTTGTGCTACCAATTGTGCCTTGTTTCTGATGACTTCACCTTGTTCATTCAGTTTTTTTCTGAACACCCATTTTGTTTCAATGACGTTGAATCCTTTTGGTTTAGGAACTAGATCCCATACGTCATTTCTTGTGAATTGATTTAGCTCCTCTTGCATTGCCAGAATCCAGTCATTGTCCAGAAGTGCTTCATCAATTGATGTTGGTTCAATTAGAGAAACCAGTCCCATGAGGGATTCTTCAGAGTTTCTGAAGCTAGATCTTGTTCTGATTGGATCTTCCTTTCTTCCTAGGATTGTTTCTTCTGGGTGATCCATGCTGCTTCTGGATATTCTTTTCTGGATTTGATCAACAGAAGGTGCTGGATTGCTAGGAGTTACTCTTTCTGAAGTTGAGGGAGTGTCTCTGTTAAGAGCTTCTGATGACTTGTCTTCAGTACCTGTGAATTCAACTTCCATAACTGCAAGGAATTCATTCTGCTTTGACTTTTTAGAGTGAAGCTTATCATCAAAACAAACACTGATTGATTCTTCCACAATCTGTGTTTCTGTATTGTATACTCTGTACCCTCTTGAGCGTTCAGAGTATCCTAACATAATACACTTTTGTGCTTTAGAGTCAAACTTGTTCAAATAATTTGTTGTATTCAAAATAAAACAAATACATCCAAATGGATGAAAATAAGAAATGTTGGGCTTTCTGTTCTTCCACAATTCATATGGAGTCTTTTCCAGAATAGGTCTTATGGAGATTCTATTCTGAATGTAGCACGCTGTGTTTATTGCCTCTGCCCAGAAGATCTTAGCAACGTTAGTCTCGTTGATCATGGTTCTGGCCATTTCTTGCAATGTTCTGTTCTTTCGTTCTACAACTCCATTTTGCTGGGGAGTTCTAGGACAAGAGAAATCATGCAGAATACCTTTGTCATTTAAGAATGACTCAAAATCTTTGTTTTCAAATTCTCCACCATGATCACTTCTGACTTTGACGATTCTAAGATCCTTTTCATTCTGAACTTGGTTGCAGAAGGTGACAAACACAGAGTATGACTCGTCCTTGTGTCTTAAGAACTTTACCCATGTCCATCTGCTATAGTCATCTACGATTACTAACCCATACTTCTTGCCACTGACTGAAGCAGTTTTAACTGGTCCAAATAAGTCAATGTGCATAAGTTCTAATGGCTTAGAGGTGGAAACAACATTTTTAGATTTGAAAGTTGGTTTTGCAAACTTTCCTTTCTGACATGCTTCACACATAGCATCTGAATTGAACTTCCGGTTAGGAAGTCCTCTGACCAGATTGAGTTTGTTAATATGAGATATTCTTCTCATACTAACATGTCCCAATCTTCTGTGCCAAATCCATTTCTCTTTGTTAACAGACAGAAGACACTTTACATTCTGACTTTTTAGTTCAGAAAGTTTTATTTTATAAATGTTGTTTCTCCTCTTTCCATTGAATATGATAGTCCCATCTTTCTGACTAACAGCTTTGCATGAATTTTTATTAAAGATTATAGCATAACCGTTATCACTTAATTGACTTATAGATAACAGATTATGCATTAATCCTTCTACTAATAAAACATTTCTTATAGAGGGAAGATTTCCATTACCTACTGTTCCAGAGCCAATGATCTTTCCCCTCTGATTGCCTCCAAAACCTACGTGGCCTCCAGCCTTAAGTTCCAGGCTTTGGAACATATGCCTTCTTCCCGTCATGTGTCGTGAGCAGCCAGAGTCCAGGTACCATGACTGGTGTTTTTGCTTTGCTGCTAAAGATATCTGCCACATGTATTATTTTATCCTTAGGTACCCATATTTTCTTGGGTCCTGATTTGTTAGTTTTACCAAAACTCTGGTTGAATTTTGGCTTGACAGAATAATCACTACTTGTGTATTTAATGTCATGTGTGTGCCCATATGTAAAGTGTGAATCAAGTGAAGTGCGTTTTATAACTAAATCCATGGCATTCTTTGGTGTAGGTACCTTAACTTGATATCCTATCCCTTTTCTGCCATTTATGCTAACTCCAGAGATCATTGATGCCATTTTGCTTCTATCTGTGTTTTTAGCTAGAAACTTCTGAAAGCTGTGATCATACTCCTTGATGATCTCATCAGCACTGCTGGGAGTTTCAGGGATTATTTCCTTCTGAGAGTTTTGTAATAGATTTTCTAATTTTGAAATTTTATCTTTTAACTCAGAATTCTCCAATTTGAGACTCTCAATCTTATCAGAGTCAGAAGCAAGATTCCTTTTCAGTTTTCTGAATTTGACTCTGATCTGCTGATATCTTTCCAGAATTTCATTAAGGCTTTCAGCTAGTTCAGCCTTAGTAAAGTTAATAGCAAAGTCAGGGAATACCTCTTCTGTATCTGATTCAGAGTCTGACTCAGAAGCTTCACTGTCTTCTGATATGTTTGCCATGAGAGCTATGTTTGCTCTTTCATCATCTGATTGAGTCAGCTTCAGATGTGTCAGAATCATCCCATGTGGCCATGAGACTTTTCGTCTTTTCCTTGTCAAACTTCTTTCTGGGCTTCTCCTTCTGAAGCTTTGGGCAGTCACTTTTGTAGTGCCCTTGTTCGTTACATTCATAGCAGATGATGTCTTTGTTGTTTGGCTTTCTGTTTCCTGAAGAACCTTCAGATCTTCTGTGTCCAAAGCAGGATTCTGATTTTCTGTATCTGGAGAAGGATTCATTCTGATTGTCTGATCTTCTGGGATTCCTGAACTTCCTTTGCCTCTGCTTCCATAGTTGGTCCACCCTTCTGGAGAGGATATATAGTTCATCTTCTTATAATGAGGACCCATCAGAGGTTTCTTCCACGGCCTGCAAAACTTTGGAGTCATATTTTCTGTTAGATTTTAAAGCTAATGGCTTACCTTGATTTTGAGGTTCATCTGCTTCTAGCTCTATCTCGTGACTTCTGAGGGAGCTGACAAGTTCCTCCAGAGAGATTTTGTTGAGATATCTGGCTAGATTAATTGCTGTGACCATTGGCCTCCATTGTTTTGGCAAGCTTCTGATGATCTTCTTAACGTGAGCAGCAGTGGAATACCCTTTGTCAAGGACTTTTAGACCAGCAACCAGAATTTGAATCTTGAAAACATGGTCTCTATTGATTCACTCTCTTCCATCTTGAATGCCTCATACTTCTAAATGAGTGCAAGGGCTTTGGTTTCTTTGACTTGAATGTTGCCTTCATGCGTCATTCTCAGAGAGTCAAACATATTCTTTGCAGTGTCTCTGTTTGATATCTTTTCATATTCTGAATAAGAGATTGCACTGAGAAGAATTGTTCTGGCCTTGTGATGATTTCTGAACTCACGCTTTTGCTGATCAGACATTGCTTTCCTGTCAATCTTCTGACCACTTCCATTCACTGGGTGCGTGTATCCATCAGTCACCATGTCCCACAGATTAGCATCATGGGCCAGAAAGAAGCTTTCAATTCTGTCTTTCCAGTAATCAAAGTTCTCTCCATCAAAAACTGGAGGTTTGCCGCTGAATCTGTCTCTTTCTTAATTGTTGTCATTGCTGATGTGTTGATTTGTTCCTGCCATTGTGTTTTTTTGACGCTGAATCTTGTACTGACACAGTTAAGTGTTATAAGCTCAGAACCAGGCGCTCTGATGCCAATTGAAGATGTGAAAAACACAAGAAGGGGGGTTGAATTGTAAAACATAAAATCAAAAGCTTAAACAACACGGTATTTTTATCCTGGTTCGTTTGGTCTCAAACTACTCCAGTCCACCCGTCAAGGTGATTTCGCCTCTCTCCAATGAGGTCTTATTCCACTATATTCAACAGAATACAACAACTGCTTTAACAATTGTTAAAGCCTTGTTGAGTATAACCACAATCCGGTTTATCTCAAGGAATTCTCTTTACAAATAATTGAACAGTATGTGTTTGATGTTTTCTAATAAAATTGTATACCACAACTGTGATAATACACAAAGTTAAGCTTAGAATGAAACTGTATTGCTAATGCGTTTTAAGTAAGCGTGGTTTGAGAGTTTAGCAAATTGTGAGAGTGCTTGCATAGATTATTTGCTTGTGAATGATTAACCTTTTCTTTCCTTGCATAGTCTTGATTATATAGCCAAGGCAAAGAGACGTTGATGTCCATAAATCACTTTCAATGATAATAACGTTCTTTCCTTTTTGATAAGATCTTGTCTTTGAATAAAGTCGTTGGTAATTAATATGTCTTGAATGCTTAGTAACGATTCAGAGTATTCTCTGCTTTAGCTGATGCTGACGCGTCTGAATGCTGATGACTTGGTAGAGATCTTGATCAGAATTAGAGTGTTTTATGCGCAGATTCTGGTCATCAGGCTTCAGCATATGATCTGGTAAGTTCAGCGTGTAGCATATATAATTGATCTTCTGATGCTGATATGTTACTGATCTTCTGATGCTGATTCCATCAGAACTTCTGTATACTTGTATACACAAAGCATAATTTTAAGCAGCATATTTGTTCTATATAAATGTATCTTTGAATTATTCTTTGTATTTTGTTATCATCAAAACTCTAATTAAGGGTTGTAGAATCAAACTATGTTCTAACAATCTCCTCCTTTTTGATGATGACAAAAACCAAATTTTTTCAATTAAGATTAAATAATAAAGGGTATCAGAGATATAAGAATAAATAACAAAAGGTATCAGAGATTAAAAGTAACGAATAAAAGGTATCAGAGTTAGGAAGAGAAAACTCCCCCTGAGTTGATTACTTCCCTTTAATTCCATGAGACCTTGAGCATCAGAACTTTACTGTATCAGAGCGGTACTTTACTGTATCAGGGTTCATCAGATTCTTCAGAGTTTTATACCTGTAAGCTTTTCAGAAGATAAAATATTAAATGAATCAGAATGTTTGAGACTTATGTCTCAGTAATCCGTTATTGAAAAATATCATTCTTTCTCCCCCTTTTTGTCAGTTATCAAAAAGCACGAATAATCAGAGTGAAAATGATCAGAGCTAAATATGCGTTGATATTAAAAATAGAAGCAATGATAAGTTCAGACTATTGTAAAAATATTACAAATAAGCATGTTTTAAAAAGAAAACTAAGGAGGAGGAAGACGTGTGAACAGAGCTTCTAGCATGCCCTTGATCTGATTGTTGGTTTCCTTCTGCTGAGATACCATGCTGGCTATTGCATCAATTTTGCTGTCTTGTATGTCCATTCTTTCCTTCATTAGAAGATCATTTCTCTTCAGATCTTCTAGAGTCTGTCTATCCAGGGAAGCTTGAGAATCTTCAGAAACAGGATGCTTCTCAGAGCTTTCTGCAGCATCTTCTTTCTGACCCATGTCTTCAACAGGAATCATCTGCTCTTCAGAATCAGGTTGAACTTTGGAAGCTGGACGTTTTTCTGACCAGGGAGCAATGTCCAAATGGAGAACTTCTTCCTTAAGCACTTTTCTCAGAACAGGACCTTCAATCTCTTTCAGCAGATTGCTGAAGTTCTGCTGAGCTTGACCATAGCTTTGGTCTTGCAACTTAAAGGTTTCAGAGCATATCCATCTTCTGAACTTTGTCCAGAGGAGGTCTGATACAGCAGGATCAAGCAGTTCCAGACTTGCTTGTTTCAAAGAAGTGATCCACTTCTGTAGTTATGTTTCAAAGTTCAATATGCTGGATCCAACATCTGGTTGTTTTGGTTTAGGGATAGCAGTTTTGTTGTTGATTGCAGTAAGGCGTTCAAAGACTGTTAAATCAATGACAGTCTTGTTGTGGTCTTCTGAATTGGCTTTTGGTGAGGGAGTGGGAGAGTCAGGAATTATGATTGGACTTGATGGGGAATTTTGTGGAGTTAATTCTGGTGATGAGGGAAGTTGGGGAATATTTACGAGTGTACCATGGGGCAAAAGGATGGCTAAAGGTTGTGGTTCAGGGGATGCAGAGGGTTGAGCCTCAGAGGTTTGAATCTCAGGTTGTGATATTTCATGTTGTGGAGAGGGTGGATTAATTTCTGGTTGAGGTGAGAGAGGTGTTTCTGGTATTGGAGAAAGTGGAATTTCTGGTTCTGGTGAGAGAGGGATTTCTGGTTGTGATTCTGTGTTTGGATTTGGATTTTTTGTTTCGGGAGCAAAAGTGTGTTGGTCTATATCAGAAAGAACTTTTGCAAGTTCTTGTTCTGGTATGGCTTCAGTATTTGGATTTTGTGGTTGGGAGCGAGATCTTCTGAGAGTTAATGACTCATAAGGGTCAAAGTCAAGTTCAAAATCATCAAAAGTTTGAGGTGTTGGGTTTTCAGATGGAGTTGGAATGGGAATAGATGTTGATACAGCAGTTGAATCTAAAACAGTTACAGAGGAAGGGTTACCTCTTTTCCTAGGAGTCTGCTGAGATGATCCTTCTGTCACAGCTTTCCTCTTCTTTGTCTTCTTCAGAACTACCTCTGGAACCTTCTTCTGAAGATCTTGAATATTCAGATTTGGTGATGTACCATCAGCTTTGCAAGCATCCAGATATCTGAGTACGATAACAGGTTTAGAGTCAATTTCTGAGAACAGTGGGAAGTCATCCAGAGGGACTCTTCTGCTGGAGATTGCAGCAGCAGGAGTGACGCTGGGCTCCTTCTTGATATTCTCTATCAACTTCATTTTCTTCAGATTTTTGGCATTCATCTATTTGCCAACAGTCGCTTCCAAGGAGCTGATCTCCTGAGCCTCAGTCAGATGATCAATCAGCCTATTCTCTGTCAGAATATTTGATATCAGTCTTCCTAAGGGTATCCAATCCCTTTTTGTTCGCTCTTCTTCTCTTGTTTCTTTGACACTTGTCCTGAGATGGTTGAACAGAAGATGAGCCATATTTATCTTGACCTTCTGAGAGATGAAATAGATCAGAAATTGCTGATCAATATTAATGTAATCAGGAGAGCTGGTAGGCTTCCTGTGGTTGAAGCACCCCAGAATGATCTTGGCCCAAATTCTGTGTTTGTCCTTTAAGTCCTTTATCTTGCTGGAGGGAAGCCCCAGAGTAAAGATTTCCCTTGCAATTAGGGCAGAATTAGCATACCTTTCTGCCATATCAATGGAACAAATACCACTGCCATTGTACCCTATCAAACATGCAATGAGGTCTTCAGTGATAACAATCTTCTTCCCCATGATATAAGATGTAACTTGATGGGTTGAAGAAGAAGCGTGAATCCAGAATTCCTTTACCAGAATAGGAAATGTTGGACCCACCAGTCTGTCAAAGTACCTTTCCCAGCCTTGAGCTTTAACCTCTTCAAATAGATCAAAACCATTCTCTTTGAGACTATTGAAATCCACGATTAATTCTGACAGAACCTCTAGATTTTTGATTGGAGTGAGAAGCGTTCTGTAGGGCTCTTCATATTGTTCAGATGAAACATTTTTCTGGGAACCTGAAGTAGGAATGCTGAAAGAAGCCATTGTTCACACGAAGGTTTTTGTGAAGAAGATGAAAGGTTTTTTTTGAAAAATATGCAAATTGAAATAAGTAAGATTGAGAGAAATTGAAAGTGAAAGTAAAGAGTGTAAACGGTGTGAAGTGTGTTTAAATAGATTTCCAAAAAGGTTTTTGAAAACATAAACGCATGGAGAGAGAAATTAATAATGATTATTAGCATTTAATGATAGCTGATTTTAGGCGATTCAGAAAGATATTTGGAACGGTTACCCATGACATGTGTCTCAATGCATCCAATCAACGCTTTTGCCTTTTCAGGAAACGTGAACGTGTGTTCAGCCTCAGAAAATAGCTGATGACTGGATGACACTTGTTTGATTGAGTGAACAGCACATTTCTATCCTTGAAATGAAGCGCTCAGATCTTCATGGATAGATTCTGATACAATCTGCACTTCTAAAGTTCTGGAAGAGGATTGATCAGTAGTTCACAGTAAAATAAACAAAGTTCTGAAGGTTAAGATATGGAATCAAAACAATTTTATTCTGGGCAGAGCTTCATGCTGAGATGTTTCAGAATGAAGTTGAACCTATCTTCAGACATGGGTTTTGTAAAAATATCAGCCCATTGATGGTCTGTGTTAATGAATTTTAAATTTAAAATCCCTTTATGAATATAGTCCCTAATAAAATGATGTTTTATTTCTATATGCTTAGCCGTAGAATGCAGAATTGGATTTTTACTAAGACAAATAGCAGAAGTATTGTCACAGAGGATAGGAATGTTACTCTCAAATATCTAGAAGTCCTCAAGTTGACTTTTCATCCAGAGCATTTGTGTGCTGCATCCAGCTGCTGCTATGTATTCAGCTTCTGCTGTTGATTGAGCAATTGTGGATTGCCTTTTGCTGGACCAAGAGATCAGATTTTCTCCCAAAAACTGGCAGCTTCCAGAAGTACTTTTTCATTCTACTCTGTCTCCAGCAAAATCAGCATCACAATATCCTACTAAGCTGTAATCACTTGATTTTCTATAAAACAAACCCAGATTAGTAGTACCTTTCAGATACTTGAAAATTCGCTTAACTGTTGTTAAGTGACATTCTCTAGGATCTGATTGGAATCTAGCACAGATGCAAACACTGAATAAAATTTCAGGCCTTGAAGCCGTCAGATATAGAAGTGAACCAATCATACTTCTGTAGACCTTCTGTTCTACCTTTTTACTTACCTCTTCTCTTTCCAGAATGCACGTGGGATGCATTGGAATCTTTGATGGCTTACATTCTGATAGATCAAATTTCTACAGAAGTTCTCTGACATATTTGCTCTGATGAATGTAAGTTCCTTCTGGGGTCTGATTAATCTGAATTCCTGTTGTACCCCAAAATTTGCCCTCCCATATTCTTCAAGGTTTGCTAAGAACATGCTTCAAAATCTCCCAAGGGTTGCACAGTCCAATGGCCTCCTAACAGTCAAAATTAGGGTTTTGGTTCTGGCAAGGAAGTTGAAGTTTTCAAGGGCTCAATCAAGTCCCATATGCTCATAAACATTGTCAAGCACCTACATGTCAAATTTCAAGGCTTACAAGGTCAAGTTGCACAGTCAAAAGTCCCATTTGCTCAACAGTCAACTGTAGGGGAAAAATGGTCATTTGGCAGTCAAAAGTCAAAATTTTTGGTCAACATCTTATTTTAAAGCCACAATCATCATTTGGTCAAGTCTTGACCATGATTTCACAAGAATGGCTCAAAAATCATCAAGGTGTCAAAAGTTTCTATTTTTGGACAATTGAAAAGTCAACTGTAACTTGACCAAGGCATAACTTTTTCATGGTTCATCATAAAAATTCCATCCAATGCTCATCTTGAAGGGGAAGACATTTCCTACAACTCATCTTCACATTCCAAGTCCAGGAAATGCTCTCACAAAAAGTTATCAATTTCAACATTATAGGTCATTTTCAAAAGTCAACAAAAAGGGACTTTAAGTCAAAGACCATAACTTGAGATTGGTAAATCAAAATGACATGGGACCAAAAACATTGGTTAGAGGACTTCAAGACCTTTCCAAAATGTCCAAGAACATGATCAAAGCTTAAAAATTGAGCAAGATATGCATTGGAGAAGTTGGGAAATTTTTGTGAAATGGCCAAAATCATTTATCCTTGAAATTTCATTTTTTGACAAAAGGGGCCCACTTTTTCCACTTGATTCAGCTTTGCCATACCTCCCACGTGTCCCATGTTTTATTTCAATAATAAAAATTAATTTTTCTATTTTTGTTTAATTTTATTTGATTTAATTCATTTTAAATCTTTAAAATCCAAATAAAAATCAAGAAAATTAATGGGAGGATATTTTGTGGTTTGAATAGCTTTGATACACCATAAAACATATACCAAATTCGTTCAAGACCTATTTCAAGCAAAAAAATTCAAATTTGGAGCAAATATGGCAAGTTATTTCAATGGTGATTATGGAGAAAATCAAAACTTCATTGCAAGGCTTAAAAGCTCCTTAATGTGAATGATTCTCATCCAAGCCTATATATACAAGACTTGCAAGCCTCATTCAGGACCTAGAAAAAAAGGAGAGTGTGCACAAACGGCCAGAGGAAAAGTTCAAAATTTGTCCAAAAAAGTGAGAGATCTAAAGCGGTGTTGCAAACATTTTCAGATCAAAGCAAGCACGTGGCTTTCTTCCTTGCCACTCCCTGAAGCCAAAGCAACCACAAACGCGTCCTAAGGTCCACTACCAAGCGCTGTAAGTTGTCTCAAACTCACCCCTGTACACGAAATCATGTTTCTCCATTCTTGCACTTTTTCTGGAAAATAATAGCATATTCATACTCCATGCCTAATTTCCAATGTAACTGCTATATTCAATTTCATTTTTAGGCTTCGTATAACAATACCCGTGCCTAGGGTTCGTTGGTTTTGTTTTTAGGTATTTTGTCTACAGGTGAAATTGGGACAAACCATAAGCATAGACGTGATCAGGAGACATGGACGATCACAACCATGGGCTTAGATGGAATTTTTGATGCCTAAGGATGATTTTGAGTAAAACCTCCAAAATCCGGCCTTCACCTCCTTGGTTTAGCATTTCTTTTCTTATTTTCTTTCCTTTTATTAATTATTATTATTATTTAGTTAGTTCACAAATAATTATTTTCATAAATTCAGAAAAAAAAACAAAAAAAAATGTAATTATTATTATTATTATTAATTTCACTTTAGTAATTATTTTTGTAAATAAAATACTAACAAATTAATTAGTTTAATTAGTTAATTTTAACCTTTTTTCACAATAAATAAAAACAAATTTAGACTTAGGCTTTTTCTTTTGACATTTTTAAATTTTTTTTTTTATTTCATAAAAACATAAAAAAGGTCAAAAAATATTTTCTTGTGATTAAAATAATTAATTAGTTTTCAATTTCATTTAATTACCAAAAAAAAAGACAAAAAAATTAATTCCCTTTTCTTTATTCGCGCGTATTTAATTTGTTCGATTATTATGTAATTGCTCCGGATATGTAATAGTAAATAGGACCTTTTTACTGTTTTTTTACTTTCCGTACTTTTATTCAAATCGGGTCTTGGTTTAATTTGGCGATGTAGACCCGCGCCTTGTAATAGCGTAAGACCTTTATTTTTTCCGCCTTTTAATTTACGCACCCTTTAAACTGCTAATCACATGAAAGAATGAATGCCCAAATAAAATCAAAGCGTAGCTCACCCAATACATGACAAGACAAATAATAACTGAAAATGACTCACAATTCACACACCACTCCTAGGGTACGCCTCACTGTTGCCTTGCCCCTCGAAACGTGGTCGTCGAGTATAGGACGTCTTAGTAAGTCCTTATGTCCATGAACATGGCATAAGGGTAGCTTCTAAGGTGTCCTAATGTTGCTCTGGTGATCACACTGTTGCCTTGCCCCTCGAGACGTGGTCGTCGAGTATAGGACGTCTTAGTGAGTCCTTATGTTCCATTGATCTAGTTGCCTCGAACAAGTTGCCTCGGAACATGTTGCCTCGGTCAGTTACCTCGGAATAAAAAGATCAATGGCATAAGGGTAGCTTCTAAGGTATCTTACTATTGCTCGGTGACCACACTGTCCCTAACCCTCGAATTGACCCGAACACCTCCAACGGTGGTGCTACCTACCTCTCAATGGTGGGATGGCACTACCTTAAGGACATTTACACAGACTAATTCCTTAGGGTAGGTAGATGACTCGTAGATACTTGCTCTAATTCAAAACAAATCAAAAACTTCTTTTCACACCGACACTTTGCAAAAAGCTTTCAAAAAACAATTTTTCAAACACTCTTGAGGACTGATACAAGAGTCGATCTGAAACTTTCAAAGAAACTTTTTCAAACCCACTCACCTTGAAAAGCAAACAAACATTTTGAAAACACAATGAGCAAGTATCTAAGAGCCCATGGATAACCATGGATAGAAATGGTGCTAACACCTTCCCTTTATATAAATCTACCTCCCGAACCGAGAACTAATCTCAATAAGGAATTTTTCTGTGCTTTTGTCCTTTCCATGTTGGAGAAAATAAAAGACGGTGGCGACTCTTGCTTACCGCGACATTTCGCGAACCAGCATTAAACAGTCAGTTCCGGATCCACCAATCACAGAACTGGCGACTCTGCTGGGGAGAATTATAAAGTGAGGTGTACCTTAGGATAGTTCATAACTGTGTTTTCAATTGCTTTGACCTGTTTGCTTTAAATTATGGGACTGTCTCGGGAGTTCTATAGATCCTAACCCGGATCTGGGGATACCTTCTTAGAAAGTAGCAACAAGGCTGTGAGGGAACTGTGCGGGGTATAACGACATGGTTGAAACAGTCTGCTACGTTGATGTGGCACTTTGGTGTGTACCGATAACCCTTGAGTTCAGTCAAGGAGAGTACGGGGCCTCCATGTGGTGTCGTGAAGCATCAACTGACCTTAGGAACCTTAATTGAACCATCTTGGCCTCTTTAGGGTAGTGAGATAACTGACTTTGGTGAAGTCCGAGGTTGGTTGATACTCGATACTACACTCAATTGAGGGTTGTTTTCTTGGAATATTTCGGTCGCCAATTCAGTGGCTAAATCGAAACGATGAACAATGAAAGCAATCCAATGATATTGGGACCCTTAGAACCCGGTTACTTCTGATAGGACAGGTTTGAGCCCACCAACTTCAAGAGGGTAATGCCCAGACCCCATGCTGGCCTAAACTCTAAGGGTTTCTCTTGTGTGACTTGTGTGCCTTCCAACTTGACTACATGCATGCTTGTTATCTGACACTTGAGTTTTCTTGCAGGTTTTGTTTATAGTCTTTAATTGGGACTCATAACAAGGTTACTAAGTTTCTTGCAGGTTTTGTTTACAGTCCTTAATTGGGACTCATAACAGGGTTTACCTACGTTACCCCATGCATAGCATAACATCATACCATTGCATACATCCCGCATAAGGACTAATCCGTTTCAAGGATCTCAAGGGCTTGTGATGCAGGTCATGATGAATCAACTATCCTAGCAAGGGGCAAAGAGGATTTATTTTCCTCCAGACAAGGTTGTCAGGGGCTATGACCCACTGGATATGGTGAGCCTTTGACCCTTGAAGAAGGACTCTCAACAACATGAAGCTCCTTCAATCAAGCTACAAAATGCAAACTCTAACATTTTTTCTTGTTTACCCCGCGAGATCCTTGAAAACATTGCATATATATACATACATATCATTGCATAACAGGTACCCTTTTGATAGGTCACTTACCATCTCCGCTGTTTATTTCAGCAATGGCTTTCTAACAAGATAACCAGGATCTTCATGTTCAAGAGATTCAGTTCAGAGAGATCTTCCTAAGCCTATCCAAGGGGCAGGAAGAGTTGAGGACACTCCTTATGGGGAATTTGGCCAAGCAAAGTCCCGAAGATGACAAGGACGAGCAGCTGAAACGTCTGCAAGCTGAGGTAGACACGATGAAAACCCAGATGCTGGGACAAAGGGCTCTCATCCAAGGTTTAGCTCGGGAGCAAGGAGAGCTGAGGGCCATGATCAGTCAGCTTCATCAAGACATGAAGCAACCAGCCCAAGTCAGGGACCAAGTCATTGAACAGCTTCCAAGAGGACAAAGGTCTGGTCCAATGAATAGACCTCCCCAAGCTGCTACCACTTCACAGGTCCAACAACGACCTCGCCAAGAACAACGGGCTGATCAGAGCAAGCCAGATAAGCCTAAAAGGCAGTTCACCAAGCTCAACGTGCCACCATCTCAAGCTTTACAGCAATTGTTGAGATTGAATCTGGTGACGTTAAGGGACCCTCCTAAGAATCTCAACACAACCTCCCTAAAGCACAATCCTGAGGAAAGATGTGCCTACCACTCTGACAGTCCAGGACATGACACCGACGACTGCTGGGCTCTGAAGAATAAGATCCAAGATCTGATTAATGAAAGAGTTGTGGATTTCACCCAGATGGGTCAGGCTGAATGCTCCTGCCATCCCTACAAGATGCACCAGTCGAAGTAACAAGTCCTGAGATTAGAAGACTTTTGTTCATTAGAATTTTTCAAGTTGTAATTTTCTTTTGTTCAAACATTTACTCATGTTAAACGTTGTTATTTCATTAATGCATCGCATATGTCTGTTTTGAAGCAATATATTCGTATTCACTATATGCAAATTATTTTCATATTTTTTCTGATGATCAACGCTCGATTAATAATTCTAAGCCTCTTGAGGGAGGATGACGAAAACGATACCACAATCTACAGTATGCTTTTGAACAGACCCCGCTGATGAGGTACAGGCATTGTTTCAATTCCTAAACACTGGAGTTATAAGGAAGATAATCCCTCGTCAACCCCTCTGAGCCAAAGAAGTAGGAGTTTTGCTTTTCGAAAATTCCCTTTATCATAACCTGGGGCAGGGTAGTTCTCTCAGTTGATCCAAGTGCATAACAAATGGCACCAAAGAGGTCCTTACAAAAAAAAAAAAAGACAGTGATGGTTCCGAACAATCATACAAGACAGGCAGTCATTACCCCTCAAAATAAATGCCCATTAAGTCAAAACCTATGAAGGAGACTTGCAAAACTGGGGCATCCCGCTGACTGTAATTCCACAAAAGAAACAGTACAGGCAAAAAAAATAGGGATAACAAAATAAAAAAGAAAGAGGTCCTACAAACCCTCAACAAAGAAATGACTGTCTGGTCAAAATAAACTGTCAGTATCCGAACCATCATTATATCAAAGCAAAGACTCAATAAGGTCTAACGCACGATTAGCTGAGTTTAGGTTGGAAGAACATCACGAAGAACGGGTGGGTACAAATAAATTTGAGCCTTTATCCTTTGTTTCTTAAACCATGAACCAGGCCACATTATAACCCTCAAAAGTCCTAGCTGAAGCATGGGTTAGTTCGAAAGCATACTGTTACGAAAGGTATCCTGACTCCTTAAGGCTTGCGGTAAAATGACGAGTTGACATCACAGTTCTCAAAATTCACTTGTTTTTATGAAAAAATATGCATTTTTAAAAACTTCAAGATGGACATAAACTGTGCATTTTTAACATAACTTTGTTTGCATATGACTTTTTGGTTGAACAACAGAGAAATTCGCACGAAGAATATCTAGTGAACAAAAAACACTTCCAATCAAGGGGCATGGCATGATCATTGCCTATCATCTGGGGCAGTCCAGTCAAGATTCGGATAATCTCTCAAAATGCCAAATAGCCTGGGGAAAATCTCCGCTTGAGTCACTTGGGGCATTGGACATCAATTCCAGCAACGAATCTTGCATGATCAGACATCTTCTGGTAGTATAGCAACACAATGCTAATAACAGTGACAACTCCCTACATTCTGAGAGCGTAGACATAGTCGAAAAAATACTACGCAGGAATTAAAGACCCACTAGGTTGACACACCTAGGCAAAAATAAGGGCTTCCCGGCGAACCAAAAGGGTTCGGGCAAAAATAAGGGATGAAAATGAAAATCTGTACACCCGGCAAGTCGAAAACCTGAAAAGGCGGCTTGGGCAAAAATGGGTATCCCAGTGGACTGAAAACCCGAAAGGGTGGTCCAGGCAAAAGTTAGGGATCAAAGCGTACGACTGTGTCCCGTCACCTCGTCACTCGCCTACCAGAAGAAGATTTGTCAATTGACAGTCATCAAGCACCTCCACAAGGTATCTTCTTTTCCCACATCACAAACAGGGGCAGTAATGAGTTGTCCAAGTGGTCTAGTTGCTCTGTCAATCAAGGTACCAAGGTAGGTTCAGCTGAAGAATAACCAAGATGCCTTAATTCCCCAGAGAGTGAGCCAGCAAGTCAACATACTCTCCCCAAGCAGAATTAGCCTACTCAGTCATCCTTATGGAAGTTGGATTCTCCCCAGCGGATCTCAACATTCCTCAGCAGAGTCTACAAACACCCTCAACAAGCATCTCCGACAGTCTTGATCTAAGATTGTTCCTCGGCAGAATCTAGACATCCAGCGGAGCCCTTCCCAGTACAGTCCAAAGTCTCCCCAGGAGAGTTAAATCATCTCCCCAGTAGGAAGCATATCCCCGGTAGATTCTGGAAGCTTATCCTTTGCAGAGCATATCTCTCCCCGTCTTTATTCAGAAGGTTATTCCTCGCCAGAGCTTATAACTAGGTTATCCTCAGCTAATTGCCACGGAAAGATCGTCCTCGGCGAAGTATTCCTATCCCCAGCGGAATTCCTCAAACCTCCCAAACGTAACTCAACAATGGTATCCCCAGCGGAGTTCTTATACAACATCTCAGTGAAGTACCTCTCTTCCCACAGAGTATTTTCCCCAGCAAGATCGCTAGAGTAATTTTCCCCTCAGAGTAATCTATTCGCCAAGTTTATTCCCCAACGGAGTTATCTTGTCCTACCGGTATTCTTGCAACATCAGCCCAGGATAAGCTCCCGGCATTCGTCAAGGATTTATTTTCCTAGACAAAAATACATTCGCAAACATCACATTTTCATACATGATATAAACATCACATTCTACAATCCCATTGGTTATAAACGTCATGACACCGCGCATTCCATGCACCATGACATTGCATATAACTAATGTTTTGCCTTTTTCAGGAAAGGTCAATACAAAGATGATTACTATCAACTATCGCAATCCCAGATTCGATTCCTGTATCTAGCCAGGGCATGTCTGTGAGCGATTGATTATGGATTCGATACCTGCATCCGGCCAGGGCATGTCTACGTTAAAAAGATTAAAGAGATAGCTTGGAAATGCTCCAGATATGGATGATGTTCTTTTGCTTATTCAAAATTCCTTTCTAGATATGGTTCAGATGTGACCCAGGCATGGCGACGTTCTGATACTTATTCCAAATTTCTTCTCAGATATAACTTAGAGATGCTCCAGGCACGGAGGCTGTTCTGTTGTTTATTCAGAGATAACCTTTCTAGATATGGTTCAGATGTGACCCAAGCATGGCGATGTTCTGATACTTATTCCAGATTTCTTCTCAGATATAACTTAGAGATGCTCCGGGAACGGAGGTTGTTCTGTTGTTTATTCAGAGATCACCTTTCTAGATATGGTTCAGATGTGACCCAGGCATGGCGACATTCTGATACTTATTCCAGATTTCTTCTCAGATATAACTTAGAGATGCTCCAGGCACGGAGGCTGTTCTGTTGTTTATTCAGAGATCACCTTTCTAGATATGGTTCAGATGTGACCCAGGCATGGCGATGTTCTGATACTTATTCCAGATTTCTTCTCAGATATAACTTAGAGATGCTCCGGGCACGGAGACTGTTCTGTTGTTTATTCAGAGATCACCTTTCTAGATATGGTTCAGATGTGACCCAGGCATGGCGACGTTCTGATACTTATTCCAGATTTCCTTTCAGAGATAGCTTGGAAATGCTCCAGATATGGATGTTGTTCTTTTGCTTATTCAAAACTCCTTCTAGAGATAGTTCAGATGTGACCCAGGCATGGCGACATTCTGATACTCATTCCAGATTTCCTTTCAGAGATAGCTTGGAAATGCTCCAGATATGGATGTTGTTCTTTTGCTTATTCAAGACTCCTTCTAGATATAGTTCAGATGTGACCCAGGCATGGCGACGTTCTGATACTTATTCCTGATTTCCTTTCAGAGATAGCTTGGAAATACTCCAGATATGGATGTTGTTCTTTTGCTTATTCAAAACTCCTTCTAGAGATAGTTCAAATGTGACCCAGGCATGGCGACGTTCTGATACTTATTCCAGATTTCCTTTCAGAGATAGCTTGGAAATGCTCCAGATATGGATGCTGTTCTTTTGCTTATTCAAGACTCCTTCTAGAGATAGTTCAGATGTGACCCAGGCATGGCGACGTTCTGATACTTATTCTAGATTTCCTTTCAGAGATAGCTTAGAAATGCTCCAGATATGGATGTTGTTCTTTTGCTTATTCAAGACTCCTTCTAGAGATAGTTCAGATGTGACCCAGGCATGGCGATGTTCCGATACTTATTCCAGATTTCCTTTCAGAGATAGCTTGGAAATGCCCCAGATATGGATGCTGTTCTTTTGCTTATTCAAAACTCCTTCTAGAGATAGTTCAGATGTGACCCAGGCATGGCGACGTTCTGATACTTATTCCAGATTTCCTTTCCAATAATAGCTCAGAGATGCTCTGGACCCGGCTGTTATCCTATTGCTTATTCAGAGATTCCTTTCAGAGATGGCCTAGAGATGCTTAAAATCTGGATGCCATTCTATTTCTTATTCAGAGATTCCCTTCTAGAGATGGTTCGGATGCGACCCAGACATGGCGACATTCTGATACTTATTCAGATTTTCTTTGAGATATAGCTTAGAGATGCTCCAGATCTGGGCGCTATTCTATTGCTTATTCAGATTCAAACTTCTAAAGACAACTTAGAGATGTTCCATCCCGGATGCTATTCTATTGTTCAGTCCAGATACGATCCAGGTTCGGATGACATTCTGTTACTCATGCAGTATGGATATACCCCAGACCCGGCGGTCATTCTACTACTCGTTCAGACGTCAGCAATTAGATATAGACTAGATATGCCCCAGACACGGAAGCTATTCTATTTCTTATTCAGATTCAACTATCCATTACAGTTCCAAATGGCATCTATAAGCCCATTCCCGACAAGGTTCTGTCACACTTCCAGATGTCATCTATAAGCCCATCCTCCTACCCATCATCTCTCCAAATGGCATCTGTAAGCCCATTCCCGACATCACACTGCTGATACTCTACTATATGAGTGCAAATTTCTGGGCACTCTAGTGTTCAATCATCTTCAACCCTCGGATCACGAAAGGCACACAAGCCAATCTACATCCTCAGGTTTAAGAAGATTGAACAGGGGTAACTATTGTACCCCAAAATTTGCCCTCCCATATTCTTCAAGGTTTGCTAAGATCATGCTTCAAAATCTCCCAAGGGTTGCACAGTCCAATGGCCTCCTAACAGTCAAAATTAGGGTTTTGGTTCTGGCAAGGAAGTTGAAGTTTTCAAGGGCTCAATCAAGTCCCATATGCTCATAAACATTGTCAAGCACCTACATGTCAAATTTCAAGGCTTACAAGGTCAAGTTGCACAGTCAAAAGTCCCATTTGCTCAACAGTCAACTGTAGGGGCAAAATGGTCATTTGGCAGTCAAAAGTCAAAAAAATTTGTCAACATCTTATTTTGAAGCCACAATCATCATTTGGTCAAGTCTTGACCATGATTTCACAAGAATGGCTCAAAAATCATCAAGGTGTCAAAAGTTTCTATTTTTGGACAATTGAAAAGTCAACTGTAACTTGACCAAGGCATAACTTTTTCATGTTTCATCAGAAAAATTCCATCCAATGTTCATCTTCAAGGGGAATACATTTCCTACAACTCATCTTCACATTCCAAGTCCAGGAAATGCTCTCACAAAAAGTTATCAATTTCAACATTATAGGTCATTTTCAAAAGTCAACAAAAAGGGACTTTAAGTCAAAGACCATAACTTGATATTGGTAAATCAAAATGACATGGGACCAAAGACATTGGTTAGAGGACTTCAATACCTTTCCAAAATGTCCAAGAACATGATCAAAGCTTAAACATTGAGCAAGATATGCATTGGAGAAGTTGGGAAATCTTTGTGAAATGGCCAAAATCATTTATCCTTGAAATTTCATTTTTTGACAAAAGGGGCCCACTTTTTCCACTTGATTCAGCTTTTCCATACCTCCCACGTGTCCCATGTTTTATTTCAAGAATAAAAATTAATTTTTCTATTTTTGTTTAATTTTATTTGATTTAATTCATTTTAAATCTTTAAAATCCAAATAAAAATCAAGAAAATTAATGGGAGGATATTTTGTGGTTTGAATAGCTTTAATACACCATAAAACATATACCAAATTCGTTCAAGACCTATTTCAAGCAAAAAAATTCAAATTTGGAGCAAATATGGCAAGTTATTTCAATGGTGATTATGGAGAAAATCAAAACTTCATTGCAAGGCTTAAAAGCTCCTTAATGTGACTGATTCTCATCCAAGCCTATATATACAAGCCTTGCAAGCCTCATTCAGGACCTAGAAAAAAAGGAGAGTGTGCACAAACGGCCAGAGGAAAAGTTCAAAATTTGTCCAAAAAAGTGAGAGATCTAAAGCGGTGTTGCAAACATTTTCAGATCAAAGCAAGCACGTGGCTTTCTTCCTTGCCACTCCCTGAAGCCAAAGCAACCACAAACGCGTCCTAAGGTCCACTACCAAGCGCTGTAAGTTGTCTCAAACTCACCCCTGTACACGAAATCATGTTTCTCCATTCTTGCACTTTTTCTGGAAAATAATAGCATATTCATACTCCATGCCTAATTTCCAATGTAACTGCTATATTCAATTTCATTTTTAGGCTTCGTATAACAATACCCGTGCCTAGGGTTCGTTGGTTTTGTTTTTAGGTATTTTGTCTACAGGTGAAATTGGGACAAACCATAAGCATAGACGTGATCAGGAGACATGGACGATCACAACCATGGGCTTAGATGGAATTTTTGATGCCTAAGGATGATTTTGAGTAAAACCTCCAAAATCCGGCCTTCACCTCCTTGGTTTAGCATTTCTTTTCTTATTTTCTTTCCTTTTATTAATTATTATTATTATTTAGTTAGTTCACAAATAATTATTTTCATAAATTCAGAAAAAAAAACAAAAAAAAATGTAATTATTATTATTATTATTAATTTCACTTTAGTAATTATTTTTGTAAATAAAATACTAACAAATTAATTAGTTTAATTAGTTAATTTTAACCTTTTTTCACAATAAATAAAAACAAATTTAGACTTAGGCTTTTTCTTTTGACATTTTTAAATTTTTTTTTTTATTTCATAAAAACATAAAAAAGGTCAAAAAATATTTTCTTGTGATTAAAATAATTAATTAGTTTTCAATTTCATTTAATTACCAAAAAAAAAAGACAAAAAAATTAATTCCCTTTTCTTTATTCGCGCGTATTTAATTTGTTCGATTATTATGTAATTGCTCCGGATATGTAATAGTAAATAGGACCTTTTTACTGTTTTTTTACTTTCCGTACTTTTATTCAAATCGGGTCTTGGTTTAATTTGGCGATGTAGACCCGCGCCTTGTAATAGCGTAGGACCTTTATTTTTTCCGCCTTTTAATTTACGCACCCTTTAAACTGCTAATCACATGAAAGAATGAATGCCCAAATAAGATCAAAGCATAGCTCACCCAATACATGACAAGAAAAATAATAACTGAAAATGACTCACAATTCACACACCACTCCTAGGGTACGCCTCACTGTTGCCTTGCCCCTCGAAACGTGGTCGTCGAGTACAGGACGTCTTAGTAAGTCCTTATGTCCATGAACATGGCATAAGGGTAGCTTCTAAGGTGTCCTACTGTTGCTCTGGTGATCACACTGTTTCCTTGCCCCTCGAAACGTGGTCGTCGAGTATAGGACGTCTTAGTGAGTCCTTATGTTCCATTGATCTAGTTGCCTCGAACAAGTTGCCTCGGAACAAGTTGCCTCGGAACAGTTGCCTCGAAACGGTTGCCTCGGAATAAAAAGATCAATGGCATAAGGGTAGCTTCTAAGGTATCTTACTATTGCTCGGTGACCACACTGTCCCTAACCCTCGAATTGACCCGAACACCTCCAACGGTGGTGCTACCTTCCTCTCAATGGTGGGATGGCACTACCTTAAGGACATTTACACAGACTAATTCCTTAGGGTAGGTAGATGACTCGTAGATACTTGCTCTAATTCAAAACAAATCAAAAACTTCTTTTCACACCGACACTTTGCAAAAAGCTTTCAAAAAACAATTTTTCAAACACTCTTGAGGACTGATACAAGAGTCGATCTGAAACTTTCAAAGAAACTTTTTCAAACCCACTCACCTTGAAAAGCAAACAAACATTTTGAAAACACAATGAGCAAGTATCTAAGAGCCCATGGATAACCATGGATAGAAAGGGTGCTAACACCTTCCCTTTCTATAAATCTACCTCCCGAACCGAGAACTAATCTCAATAAGGAATTTTTATGTGCTTTTGTCCTTTCCATGTTGGAGAAAATAAAAGACGGTGGCGACTCTTGCTTACCGCGACATTTCACGAACCAGCGTTAAACAGGCAGTTCCAGATCCACCGATCACAATTCCCAAAAAGAATTTTAGTTCCCCCATTAGGCTCATCTCAAATTCTGCCTGCATACACTTAGCAAACATTCTTCCCATAGAGGGTTTAGTAGATCCAAATATGATGTCATCAACATAAATCTGACATACTAAAATGTCATTCTTAACTGTCTTACAGAATAGATTTGTGTCCACTTTCCCTCTGGTGAATTCCTTTTCTAACAGGAAGTTACTTAGTCTTTCATACCAAGCTCTGGGAGCTTGTTTCATACCATACAGTGACTTCTTTAGTTTGAAAACATATTCTGGATTTTTGGAACTTTCAAAACCAGGGGGTTGGTGCACATATACCTCTTCTTCTATATAGCCATTTAAGAATGCACTTTTAACATCCATCTGATACAGAGTGATGCCTTTATTAACAGCAAATGAGATTAAGAGTCTGATAGATTCTAACCTGGCGACTGGAGCCAAGGTTTCTGTATAGTCTATCCCCTCTTGCTGACTATAACCTTGTGCTACCAATCGTGCCTTGTTTCTGATGACTTCACCTTGTTCATTCGGTTTGTTTTTGAACACCCATTTTGTTCCAATGACGTTGAATCCTTTTGGTTTAGGAACTAGATCCCATACGTCATTTCTTGTGAATTGATTTAGCTCCTCTTGCATTGCCAGAATCCAGTCATTGTCCAGAAATTCTTCATCAATTGATGTTGGTTCAATTAGAGAAACCAGTCCCATGAGGGATTCTTCAGAGTTTCTGAAGCTAGATCTTGTTCTGATTTGATCTTCCTTTCTTCCTAAGATTGTTTCTTCTGGGTGATCCATGATGCTTCTGGATATTCTTTTCTGGAGTTGATCAATAGAATGTGCTGGATTTCTAGGAGTTACTCTTTCTGAAGTTGAGGGAGTGTCTCTGTTAAGAGCTTATGATGACTTGTCTTCAGTACCTATGAATTCAACTTCCATACCTGCAAGGAATTCATTCTGCTTTGACTTTTGAGAGTCAAACTTATCATCAAAACGAACACTGATTGATTCTTCCACAATATGTGTTTCTGTATTGTATACTCTGTACCCTCTTGAGCGTTCAGAGTATCCTAACATAATACACTTTTGTGCTTTAGAGTCAAACTTGTTCAAATAATTTTTTGTATTCAAAATAAAACAAATACATCCAAATGGATGAAAATAGGAAATGTTGGGCTTTCTGTTCTTCCACAATTCATATGGAGTCTTTTCCATAATAGGTCTTATGGAGATTCTATTCTGAATGTAACACGTTGTGTTTATTGCCTCTTCCCAGAAGATCTTAGCAACGTTAGTCTCGTTGATCATGGTTTTGGCCATTTCTTGCAATGTTCTGTTCTTTCGTTCTACAACTCCATTTTGCTGGGGAGTTCTAGGACAAGAGAAATCATGCAGAATGCCTTTGTCATTAAAGAATGACTCAAAATCTTTGTTTTCAAATTCTCCACCATGATCACTTCTAACTTTGACGATTCTAAGATCCTTTTCATTCTGAACTTGGTTGCAGAAGGTGACAAACACAGAGTGTGACTCGTCCTTGTGTCTTAAGAACTTTACCCATGTCCATCTGCTATAGTCATCTACGATTACTAACCCATACTTCTTGCCACTGACTGAAGCAATTTTAACTGGTCCAAATAAGTCAATGTGCAGAAGTTCTAATGGCTTAGAGGTGGAAACAACGTTTTTAGATTTGAAAGCTGGTTTTGCAAACTTGCCTTTCTGACATGCTTCACACAGAGCATCTGAATTGAACTTCAGGTTAGGAAGTCCTCTGACCAGATTGAGTTTGTTAATCTGAGATATTCTTCTCATACTAACATGTCCCAATCTTTTGTGCCAGATCCATTGCTCGTTGTTAACAGATAGAAGACACTTTACATTCTGACTTTTTAGTTCAGAAAGTTTTATTTTATAAATGTTGTTTCTCCTCTTTCCATTAAATAGGATAGTCCCATCTTTCTTACTAACAGCTTTGCATGAATTTTGATTAAAGATTATATCATAACCGTTATCACTTAATTGACTTATGGATAACAGATTATGCATTAATCCTTCTACTAATAAAACATTGCTTATAGAGGGAAGATTTCCATTACCTACTATTCCAGAGCCAATGATCTTTCCCCTCTGATTGCCTCCAAAACCTACGTGGCCTCCAGGCTTAAGTTCCAGGCTTTGGAACATATGCCTTCTTCCCGTCATGTGTCGTGAGCAGCCAGAGTTCTGGTACCATGACTGGTTTTTTGCTTTGCTGCTAAAGATATCTGCCACATGTATTATTTTATCCTTAGGTACCCATATTTTCTTGGGTCCTGATTTGTTAGTTTTACCAAAACTCTGGTTGAATTTTGGCGTGACAGAATAATCACTACTTGTGTATTTAATGTCATGTGTGTGCCCATATGTAAAGTGTGAATCAAGTGAAGTGTGTTTTATAACTAAATCCATGGCATTCTTTGGTGTAGGTACCTTACCTTGATATCCTATCCCTTTTCTTCCATTTCTGCTAACTCCAGAGATCATTGAAGCCATTTTGCTTCTATCTATGTTTTTAGCTAGAAACTTCTGAAAGCTGTGATCATACTCCTTGATGATCTCATCAGCACTGCTGGGAGTTTCAGGGATTATTTCCTTCTGAGAGTTTTGTAATAGATTTTCTAATTTTGAAATTTTATCTTTTAACTCGGAATTCTCCAATTTGAGACTCTCGGTCTTATCAGAGTCAGAAGAAAGATTCCTTTTCAGGTTTCTGAATTTGACTCTGATCTGCTGATATCTTTCCAGAATTTCATTAAGGCTTTCAGCTAGTTCAGCCTTAGTAAAGTTAATAGCAAAGTCAGGAAATAACTCTTCTGTATCTGATTCAGAGTCTGACTCAGAAGCTTCATTGTCTTCTGATATGTTTGCCATGAGAGCTATGTTTTCTCTTTCATCATCTAATTCTGAGTCAGCTTCAGATGTGTCAAAATCATCCCATGTGGCCATGAGACTTTTCTTCTTTTCCTTGCCAAACATATTTCTGGGCTTCTCCTTCTGAAGCTTTGGGCAGTCACTTTTGTAGTGCCCTTGTTCATTACATTCATAGCAGATGATGTCTTTGTTGTTTGGCTTTCTGTTTCCTGAAGAACCTTTAGATTTTCTGTGTCTAGAGGAGGATTCTGATTTTCTGTATCTGGAGAAGGATTCATTCTGATTGTCTAATCTTCTAGGATTCCTGAACTTCCTTTGCCTCTGCTTCCATAGTTGGTTCACCCTTCTGGAGAGGAGAGACAGTTCATATTCTTATGATGAGGACCCATCAGAGGTTTCTTCCACAGCCTGCAAAACTTTGGAGTCAGATTTTCTGTTAGATTTTAAAGCTAATGGCTTACCTTGCTTTTGAGGTTCATCTGCTTCTAGCTCTATCTCGTGACTTCTGAGGGAGCTGACAAGTTCCTCCAGAGAGATTTTTTTGAGATCCTTGGCTAGCTTAAGTGCTGTGACCATTGGCCTCCATTGTTTTGGCAAGCTTCTGATGATCTTCTTAACGTGATCAGCAGTGGAATACCCTTTGTCAAGGACTTTTAGACCAGCAACCAGAATTTGAAATCTTGAAAACATGGTCTCTATTGATTCACTCTCTTCCATCTTGAATGCCTCATACTTCTGAATGAGTGCAAGGGCTTTGGTTTCTTTGACTTGAATGTTGCCTTCATGCATCATTCTCAGAGAGTCAAACATATTCTTTGCAGTGTCTCTGTTTGATATCTTTTCATATTCTGAATAAGAGATTGCACTGAGAAGAATTGTTCTGGCCTTATGATGATTTCTATACTCACGCTTTTACTGATCAGACATTGTTTTTCTGTCAATCTTTTAACCACTTCCATTCACTGGGTGCGTGTATCCATCAGTCACCATGTCCCACATATCAGCATCATGGGCCAGAAAGAAGCTTTCAATTATGTCTTTCCAGTAATCAAAGTTCTCTCCATCAAAGACTGGAGGTTTGCTGTTGAATCTGTCTCTTTCTTCATTATAGTCATTGCTGATGTGTTGATTTGTTCCTTCCATTGTGTTTTTCTGATGCTGGATCTTGTACTGACATGGTTAAGTGTTATAAGCTCAGAACCAGGCGCTCTGATGCCAATTGAAGATGTGAAAAACACAAGAAGGGGGGTTGAATTGTAAAACATAAAATCAAAAGCTTAAACAACACGGTATTTTTATCTTGGTTCGTTTGATCTCAAACTACTCCAGTCCACCCGTCAAGGTGATTTCTCCTCTCTCCAACGAGGTCTTAATCCACTATATTCAACATAATACAACAACTGCTTTAACAACTGTTAAAGCCTTCTTGAGTATAACCACAATCTGGTTTATCTCAAGGAATTATCTTTACAAATAATTGAACAGTATGTGTTTGATGTTTTCTAATAAAACTATATACCACAATTGTTATAATACACAAAGTTAAGCTTAGAATGAAACTGTATTGCTAATGCGTTTTGAGTAAGCGTGGTTTGAGAGTTTAGAAAATTGTGAGAGTGCTTGCGTAGATTATTTGCTTGTGAATGATTAACCTTTTCTTTTCTCACACAGTCTTGATTATATAGCCAAGGCAAAGATACGTTGATGTCCATAAATCACTTTCAATGATAATAACATTCTTTCCTTTTTGAGAAGATCTTGCCTTTGAATAAAGCCGTTGGTAATTAATCTGTCTTAAATGCTTAGTAACGATTCAGAGTATTCTCTGCTTTAGCTGATGCTGACGCTTCTGAATGTTGATGACTTGGTAGAGATCTTGATCAGAGTCAGAGTGTTTTATGCGCAGATTCTGGTCATCAGGCTTCAGCATATGATCTGGTAGGTTCAGCGTGTAGCATATATAATTTATCTTCTGATGCTGATATGTTGCTGATCTTCGGATGCTGATTCCATCAGAACTTCTGTATACCTGTATACACAAAGCATAATTTTAAGCAGCATATTTGTTCTATATAAATGTATCTTTGAATTTATTTTATTCTTTGTATTTTGTTATCATCAAAACTCTAATTAAGGGTTGTAGAATCAAACTATGTTCTAAAAGTTAGAGCATGATCTCTATATCATATCTCAAAACAAATGGTGCATAGATTGCTATTGACCGGCCTCAAAATAGGTGCGACTTCTATATAAGTCCACTTACAATTGCTTAACATAGCGCTAAATTTTGTCCCGATTCGAATAAATGATCATTCGTGGCCCAAACTTATGATTGCAAGCCCAAGTATGTTAATTTGATCTCTTTGATCCAATAACCTTGAGATTGATTGTGTGGAGGATTTGGTTCTACCAATCCTCTAATGGATCTACACCACCTTTGGTCAACGCGAATCACTTAAACATCGTTGATCATTAAATAGTACTTTTGAGAATTCCAAATGGATGATATACTTTACAAAAAGCAAATGCAACTTGTTGTGTGGAGGCTTTGGTTCTACCAATCCTATAATGAGTTCCAAATGCAAGTTTCAAGATGGTCATCCAACTAACTACTAATTGTTGACTTGTTTATTTTATGCTTTATTCTTTTTATGCTTTATGTACTATTTATTTTTTAGCATTTTACATTTCATGCCATTTTTTTATCTTTGCTTATTTGAGCATTTATTTATTCTTGTCATTTTTACTTTGCTCACTTGAGCTTTTCTTTTCTTTTCTTTTCCTAAGATACTTAATAATCAACATAAACCCTAAAAAACTCTTAATGGTACTTGGACTATTTGGTTACTATCCTTGGCATTATGGAGCAGTGGACTTTTCTAGATTTAGGATTAGAAATCTTGGCCTATCTTGGAGACTTTGTGATCTTATCTAACTATTTTGTCTGGAGCTCTTGAGGTTTACCTCAAGACAATGGGTTGCTTGTTTGTTTTTGTGTGCAGGTCTTTGTGATTGCATCCTTGATTTGTAATCTGGAATTCACCCGTATACGGCTGTTACTCTGCCCAATTTTTGTGAAGACTTAACACATTTGAAGAGGTCTAGTATCTTTTCTTGCTTGGTTTCAATCCAAAGAATGGGAATTCTATATTGACTCATAATGTCAAGTTTTTGGCTTCTTGTTGGTTAGATGGTCCTTATCCTTAGCTTTTATTTTATGCTTTAGGATAGTCTCTTCTTCTCCTCCTATTTTCTTTAATTTCAAAAATCTTCTCCCTCCTTTTGAAAACTCTTCTTGTTTTGAAACTTAAAAAAATTCATAATAAACTTGGACTTAGGTCCATGCATTTTCAAAACATTTTCATAAATAAACCTCAATCAATTTAATAATACTTTGACATTTTTTTGATGAGAAGACTAAAAGTCAACCAATCTCATTTCAAACCATTTTTGCCACTTTGGCTTTTACCCTTAAACTTTTTCTTAAAAGATTAGACTCTTGTCAATCCTTGTAGCTGTTGTACCCCAAAATTTGCCCTCTCATATTTCTCAAAACATTGCAAGGAAAATCTCCAAATGACTCAAGATTGCTCAAGAGTTGGACAGTCAATCTATCTCCTAAGGCAGTCAACCCCAAATTAGGGTTTTGTGTTGCATCAAGATCCTTGAGTCCAAATGACCTCAATTGCTCCCCAAAATCCTAATATTTTATCAAGGTTATCCATGTCAAGTTTCAAGTCTTACAGAGGAAGTTTGCTCAGTCAATTGCTCAAAGGGTCCAAAAATCGACTGTGCTAGGGAAAAAGTCAAATGTGACCTATAAATAGTCAAACTTCAAGATTTTTTTGTCAACATTCTCATTTTGAAGGATATTTCATCATTTGATCAAGGGTTTGTCATGATTCATCAAGGATTGCTCAAAATTCATCAAGACTCAAAAGTTGTTAAATTAGGGTTTTGTAGGAAAAGTCAACTCAACTTTGACCAAGCATAAATTTCTCATACTTTATGAGAAATGACCCATCCAAAGCTCATTTTGAATAGGATGCAATTTCCTACAATCCATCTTCATACCCCAAGATCAAAACATCCACTCACAAGAAGTTATAAATTTGGACATTATAGGTCATTTTTGAAAGTCAACAAAAACACCTTTTTTTGCCAAAGCTTATAACTTGAGCATGGAATATAAAAATGAGATGAGACTAAAAGGGTTGGTTATAGGACATCTAAAGATTTCTAAAAAGTCTGAGAACACTTCCAAAAGTCTAAAATTGAAGAAGTTATGCATTGTTGAAATTGGACATTTTTGCAAAATTGCCAAAAGTCAACTATCCCCAAAACATCAAATTTTGTCAAATGGGCCCATTATTTTCCACTTTATTTGAGCTTGCATCATTGTCCACGTGTCCTAGCTTCAACCATGAGCCCATATCTTATTTTTATTATTTTATTTGATTTTTTATTGAATTATTTCATTTTAAATCAAATTAAATCATATAAAATCCCAAACATTGATTAACCAAGATTTTTTGGCTATTTCAGGTTGAGATCATCATCATTAATCTCATCAAATTCGTATCTCACTAAATCATGTGCAAAAGGATTGATTTTTGACAAATTTGGCAAGCTTTCAAAAGGAGATCAAATCAAATATGCAAGCCATGATGGGAGAAGATTTGGACCATAATTCTTACCCTAATGCAATATACATTACAAAAGGAAGTCAAAGGACACAAAATAAGGGTTGGAGGCTACAAGAACAAGCAAAACAAAACTTGAAAAAGTGGTGAAAAAGCTTGAATTCGAATTCATACTTAGAGGCAATCTCAGAAGCCAAGAAGCATCCCAATCGATTCCTGGGTGATCACATAACCCTCTTGGATCCAAAGCACGCACCCTCAAGCCTTTAAAAGCTCTGTAAGTATCACAATGCCAAGCTTTATTCTTGAAACTATATATCCTTGTTTTTGCATCATTTGAACAAATTCTTGGCATATTTATAATCCTTGTAGCATTTCTAAACTTTTGGAAATATTCAATTTGGTTTATATGGACTGTATCCTCAAAATACCATGGCTACGGTTACGTTTTGGTTTTTAGGGATTTTTGTTTCAGGTGAAATTGATTCCTATAATAGGCATGGTTGCACTCAGGAGAGGGAGACAAACCTAACCATGCCTTTGAAGGTCGTTTTTATGGTCTGGAATTGATTTTTGATCGAGCTACGCTTTTAGTTGCAGATTCAAATCCGCAGGTAAAATTACAGTGGTGGAAGGACAGGGACGAGACCGTGTCTTCCTCTGATTGGCTGGTTCAAACAATTCGCACGTTTTTTTTGTTTGCTGGCATATTAACTTGTTTGTGTATATTATATTTGTTTTGTATATTACTAACGAATGAAGCAAAGCGTCCCAGTGGCAAAGCAAGCACTCCAAACGCCTACAGAACCTGGGTTCAAATCCCAGGTCCACCAAATTTCTTAATATATTTTTACTTCAGGTAATCCCATGCGTAGTCCAAGCGTGCAGCTCACCATATGCCTTCACATATCAAAGTGCCAGATGGCCCATGGCCAAATCTGATGATCCAGGAGTGAGGATCCATCATAGATCCAGTCAATGCGCACACACAAAATCCAGGAAGGTCAACAAGGCCAGCGTGTTAATGGGCCTTCAGCTTGCTATTCTGACCCCCAAAACAGGCCCATACCCCTCTCTCTATATTTTATTTATTTTGTTTTTAATTATTTATTTATTATTTCTATTTAATTATTAACCAATCAAAAATTCTTTTTTCTATAAAATTAAAACCACAAAAATATTTTCGTCATAAAATCAAATTTTAATTTTTATTAATAAACACTAATTTAATTAATTTAGGCTTTAATTAGAAATAACTTTAATATATTTTTGTAAATAATTAGAATCAACTAGACTTAATTAGGTTTTTACTAACATTAATTAATTTTATTTTCTTTCTTTAAATACCAAAAATCCAAAAATAATTTATTTTCATTAATTTATTTATTTATTAACTTAGGTAATTTATTTCTTAATTAAAAAAAAATATTTTCTTTAACAAAAGGGTCAAAACCCTAAACATTGCGCTCGATTTAATTTCCCGCACGCGATTTATTTATTTTATCCTATTATGTATCTAATTCCGGGTTGTAATAGTAAATAGGACCTTTTATTATTTTTTTATCGCTTTATTTATTTTCAAAGGGTTTGTCTTTGGCGATGTAAATACCCGACGCCTTGTAATTTAAATTCCGCAATTTATTTTCCACAACTTATAACTGTTAGATGTTTGGTAATAGGTTTGCATGACAAGACTGAATGTTTTAACCTAAAATCAATCTAGATCACCCTTAACATATACAAAGATAAATAATTGAAAACGATACACTCGCACATGCACACTCTTAGGGTACACCTCGCTTGGTTGCCTTTGTACGCGGTCATTAAGTATAGGTCACTTTAGAGGTCTCCATCTTGTCTAAAGGTCATAGTCGCCTCGAAACGGTTGCCTCGGATATTGCTGCCTCAAAACAAATGATCTAAGACATTAGGGTTACCGCTAAGGCGTCCTAACATTGCTTTAGTGACCGCAAGTCCCTCATTCAAATTGACCCTCAAACTCTAACGACGATGCTACCTACTCATCAATAGTAGGATAGCATTGTCTAAAGGAAAATAGCATAGAACGGTTCCTTTTTCGAGTAGGTGGATGGTTCTTAAGTACTTGCTCTTTCAAAAAATAAAAACTTTTTACACTTACACTTTTTGAACAAAGTTTTAAAAAAACACTTCATACGCTCTTGAGGACAGAAGCAAGAGTTAAATCGAAGTTTTCAAACAAAAACTTTTTTCAAACCCACAAGTACAAAGAAAAGCAATTTTGAAAACAATATGAGCAAGTACCTAAGAGCCCATGGATAACCACGGATAGAAAGGGTGCTAACACCTTCCCTTTCTATAATTTACCCCCCGAACCCGAGAAATATCTCGAAAAAGGAATTTTTCTGTGCTTTTTTCCTTTCCTTGTTGGATAAAATAAAAGTCGGTAACGACTCTTTCTTACCGCGACATTTTGCAAAAATAAACGCAAAACGCAAACCAGCATTCCAAAAAACAGTCAGTTCTTTCCCACCGTATCACAGAACTGGCGACTCTGCTGGGAACGCTTAATAAGTGGGGTGTACCTTAGGAATAGTTCTTAATGTTTTCAATTTCTTGACTTGTATGTTTTATATTTGTGGGCTTGTATTGGAGTTACTATAGATCCTAACTCGGATCTGGGGGATACCCTTTAGGTAGGTGGCAATAAACTGTGAGGGAACTGTACGGCATAGACCGATACGGTTGAAGCAGTAGCTACGTTGGTGTGGCACTTTAGTATGTACGGATATCCCTTGTGGCGCAACGAGGAGAATATGGGTCTGCTAAGGGTTCATTAAACACCAACTGACCTTAGAACCTTTAAATTGACCAACTTGGCCATAGAATAGTAGCAGTATGCTACACTCATTGAGACTAAACTCTCGTGATGATTCCGGCCGCAAGAAAAGGTTGCTAAACTGGAATTATGACCGATCGAGGGTAGTCAGTGATATTGAGATCTTCTAGAACCCGATTACTATTTTTAGGACAGGTTTGAACCAACTGAACTGAAAGAGGGTAGTACCTAAGCTCCTTGCCAGCCTGAAATCTAAGGGCTCTCTGTGTGACTTGTGTGCCTTTACCATGTTTGCTATTTGTGGATACTTGTGGTGTGTTTTCTATCATGATATCATGACATCATAACATTGCATGCATCTTGCATTGGACTAACCTATTTCAAAGACAGGAGGGATTCATCTTTGTTCTGTTTTATAGGTCATGGCACCCATGCGTAGAAACACCATCCGGATAAACTTTGTCCAGGTTCCACTATGCTAAAAGAATTGGTTGCAAAGATGTCAGATACTACTTCCTTTATCAGAAGACATGGTCACCTCTTGGGTTTGGTCACCTCAAAATTGGACAAGCAAATGATGAGTGTCCTAGTCCAGTTCTTTGATCCACTGTACCATTGCTTTACTTTTCAGGACTACCAGTTGGTCCCCACCTTAGAAGAGTTCTCTGATCTGCTTGGTATCTCTATTCTGGAGCAGACCCCGTTCACAGGTTGGGAGAAGATTCTTAGGCCGGAAGAGATTGCTTCATCCCTCCATCTGACAAAGGCTGAAGTGATGTCTAATTAGGAGACTAGAAGTGGAGCAAATGGTTTCTTGACCAAATTCTTGGTTGGTAAAGCTAATCAGTTATGGGACAGTCTAGACTTCCAGGCATTCGAAGACATTCTGGATCTTCTCATATATGGTTTGGTATTGTTTCCTAACTCAGATGCCTTCGTCGACGTGAATGCGGTAAAGATTTTTATGTCTGGTAACCATGTACCCACTCTCTTGGGTGACATTCTTCATCAGAATAATGTCCCAAATATTATGGGTTACAACCAAATTGAATCGACGCAATTCAAATATTAACAGATTATAAGATAAAGAAAATCAGAGAAATATGAGATGTATGTATTTATTTACAAATGATCAAATAAAATATTAACCTAGGAAAGATTAAGTATAATTATTATTTATTGTATTTTTTATGAATTATGTAAAAATAAAGAGTTTTAAAGAAAAGAAAAATTATTTAAGTTGAAGTTCCATTATTTATGTATTTTTTGTTTTATTAAATGAAAACAAAATTAATTAAACTAAACTAAACTGTTTTTTTTGGTATTTTAATGATGTTAATCAAGATTAATAAAGAAATTATTATCTCAAAAAAGAAAATGAACAGAATTTAATTAGTGTTATTAACTAAAAAAAAACTAATTAAGATTAAGTAGCAAAATTTGTTAAGTTAATGAAAAGATTTTTAGGAAATTAAGCTTAAAATGGATTTAGGCCAAAAAAAAAAAAAAGAACAAGATTCAGGGGAGTGGGTGTGCGTCAGGACATGATGCTGGGCTTTATGTTTTGTTTGGGCGAAGGCCCATATGGGTGTTTGAACAAGTTTTGTTAGGGTTGGTGTTTTGTTGGTTCAGAAGCTAGGGTTTGGCTTTGGTACAACGGTGCCTCCTTTCATCTTTTTCGTTCTCTCTTCCTCGTTCTCATCCATGGACAACATATGTCCTCTCCCCTCGCCTTAGCCACCGGAGCATCGCCTCCATCCACCTCCTGCCTTCCCTTTGCAGTGGTCTAGGGTTCTCTCTTCGTGACGGTACAATTTGTTAACCTTTGTTTTAGGGTTATGTGATATTACACTTTCATCTTGCTTGATCACTACATTCGAGTTTTAATCCATGTTGCTTTTGATATTTACATGTAGTAGAAGTTTTGAGAGATGTACCTTGGCGTTTTGTTCTGTAATTTGAAGGAGAAGGAGGGTGAGTTGGCCGGTGGCGCTTCCAGGAGGCTAGGCAAAGGAGGAGCGTGACGATTGCGTAGGCTCTTCAAGTATTTCGTATCCTTTGACTTCTCTTTGAATGTTTGATGATTCGTTGATGATGAATGTTTTCTGAGACTAATCTTGCTTGTTGTTCTGATTTGAGCTGATGATGCTTGATAATGATGAACTTGTTTGTTCTTTTGCTTCTACATTTTTCCTCTCTTTGCTTTTGTCAATGATGATGATTTTCTGAGACCATTGTGGTCGCTTTTAAACTCTAACTCTTTCTGATTTTGTCAATGATGCACAATACCTCTGAGATTTTTTGTTGGTGATGTTTGGTGATGATGAGCTTGTTCTGAAAAATAGCTTCTGAACCTAGTTTGATGATAATGAGCTTTGCTTCTGAACTTTTGCTTATTTTTTTGTTGATTCGATGAAACTAGACTGTGTTTGCAGTTTTGGAAGCAAGTTTGAGTGTTTGTTTCATGTTTTAGAAATTTGTAGATTTGCTTTGGGTTTGTAAGTTTTACTTGCAGGTTTTTTGTTGTTTGAGCTTGTAGTTGGGCCTGAGTACTTGTAATGCAAGCTTGAATAGTTTTGCAAACTGGTAATGCAGGTCTGCAAGCTTTGGCTTGCTTGATGTTCAGGCAAGTTTGTTGTTTACAGGTTGGGAAGTTTATTGTGTGGAGAAGGCAGGCTTGTTATTTTTGTGAGGCAATTTGGACTTGTTTGGATTTTGTTCTTACAGGTTTGTTGACTGTAGTTTGGAAAATGTTGCAGGTTGTTTGTTTGGCCTGTGAACAGGTTTTCTTGTTTTGAGAACAGGTTTTTGTTTGAGCTGGCTTAGGCTTGAGTGTTTGCTAGCAGGTTATGCTGTTTAATCAGGTTTGTTGTTAGTTTTGGAAGGCAGGCTACAGGTTTTGAGCTTGCTGTAGTTTTTGGCTTTTGGTAAGCAGGCTGAATGAGTTTTTAGGCAGGCTTCAGGTTTCAAAGTTTTAGCTTGCTGTTTGGTTGTGTTGAGAAGGCAGGCTTTCAGGTTTTGGAAAACTGGCTTGAGTTGTTTTTTTTGCTCTCTTGTTCTTGTGTTGGACTGTTAGACTGTTATATTGTTATATATATTTTCTTTTGTTCCTCTTATCTGCCTTTTACAGCCTGCCAAAACTGCAAATTGCAAAACCTAATCACTAGGTTCTTTCTTTCCTCTCTCTCCATAAGCATTTTTAATTGCTTATTATCTTTTTTATTCTGAAAAATTGGGCTGTCTAGAAAATGATGAAAAAACATCTTTGACAAGTTTTGACTTGTCAAACAAATTACTTCCTGTTGTCTTGCTTTTTGTCTGCTGTATTGTTGTTTTCATGTTGCATTACCATTTTTATCAAATCTGTCTTGAAACTTGGTTTTGGGCAATTTTGTACTGTAGCTGAATATGGGACTTTACTTGCTGTTGAATTTATTCCTTTGCTTGACTTACCCTGGCAGTTTTGGCGCCTGTTTGTCTCTTTGAATTTGTACTACAGTTTGCTTGGTTAATGTAGCTTGGCACTTAGTTTGTAATTCAGTTTGCTTGGTTAATGCAGCTTGGAACTTTTTGTACTTGACCCATGTTTTTGCATTTAGTTTGACATGCTTGCATTTATATTTTATTTTTCTTTCTGTGAATCGAGAAGAGTGATTTTCTTGTGATTTGCAGGGAGAAAAATAAAGCGTGACAAAAAATAGGCAATCTGATTCTAGACGGCCAATTTTAATGATGATTTGTTTCTTCTTTTCATTTAAAAAATATCTTGTGCTGATTTTCTTTTCTTCTCTTTTCAGGTAGGTACCAGTTGAATAATGGAAGAAGCAATAGAAGTAGAAGTCAAAGATCTCAAGAGATTTAGGCTTAGATTTATTATATCTTTTTTCATTTATCGTAAACAAATATTATTGTAAACACTGTAAATTGTAAATTTACAACATTCGAATAAGATTTGTAACAATATTTGAAATAAATAAATAAAAAAGTCTTTGCCAAATAAGAATTTTCTACTGTCAAATATTCCATTATTTCCCTTGTACTGTCTATTTAATTATTTAAGTCTCTTAAATTAAAATAACTGGAAATGAATCCCAATAACTTTAATCCAGATAAAATAAATAATCAACAAACTTTTTCGTCTCGCAATCTCGCATTAATCACAATACGCCTGGCATAATTAACCATGCTTTGTACATTTAAACAAACAAAGCGTTCCAATAAACGATAAACCTTTTACTCCAAATAATCAAGCAGATGCCTTAATGCTCCAAACAAAAGTCTCAGCTCTTATCCAAGATAATTGGGTTTTGAGAAACAACCAGTAATCTTGAACAAGCATGAAAATAATGTAACATTTAACTGAATATCTGAGGATCTAATTTTTTCTGAGAAATGCGAGCGAAAAACCCTAATTCTGGATTGACTGATAAAGAAAAGTCCGTTTGACCGATTCTTGAGTCAATCTCAAAAATCAGAGAAAACCCTGGGGTTGTGATTTCTTGTGAAAAAGGGAGGGCAAATTTTGGGGTATAACACTTGCCCCTGTTCAATCTTCTTGAACCTGAAGAGTTAGATTGGCGAGTTTTCCTTTCGCGACTCGAAGGTAAAAGATGATTGGACACTAGAGTGCCCATAAATTTTCACTCGTCAAAGCATGGTTGAGAGAATGGGCTTGAAGATGCCATTTTGAGATGTGACAGAATCTTGTCGGGGATGGGCTTAAAGATGCCATCGGGGAATGTTTGTTGAACTTTATGTTGTAATCATAAAGGTATCCATGTTTGGAACGTCTCTGAGTTGGTGATTTGAATAGGCAACAGATTGACATCCATGTTGGGAAGCATCCGTAAACTGTTTTTAAAAGTTGAATATGAACAAGCGATAGATTAACATCCATGTTTGGAGAATCCATAAACTGTTTTCAAAAATTGAGTCTGAACAAGCGATAGATTAACATCCGTGTTTGGAGAATCCGTAAACTGTTTTCAGAAGTCTTGAAGTTGAATAAGCAATAGATCAGCATCCATGTTGGGAAGTATCCGTAAACTGTTTTCAAAAGTTGAATCTGAACAAGCGATAGATTAACATCCGTGTTTGGAGAATCCGTAAACTGTTTTCAGAAGTCTTGAAGTTGAATAAGCAATAGATCAACATCCATGTCAGGAAGTATCCGTAAACTATTTTCAAAAGATGAATCTAAACAAGCGATAGATTAACATCCGTGTTTGGAGAATCCGTAAACTATTTTAAGAAGTCTTGAAGTTGAATAAGCAATAGATCAACATCCATGTCGGGAAGTATCCGTAAACTGTTTTCAAAAGTTGAAGTTGAATAAGCAATAGATTAGTATCTGTGTTGGGAAGCATCCGTAAACTGTTTTCAAAAGTTGAATCTGAACAAGCGATAGATTAACATCCGTGTTTAGAGAATCCGTAAACTATTTTCAGGAGTCTTGAAGTTGAATAAGCAATAGATCAGCATCCATGTTGGGAAGCATCCGTAAACTATTTTCAAAAGTTGAATCTGAACAAGCGATAGATTAACATCCGTGTTTGGAGAATCCGTAAATTGTTTTCAGGAGTCTTGAAGTTGAATAAGAAATAGATCAACATCCATGTTGGGAAGCATCCGTAAACTATTTTCAAAAGTTGAATCTGAACAAGAGATAGATTAACATCCGTGTTTGGAGAATCCATAAACTGTTTTCAGAAATCTTGAATTTGAATAAGCAATAGATCATCATCCATGTCGGGAAGTATCCGTAAACTGTTTTCAAAAGTTGAAGTTGAATAAGCAATAAATTAGCATCCGTGTTGGGAAGCATCCGTAAACTGTTTTCAAAAGTCTTGATCGAAGCTTGCTAACATTATCCTTGGAAAGGGTAAAAATTAGCTGAAACACAAAGTTATGTTGCATGAAATGTATGATGCAATATATGTGTTATATCAATGTTTATGATATATGAATGTAATGTATGCGCATGTAAGCCGATGAGCTGTCTTGCTGAGGAAAATAAATCCTGGATAGTTGGAGATAATAAAATCTTGACCGCTGTCGGGGGAAATAAATCCTTGATTGCTGTTGGGGATTGAGAATCTTTTGACCGTTGAAAATGAGAAGTCCTAGGATCACTGTTGAAGAGTATGTGTGTCTTCCAGCTCTTTGACAACCTCCGCGGGGAGAAATTATACTTCCAGGAGAAGTCAGGAGTTTGGTTTGTATGCCAATCTACTGGGGGATTCCCATTTTGCTGTTTGAGGAGAACTCCGCTGAGGAATATCTGAAAACTCTGTCGGGGACCTGAAATTCTGTGGGGAATAACCATACTGCTGGAGAGCAAGCTCGGGATCCTAGGAAAATCTTATTCTTGTTTGGAAGAAGCTCAGTAGCTTAGGTTGTATGCCACTTTACTGGGGAAACGAGAAGGAGGAACTCCGTTTTGTTAAGGATATTAGGGAAAAACTGAATGGTTTCCGCTGGGGATTGATAGCTCAAAGTTTTCCTCTCTGTTGGGGGTCCTAGTGACGTGCTGATTGGATTAGCGACTTTGTGATCGGTGGAAATATAACTGACTTTTTTGAAATGCTGGTTTCGCGAAATGTCGCGGTAAGCAAGAGTCGCCGCCGTCTTTTATGTTCTCCAACAAGGAAAGAACAAAAGCACAGCAAAATTCCTTTTCGAGATGTTTCCCGATTCGGGAGGTAGATTTATAGAAAGGCAAGGTGTTAGCACCCTTTCTACGCGTGGTTATCCACGGGCTCTTAGGTACTTGCTCACTATGTTTTCAAAAATTGTTTGCTTTTCAAGTGTTTGTGGGTTTTGAAAAAGTTTAGTTTGAAAAACTTCTAGGTAACTCTTGTATCAGTCCTCAAGAGTGTATGAAGTATTTGTTTGAAAACTTTTTGAAAGTGTAGGTGCGAAAAGATGTTTTTGTTTTTCGAAAGAGCAAGTACCCAGGAGAAATCTACCTACTCTAAGGAATTAGGCTGTATAAGAGTCCTTTAGACAGTACTATCCCACTATTGAGAAGTAGGTAGCACCGTCGTTGGAGTTATTCGAGTCAATTCGATTATAGGGACATGTGTGGTCACCAAAGCAATAGTAGGACGCCTTAGCGGTAACCCTAATGTCCTAGATCCTTTTTTATCTGAGGCAACCGTTTCGAGGCAACTGAATCTTTAGACAGGAGGGCGACCTCTAAAACACCCTATACTTAACGACCACTTCGAGGCAACCAAGTGAGGCGTACCCTAGGAGTGGCATGTGCGAGTGTGTCAGGTTTCAGTTAAGTTATCTTTGCACATTTCATGGTGAGCTACGGGTTGATTTTATTTTTCATACAAGTCTTGCATGCATATTAACAGTTAAGAGTGCGGAAAATAAATTGTGGAAAGTTGAATCTACGCTATTACAAGGCGTCGGGTATTTACATCGCCAAAAACATAACCCTTGAAAAAGATAAATGCAAGAAAATAAATAAAGCGATAAAATCCTAATTAACTATTACATCCTTGGAAACAGATACATAAATATGATCAAATAATGAATTAAAATAAATATGCGCGCGAAAGAATTGAATCGGGACGTCCTAGGGTTTTGACCCTTTTTGAGAAAAGAATGGCATTTTGTCCTTTTTTGCAATTAATTAAATATTAAACCTAATAACTAATTAATTAATTAATTAAAAGAAAAAGTGTTTTTGTGTTTTTTATGTTTTTTTATGAAAATAAAAGTAAAAGGAAATTAAAATTATCAAAACCCTAATTCTAGGCTAATTTTTATTTATTGTAAAAAAAGATTAAAGTTAACCTGATAAAAAGACTAAATTAATTAATTTACATTTATTTACAAAAATAATAATTAATAGTAAAAATAATAAAAATATTTGCATTTTAATTTTCTGGATTTTATTGTGAAAATATAATTTATGAGTTAAATTAAATAATAATAGTTATAATAATTAAATAGCAATTAAAATCTAAAAGAAAAAAAAGAATAATAGAACCAGGGGGGTTTGGGCCAGCTTAGGAGGTGTTGATTGGAATCCCAAGCCCATTAAGCCACAAGCCTCTTTGACTTTCTGACTGGTCCAGGTACGCATTGACTGGGAACATGGTGTTCCTTCCCTTGTAGCCATTGGATTTGTGTTAGGAGACACGTGGCTGGCTGATGCGTGGGATGCATGATAGAACCCTTCTTTGAAGCCTGCATGAGATTACATAAGGAAAAGTAGAAACAATTATTTGGGGTGGACCTGGGAATCGAACCCAGGTCCCAATGGTTGCCAGACACCTCATTATCCACCAAGCCAAGCGCCTGCTTTTGTAATTATAATAAGCAATGAAAATAATATATGAAACATATCAATTATGCTGGAAAGAGAGAAAAAAACGCGCGTAGTTTGAATGCTCCACTCCCACGCTTCCACGTCTTGTCTTCTTCGCTGAAACCTGCAAAATACAAATCAAATAGCGGGGGTTTTTAACCTCCACAACCTGCATCCACAGAAAATAGCGAATAGGCGTGTGCTATACATAAATTGTTCGCGAGGGTGGTTCTAGATTCGTCTGGTTGCAACGATTACAACCATAGGCATGAGAAGTCTCAATTTTTCCTGGGCTGTAAAGCCCTAATTTGAAAGCTTCGAAACCCTAAAATTCATCAATGGTGATTTCTGTTTCAGGGTGTTTCAGTCCAATTAAACCACACCAATGGCTTCGTATGAGTCCTATTAACACAAAACAATCCACAAAAGATGTTAAATATGCATGAATAATGATATGCGTTTCTAAAAAAAATGGTCAAACCGTGAAACTGTTCTTGCGTGTTTCTTGAGCTTTAAGGCTTAATTTTGATTGCAAAACGTTTCTCACACCTCCAGCAATATGTTTGAATCACTATAATGCTTTGAATTGGCCTAGAGTATGAAGATCAGTTTCAAGTTTTCTTTGAATTTTTTCAATATGGTAATGGCCTTTCTGCAGCAATGTTCACGTGTGAGGCATGAGGCATTAGGCATTATGATTTGTATATTTGATTTTCAATCAAATATTTTTCAATCTTTTTGATTGAAAAACCTTGCCAAATTGGGAGATTTTGGTCCCCTTGATGTGCACACGAAATCTCCAGCATATGTTGACCACTTTTGCTTCACAAAAAGATTTGGAAATCATATCTTGATATTTTCCTACAATTAAATTAATTAAATGAATTAAAAATCAATTAAAAATACAATTAATTAATAAAAATAAGAAAATAATTCAATTTAATCTCAATGGGTCGTGCATAAGCCTTGGACAAAGTTTCAAGAAGGAATTTGAGGCCCATTAGCAAAAATGAAGTGTTAAGTTGACTTTTGCAATTTCACAAAAATTTCCCAACTTCTCCAATGCATATCTTGCTCAATTTTGATCATATGAACATGTTCTTGGACATTTTGGAAAGGTCTTGAAGTCCTCTAACCAATGCCTTTGGTCCCATGTCATTTGGATTTACCAATCCCAAGTTATGGTCTTTGACTTAAAGTGCATTTTTGTTGACTTTTGAAATTGACCTATAATGTAGAAATTGATAACTTTTTGTGAGAGCATTTCTTGGACTTGGAATGTGAAGATGAGTTGTAGGAAATGTCATCCCCTTAAAAATGAGTATTGGATGGGATTTTTCTGATGAACCATGAAAAGGTTATGCCTTGGTCAAGATACAGTTGACTTTTCTACTGTCCAAAAATAGAAACTTTTTGCATCTTGATGATTTTTGAGCTATCCTTGTGGAATCATGATCAAGACTTGATAAAATGATGATTGTGTGCTCAAAATAAGATGTTGACCAAAATTTTTGACTTTTGACTGTAAAATGACCATTTTACCCCTGTAGTTGATTGTGCACCAAATAGGGCTTTTGACTGTGCAAACTGGCATTGTGAGACTTGAGACTTGACATGTAGATGCTTGAAAATGTATGTAGGCCTTTGAGACTTGATTGAGCCTTTGAAAACCTCAAATTCTTTGAAGGAAACAAAACCCTAATTTTGACTGGTTTAGGAGGCATCTGGACTGTGCAACCCTTGAGAAATCTTGAACCATTTGAAGATGATTCTTGATAAATCTTGGAGAATATGGGAGGGCAAATTTTGGGGTACAACAGTTGCCCCTGTTCAATCTTCTTAAACCTGAGGATGTAGATTGGCTTGCGTGCCTTTCGTGATCCGAAGGTGGAAGATGATTGAACACTAAAGTGCCCAGAAATTTGCACTCGCATAGTGAGGTATCAGCAATGTGATGTCGGGAATGGGCTTATAGATGCCATTTAGAGATATGATGGATATGAGGATGGGCTTATAGATTCCATCTAGAGAGGTGACAGAATCTTGTCGGGAATGGGCTTATAGATGCCATTTGGAAATGTGTGTCGATCGCGTAAGAGATTCCTTAGCGAGAACTTGCGTACCTGAGAAAGAAAGATAATTTCCTGGCCTGTTTCAGGTGTTGATCTTCAATCTCTTCATGCAGATATGCCCCGGCTGGATACAGGTATCGAATCTACAACTTCAAACTCTTCATGTAGATATGCCCTGGCTAGATACAGGTATCGAATTTGGAAGTAGTCATCTACAGATATGCCCTGGCTAGATACAGGTATCGAATCTGGGATTAGTCGTCTACAGATATGCCCTGGCTGGATACAGGTATCGAATCTCTAAACTCTTCATGCAGATATGCCCTGGCTAGATACAGGTATCGAATCTACAATCAATCACTCACAGATATGCCCTGGCTAGATACAGGTATCGAATCTGGGATTAGTCGTCTACAGATATGCCCTGGCTGGATACAGGTATTGAATCTCTAAACTCTTCATGCAGATATGCCCTGGCTAGATACAGGTATCGAATCTACAATCAATCACTCACAGATATGCCCTGGCTAGATACAGGTGTCGAATTTGGAATTGCGACAGTTGATATTGATCATCTTTGGATTGACCTTTTTCCTGAAAAGGCAAAACATCAGTTGTATGCAATGTCATGATGTATGAAATGCATGACGTCATGATGTTCAAAAATAAATGAGACAGTGTCGTATGATGCGTATATGCATGTATCATGATGTTTGACGATGTGATGTTCATGAATGTATCTTCGTCTGAGAAAATAAATCCTTGACAAATGTCGGGAAGTTCGTTGAATCCTGGGCTGATGTTGAAGAGTAGAGTTCTTCGTCTCCACTGGGGATGATGAACAAAGATGATTGCAAGAATAAACCGGTAGGAGAAGATGACTCTGTTGGGGAATAAACCTGGTGAAGAGATTACTCTGCGGGGAATTACTCTATGGAGAAGAGATACTTCGCTGAGATTTGATGATAACTCCGCTGGGGATACTGTCGATAAATTATGTTGGGGAATTTGATGACCTCCGCTGGGGGGATAAGAAGAACTTCTCCGAGGACGATCTTTCCGTGGTAATTAGCTGAGGATAACCCAGTTATAAGCTCTGGTGGGGAATAACCTTTGAATATGGTCGGGGAGAGATGCATGTACTTCTGCAGGTGATAACCTTCCAGAATCCATTGGGGATAAGCTTCCAGAATCTACTGGGGATGACGATTCAACTCTCCTGGGGAAACTTTTGGACTATACTGGGGAAGTGGCTCCACTGGGGTGTCTGGTATCCCGCCGGGGAACAATCTTATATTAAGACTGCCGGGGATGCTTGCTTAGGAACATCTGTATACTCCGCTAGGGAATATTAAGACTTGCTGGGGATACCCAACTTCTTTAGGGCTGACAGTAGACTAACTCTGCTTGGGGAGAGTATCGCTGACTTGCTGGAGATACTGTGCCTTTTCGGGGCTGATGGGAGACCAACTCTGTTTGGAGAGAGTATTGCTGAGTCTTATCCTACTCTGCGGGGAGTGGAGGTATCCTGGTTACATTCTTCATCCGAACTTACCTTGGTACCTTGGTGGACAGAGCAACCGGATCGCTTGGAAACCTTATTATTGCCCCTGTTTCTGATGTCACCTGTAATTAGTCCTTTGTTTCGCGTGCAAATATTTATGAGTTAGCAATTAATGTCAAATGCATATATCAAAAATGAACATTGGACATTCTTTGCAAGACAAAACAGAAAAAAGGAAAAACAATTGGCAATTTGTCTGAAAAAGTGGATTTGTATTGATTTTTTGGAATTTGCCTGTAAATAGGCGTTTATGTACAAGAGGCTGACGTCCTAGTAAGAGAACGCCGCCGAACAATAGAGTTTATACATTTCGTGAAAAGGAAAACAAAACAGCTATGTGACTGATCATCCCACTGGGTTCCAACTCTGCTATCGCCTTTATGTCTTCAAGCGTCTCATCACTTTGCTGCTTAGTTGAAGAGGAAGCTGATTGACCGATGCCGTCTGAGCCTGATAGTTGATGCCGAATTCTGGATGCAAGGTGATCCAATGAGACATAGTATTACGCTTATCCCTAACTTTTGCCTGGGCTGCCCTTTCGGGTTTTCAGTCCACCGGGATACCCATTTTTGCCCAAGCCGCCTTTTCAGGTTTTCGACTTGCCGGGTGTACAGATTTTTTCATTTCTTCCCTTATTTTTGCCCGAACCCTTTTGGTTTGCCGGGAAGCCCTTATTTTTTCCTAGGTGTGTCAACCTAGCGGGTCTTTAGTTATGCGTAGTATCTTTTTACTATGTCTGCATTGGCGGGGGTGAGGAAGGTCGTCACCATCCATGGTAGTTAGAATCATCGCTCCTCCTGAGAAGATATTCTTAACCACAAATGGCCCTTCGTACGTGGGGGTCCATTTGCCCCTGGGATCACCTTGAGGAAGAATGATGCGCTTGATTACCAGGTCTCCGACTTGATACTCTTGTCGTCTGACTTTCTTGTTAAATGCCCTGATCATCCGTTTTTGGTACGTTTGACCATGACAAATAGCAGCGAGTCTCTTTTCGTCGATTAGGTTTAATTGATCAAGCCGAGTCTAGATCCAGTCATCTTCGTTCAAACCTGCATCCTTCATTATCCGGAAAGAGGGTATCTGAACTTCAATAGGCAAGACTGCCTCCATTCCATAGACCAAGGAAAAGGGTGTTGCCCCTGTTGACGTCCTTGCTGAGGTACGGTACCCATAAAGAGCAAACGGTAACATCTCGTTCCAATCTTTATAGGTCACTGTCATCTTCTGCACAATCTTCTTGATGTTCTTATTTGCTGCTTCTACAGCCCCATTCATCTTCGGTCGGTAAGGAGAAGAGTTGTGGTGCTGTATCTTGAATTGCTCGCAGAGCTCAGTGATCATCTTATTGTTAAGATTGGTACCATTGTCCGTAATGATCCTCTCAGGTACACCGTATCGACAGATCAGGTTGTGCCGAATGAACCGTGCCACGACGTTCTTGGTTACGGTAGCGAAGGAAGCTGCTTCAACCCACTTTGTGAAGTAATCAATTGCTACCAGGATGAAGCGATGCCCGTTGGATGTCGTAGGTCTGATCTTGCCGATCATATCAATACCCCACATTGCAAAAGGCCAAGGTGTCGTCAAGACGTTCAGAGGAACTGGAGGAATGTGCACCTTATCAGCATAGATCTGGCACTTGCGACATATTCGAGAATGTTGGTAACAGTCGGCTTCCATTGTGGACCAGAAATATCCTGCCCGAAGGATTTTCTTTGCCATGGTATATCCACTGGAATGTGTTCCGAAGGTACCTTCATGCAGTTCTACCATGATCCTTTCTGCTTCAGTCTTATCCACACAACGCAGTAAGGTCGAATCATGGTTTCGCTTATACAGAATGTCGTTGATGAGGAAGAACTTCGCCGCGAACCTTCTCAGAAACTTCTTGTCATTGACGGATGCACCCTCGGGGTATTCTTGAGCTTCAAGGTACCTCTTCACTTCATGATACCAAGGTTTTTCAGTTACTTCTTCAGCCTCAAGATCGCAGCAATGTGCAGGTTCATCCAACTTCCAGATAATGATCCAGGGAGCCGCGTTGTCCCATTTGACTTTGAACATAGAAGACATCGTAGCTAGCGCGTCCGCCAACTGATTCTCCTCTCTTGGGAAGTGTTCAAAAGTTATCTCCTCGAAATGGGGAATCAACGTCAATACATACTCCTTGTAAGGAATGAGATTTGGGTGTTTCGTATCCCACTCGCCTTTGATCTAGCTGATCACGAGAGCGGAATCTCCGAAGACACTCTGAAACTTGATCCTTAGGTCAATTGCAGCTTGAAGACCCATGATGCACGCCTCATACTCCTCCATGTTGTTGGTGCAGTTGAAACATAGTCGGGCAGTAAGTGGAGTATGAGTGCCTTTAGGGGATATGATTACAGCGCCAACACCGTTACCTAAAGCGTTTGAGGCTCCGTCGAAGTGCATAGACCATCGGGATCCTTCCTCAGGTCCTTCATCCGGTCCAGGTACTTCACAATCAGTTACTACCATGATATCCTAGTCTGGAAATTCAAAGTTCATCGACTGGTAGTCATCCACTGCCTGGTGTGCCAAATGGTCTGCCAATACACTTCCCTTGATTGCTTTTTGAGTCATGTACTGGATGTCGTATTCGGTCAAGATCATCTGCCATCTTGCTATTCTTCCGGACAAGGCAGGCTTTTCGAAGATGTACTTGATCAGATCCATTTTTGAAATCAAGAGGGTAGTGTGAGTCAACATATACTGTCTCAGCCGGCGAGCAGCCCATACCAAAGCGCAGCAAGTTTTCTCGAGCAGTGAGTATCGGGTCTCATAGTCGGTAAACTTTTTGCTAAGGTAATAAATAGCGTGCTCTTTTCGGCCAGACTCGTCATGCTGCCCCAACACACACCCCATTGAGCTATCAAGTACTGTTATGTATAAGATTAGAGGTCTCCCTTCAATCGGCGGCATAAGAATGGGTGGTTCTTGGAGATACTCTTTGATTCTTTCGAAAGCGGCCTGACATTCATCGTTCCAACGTACTACTTGATCTTTCTTCAGCAGCTTGAAGATTGGTTCACAGGTAGCAGTTAGATGTGAGATGAATCGGGCAATGTAATTCAGCCGTCCTAGAAAGCCTCTGACTTCTTTCTCGGTCTTGGGAACTGGCATCTCTTGTATGGCTTTCACTTTGGCCGGGTCCACTTGAATACCTTTATCGCTCACGACGAAGCCTAGCAATTTTCCAGATCTCACCCCAAAGGTGCACTTGTTTGGGTTCAACCTCAGCTTGTACAACTTCAGACGGTCAAACAGCTTCTGTAGATGGTCAAGGTGTTCCTCCTCAGTTTGGGACCTTGCAATCATATCGTCGACATATACTTCAATTTCATGATGGATCATGTCATGAAACAAAGCAACCATGGCACGTTGGTAGGTTGCCCCAGCATTTTTCAACCCAAAAGGCATGACTTTGTAGCAAAAGGTGCCCCACTGAGTAACAAAAGTGGTCTTCCCCATGTCTTCGGGAGCCATCTTGATTTGATTATAACCGGAGAACCCGTCCATGAAGGAGAATACCTTATGCTGAGCAGTATTGTCAACCAGAACGTTAATGTGAGGCAGAGGGAAGTCATCCTTAGGGCTCTCCATGTTCAAATCCCTATAATCAACACACATTCGGACCTTACCATCCTTCTTCGGCACTGGAACCACGTTGGCAACCCACTGAGGGTAAGAAGTCACTGCTAGAAACCCGGCATCAAATTGTTCCATAACCTCAACTTTGATTTTCTCGGACATCTCTGGACGCATATGGCGGACCTTCTGTTTTACCGGAGGGCATTCTTCCTTGGTAGGCAGGTGATGAACCACAATGTCGGTATCCAACTCAGGCATGTCTTCGTAAGACCAGGCAAAGATTTCCACATAATCATGCAACATCTGAATCAACCGTTGTTTCACGCTGAGCTCTAGATTGGCACCAATCTTGACTTCCTTTTTGTCTGTCTCAGTACCCAGATTTACTGTTTCCACTGGCTCTTCATGTGGCTGAATGGCCCTCTCTTCCTGGAGTAACAGTCTGGAAAGCTCACCAGGCACTTCGCAATCATCTTCACCTTCGTCTTCGGCTAAGTTGATCGGATTTTCGAAGTCATAACTGGCAGTAGCAGAGTCGTTACCAGTGAGATCCAGAGTGGATTGGAACCTGTATAGGTGAGTGTGTGTAAATATAGCTGTTTTGCAATATATAATAAAGAAGGAAAAGGAGCGCAAGATTTGAAATGCAAAAAAACGTCCAATGCTTTTATTAATGATATATGAAAATGACAAATAATAAGCCCTCACAAATGAAGCCACGGTGGCCCGGGTAAGACACCGGGCCATAAAGTTTCAAATTATTGTTCGTTACAAATTCAAAACAAAGGAGTTCATTACTGAGTGACAAAAGTAATAGGTGTGAAATCTTTCACAGTCCAGTTGTTCAGTCCACCGTTGGTCGTTGGGTAGATCCAGCTGTTGAATTCAGATTCCTCCACGTCATCTTCAATAGCATTTACTCCCGGGTTGGTGATGAACACAGGAGGTCTTCCAATTCTTGCCTTACGAACAGCCCTCTGAGCATCTGCAGTGAAACCCAAACCAAATTTGTCAGTCTTCGGAGTGAAATTAGGAAGTCGGCCCCAGTTTACGCACTCACCCTTCTCGATAACAGCCCGGGCATCCTTTAAGGAAGCCATCTTCAACGGAGAATCTTCTTCAGTCACAATCTCTACTGACGCCAGTGTCTGAGGCACCTCTTCAAAGTGTTGAAAGGGGGTCTCAATGAACTCCCCATCCATCTCTACGTACCGGAACGAGTTGAGGTGGCTGACCATATATTCTTCTTCCCCTTGAACTGTTGTGATCTTCCCTCTGACCGGGTACTTAAGCTTCTGATGTAATGTGGAGGTCACAGCTCCAGCCTTGTGGATCCATGGACGACCCAGCAAACAAGAGTAGGACGGTCGGATGTCCATCACATAGAATGTTGAATCAAAGACCTGAGAACCGACCCTGATTAGAATGTCAACTTCACCGTGTACCATCCTCTTGGACCCGTCAAAGGCCCGGACAACAATGTTACTTGGCTTGAGCTCTAAACCCTCACAATCCAGCTTGTCTAAAGCTTTCTTGGGCAATACGTTCAACGAGGAACCAGTGTCAACCAGCACATGGGTGAGAGTAGTGCCCCTGCATTCAATGGAGACATGCAGGGCATCATTATGGTTCTTCCCCTTAGCAGTCAAATCAGCATCAGAGAAACCCAAACCATTATCAGCAGTTAAGTTGGATACACACTCGGTAAATTGATCAGCAGATGTCTCTTGTGGCACGTGGGCCATCTTCAGGAAGGTGATCAGAGCCTTGGCATGGGTCTCTGAACACAACAACAGTGATAGCATAGAAATTTTAGACGGGGTGTGCCCCAGCTGCTCAACTACATTGAAATCAATCTTCTTGATAATCTTAAGGATCTCTTCCATCTCCTGCTTGGAAGCTTCAACAATGGTTGTCTTTGGTGCCTCCGTCTGGGCAGGCACATCAGTAGAAATCCCTTTGCCCCGAGCGTCAGATAACTCGGCCACAGGGGTAGAAATGGGAACTTGATCAAAAAGGGAAGCAGGCACACTTGCAGGTGAGATGACAATAGGTCTCTGAATAGCTGGTGGCGCAATATCTGGTGAGAACAGTCTACCACTACGAGTGACTTTAGCAGGCCCGGTGATGTTTTTTGACGTCGGTACTAGTAGAAAACTCTTGTTTAACCCCAAGAACATAAACATCTGCCCCATAGTGCCAAGGGACAGCTTTGTCAGACGTGTAGGGGAGGGGCCCCGGAACAACGATGATGATAGGAGCAATCTTCTGAGCAAACATGATTTTGACAGGCTTCTTTGAGGGAGCCTTAGGAGAGTTGTTGAAAATAGTAACAATGGACACTTCTTCAGCCGGGATAGCAGGAACAGCAATCTTCTCGAACAAGATCTCTTTATTATCCATTAGGCTTTGGATACCTGATTTTAACAAAGGACAACCAGCAGGTGAAACAGGACACAGAAGGCAACCTTTACCACATCCCGGAAATAAACCGGCTAGCAACAGGTTCCTTTTGACAGTCAACAATGGAGTAACAATCTCATCCACAAAGGCTACATACAGATTCTCCTCTACAGCATTCACCCCATGCTTGGGCATGGGAGCAGTCACAACATTGGGCCTTTCGGGCGCCTCGAACTGTATATCTTTAGCATCAATAAGGTCCTGAACCTTATTCCTCAGAGCCCAACAATCATCTGTAGAATGCCCCGGGCTGTCAGAGTGATAAGCGCAGCGGGCGTTGGGATTGTACTTTGGGGAGGTTGTATTCACCACCTTCGGAGCTTCTTTGACAGTTACCAGATTGGTTGACAGTAGTTGTGGCAATATCTGAGACAGGGTCATACTGAGCCGAGTGTACTCCCTTCTGGGTCTCTCACCCCTTGGTTGGTTATATTGCCGAGGAGCGGCAGCAGGCTTTGAAATTACCACCGCGTTGACAGCTTGGCGACGTTTCGGTTTATTCTGTTTCCTTGAACCGTAGACAGCACTAGATTCCTTTTTGAACGGTTTCTTTTCAGAACTCGAGGATGCACCTTTCTGTATCTTCCCCGACTTGATACCAGCTTCTATCCTCTCACCGGTCAAGATCAGATCTGTAAACCCAGCAGAAGAATTCCCAATCAGATGGTTGAAGAACGGACCAGACAGGGTCCCCAAGAACATGTCAACAAGCTCACGGTCAGTCAAAGGTGGTTGCACCCTTCCAGCCAGGTCTCTCCACTTTTGCGCGTACTCCTTGAATCCTTCACCCGTCCCTAGCGACATACCCTGGAGTTGGGTACGCGTAGGAGCGAGGTCGGAATTATACTGATACTGCTTATAAAATGCAGTAGCCAAGTCCTCCCAGTTACGAATACTGGCTCCATCTAGCTGATAGAACCATTCGAGTTGAGTCCCTGAAAGACTATCTTGGAAGAAATGGATCCATAGATTCTTGTCAGCAGTGTACGGTTGGATCTTCCTCACATATGATCTGAGATGCAGCTTAGGACAGGAAGCCCCGTCGTACTTCGCAAAAGAAGGTGCCTTGAATTTGTGTGGGATCACCACCCCAGAAGATAAACCTAGATCTCTAAAATCCAACCCAGGCACATGTTGAATCTCCATGGCACTTAACCGGTCCTCTAGCTATTTGTACCTGTCCTCCGCAGGAGGCTACTGCTCATCATTAAAATCTGTCTCGTTGTCGGAGACCACGGGACTAGGAACCCTTCCCTCTTGGGGACTATCTTTCCCTACAGAGGAAGTAGCCAGATCAGCCTCATTTTGCAGCGCATTCCCAAATCTGCGTCTGGTGTTGAATAGCACAGTCCTCTTCTTCTTCTTTTTCAAAAGCAGAGTCGTCAATTCCTGTTGACCCTGGGCTAAGCTCATGACCAGCTCTTGAAACTGGGCGTTCTGGGCCTGGAGGGCCTTGATAGCCTGATCAGTAGTAGGTTCAGGATTCATGATGATTGCTGAAATAAACAGCGAAGAAGATTAAGCAACTTGTAGAAAAAAGGGTACCTGTTATTCATATGATGCAATGAGATGCGTATGATTTATGTTTTCAAAGACAATCAGGATTCAACTTTGTAGACAAAAAGGAAACACACTTTATTAGATTCAAACTTTAAATTGTTCAAGAAATTTCCCTTAGGCGTTACATAAATGAAAATACTGAAAAGAAAATAACAGCTGTAAAAGAAACATCCAAAGCCCATCAGTGCTCCCACGGCCTCTTCTTCTCAGTACGGATATAGTCATTCAGGTTCCGCTCGTTCTCCAGTTGCTTGGTCAGCTTCTGGATTTTCTGTTCTTGTTCATTGAACCTTTCCCGATAAGAATCTCGTTCTTCCTGTAGTTGTGCCCAAGACCTCTTTAGTGTATTAACATCAGTGGGTATCTGAGGAGGGAGTACAGTTGGAGGAACCCCGTCTCTATCAGGAAATTCAAGAATAATAGGCCTGACAGCTTCATAAGGCATACCTAACTTCTGAGCACGGATGCGGACCCATCTGTAGTAGGATTCCATTGGTAGATAAGTCTTCGGTCCCAACTCATGTGGGTCAGCTTTGTGAATTCTGTCCCAAGCCCTGATGAACCTACGACGCAACTCGTCACTATCTACCTGAAACTCGAAACTGATGTGAGGTATCAACATCTCATGAGGACCTGCTCCTCTGGCTCTTCCAAACTGACGGAGAGCTAAACATGGATTATAAGAGATTCCTCCTTGGGTACCGATCAATGGAACATTAGGATACTCTCTGCAACGATCAATAATAGCTACCTCATCCAAACCTCTGAGAGTCCATATGATGTCATTATCAGTGAGAGACATTAACCTATGAGCCCAGCCCCTTCCTTCTTTGTTCTTCAGCGCAGACTTAGGGAGGTGCGAAATAAACCACCTCACTAACAAAGGAGCACAACACCACAGAGTTCCCCGTCTTCGGGCAGTACGAGCATAGAGTTGTTGCAGGATATCACCCAAGAGAGTGGGCACAGGGTTCCGAGACATGAAGATCCTTATGGCATTGACATTAACAAAGTTATCAGGATTTGGAAACAAAACCAGACCATAGATTAAGAGAGCCAGAATGTCTTTGTACGCCCTGAAGTCTAAGTCATTCCAGAAACTGTTAGCTTTACCAATCAGAAACTTAGCCAAAAAGCCCTTAACTCCGCTTCTAGTCACCCAGTTATCCATTACCTCTTTGTTGGTCAAAGGAAGGGCTGCAACAATCTCCTCAAGCCTAAGAGACTTTTCCCAACCAGTGAAGGGAGTCTGTTCCAAAGCAGGGATACCAAGCAAATCAGAGAATTCTTCCAGGGTAGGGACCAGCTGGAAGTCTTGATAGGTGAAGCAATGGTATAGGGGATCATAAAACTGGGTCAGGACACTCATCAATTGTTGGTCCCATTTTGAAGTGACTAAACCGAGAAGAGAACCATGCCTCTGGATGAAGGAAGTGGTATTTGGAATTCTGTCAACCAATTCTTTAAGCAAATCAGGTGGGTGAAAAAAGTTGAGCCGGATAGTATTCCTTCGCACAGGCATCATGATGTCCTACAAAACAGAGCAAAGATGAAACCCTCTTGTCTTTGAAATGGGTCAGTCCTTATGCAGGATGCATGCAATGGTATGATGGTATGATATTATGATAAAGCACACCACAAGTATTCACAAAGGCAAACATGATAAGGCACACAAGTCACACAAGACAGCCCTTAGAGTTTAGGCCAGCATGAAGTTTAGGTACTACCCTCTTTCAGTTTTGTTGGTTAAGACCTGTTCTAGAAAATAGTAATCGGGTTCTAGAGGATCTCAATATCATTGACTACCCTCAATCAGTCATAACTCCAGCATTGCAATCTTTTCTTGCGGCCAGAACCATCGCGAGAGTTTAGCCTCAATGAGTGTAGCATACTGCTACTGTTCTATGGCCAAGTTGGGTCAATTTAGGGTTCTAAGGTCGGTTGGTGCTTAATGACTCCTCAGAAGACCCATATTCTCCTCGTTGCAACACAAGGGATATCGGTACAGACCAAGGTGTCACACCAACATAGCCACTGCTTCACCCGTGTCGGTCTACGCCGGACAGGTCCCTCACAGCTTATGCTACCTAAAGGGTATTCCCCAGATTCGGGTTAGGATCTATGAAACTCCGATGCAAGCACACAAATATAAAAGCAATCAAGACATACAATTGAAAACATAGAGTGGTCTAATCCTAAGGTACACCTCACTTCTTAATATTCCCCAACAGAGTCGCCAGTTCTGTGATCGGTGGAAATAGAACTGACTGTTTTGAAATTCTGGTTTCGCGAAATGTCGCGGTAAGCAAGAGTCGCCACCGTCTTTTATGTTCTCCAACAAGGAAAGGACAAAAGCACAACAAAATTCCTTTTCGAGATGTTTCTCGGTTCAGGAGGTAGATTTATAGAAAGGGAAGGTGTTAGCACCCTTTCTATCCGTGGTTATCCACGGGCTCTTAGGTACTTGCTCACTGTGTTTTCAAAAATTGTTTGCTTTTCAAGTGTTTGTGGGTTTTGAAAAAGTTTAGTTTGAAAAACTTCTAGGTAACTCTTGTATCAGTCCTCAAGAGTGTATGAAGTATTTGTTTGAAAACTTTTTGAAAGTGTAGGTGCGAAAAGATGTTTTTGTTTTTCGAAAGAGAAAGTACCCAGGAGAAATCTACCTACTCTAAGGAATTAGGCTGTGTAAGAGTCCTTTAGACAGTACTATCCCACTATTGAGAAGTAGGTAGCACCGTCGTTGGAGTTATTCGGGTCAATTCGATTATAGGGACATGTGTGGTCACCAAAGCAATAGTAGGACACCTTAGCGGTAACCCTAATGTCCTAGATCCTTTTTTATCCGAGGCAACCGTTTCGAGGCAACTGGATCTTTAGACAGGAGGGCGACCTCTAAAACACCCTATACTTGACAACCACTTCGAGGCAACCAAGTGAGGCGTACCCTAGGAGTGGCATGTGCGAGTGTGTCAGGTTTCAGTTAAGTTATCTTTGCACATTTCATGGTGAGCTACGTGTTGATTTTATTTTTCATACAAGTCTTGCATGCATATTAACAGTTAAGAGTGCGGAAAATAAATTGCGGAAAGTTGAATCTACGCTATTACAAGGCGTCGGGTATTTACATCGCCAAAAACATAACCCTTGAAAAAGATAAATGCAAGAAAATAAATAAAGCGATCAAATCCTAATTAACTATTACATCCTCGGAAACAGATACATAAATATGATCAAGTAATGAATTAAAATAAATATGCGCGCGAAAGAATTGAATCAGGACGTCCTAGGGTTTTGACCCTTTTTGAGAAAAGAATGGCATTTTGTCCTTTTTTGCAATTAATTAAATATTAAACCTAATAACTAATTAATTAATTAATTAAAAGAAAAAGTGTTTTTGCGTTTTTTATGTTTTTTTATGAAAATAAAAGTAAAAGGAAATTAAAATTATCAAAACCCTAATTCTAGGCTAATTTTTATTTATTGTAAAAAAAGATTAAAGTTAACCTAATAAAAAGACTAAATTAATTAATATACATTTATTTACAAAAATAATAATTAATAGTAAAAATAATAAAAATATTTGCATTTTAATTTTCTGGATTTTATTGTGAAAATATAATTTATGAGTTAAATTAAATAATAATAATAGTTATAATAATTAAATAGCAATTAAAATCTAAAAGAAAAAAAAAGAATAATAGAACCAGGGGGTTTGGGCCAGCTTAGGAGGTGTTGATTGGAATCCCAAGCCCATTAAGCCACAAGCCTCTTTGACTTTCTGACTGGTCCAGGTACGCATTGACTGGGAACATGGCGTTCCTTCCCTTGTAGCCATTGGATTTGTGTTAGGAGACACATGGCTGGCTGATGCGTGGGATGCATGATAAAACCCTTCTTTGAAGCCTGCATGAGATTACATAAGAAAAATTAGAAACAATTATTTGGGGTGGACCTGGGAATCGAACCCAGGTCCCAATGGTTGCCAGACACCTTATTATCCACTGAGCCAAGCGCCTGCTTTTGTAATTATAATAAGCAATGAAAATAATATATTAAACATATCAATTATGCTGGAAAGAGAAAAAAAACACGCGTAGTTTGAATGCTCCACTCCCACGCTTCCACGTCTTGTCTTCTTCGCTGAAACCTGCAAAATACAAATCAAATAGCGGGGGTTTTTAACCCCCACAACCTGCATCCACAGAAAATAGCGAATAGGCGTGTGATGTACATAAATTGTTCGCGAGGGTGGTTCTAGATTCGTCTGGTTGCAACGATTACAACCATAGGCATGAGAAGTCTCAATTTTTCCTGGGCTGTAAAGCCCTAATTTGAAAGCTTCGAAACCCTAAAATTCATCAATGGTGATTTCTGTTTCAGGGCGTTTCAGTCCAATTAAACCACACCAATGGCTTCGTATGAGTCCTATTAACACAAAACAATCCACAAAAAATGTTAAATATGCATGAATAATGATATGCGTTTCTAAAAAAATGGTCAAACCGTGAAACTGTTCTTGCGTGTTTCTGGAGCTTTAAGGCTTAATTTTGATTGCAAAACATTTCTCACACCTCCAACAATGTGTTTGAATCACTATAATGCTTTGAATTGGCCTGGAGTATGAAGATCAGTTTCAAGTTTTCTTTGAATTTTTTCAATATGGTAGTGGCCTTTCTGCAGCAATGTTCACGTGTGAGGCATTAGGGTTAGCTTCAGTACTTATAATGGAAGGGAATTAGGTTAACTTCTGGCCAAGAAATCCATTGCATTATGATTTGTATATTTGATTTTCAATCAAATATTTTTCAATCTTTTTGATTGAAAAACCTTGCCAAATTGGGAGATTTTGGTCCCCTTGATGTGCACACGAAATCTCTAGCATATGTTGACCACTTTTGCTTCACAAAAAGATTTGGAAATCATATCTTGATATTTTCCTACAATTAAATTAATTAAATGAATTAAAAATCAATTAAAAATCCAATTAATTAATAAAAATAAGAAAATAATTCAATTTAATCTCAATGGGTCGTGCATAAGCCTTGGACAAAGTTTCAAGAAGGAATTTGAGGCCCATTAGCAAAAATGAAGTGTTTTGAGCAAAGTTGACTTTTGCAATTTCACAAACATTTCCCAACTTCTCCAATGCATATCTTGCTCAATTTTGATCATATGAACATGTTCTTGGACATTTTGGAAAGGTCTTGAAGTCCTATAACCAATTCCTTTGGTCCCATGTCATTTGGATTTACCAATCTCAAGTTATGGTCTTTTACTTAAAGTGCATTTTTGTTGACTTTTGAAATTGACCTATAATGTAGAAATTGATAACTTTTTATGAGAGCATTTCTTGGACTTGGAATGTGAAGATGAGTTGTAGGAAATGTCATCCCCTTAAAAATAAGCATTGGATGGGATTTTTCTGATGAACCATGAAAAAGTTATGCCTTGGTCAAGATACAGTTGACTTTTCTGCTGTCCAAAAATTGAAACTTTTTGCATCTTGATGATTTTTGAGCTATCCTTGTGGAATCATGATCAAGACTTGATCAAATGATGATTGTGTGCTCAAAATAAGATGTTGACCAAAAATTTTGATTTTTGACTGTAAAATGACCATTTTACCCCTGCAGTTGATTGTGCACTAAATAGGGCTTTTGATTGTGCAAACTGGCATTGTGAGACTTGAGACTTGACATGTAGATGCTTGAAAATGTATGTAGGCCTTTGAGACTTTATTGAGCCTTTGAAAACCTCAAATTCTTTGAAGGAAACAAAACCCTAATTTTGACTGGTTTAGGAGGCATCTGGACTGTGCAACCCTTGAGAAATCTTGAACCATTTGAAGATGATTCTTGATAAATCTTGGAGAATATGGGAGGGCAAATTTTGGGGTACAACAGACTTCACTGGGGAAAAGTTTAAAAGTAAATTTCTGATGAATTATCTTGTTTGAAAGCAACTTTTTGGGAGAAGGGAAGAAACTGGATGATCTTCACTGGTGTTCACAGGTTGGTGGTTTTGTCTCTGCTTGGGGAAGAAAGTTTCATTCTTACCGATGGTTTGTAGCTCAAAGTTTTGCTCTGCTGTTGGCTGAGAATTTGAATATTCAACTCTGATGGGGATCCTTGAAATTTAACTCTACCGGGGATATGCCTTTCAAAGTTTTAGTCCTATTTAGGAACCAGAGGAGGCATTTGCAAGGGATTTCTTCTGGAATAGCCTAAAGACACTTTCCTACACTTCCATCTTATCAGTAATTATTCTTCCTCATTTTGTTTTATTTGTAAGCGGTGATTTCATTCAAATGCATATGCTCTTTTAATAAATCATTGGACGTTTTCAAATAAAGCACAAGTGTAAAAAAGAAAGAAAAGGCAGACAGTTTTCTGTACTTTGAAGTAACTTTGTATTAACTTTGTGTAAGTATTTGTACAAAGGAGACAAACACCCTAGTAAGAGAATGTTGTCAAAAAGCTGAGAAAATTTTTATAAAAAGAAAGATGGCTATGTGTATCAATCCTATGGGGTTCCCATTCTGCTATAGCCTTCACGACTCTGAATATCTTGTCCATTCGTTGCTTCGTTCGCAGATGATTGGATTGATCAGAAGCTTTGGAGTTTGTTCGCGAAGAGATTATCCTTAAAGTGATCCGACGAGACATAATCATACGCTTTGATTCCCTAACTTTTTCCTGGATCGCCCTTTCAGGTTTTCGATCCACCGGGAAACCCTTTTTTGCCCAAGTCGCCCTTTCGGGTTTTCAACTTGCCGGGTGTACAGATTTTTTTTTGTTTGTCCCTAATTTTTGCCTGAACCGCCCTTTCGGGTTTTTGATTCACCGGGATGGCCATTTTTTTTCCCAAGTCACCCTTTCGGGTTTTCGACCTGTCGGGTCGTTTATGCGTAGTATCTTTTGACCATGTCTGCGTTCGCATGGTGTGGCAGGTCGTCCCCGTCCATGGTGGTCAGGATCATTGCCCCGCCAGAAATGATGTTTTTGATCACAAATGGTCCTTCGTAAGTAGGAGTCCACTTTCCCCTGGGATCACTTTGCGGTAAGATAATCCGCTTGATTACAAGATCTCCAACTTGATATACTTGTCTCTTGACTTTCTTGTTGAAAGCCTTGATCATCCGTTTTTGATACGTCTGACCATGAAAAACAGTAGTAAGTCGCTTTTCGTCAATCAAATTAAGTTGATCAAGCCGGGTCTGAATCCAATCGTCTTTGTTCAAACCAGCGTCCTTCATGATTCTTAAAGAAGAAATCTGAACTTCTATAGGTAAAACAGCTTACATGCCGTATACCAAAGAGAAAGGTGTTGCCACAGTTGATGTTCGTTCCGTGGTATGGTACCCATGTAGAGCAAACGGTAACATCCCATGCCAGTCCTTATAGGTGACTGTCATCTTTTGAATGATCTTCTTGATATTTTTGTTTGCGGCTTCAACAACACCGTTCATCTTCGGCCGATAGGGAGATGAATTGTGATGATAAATCTTAAACTTCTCGGACAGAGCGGTAATCATAGTGTTGTTCAGGTTTGTACCGTTGTCTGTAATGATTCGGTCAGGAATACCGTACCAGCAAATGAGGTTCTGTTTGATGAAACGGGCAACCATATTCTTTGTAACAGAGGCGAAGGAAGCTGCTTCGACCCATTTGGTAAAGTAATCAATAGCCACCAGGATGAAGCGATGCCCATTGGATGTTGTAGGCATGATCTCTCCAATCATGTCAATGCCCCACATTGCGAATGGCCAGGGAGCTATTAGGACGTTGAGAGGAACCGGATGGATATGCACCTTGTCAGCATAAACTTGGCATTTGTGACAAGTATGGGAATGTTGATGACAATCAGCTTCCATGGTAGACCAGTAGTAGCCTGCCCTTAGAATCTTCTTAGCCATCGTATGTCCGCTTAAGTGGGTGCCAAAGGTGCCACTATGTATTTCAGTCATGATCAACTTTGCTTCAACCTTGTCCACCCAACGAAGTAGAATACAATCATGGCTACGCTTATAAAGGATACCATTGCTTAGGAAGAACTTGGAAGCAAACTTCCTTAGGAATTTTTTTTCATTGACGGAAGCTCCTTCAGGGTACTCTCGAGTCTGGAGATACCTTTTGATTTCATGGAACCAGGGTTATTCCACTACTTCTTCGGTATTAATCTAATGACAGTGCGCAGGTTCGTCCATTCGCTCGATGGTGATTTGGGGAGCCTCATTATCCCAGTTGAGTTTAAACATGGAAGACATTGTAGCCAAAGCATCTGCTAGCTGGTTTTCTTCTCGCGGGAAGTGTTCGAAGATAATTTGCTCGAAATGAGGTAACAATGTCAGGACATGTTCTTTGTATGGGATGAGGTTAGGATGTTTAGTGTCCCACTCTCCTTTGATTTGACTGATAACCAAAGCTGAGTCTCCAAATACCACCAAAGATTTGATTCCCAAGTCAATTGCGACTTTAAGACCAAAGATGCAAGCTTCATACTCAGCCATGTTGTTGGTGCAACTGAAACAGAGTCTAGCAGTAAAGGGTGTATGGCAACCTTCTGGAGAGATAAGTACTGTGCCGATACCGTTGCCAAGTGCATTTGAAGCGCCATCAAAGTACAGGGTCCATCGGGATCCTTGTTCAGGTTCGTCATACGGTCCGTTAACTTCAATTTCATCCAATGTCATAATGTCCTCGTCAGGGAAATCGAATCTCATATATTGGTAATCTTCGACGGCTTGATGAGCTAGATGGTCAACTAGTACACTCCCTTTTATAGATTTTTGCGTAGTATAATGGATATCATACTCAGTCAAGATCATTTTCCATCTAGCAATTCTTCCAGATAAAGCAGGCTTCTCGAAGATATACTTAATTGGATCCATCTTGGAAATCAGCAAAGTGGTATGAGTCAACATATACTGTCTTAGCCGGCGAGCAACCCATACCAAAGCGTGTCAAGTTTTCTCGAGCAGTGAGTAGCGAGTCTCACAGTCGGTAAACTTTTTGCTAAGGTAATAAATTGCATGCTCTTTTCGTCTAGACTCGTCATGTTGGCCTAGTACGCACCCCATTGAATTATCCAAAACAGTCAGGTACATGATTAACGGTCTTCCTTCGACGGGTGGCATCAGAATAGGAGGTTCCAGCAAATATTCCTTGATCTTATCAAAAGCAACTTGACAATCATTGTTCCATTCAAACACCTAATCTTTCTTCAATAGCTTGAAGATTGACTCACAGGTAGATGTTAGGTGAGATATGAACCTCGCAATATAGTTTAAGCGTCCCAAGAAACCTCTAACCTCCTTTTCAGTGCGGGGGGCAGGCATTTCTTGTATAGCCTTGACTTTAGCAGGATCAAACTCTATCCCTTTGTTGCTAACAATAAATCCCAAAAGTTTACCAGACCTGACTCCAAAAGTGCACTTGCTTGAGTTCAGTCTGAGCTTATACTCCTTCAATCTGACAAACAACTTTTGCAGATGATCAAGGTGTTCTTCTTCTATCTGTGATCGGGCTATCATGTCGTCTATGTAGACTTCAATCTCATGATGTATCATATCATGAAACAAAGCTACCATGGCGCGTTGGTAGGTTGCCCCTGCATTCTTCAGTCCGAATGGCATCACTTTATAGAAGAAGGTACCCCATTGCATGACAAAAGTAGTTTTCTCCATGTCCTCGGGGGCCATTTTGATCTGGTTGTATCCCGAGAATCCGTCCATGAAGGAAAATACCTTGTGTTGAGCTGTGTTGTCAACCAAGATGTCGATGTATGGCAGTGGAAAATCATCTTAGGGCTAACCCAGTTTAAGTCTCGATAATCCACACACATTCTGACTTTGCCGTCCTTTTTGGGCACGGGCACAATGTTAGCAACCCATTGTGGATAGGAAGTAACAGCCAGAAAGCCAGCGTTGAATTGCTTCATTACCTCAGCTTTGATCTTCTCAGACATGTCGGGCCTCATTCGGCGGACCTTTTGCTTGATCGATGGACAGTCTTCTCTTGTAGGGAGATGGTGAACCACGATATCTGTGTCCAATCCTGGCATGTCTTCATAAGACCAGGTGAAGATTTCAACATACTCGTTCAACAACTGCACTAAGCACTCTTTGACACTTGGTTCCAGGTTGGCACCCACTTTTACTTCTTTTCCTGTCTTCTTCTGTCCCCAAATTGATGGTTTCTAGCAACTCTTCATGGGGAAGAATAGCCCTCTCTTCTTGTTGTAGAAGCCTGGCTAACTCTCCCAGCACTTCACAGTCTTCGTCAACTTCGTACTCAGCATGATTGACCAAATCTTCAGAGTTATCGAAGGCTAAAGCAGAATGGTCACCCATGGAATCCGGAGTGGATGGGTACCTGCATTTGTGAGTGTGAGTGTGTGTAAAGGATAGCCATCCTTAAACTAAACAAAAATGCAAAAGGAAAGAAAATAAACATAATAGTTTATAGATGAAAGCGTCCAATGATTCATTAAAACATGGCATATAATAATGAAGAAAATCGAGCCCTTACAAATGGACCTATGCGTAAGGTGAAAATAGTGTACTAATTATTTTAGTTATTACATACTAAAATAAGAAATTGTTCAAAGATAACATTACTGGTTGATGAAGGTGATGGGAATAAAATCCTTTGCTTCCCAGTTGCTTAAACCCCCTTCGACGGTCGGAAAGATCCAACCCTCAAAGTGGCCCTCTTCATTTTCATCTTCTACAGCATTGATTCCATGGTGAGTGATCTTGACGGGTGGTCCTCCAGCCTTGGAGCGACGCATAGCCTTTTGTCCTGCAGTAGTAAACCCTAACCCAAATTTGTCCGTCTTATGGGGAAAATCAGGCAGTTGCCCCCATATTGTGCTCTTTCCTTCTTTGACTGCAGCCTTTGCATCCTTGAGAGATGCCATCCTAGATACATGCTTGGGAACGGTAGGCACCTCAACCATTGTCTTTGCAACTGCTACCTCAGGAGAAACTTCCTCAAAATGTTGGAAAGGCGTTTCGATGAACTCGCCATCCACCTCCACATAGAGGAAGGAATTGAGATGACTTATCATGTACTCTTCCTCGCTGTGCACCATTATAATCTTACCCTTAACAGGATATTTCAGCATTTGGTGCAAAGAGGAGGTAACTGCCCCAGCATAATGGATCCACGGTCTTCCTAACAAACACGAGTATGATGGACGGATGTCCATCACATAAAAGGTGGAATTGAAAACTTATGTGCCTACTTTGATAGGAATGTCAACCTCTCTGTGAACCATTCTTTTGGACCCATCAAAGGCCCTAACAACGATGTTACTAGGTTTGAGGGTCAATCCTTCGCAGTCCAAACGGTCTAAGGCTTTCTTCGGCAGCACATTCAAGGAAGAACCAGTATCAACTAAGACATGGGCGAGGGTGCTTCCCCTGCACTCCACTGAGACATGTAGCGCGTTGTTGTGTTTCCTTCCTTTGGGAGTCAAGTCAGTATCGGAAAAACCCAGGCCATTATCAGCAATTAGGTTGGCCACGCACTCTTGAAATTGGTCAGCCGAGGTTTCTTTAGGCACATGTGCCTTATTTAAGAATTTGATCAGGGCCTTAGCATGGGCATTAGTGCAGAGTAGAAGAGCCAACATTGAAATTTTAGAAGGGGTCTGCCCTAGCTGTTCCACGACGTCGTAGTCACTCTTTCTGATTATTTTCAAGATTTCATCCATTTCTTTCTGAGTGGTTTCGGGGATAACCACAACATGATCCTTCTTCCTGACAGGCGCTTCTAGTATCCCCTTACCCTTATTGGTAGTATCAGCAGATGGTCTTACTTCAGGAGTATCCAATTCTTCAATCATCGGGCCTTGCACAGATGGCCTAACAGGTACAGGAGCTTTTGAGGGTCCGAAGACTGCTCGAGGGGGAGCAATCTCCGGAGAAAAAATCTGTCCGCTGCGGGTTATCTTGCTTGTTCCCGCAATGTTTCCAATATCAGGGTTTTCTTCTTCAGAATTCTCTTGGACTGCTTCGATTTTTTTGATACCATGATAGAAGATTTCTCCTCCATAGTTCCATGGTATCGTTTTGCTGGATTGGTACGGGACAAGTCCCGGCATGGTGATCTTTAAAGGTACACATTCAGAGTTGGGTGTAATCCTGACAGGCCTTTTGCAAGCCTTGGGAGGATTTTCGGAAATGGTTATGATTGCGATATCGTTGGTTGAAGTAGCAAAAGTATCAGGAGTAACAGGGTTGAAGGTATCAATATGGGTTTTCTGGAAAAGTATCTCTTGGGTATCCATCAGGCGTTAGACACCTGACTTCAACATTGGGCAATCACCTCGTATGTTCAAACAAAAATAGCAGTCTTTACCACAACAAGGAAAGATCCTGGCTCTCAACAAATTCTCTTTAATTACAAGTAACAATGTCAACAGGTCAACAACATCAGTAACATGGAGGTCCTCCATAACAGCATGAACATTATTACCGTTCTTGGGCATCAGAGCCTAAATCACATTGGGCTTCTCAGGAGCATCAAATTCTACTTCCTTGGCGTCGATTAAGTCCTGGATTTTGTTTTTGAGGGCCCAACAGTCGTTGGTGTCATGCCCTGCACTGTCTGAATGGTAGGCACATTCTGCATTGGGATGATAATGTGGAGAAGTGGTGTTTGCACTCTTAGGTGCCTCTCTCAAATTAGCAAGGTTTAATTTCAGAAGATGTGGAAGGATCTGAGCGGATGTCATATTTATCGGAGTATATTGTCGTGGTGGCCTTTGCTGATAGGTTATGGGCTAATCATTCCTCGGTTGACTGTTTCTAGGCCGGTCGGATGCGGGCTTCTGAATTAATATGGCCCCCACTGTTGGCCGACGTTCCTCTCTTTCCCGACTTCTCTGGGTGTAAACAGCAGAGCTCTATTTCTTAGCCGGGAAGGTCTTCTTCATAATGGTGGACGCGGAGTCATCTTTTTGAATCATTCCACTTTTAATACCGGCCTCGACCCTTTCACCGGTCAAAATTAGTTCAGTGAACCCTGCGGAGGAACTTCCTATTAAATGATTGAAGAAAGGACCATACAGGGTCCCCAGAAACATGTCAACTAACTCCCTATCTGACAAAGGTGGTTGCACCCTTCCAGCCAGATCACGCCACTTCTGGGCATACTCTTTAAATCCTTCATTGGAAGCCATCCCCGTACTTTATAGCTGAGTACGAGTGGGAGCCAAATCAGCATTGTATTGGTATTGACGATAAAAAGCGGCAGCTAAGTCTTCCCAATTGTGAACCTCTAATCTCTCGAGTTGATAGAACCAGTCCAACTGTGTGCCAGACAAACTATCTTGGAAAAAGTGTACCTAGAGGTTTTTATCAGACGAGTGGGGTTGGATCTTTCTGACATACGATCTCAGGTGCATCTTCTGACATGACATACCATCGTACTTAGCGAATGTGGGCACTTTGAATTTGGGAGGAATGACGATCCCAACAATCAATCCCAGCTCTTCGAAATCCAGCCCGGGAACTCTTTGCACTTCCATGGCTGCTAACCGCTCTTCCAGATTTTTATACCTGTCGTCTGCAAGAGGGTATTGCTGCTCGGAGTAATCTTCATCCTCTTCAACCTCTTCCTCTTCAACCTCAGACTCAGAGGGTACTGCAGCTCCTTTTCCTTTGCCGGTCCCTTCATCAGACGTCGAGGGGAACTCCAGAACTCTCCTAGCTTCATTCTCAAATCTTCTTCCCAGTGTAGCTACCTCGACTCTTTTCTTTTTCTTTTTTCCTTTTTCCTGCTCTTTCTTCTCTAACAGTGCTTTAAGATCCTATTGACCCTTTGCCAAAGTCATGAGGAGTTGTTGGAATTGTGAATTTTGTGCTTGCAGATCTTTGACCGTCTGCTCAATATCCATCTTGCTGAAATAAACAGCAGAAAGATAAGGAAACCTGGTGTGAAGACCTGTTTATGCATATGATGAATGATATGTTTATTCATGCAATGAATCCAAGGATTTAGAAATTCAAAGTTATTGCAGACAAAAGAACACACGTCATATTAATAAGAAGAATTTTATCAGTACATAAATACCCCATGGGCCAAATATTACAAAGCTTCTTAAGGTAAAAAGACGTTACGCATCCTCTTTGGTGCGATGTAAGTGTTAAGAGTCTCCTCTTCGTGAAGTCGGCGGGTAAGCTCCAAAACCTTCTTCTCACTGGCATAGAAGCTGGCTTTAAAAGTGTTTCGTTCTTCTTTGAGTTGGATCCAACTCTTTTGCAATTCTTCCAATGATGTTGGCATGTCTGGATGTAGGAGGGTGTATAGAACTTCTCCTTCCCTAACAGGCTCTTTAATCACGGGGAGAATGTGGGGGTAAGGCATCATAAGACTCTGGGCGCGTGTTCGTACCCACTTGAGGTAAGGCTCCAGAGGGATCGAATTCTTGTGCCCCAGTGTCTTACTATCCACCTTGTTGGGCATCCTCTAAGCTCTGATGAACCTTTGTCGAAGTCCTTGCGCATCATTGTTGAAGTAAAAAACTAGGTCAGGAATCAGCATATCATGAGGGCCATCCCTCCTAGCATATCCAAACTGCCTCAGAGCTAAGCAAGGGTTGTAGGTAATGCCTCCCCTAATGCCAAGTAGAGGGATATTAGGGAATTCCCCATAACGATCAATGATGATGACATTTTCTCTGGACCGAGAACACCAATGGACATCAGAGTGTGTGAGAGTCATTAACCGTTGTGACCACCTTAAACCTTGCTCGTTCTTCAAAACTGATTGTGGAAGGTGAGAAATAAACCACCTTTCTAGGAGAGCAGTACAGCACATGAGAACACCTCTTTTCCTCATTGTTCGTATGTAAAATGAGTGTAGGATTTCCCCAAGTAATGTAGGCACAGGATTCCGAGACATGAAAATCTTGACAGCATTCACGTCTATAAGCTGATCAGGGTTTGGGAACAAGACCAACCCATTAATGAGTAGTGCTACAATCTCCTCAAAGGCTTGTAGATCTAGAGAATTCCAGCAGTCTTGTACCTTCTCAAATAGAAACTTTTACAAGAAACCCTTGACACCACTTCTGGTTTCCCAATGTCCTTTGATATCAGATGGTTGCAAGTGTAAGGCTTGAGCAACATCTTCAGGCTTTGGTTCTTTTTCCGTACCGTTGTAGGGTAATTGATGAAGAATAGGAATCCTCAAGAGTTGAGAAAATTCCTCCAAAGTAGGTACTAGTTGGTAATCAGGGAATGTGAAACAGTGGTGTAGGGGGTCAAAGAACTGGAAGATGACTTTCACCATGTCTTCTTCAATGTTGGAGTTGACCAAGTTGAGAAGTCTACCATGTCTTTCACTGAAGAGAGAATTCTCCGGAATCCTAGAAGTAAGCTCCTTGAGTTGAGGAGGGATTCTCACAAGGTTGACTTGTATTGTTTTCCTGCGAAGAGATTCCATGACCTACAAAACAGGAACAAAGATGAAGATCCAAACCCTTGAAATAGTTAGTGGATGCAAATGATGCTTCATGATGTTCATGATGTATGCACAAGCATATGTACAATCAAATCACACAAGATCCTAGTTTCAGGCTTGCATGGGGTTTCATAGGTAAGTACCCTCTTGAAGTTCGTTGGCTCAACCTGTCCTATAAATAGTAACCAGGTTCTAAGGGGCTCAATATCACTGGATTATTTTCTGTGTTCATTGTTTCGGTTTAGCCACTTAATTGGCGACCGAAATATTCCAAGAAAACAACCCTCAATGAGTGTTGTATCGAGTATCTACCAACTTCGGACTGTACCAAAGTCGGTCATCTCACTACTCCTAAAAAAAGGCCAAGATGGTCAAGTAAGGTTCTAAGAGTTCATTAGTGCTTCATGACATCACTCAGCGGCCCCGTATTCTCTTTGATTGACTCAAAGGCTACTGGTACCCACAAATATGTCGCACTAATATAGCTATTTCCTCAACCGTGTCGGTATACCCCGCACAGTTTCCACAACGTATTGCTATTTACCTATGAATGTTTCCCCAAATCCGGGTAGAGGATTTCAAGCCCAAAAAAAAGAACCAAATGTAAAGCAATCAAGGCAAATGAGGTAATCATGCAAAGGTGATCTAGAAACCCTAAGGTAACCCCACTTTTAGAATTTATCCCCAGCAGAGTCGCCAGTTCTGTGATACGGTGGGAGAACTGACTTGAGGTTTTGCGTTTGTTTTCGCACTTGTTCGGTTTAGCAAGAGTCGCCACCGACTTTTTATTTTATCCTAAGGAAAGGTCAAAAAGCACAGGAAAGACCTTTGAGATGTTTTCTTGGGTTCGGGGGGTAGATTATGAAAAGGTAAGGTGCTAGCACCCTTTTCATCCATGGTTATCCATGGGCTCTTAGTTACTTGTTTTAGATCACTTGCCTTTGCTTTTAAATTGTTTGAAATGGTGCTTTGTGTGTGGTTTTTGAAAATGTTTTGAAAAAGATGCCTTGTCTAGGAAACCTTTGTAATGATTCTTGTTTGAATATATACAACAGTGTGTGTCTTTTTGAAAATATATTCCAATGTTTTGAAAGTTGTTTTGAAGTTGTGTTGTGAAGTGTGTTTGAAAATGGCAAGGATTTTTTGCAAGATTTTTGACCAAGTAACTAAGAGTTGTCTACCCTATTTTACTCAAAGATCTTTCTTATGTTTTTAACCCTTTTTAACAATGTTATTTCGCCATTGTATTTGGTGAACAACCTTGTATTAGGATGTTAAACGGGACAGGCGCGGGTCATCGCATACAATCGTTGAAAGCAACTTTGTGAGACTCTCTAGCAATTTTGTAAGGGACGAGATCGTTTTATCGAAGGTAACATCGAGTGTCATCGAGGGACTACGATCTTTGTTTATCGAAGGGGCATTTGCTAGAGTGTCATACTCGAGGGACATGATTGCATTTTCCGAGGCAACAAGCGAGGTTACCCTAGAGGTGCAAGTGTGAATGGTGTTTGTCATATTCATGCATTTATCTTTGTATTAGGTCATCTAGCGATTGATTTTAGATTTTCACATACAAACCCTAATCTTTAATCATGGCATATTTAAAAAGCATAAAGTGCGAGAATTAAATCCTAAGCTATTACAAAAGAGTATCCGGGGATGGGGGTACAAATTATTTACAAATGGGGATGAGTCTTATCAGAATAATGTCCCAAATGTTATGGGTTACAACCAAATTGAATCGACGCAATTCAAATATTAACAGATTATAAGATAAAGAAAATCAGAGAAATATGAGATGTATGTATTTATTTACAAATGATCAAATAAAATATTAACCTAGGAAAGATTAAGTATAATTATTATTTATTGTATTTTTTATGAATTATGTAAATAAAGAGTTTTAAAGAAAAGAAAAATTATTTAAGTTTGAAGTTCCATTATTTATGTATTTTTTGTTTTATTAAATGAAAACAAAATTAATTAAACTAAACTAAACTGTTTTTTTTTGGTGGTATTTTAATGATGTTAATCAAGATTAATAAAGAAATAATTATCTCAAAAAAGAAAATGAACAGAATTTAATTAGTGTTATTAACTAAAAAAAAACTAATTAAGATTAAGTAGCAAAATTTGTTAAGTTTATGAAAAGATTTTTAGGAAATTAAGCTTAAAATGGATTTAGGCCAAAAATAAAAAAAGAACAAGATTCAGGGGAGGGGGTGTGCGTCAGGACATGATGCTGGGCTTTATGTTTTGTTTGGGCGAAGGCCCATATGGGTGTTTGAACAAGTTTTGTTACGGTTGGTGTTTTGTTGGTTCAGAAGCTAGGGTTTGGCTTTGGTACAGCGGCGCCTCCTTTCATCTTCTTCGTTCTCTCTTCCTCGTTCTCAGCCATGGACAACAGATATCCTCTCCCCTCGCCTTAGCCACCGGAGCATCGCCTCCATCCACCTCTTTCCTTCCCTTTGCAGTGGTTTAGGGTTCTCGCTTCGTGACGGTACGATTTTTTAACCTTTGTTTTAGGGTTTTGTGATATTATGCTTTCATCTTGCTTGATCACTACATGCGAGTTTTAATCCATGTTTCTTTTGATATTTACATGTAGTAGAAGTTTTGAGAGATGTACCTTGGCGTTTTGTTCTGTAATTTGAAGGAGAAGGAGGGTGAGTTGGCCGGCGGCGCTTCCAGGAGGCTAGGCGAAGGAAGAGCGTGACGATTGCGTAGGCTCTTCTGGTATTTCGTATCTTTTGACTTCTCTTTGAATGTTTGATGATTCGTTGATGATGAATGTTTTCTGAGACTAATCTTGCTTGTTGTTCTGATTTGAGCTGATGATGCTTGATAATGATGAACTTGTTTGTTCTTTTGCTTCTACACTTTTCCTCTCTTTGGTTTTGTCAATGATGATGATTTTCTGAGACCATTGTGGTCGCTTTTAAACTCTTCCTATTTCTGGTTTTGTCAATGATGCACAATACCTCTGAGATTTTTTGTTGGTGATGTTTGGTGATGACGAGCTTGTTCTGAAAAATAGCTTCTGAACCTAGTTTGATGATAATGAGCTTTGCTTCTGAACTTTTGCTTATTTTTTTGTTGATTCGGTGAAACTAGACTATGTTTGCAGTTTTGGAAGCAAGCTTGAGTGTTTGTTTCATGTTTTGGAAATTTGCAGATTTGCTTTGGGTTTGTAAGTTTTACTTGCAGGTTTTTTGTTGTTTGAGCTTGTAGTTGGGCCTGAGTAGTTGTAATGCAAGCTTGAATAGTTTTGCAAACTGGTAATGCAGGTCTGCAAGCTTTGGCTTGCTTGAAGTTCAGGCAAGTTTGTTGTTTACAGGTTGGGAAGTTTGTTGTGTGGAGAAGGCAGCCTTGCTGTTTTTGTGAGGCAGTTTGGACTTGTTTGGATTTTGTTCTTACAGGTTTGTTGACTGTAGTTTGGAAAATGTTGCAGGCTGTTTATTTGGCCTGTGAACAGGTTTTCTTGTTTTGAGAACATGTTTTTGTTTGAGTTGGCTTAGGCTTGAGTGTTTGCTAGCAGGTTATGCTGTTTAATCAGGTTTGTTGTTAGTTTTGGAAGGCAGGCTACAGGTTTTGAGCTTGTTGTAGTTTTTGGCTTTTGGTAAGCAGGCTGAATGAGTTTTTAGGCAGGCTTCAGGTTTCAAAGTTTTAGCTTGCTGTTTGGTTGTGTTGAGAAGGCAGGCTTTCAGGTTTTGGAAAACTGGCATGAGTTGTTTTTTTTTTGCTCTCTTGTTCTTGTGTTGGACTGTTAGACTGTTATATTGTTATATATTTTCTTTTGTTCCTCTTATCTTCCTTTTACAGCCTGCCAAAACTGCAAACTGCAAAACCTAATCACTAGGTTCTTTCTTTCCTCTCTCCATAAGCATTTTTAATTTCTTATTATCTTTTTTATTCTGAAAAATTGGGCTGTCTAGAAAATGATGAAAAAGCATCTTTGACAAGTTTTGACTTGTCAAACAAATTACTTCTTGCTGTCTTGCTTTTTGTCTGTTGTATTGCTGTTTTCATGCTGCATTACCATTTTTATCAATTATGTCTTGTAACTTGGTTGTGGGCAATTTTGTACTGTAGCTGAATATGGGACTTTACTTGCTGCTGAGTTTATTCCTTTGCTTGACTTACCCTGGCAGTTTTGGCACCTGTTAGTCTCTTTGAATTTGTACTACAGTTTTCTTGGTTAACGTAGCTTGGCACTTAGTTTGTAATTCAGTTTGCTTGGTTAATGCAGCTTGGAACTTTTTGTACTTGACCCATATTTTTACATTTAGTTTGACATGCTTGCATTTATATTTTATTTTTCTTTCTGTGAACCGAGAAGAGTGATCTTCTTGTGATTTGCAAGGAGAAAAATAAAGTGTGACGAAAAATAGGCAATATGATTCTAGACGGCCAATTTTAATGATGATTTGTTTTTTCTTTTCATTTAAAAAATATCTTGTGTTGATTTTCTTTTCTTCTCTTTTCAGGTAGGTACCAGTTGAATAATGGAAGAAGCAGTAGAAGTAGAAGTCAAAGATCTCAAGAGATTTAGGCTTAGATTTATTATATCTTTTTTCATTTATTGTAAATAAATATTATTGTAAACACTGTAAATTATAAATTAACAACATTCGAATAAGATTTATAACAATATTTGAAATAAATAAATAAAAAAGTCTTTGTCAAATAAGAATTTTCTACTGTCAAATATTCCATTCTTTCCCTTGTATTGTCTATTTAATTATTTAAGTCTCTTAAATTAAAATAACTGGAAATGCATCCCAATAACTTTAATCCAGATGAAATAAATAATCAACAAACTTTGTTGTCTCGCAATCTCGCATTAATCACAATACACCTGGCATAATTAACCATTCTTTGTACAGTTAAACAAACAAAGCGTTCCAATAAACGATAAACCTTTTACTCCAAATAATCAAGAAGATACCTTAATGCTCCAAACAAAAGTCTCAGCTCTTATCCAAGATAATTGGGTTTTGAGGAACAACCAGTAATCTTGAACAAGCATGAAAATAATGTAACTTTTAACTGAATATCTGAGGATCCAGTTTTTTCTGAGAAATGCGAGCGAAAAACCCTAATTCTGGATTGACTGATAAAGAAAAGTCTGTTTGACTGATTCTTGAGCCAATCTCAAAAATCAGAGAAAACCCTGGGGTTGTGATTTCTTGTGAAAAAGGGAGGGCAAATTTTGGGGTATAACACCTAGCATTGTCTTTGATTTCCAAGGGGATAGTGACGAGCAACGCCGCAGATTCATAAGAGCTTGGGATAGAGTACACAGGTCTGATCCACACGAGCTGGGTGCGAAGACTTCTCTACCAATGGAGCCATATCTCCGATGGGTTCGTATCCGTGCCCAAAAGTTGGGAATGCCCTATGAAGCTGTCTTGCCTATCATTGTTGAAGTTGCTGATGAAGAGGGGGTTCCTCCTACCATTCTCCACCCTTACATGCCTACTGACATTTGGGCATTGAAGAGGTCCTGGATGCAGCTAAGAGAAGAGCGGGATACTTACCGAGAAAAGTATCACGAGCAAGAGCAGAAGATTCAGTTGACTAGGCAGTTGGAAAACGAGCGGATCCTCAAGGACTATGTCCCCGCCAACAAGAAGTGACCATGGGAGCACTAATTATCTTTTTGATTATTTCCAGTTTTGATTTACTTTTCAGTTTTTCTTTCTTGTAACGCCTTAAAGGCATCTGTTGAACAATTGATTTCAAGCTTATCTAATAAAACTGTGTTTCATTTCTTGTTTACGAATTTGAATCTCTCGACGTCTTTGAAATCATAACATGCGCATTTCATTCCATGCACCTCATAACAAGTACCCTTACAGGTTTTTCTCATCTTCTTTGCTGTCTATTTCAGCATCATGTCTTCTGAACCATCAACTGAACAAGCAATCAAGGCTCTACAGGCTCAAAACGCCCAATTCCAATATTTTTTCACGAATTTGGCTAAGGGTCAGTGTGATCGGTGGATCTGGAACTGACTGTTTAACGCTGGTTCACGAAATGTCGCGGAAGCAAGAGTCGCCACCGTCTTTTATTTTCTCCAAATGGAAAGGACAAAAGCACAGAAAAATTCCTTAAAGAGATTGCTCTCGGTTCGGGAGGTAGATTATAGAAAGGGAAGGTGTTAGCACCCTTTCTATCCATGGTTATCCATGGGCTCTTAGATACTTGCTCATTGTGTTTTCAAAAATGGTTTGTTTGCTTTTCAACTGTGGGTTTTAAAAAGTTTCTTTGAAAATTCCAGTTCGACTCTTGTATCGGTCCTCAAGAGTGTTTGAAAAGTTGCTTTCGAAAGCTTTTTGAAAAGGTGTCGGTGTGAAAAGTATTTTTGGTTTGTTTTGAAATTATAGCAAGTATCTAGAGTCATCTACCTACCCTAAGGAATTCTTCTGTGTAGATGTCCTTTAAAGTAGTGCCATCCCACCATTGAGAGGTAGGTAGCACCACCGTTGGAGGTGTTCGGGTCAATTCGAGGTTTGGGACATGGTGATCACCAGAGCAATGGGAAGACACCTTAGAAGCTACCCTCATGCCAGGTTCCCGGATCATGAGGACTTACTAAGACATCCTCTACTCGACGATCACCTTTCGAGGCAAGGCAACAGTGAGGCGTACCCTAGGGGTGGTGTGTGCGATTTGTGTGTCGTTTTCATTTGCATTTGTCTTGTCATGTTATCGGTGTTCTACGCTTGTTTTTATTTAAGGCCATTCATTCTTGCATGCTTTGTTTAACAGTTAAAATATTTGCGGTAAAGTAAATTCTAAACTATTACAAATGGCGCGGGTCCACATCGCCAAAATTAAACCGGACCCGATTTGACAGAAAAGTAAAGAATTAACAGTGCGAGAAGTAATTACAAGGCTTCGGGAGAGGTACATAATTATTTAAATGACATAAAATAAATATGCGAAATTAAATCGAAACGAGGGCGTTGGACCCTTTTTGCAAAATATTAAAATTACATGAATTAATTAATTTAAGAAAAGAAATTGTTTTTTTGTTTTTTAGTATTTTTATGAATTTTAAGATTTAATAGAAAAAAGAAAGAATTAATTAAAATTTAAATGAGATGCAAACCCTAATTCTAATTATTTTAATTTATTAAGAAAACATGAAACTTTAACCTAATTTAAGCCCTACTTAATTTACATGCAAATTTGATTATAAAAATAAATAAAATAATATTATTGTGAGAAAGAAAAAATTAAAAGGAATGAAAATTATCAATTAAACCTAGTTCTACATTTTTAGATTTTTTTATTTAAAAGGAATTAAAATTAAAACCCTAATTTAACTAAATACAATTATATACAAATATTTACAAGAAGATATTAAAATAAAATATTTATTATGTTTTTTTGTCTTTTCTGATTTTTTTATGATGTTTTTATACTTTTGTGAGAATAATTAATTAAATTAAACAAATAAAGAAAATAAAACAATAATTAAGAAAAATATGGAAAATTGCAAACCAGGGGGGGGGGTATCAGTCCCAATATGGAGGTTTCCTTTAGAAATCCAAGCCCAACAGGACATTGATCCGTTTGACCTTTGCCACTAGCGTGTAGCGACGTTGACCTGGGCATAGCGTGTTCTTTGAATCCACGCCTTTGATCTGGTTCTAACGTGCACGTGGGTGGATAGATGATGAGGTGCATGGTGCGCTTTGAACGTTAGCGCTGCATAGGAATTGTTATGGAAAAATAATATTGAAATAATGCAGACCTGGGACTCGAACCCAGGTCTTGGATGTTGAAGCAACCAACGCTTGCCAGCTGAGCCACTGAATCCATTTGTTAAATAAATAAACAACAAATAATATAAAAGAAACAAAACGTTAGTGGTTCAAACGCGCGAAATATTTAAACGCTCCAATCAAACCTCTCCACCTAATCATCTTCTTCGTGGCCCTTTTTTATTTTTCTGAAACAAATACATTAAGCCACGGTTTTTTAACTGTTCTCCTAGGCACACTTTGGAAAAATAGCGATTAAGCCTAGGAGGTCCATAAATTAGGCGCGAGTATGGCATCTTCTTCGTCCAGTCATGATGATCCTAATGGTGGTGGCCTTGAGTCCTAATTTTTCCTTTTTGCAAAAGCCCCAATTTCCAACCCTGTAAACCCTAGAAATCGAACATGGTACAATCGCGTATAGCAAATAAAAAGACAATTAAATGCATTGGTTAGCTTCAGAATCAAATGAGGAATAAGAATCCATGAATAAAATGTTATGAAAGTGCATAGAATGCAAAACACGATAATGGAAAAAAATGGCAAAAGAGTGACTTCTGTACAGCGTTTCAAGAGACTATCTTTGATGCTTTTGATTGGAATATGTCCAGTAGTCTCCAAGGAAGCTATTGGAATAAAAATTCTGCCTTGAATCGCCCTAGAAGAGAGTTTTCAGATTTGAGTTTCTTCACCAAAATTTCAAGTTTGTCAATGGCCTTTGAGCGCAGCTTAGTGTCTCTATGCATTAGGGTTATGATCATGCTTATGTACTGAGTGTATTAGGTCAACAATATTGATCCAAATCTCTTGTATTCATGAATTGAAGATTTGATTTTTTAAGGATCTTTTTTCAATCTTTTTCAAGTGTTCTTTGTTCTCAATCATGCCAATCAATCCAAATCTTTACTAATTTGCATATGCACGAAATATTGATGATATAATGTGCACAAAAAGATTGAAAAAACTTAGGTTAGCATTTTTCATGTATTTATTTTAATTTAAATGAATTATTATTAATAAAAATCCAAATAAATAAATAAAAATGAATAAAAACTTCCCTTTGGGCCAAGTGGTCGTGCACATGTCATGGATGATGAATCATGGAAGAAACATGGGCCCATTAGCAATTTTAGGTCATTTGAAGTAGTGTTGACTTTTCAAAATATCCAAAAATTTCCCAACTTCCACAAGGCATAACTTGCTCAATTTTTAAGCTTTTCTCATGTTCTTGGACATTTTGGAAAGGTCTTTGAGACCTCTAACCAATGCCTTTGGTCCCATGTCATTTTGATTTACCAATCTCAAGTTATGGTCTTTGACTTAAAGTCCCTTTTTGTTGACTTTTGAAAATGACCTATAATGTTGAAATTGATAACTTTTTGTGAGAGCATTTCTTGGACTTGAAGTATGAAGATGAGTTGTAGGAAATGTCTTTCTCTTCAAAATGAGCTTTGGATGGAATTTTTCTGTTAATCCATGTGAAAGTTATGCCCTGGTCAATTTCAGTTGACTTTTTCAGCTGTCCAAATAAGGAAACTTTTGCATGTTTGATGATTTCTGAGCCAAATTTTGAGAATCATGATCAAGCATTGATCAAATGATGTTTGTGACTTCAAAATGATATGTTGACCAAAAATTTGAACTTTTGACTGCCAAATGACCATTTTGCCCCTACAGTTGACTGTAGTGCAATTTAGGGTTTTGACTGTGCAATTTTGAGCTGAATGCCTTGAAACTTGATATGAGGATGCTTGACCATATTTGTAGGTATATGAGACTTGATTGGGCCTTTGAAAACTTCATTTTCTTGATCAGCACACAAACCCTAGTTTTGACTGCATAGGAGACCTTTGCACTGTGCAACCCTTGGGGAATTTTGAGACTTGACTTGGCAATTTCTTGAAGAATATGGGAGGGCAAATTTTGGGGTACAACAGTTGCCCCTGTTCAATCTTCTTAGACCTGAGGATGCAGATTGGCTGACGTGCCCTTCGTAATCCGAGGGTAGAAGATGATTGAACACTAGAGTGCCCAGGAATTTGCGCTCACATGTTAGCAGTGTGATGGGGGGAATGGACTTATAGATGCCATTTGGAGATTGCTGGATAGGATGATGGGCTTATAGATGCCATCTGGATGTTGATCGCGTAAGAGATTCCTTGGCGAGAACCTGCATACCTGCAAAAAGAAAAATGAGTACCTGACATGTTGCAGGATCTGGTTTTCAGATGCTTGGTATAGATGTGTCCTGACTGGTTACAGGAGCTGAGTCTGGAGCTTCAAACGGCGATGAATGAACCAGGGATGGTTACTGCCTTAGCATGAATGGTAAGAGAACCTTGGGCGACTTTAACTTCAACAACGCTCGTTGAGAAAATCTTGGGTGTCTTCTACTGGGATAAGAATCAGGGAGGTCTTAGGGTCGATCTGACTGAACCAGAGAAGGCCTTTGACTGGACAAGAATCAGGGAAATCTTAGGGTCGATTTAACTGAACCGGACAAGGTCTTGGAATATCTTCAACTGGATAAGCATCAGGGAGATCTTAGGGTCGATCTGACTGAACTAGAGAAGGCCTTTGACTGGATAAGAATCAGGAAAATCTTGGGGTCGATTTAACTGAACCGGACAAGGTCTTGAAATATCTTCAACTGGATAAGCATCAGGGAGATCTTAGGGTCGATCTGACTGAACCAGAGAAGGCCTTTGACTGGATAAGCATCAGGAAAATCTTAGGGTCGATTTAACTGAACCGGACAAGGTCTTGAAATATCTTCAACTGGAATAAGTGTCAGAATGTCGCCATATCTGGTTCATATCTGGACTATATCTGGAAGGAAATCTGGAAGCAGCATCAGAACGTCACCATATCTGGGTCATATCTGAAACTATATCTAGAAGGAAATCTGGAAGCAGCATCAGAACGTCACCATATCTGGTTTACATCTGAAACTATATCTAGAAGGAAATCTGGAAGCAGCATCAGAACGTCACCATATCTGGTTTACATCTGAAACTATATCTAGAAGGAAATCTGGAAGCAGCATCAGAACGTCACCATCTCTGGTTTACATCTGAAACTATATCTGGAAGGAAATCTGGAAGCAGTATCAGAACGTCACCATATCTGGTTTACATCTGAAACTATATCTAGAAGGAAATCTGGAAGCAGTATCAGAACGTCACCATCTCTGGGTCATATCTGAAACTATATTGTGATCGGTGGATCTGGAACTGACTGTTTAACGCTGGTTCGCGAAATGTCGCGGAAGCAAGAGTCGCCACCGTCTTTTATTTTCTCCAAATGGAAAGGACAAAAGCACAGAAAAATTCCTTAAAGAGATTGCTCTCGGTTCGGGAGGTAGGTTATAGAAAGGGAAGGTGTTAGCACCCTTTCTATCCATGGTTATCCATGGGCTCTTAGATACTTGCTCACTGTGTTTTCAAAAATGTTTGTTTGCTTTTCAATGTGGGTTTAAAAAAAGTTTCTTTGAAAAATTTCAGTTCGACTCGTACGTCAGAGTGTTTGAAAAATTTGTTTTGAAAGCTTTTGAAAAGTGTCGGTGTGAAAAGATTTTTGTTTGTTTTTGAAGAGAGCAAGTATCCTTGAGAACCTACCTACCCTAAGGAATTTGTCTGTGTAAATGTCCTTTAAAGTAATGCCATCCCACCATTGAGAGGTAGGTAGCACCACCGTTGGAGGTGTTCGGGTCAATTCGAGTTTGTAGGGACATGGTGATCACCAGAGCAATGGGAAGACACCTTAGAAGCTACCCTCATGCCAGGTTCCCGGATCATGAGGACTTACTAAGACATCCTCTACTCGACGACCACCTTTCGAGGCAAGGCATCAGTGAGGCGTACCCTAGGGGTGGTGTGTGCGAATCGTGTGTCGTTTTCATTGATATTTGTCTTTTGTCAGGTCATTGTGATCTACGCTTGATTTTAATTAAGCCCATTCATTCTTGCATGCTTATTTAACAGTTAAAAGTTGCGGGAAAATAAATCTACGACTATTACAAATGGCGCGGGTCCACATCGCCAAAATTAAACCGGACCCGATTTGACGGAAAGTAAATAAAGCAATAAAATAAAAGTGCGAGAAATAAAATCGTTACAACGCTTTGGGAGAATTACATAATTATAATAAACGACATAAAATAAATGCGCGAAATTAAATAAATTACGAACATGGGTGTTGGACCCTTTTGCAAAAAATTTAATAATTAAAATAAGAATGTTTTTTTTTTGGTATTTTGGTGTTTTTTAGGATTTAAGGAGAAAAAAGAATTAATTAAAATTAAAATGAAATGTTAAACCTAATTCTAATTATTTTTAAGTTATTAAGAAAAATATTGAATTTTTAACCTAATTTAAACCTAAATTATTTATATACAATTTAATTATGAAAATAATAAATAAATAAGTATTATGATAAAAAGATAAAATAAATAAATAAATATTATTATTGTAAAAAAGGAAATTAAAAGAAATCAAAATTAACAATTAAACCTAAATTCTATATTTTTGTATTTTTTGTTATTTAAAAGAAATTAAAATTGTAACCTAATTAAACTAAATAATTACATATTAATAAAATAATTTATTATATTTTTATCTTTTTCTGGATTTTTATGATGTTTTTTTATATATTGTAAAAATAATGAATTAAATTAAAACAATAAAACAAATAAAAATAATAATAAAAAAAAGATATGAGAAAAATAAAAACACTTGCAAATCAGGGTGGGGTGTAGTCCCAATATGGAGGTGTAACTTGGAATAGTCTGGCCCATTAAGATTCAAATTTGCTGACTTTTCCAAGCACTATGTGGCATGTTGACTGGGACGTAGGGTGCTCCTTGATTCTTGGCCATTGATCTGATTTCACTAAGCACGTGGACGTCTGGATGATGATGGAACATGGTACGCTTCAGCGTTGTGTCTGCATGGGAACTTATATGGAAAAATAATATGGAATTGTACAGACCTGGGACTCGAACCCAGGTCTTGGACGTTGCAAGCTCAACACCTGTGCCACTACGCCAGTTTGATCACGTTTAACATATAATATCAAATAAATAATATAAAAGAAAACAACGCGTTAGTGGAGAGAAACGCGCCAAATTCAAACCAGCGAATCACTGATTGACACGATGTCATCTTCTTCACGTCCCCTGTAACACAAACTCAAAGGCAACAGTTTTGCACGCGTGGTATTAGGCCGTTTTGGAGAAAATAGCGAATAGCTCAATTCTAAACATAAATTAGGCGCGAGGGTTGGGATTTCTTCGTCTGGATGTGCTCATGCCAATGGTATTACTCCTGAGTCCTAATTTTGCCTTGTTATGAAAGCCCCAAATCGAAAACCTGCAAACCCTAAAAACTGGCCATGGCGAAATTGTATATACAGCATGATAATCAAATTAAATGTGATGGTTAGCTTTAAAACATCACAAAGAACAAGAATCCATAATTAGAATGTCATGATAATGCCTAGAATTGAAAATACGATTTTGCCTTTTTATGAAAAAAAATGGACTTCTGTATACCGATTCCACGCTTGTTGATGGTTGTTCTTGATTGGGGAATGCTCAGTGATGTTTCAGGAAGCTATTGGAATGGAAATTAAGGCTTGAATCCACCTCTAACCACGTTTTCAGAATTGAGTTCTTAAGTGAAATTTTCAAGTTTTGCAAGGGTCTTTGGGCGCAGCTTCAGGTGTCATGCAATTAGGTTTGTGATCCTGCATATGTAGTGAGACAATTAGGTTAAGAAAACTTGATCAAATCCAATGAATTAATGGTTTTTGAATATTTGATTTCAAGGATCTTTTTTGAATCTTTTTTCATGTGTATTTGGTGTCAATTAGCTCAAATCAAACCAAAACTTGCCTAATTAGCATGTGCACGAAATATTGAGTCTAGAATGTGTACAAAAAGATTTTTTAGGTCAAGTTTTATATTTTCCACATATTTATATAATTTAAATGAATTAATATTAATAGAAATTCAAATAAATAAATAAAAAATGAGAAAATACTTCCCTTTGGGCCAAGTGGTCGTGCATATGCTTGGAATGATGAATCATGGAAGAAAAATGGGCCCATTAGCAAATTTAGGTCATTTGAACCATTGTTGACTTTTCAAAATATCCAAAAATTTCCCAACTTCCACAAGGCATAACTTGCTCAATTTTTAAGCTTTTCACATGTTCTTGGACATTTTGGAAAGGCCTTTGAGTCCTCTAACCAATGCCTTTGGTCCCATGTCATTTTGATTTACCAATCTCAAGTTATGGCCTTTGACTTAAAGTCCCTTTTTGTTGACTTTTGAAAATGACCTATAATGTTGAAATTGTTAACTTTTTGTGAGAGCATTTCTTGGACTTGGAATATGAAGATGAATTGTAGGAAATGTCTTTCTCTTCAAAATGAGCTTTGGATGGAATATTTCTGATAATACATGTGAAAGTTATGCCCTGGTCAATTTCAGTTGACTTTTTCAGCTGTCCAAATATAGTAACTTTTGCATCTTTGATGATTTCTGAGCCAAATTTTGAGAATCATGATCAAGCATTGATCAAATGATGTTTGTGGCTTCAAAATGATATGTTGACCAAAAATTTGAACTTTTGACTGTCAAATGACCATTTTACCCCTACAGTTGACTGTAGTGCAATTTAGGGTTTTGACTGTACAATTTTGAGCTGAATGCCTTGAAACTTGATGTGAGGATGCTTGACCATCTTTGTAAGCATATGAGACTTGATTGGGCCTTTGGAAACTTCCTTTTCTTGATCAGAATACAAACCCTAGTTTTGACTGCATAGAAGACAGTTGCACTGCACAACCCTTGGGGAATTTTGTGACTTGGCTTGGCAATTTCTTGAAGAATATGGGAGGGCAAATTTTGGGGTACAACAGTTGCCCCTGTTCAATCTTCTTAGACCTGAGGATGCAGATTGGCTGACGTGCCTTTCGTAATCCGAAGGTGGAAGATGATTGGACACTAGAGTGCCCAGAAATTTGCGCTCACATGTTATCAATGAATGGGGGAATGGGCTTATAGATGCCATTTGGGGGTTGATGAATAGGATGATGGGTTTATAGATGCCATCTGGATGTTGATCGCGTAGGAGATTCCTTAGCGAGAACCTGCATACCTGCAAAAGAAAAATGAGTACCTGACACGTTGCAGGAGTTGATTTTAGATGCTTGGCATAGATATGTCCTGACTGGTTACAGGAGCTGAGTCTGGAGCTTCAAACAGTGATGAAAGAACCAGGGATGGTTACTGCCTTAGCATGAATGATAAGAGAACCTTGGGTGATTTTAACTTCAACAACGCTCGTTGAGAAAAATCTTGGCGGGAATTATCATCTTTGCAGTATCGGGAAGAGAACCATAGGCTATTATAATCTGAAAGGGAATCACCTCACTCGCCGTCGGAGAGGGAATCATAGGAAAAGGAATTGTCACCTCACACACCGTCGGAGAGGGAAACATAAGAGACTATCACCTCACACTCATCGTCGGAGAGGGAAACATCTAAAGAAGGAATTACCACCTCACGCACTTGCCGGAGAGGGGACCATAAGAGACTATCACCTCACACTCATCGTCGGAGAGGGAAACATCTGAAAAAGGAATTACCACCTCACGCACTTGCCAGAGAGGGGACCATAAGAGATTATCACCTCACACTCATCGTCGGAGAGGGAAACATCTGAAGAAGGAATTACCACCTCACGCACTTGCCGGAGAGGGGACCATAAGAGATTATCACCTCACACTCATCGTCGGAGAGGGAAACATCTTGAAAAAGGAATTACCACCTCACGCACTTGTCGGAGAGGGGACCATAAGTTCTGCTGAGTCTTTATCAGAAAATCTGTTGGGAGTCGATTTAGCTGGACTAGAGAAGACCTTGAAATATGTTTGAGCATTTTAACTGCATCTTTCCTGAAAGGTAAAGGTCAGTCATATGCAATGCATGATATGGATCAAGCAATGATGTTCTCAACATAAATGAGATTTGTATGATATGATGCGTCTATGCATGCTAAAATGATGTATATGATGTTTTATGAATGTTTTCGTCTAGGAAAGTAAATCCTTGACGGGTGCCGGGAAGTCGTATCCTGGGCTGATTGTTGAAGAATAGCTTTTGCTTCCGCTGGGGATGATAGTTGCAAGTATACCGGTAGGAGAAGATGACTCCGTTGCGGAATAAACTTGGCGAATGAATGATTCTGCGGGGAGAAAAGATACTCTAGCGACCATGCTGGGAAGCAATACTCTGTGGGGAGAAAAGATACTCTAGCGACCATGCTGGGAAGCAATACTCTGTGGGGAGAGGGACGCCTTGCTGAATCGTTGATAATAGTTTGCTGAGGATGTCTTTGTTGTTGGAAGTGTATATGGACTTCGCTGGGGAAGTTTTGATATGCTGGGGAAGTGATTCCTTTGAATATTGAGATACCGCCGGGGAACAATCTTTAGACCAAGACTGCCGGGGATGCTTGTTGAGAATATGTGCTGCCGGGGAACATTGAGATCTGCTGGAGGATACCCAATCTCTTTTTGATAGTTTTGCTTGGAGAGGAATGTACTGTTTTGCTGAACCACTCTCTGGGGATTTTAGGTATACTGGTCATGCTCTTTAGCTGAACCTACCTTGGTACCTTGGGGGATTGAGCAATTGGATTGTTTAGACAACTCTTTTATTGCCCCTGTTTCTAGTGTCACCTGCAATTAATTCCTTTGTTTCGTATGCAAATATTTATGAGTTAGCAAATTATTGTCAATGCATATATCACAAATTGAACCTTGGACGTTCTTCGCAAAACAAACAGAAAAAGAAAAACACTTGGCACGTTTAACTGAAAATGTATTTGTATTGATTTTGAATGGCCTGAAAATAGGCGTTTTGTGTACAAGAGGCTGACGTCCTAGTAAGAGAACGCCGCCGAACAAGAGAGTTTATACAAATTTTGTACAAAAGAAAATAAAACAGCTGTGTGAAATATGAATGATCCCACTGGGTTTCAACTCTGCTATTGTCTTTATAACTCTGAGCGTCTCATCACTTGATGACCTTGGTTGAAGGTGAAGCTGACTGATCGATGCCGTCTGAACTTGATGTAGATGCCGGATTCTGGATGCAAAGTGATCCAATGAGACATAGTATTACGCTTTTATCCCTAATTTTTGCCTGGACCGCCCTTTCGGGTTTTCAGTCCACCGGGATACCCATTTTTGCCCAAGCCGCCTTTTCAGGTTTTCGACTTGCCGGGTGTACAGATTTTTTCATTTTCATCCCTTCATTTTGCCCGAACCCTTTTGGTTCGACGGGAAGCCCTAATTTTTGCCTAGGCATGTCAGCCTAGCGGGTCTTTTTTCATGCGTAGTATTTTTTAACTATGTCTGCATTGGCGGGGTGAGGAAGGTCGTCACCATCCATGTTGGTTAAGATCATTGCTCCTCCTGAGAACACATGTTTAACCACAAATGGCCCTTCGTACGTAGGGGTCCATTTGCCCCTTGGATCACTCTGAGGAAGGATGATTCTCTTGATTACCAGATCCCCAACTTGATATTCCTGTGGTCTGACCTTTTTGTTAAATGCCCTGATCATTCGTTTTTGATACGTCTGACCATGACAGATAGCAGCAAGTCTCTTTTCGTCTATGAGGTTGAGCTGATCAAGTCGTGTCTGGATCCAATCATCTTCGTTCAGATTTGCATCCTTCATTATCCGGAGAGAGGGTATCTGCACTTCGATCGGCAAGACTGCCTCCATGCCATAAACCAGAGAGAAAGGAGTTGCCCCGGTTGACGTCCTAGCTGAGGTACGGTACCCATGCAGAGCGAACGGTAACATCTCGTGCCAATCTTTATAAGTCACTGTCATCTTCTGCACGATTTTCTTGATGTTCTTATTCGCTGCTTCTACAGCCCCATTCATCTTCGGTCTGTAAGGAGAAGAATTGTGGTGCTGTATCTTGAACTGTTCGCAGAGCTCAGCGATCATCTTATTGTTCAGATTGGTACCGTTGTCTGTAATAATCCGCTCGGGGACGCCATATCGACAGATCAGGTTGTGCCGAATGAACCGTGCCACAACAGTCTTGGTTACCGTAGCATAGGAGGCTGCCTCGACCCACTTTGTGAAATAATCAATGGCTACCAGAATGAAGCGATGTCCATTAGATGCCGTAGGTTTAATCTCGCCGATCATGTCTATGCCCCACATTGCAAATGGCCAAGGCGCAGTCAGAACATTCAGGGGAACCGGAGGAACATGCACCTTATCTGCGTAAATCTGGCATTTGTGACACGTCCTGGAGTGTTGGTAACAGTCAGCTTCCATTGTGGACCAATAATATCCCGCCCGTAGGATTTTCTTAGCCATAGTATGTCCACTGGAGTGTGTACCAAAGGTCCCTTCATGTAGCTCCTCCATGATTCTTTCTGCTTCAGTCTTATCCACACAACGCAGTAAGGTTGAATCATGGTTTCGCTTGTACAAGATGCCGTTGCTTAGGAAGAACTTGGCTGCAAACCTCCTCAGGAATTTCTTATCATTGACAGAGGCGCCTTCAGGGTATTCCTGAGCCTCCAGATATCTCTTCACTTCGTGGTACCAAGACTTCTCAGTTACCAATTCAGTTTCGAGATCACAACAGTATGCCGGTTCGTCCAGTTTCCAGATGATGATCCGGGGAGCCTCATTATCCCATTTGACCTTGAACATTGAAGACATTGTAGCTAACGCGTCCGCTAACTGATTCTCTTCTCTTGGAAAGTGCTCAAAGGTTATCTCTGTGAAGTGGGGGATCAGGGTCAACACACATTCTCTGTAAGGAATCAAGTTTGGATGTTTCGTATCCCACTCTCCTTTAATCTGATTGATCACGAGAGTGGAATCTCCGAAGACACTTAGAAATTTGATTCTTAGGTCAATCGCAGCTTGAAGACCCATGATACACGCCTCATACTCCGCCATGTTGTTGGTACAGTTGAAACATAGTCGGGCGGTGAGTGGAGTATGAGTACCTTGTGGAGATATGATGATGGCGCCGATACCATTTCCCAAAGCATTGGAGGCTCCGTCAAAGTGCATAGACCATCGGGATCCTGGTTCAGGTCCTTCATCCGGCCCAGGTACTTCACAGTCAGTTACTATCATGATGCTTTCATCCGGAAACTCGAAGTTCATTGATTGATAATCATCTATAGCTTGATGAGCTAAGTGGTCTGCCAATACACTCCCCTTGATGGCTTTCTGGGTCGTGTACTGAATATCGTATTCCGTCAAGATCATTTGCCATCTTGCAATTCTCCCAGACAGAGCAGGCTTTTCGAATATGTACTTTATAGGATCCATCTTTGAGATCAACAAGGTATTATGAGTCAGCATATACTGTCTCAGCCAGCGAGCAGCCCATACCAAAGCGCAACAAGTTTTCTCAAGCAGTGAGTATCGGGTCTCACAGTCGGTAAACTTTTTGCTAAGGTAATAAATGGCATGCTCTTTTCGGCCAGACTCGTCATGCTGCCCCAGCACACACCCCATTGAGTTGTCGAGCACTGTCAGGTATAGTATCAGAGGTCTCCCTTCAACCGGTGGCATAAGGATGGGTGGTTCTTGGAGATACTCTTTGATTCTGTCAAAAGCGGCCTGACATTCATCGTTCCAACGTACTACCTGATCTTTCTTCAGCAGCTTGAAGATTGGCTCACAAGTAGCAGTCAGATGTGAGATGAACCGAGTGATGTAATTCAGGCGTCCTAAAAAGCCTCTGACTTCCTTTTCTGTCTTAGGAACTGGCATCTCTTGAATAGCTTTGACCTTAGCAGGGTCCACTTGAATTCCTTTATCACTGACCACGAAGCCTAGCAACTTCCCAGATCTTACCCCGAAGGTGCACTTGTTCGGGTTCAATCTCAGCTTGTACAGTTTCAATCGGTCAAACAACTTCTGCAGATGGTCTAGATGCTCTTCCTCAGTCTGGGACCTAGCGATCATGTCGTCCACATACACCTCTATCTCGTGATGGATCATGTCATGAAATAAGGCAACCATGGCACGTTGGTAGGTTGCCCCAGCGTTCTTTAATCCGAACGGCATGACCTTGTAACAGAAGGTGCCCCACTGAGTAACAAATGTAGTCTTCTCCATGTCTTCAGGTGCCATCTTGATCTGATTGTAACCTGAAAAGCCATCCATGAAAGAGAATACCTTGTGCTGAGCCGTATTATCAACAAGGACATCAATGTGAGGTAAGGGGAAGTCATCCTTGGGGCTGGCCCTGTTCAGATCCCTGTAGTCAACACACATTCTGACCTTACCGTCCTTCTTAGGTACCGGCACTACGTTAGCAACCCACTGAGGGTAAGAAGTTACTGCAAGGAACCCGGCATCAAACTGTTTCATGACCTCGGCCTTAATCTTCTCTGACATCTCTGGACGCATCCAACGGACCTTTTGCTTAACTGGAGGGCAGTCTTCCTTAGTCGGCAAGTGATGGACCACAATGTCGGTATCCAACCCGGGCATGTCTTCGTAGGACCAGGCAAAGATCTCCATATAATCATGTAACATCTTGGTTAACCGTTGCTTCATGCTGAGCTCTAGGTTGGCACCAATCTTTACCTCTTTTCTGTCTGCCTCGGTACCCAAGTTTATGGTTTCCACTGGCTCTTCATGGGGTTGAATTGCCCTCTCTTCCTGAAGCAACAGTCTTGCAAGCTCGCCAGGCACTTCGCAATCATCTTCACCTTCGTCTTCGGCTAAGTTGATCGGATTTTCAAAGTCATAATTGGCAGTAGCAGAGTTGTTATCAGTGAGATCCAGAGTGGATTGGAACCTGTATGAGTGAGTGTGTGTGTAAATATAGCTGTTTTTGAAAATTATGTAAAGGAAAAGAAAGACAGAAAAGGAACACAATATTTGCAATGCGAAAAACGTCCAAGATTTTCATTCATGATGTATAAAATGACAGTTTGTATGCCCTCACAAATAGAACCACGGTGCCTCGGGTAAGACACCGGGCCATTGAGTTTATCATTGTTTATTACAAAATAACGAAACAAAGAAATTTATTACTGCGTCACAAAGGTAACAGGGGTATGGTCCTTTTCACTCCAATTGTTCAGTCCGTCTTCGGCCGTCGGATAAATCCAGCTGTTGAATTCTGCTTCGTCCACTTCATGATCCTCCCCAACAGCATTCACTTCTGAGCTTTTAATAAATACCGGAGGTCTTCCGATATTTGCTTTCCTCATAGCTCTCTGACCTTCTGAGGTAAAACCCAGCCCAAGTTTATCAGTCTTCTGAGTGAAGTCTGGAAGTCTGCCCCAGTCGGCACATTCACCCTTCTGCACCACAGCCCTGGCATCCTTCAGGGAAGCCATCTTCAAAGGACCACTTGCTTCTGTTGTTTCTGCTGCAATTGGAAACACCTCCTCGAAATGCTGAAAGGGGGTCTCAATGAACTCCCCATCCATCTCAATGTACCTGAAGGAGTTCAGGTGGCTCACCATATATTCTTCCTCTCCTTGCACGGTGACAATTTTCCCTCTGACGGGGTATTTCAGCTTTTGATGCAAGGTAGAGGTCACTGCCCCAGCCTTATGTATCCAGGGTCGACCCAGCAGACAAGAGTAAGATGGACGGATATCCATCACATAAAAAGTGGAGTCGAACACCTGAGAGCCCACACGAATTGGAATGTCAACCTCCCCATGGACCATCCTCTTTGAACCATCAAAGGCCCTGACGATGATGTTGCTGGGTTTCAATTCCAGGCCTTCACAATCTAGACGATCCAGAGCCTTCTTGGGTAGCACATTCAAAGATGACCCTGTATCAACCAACACATGTGCCAAGGTGGTGCCCCTGCATTCAATTGAGACATGCAGAGCATCATTATGATCTCTCCCCTTTGCGGTCAAGTCAGCGTCTGAGAATCCCAAGCCATTATCTGCCGTTAGACTTGCCACGCAATCAGTGAACTGGATTGCAGAGGTTTCATGTGGCACATGGGCCGTCTTGAGGAATGAGATTAGGGCCTTAGCATGGGCCTCGGAGCACAGCAATAAAGAGAGCATGGAGATCTTGGACGGCGTATGCCCCAGCTGCTCCACAACATTAAAATCGCTCTTCTTTATGATCTTCAGAATCTCCTCCATCTCTTGTGGGGAGGCCTCAGCAGCTATGGGTACGGGTGCCTCCATCTGGGCAGGCTCAACTTCAATTCCCTTGCCCCGAGCATGGGATGACTCGGCAGCAGGAGAAACAATCGGATTAGCAGCAGGAACAACAACTTGATCAGCAACAGGAATAGGTGTACTTGTAGGAATTATCAGGAGCGGTCTTCGGGCAGCAGGCGGTGCAATGTCAGGCGAGAAGAGCCTGCCACTGCGGGTAACTTTGGCTGGGCCAGTGATGTCACAGATGCTGGCGCCAGCGTTGAGCTCTTGTTTAATCCCGTTTATATATACATCTGCCCCATAGTGCCAAGGGACAGCTTTATCAGATACATAGGGCAGGGGCCCTGGAACAGTGATAATAACGGGTGCAACGGTCATAATTTGCACGGGCTTCTTCTGGAGAGCCGGGATCGGATTATTGAAGATAGTCACCACAGAAACTTCTTCCATTGGAACCAACCGAACAACAGACTTCTTGAATAGAATCTCCTTGCTATCCATTAAGCTTTGGATGCCTAATTTTAGCAAGGGACAACCAGATGGGGACACGGCACAGAATAGGCAACCCTCACTACAACCCGGAAGTAAACCGGCCTGCAGTAGGTTCTTCTTGACGATCTTTAGAGGAGTGGCTAGATCATCCACAGAAACAGCATAAACGTCTTCATCAACAGCATTTACCCCGTGCTGAGGCATAGGGGCAGTAACTACATTCGGCTTTGCAGGCGCCTCGAATTGTATCTCCTTTGCATCGATAAGGTCTTGCACCTTATTCTTCAACGCCCAACAGTCATCGGTAGAGTGCCCCGGGCTTTCTGAATGGTAGGCACAACGAGCATTCGGGTTGTACTTGGGAGATGTTGTATTGGGGAACTTCGGGGCTTCCCTGACAGTCACTAAGTTGGTGGCTAGCAACTGTGGCAGAATCTGTGATAGGGTCATGCTTAACCGGGTAAATTCTCGCCGGGGTCTTTCAGCCCTTTGAGGATTATTCGACCGAGGAGCGGTAGCAGGCTTAGCGATCATCACCGCGCTGACAGATTGGCGGTGCTCAGGTCTCTCTGATTTCCTAGAACCATACACGGCACTGGACTCCTTCTTGAATGGTTTCTTTTCCGAACTAGAGGATGCGCCCTTTGCAATCTTCCCAGACTTCAGCCCGGCCTCAATTCTCTCTCCAGTCAGAATCAAATCAGTGAAACCAGCAGAAGAATTCCCGATCAGATGGTTGAAAAACGGCCCAGATAGGGTCCCCAAGAACATGTCTACCAACTCCCGATCAGTCAATGGTGGCTGCACCCTGCCAGCCAGGTCTCTCCACTTCTGAGCGTACTCCTTAAAACCTTCGCTTGCACCTAACGCCATACCCTGGAGTTGGGTACGTGTGGGGGCAAGGTCGACATTATATTGATACTGCTTGTAGAAAGCAGTAGCCAACTCCTCCCAGTTACGAACTTTGGTCCCATCCAGCTGATAGAACCATTCGAGATGAGTCCCTGAAAGACTCTCCTGGAAGAAGTGGATCCATAAATTCTTATCCGCAGAGTACGGCTGAATTTTCCGAACATAGGATCTTAAGTGCAGCTTGGGACAAGACGCCCCGTCATATTTGGAGAAGGATGGTGCTTTGAACTTATGGGGGATAATCACACCAGTCGACAAACCCAGATCTCCGAAATCCAGCCCAGGTGCCTGTTGCACCTCCATAGCCTTCAACCTATCCTCCAGTTGTTTATATCTGTCATCTGAAGGAGGGTATTGCTCTTCATCAAAATCTGTCTCGTTGTCGGAGACGACCGGACTAGGAACCTTTACTTCTGCCTGAGAAGGACTCTTGCCAACAGAAGAACCAGCCTCTTCATGCTGCAGGGTATTACCAAACCTTCGGCCCGAGTTGAACAAAACAGTTCTTCTCTTTTTCTTCTTCTCCTTCTTCAGGAGCATAGCCTTCAGTTCTTCTTGGCCTTTAGCCAGACCCTTGATTAGTTCTTGAAACTGCGCATTCTGCGCCTGAAGAGCCTTGATTGATGTCTCGGTTGATGCAGATTCGGGATTCATGATGCTGAAATAAACAGCGAAGAACTGTAAGCAACCTAAAAAGAGGGAAAAACCTGCTATGCACATGATGTATGAAATGCGTATGCAATGCATTCAAGGGTTCGAAAGTTCAAATTCGTTGTAGACAAAAGGAACACACGTTATCATTAAAGAAATCATTGTTTAATACATCAAGGCCTCATGGGCAAAAGTACAAAAATCAAATCAATCCCAGAATACACTGCGCATCCTCTTCAGAGCTATGTAGGTGTTGAGGTTCCTCTCCTCATGCAACAGACGAGTGAGCTCCAAGACCTTCTTTTCGCTGGCATGCAGACTAGTCTCAAGAGAACTCCTTTCTTCCTTAAGCTGGATCCAGCTCTTCTGCATCTCTTCCCAGGATGTGGGCATATCAGGGTGCTGAATAGTGTAGGACACTTCCCCTTCCGAGACTGGTTCTTTGATTACTGGGAGCATGTGAGGATAAGGCATCACTAACTTCTGGGAGCGGGCGCATACCCACTTGAGATAAGGCTCCAAAGGGATGGAGTTCCTGTGCCCCAGTGTCTTGCTGTCTATCCTACTGGGCATCCTCCAGGCTCTGATAAATCTCTGGCGAAGTCCTTGAGTATCGTTGTCGAAGTCAAAAACTATGTCAGGAATTAACATGTCATGAGGACCATCTCTCCGAGCATAACCAAACTGTCTCCAAGCCAGGCATGGGCTATAAGTAATACCTCCTCTGATTCCAAGTAAAGGAACATTAGGGTACTCTCCGCAACGATCAATGATAGTGACATCTTCTCTGGACCTAGGACACCAATGTATATCTGCATGTGTAAGAGTCATCAACCGTTGTGACCATCTCAAACCCCGCTCACTTTTCAAGACTGATTGTGGAAGGTGCGAAATAAACCACCTTCCCAGGAGAGGAGTGCAACACATAAGGACACCTCTTTTTCTCATGGTTCGAGTGTAACATGAGTGAAGGATGTCCCCCAGCAATGTAGGTATAGGATTCCTGGACATAAAGATCTGGACAACACTGATATCAATAAGCTGATCTGGGTTAGGAAACAACACCAAACCGTAGACAAGGAGGGCCACAACCTCTTCAAAAGCTTGCAAGTCAAGGGAGTTCCAACATTCAAGGGCTTTTTCAAACAGAAACCTGGCTAAAAACCCTTTGATACCACTTCTAACTTCCCAATGCCCCTTGAGGTCAGATGACTGTAGGTGCAAGGCTTTAGCAATCTCTTCAAGCTTAGGTTCCTTTTCTGTACCGTTGAAGGGTAGCTGATCAAGGATAGGGATCTTCAGGAGCCGGGAGAACTCCTCCAATGTAGGTACCAACTGATAGTCCAAGAAGGTGAAACAGTGATGCAGAGGGTCAAAGAACTGGAACAGGACTTTTATCATATCTTCCTCAATGTTGGTGTTGACCAAGCTGATGAGGCTTCCATGCCTTTCACTGAATGAAGAGTTCTCGGGAATCCTGGATATAAGCTCCTTAAGCTGAGGAGGTACCCTTACAAGACTGATTTGAATTGTCTTTCTACGAACAGTTTCCATGTCCTACAAAACAAGAACAAAGATGAAAATTCGAACCCCTGAAATGGTTAGTCAATGCATATGATGCTGGATGATATCATGATGCTATGATTAAACACACCACAGATATTTACAAAGACAAACATGTAAGGCACACAAGGCACACAAGTCAAGCCCTTAAGGTTTAATGCCAGCATGGGGTCTGGGTAGTACCCTCTCGAAGTTGGTGGGTTCAACCTGTCCTAATCAAAGTAACCGGGTTCTAAGGTTCCCAATATCACGGGATTGCTTTCATTGTTCATCGTTTCGATTTAGCCACTGAACTGGCGACCGAAATATTCCAGGAAAGCAACCCTCAATTGAGCGTAGTATCGAGTATCAACCAACCTCGGACTGCACCAAAGTCAGTTATCTCACTACCCTAAAGAGGCCAAGATAGTTCAATTAAGGTTCCTAAGGTCTGTTGATGCTTCACGACACCACGCGGAGGCCCCGTACTCTCCTTGACTGAACTCAAGGGTTACCGGTACACACCAAAGTGCCACATCAACATAGCAGACTGTTTCAACCATGTCGGTATACCCCGCACAGTTCCCTCACAGCCTTGTTGCTACTTTCTAAGAAAGGTATCCCCCAGATCCGGGTTTAGGATCTATAGAACTCCCAAGCAACCCACAATTTAAAGCACACAAGGAAAACAATTGAAAACATAATTATGAGCTAGCCCTAAGGTACACCCCACTTTAAGTTTGGTCCCCAGCAGAGTCGCCAGTTCTGTGATCGGTGGATCTGGAACTGACTGTTTAACGCTGGTTCGCGAAATGTCGCGGAAGCAAGAGTCGCCACCGTCTTTTATTTTCTCCAAATGGAAAGGACAAAAGCACAGAAAAATTCCTTAAAGAGATTGCTCTCGGTTCGGGAGGTAGATTATAGAAAGGGAAGGTGTTAGCACCCTTTCTATCCATGGTTATCCATGGGCTCTTAGATACTTGCTCATTGTGTTTTCAAAAATGGTTTGTTTGCTTTTCAACTGTGGGTTTTAAAAAGTTTCTTTGAAAATTCCAGTTCGACTCTTGTATCGGTCCTCAAGAGTGTTTGAAAAGTTGCTTTCGAAAGCTTTTTGAAAAGGTGTCGGTGTGAAAAGTATTTTTGGTTTGTTTTGAAATTAGAGCAAGTATCTAGAGTCATCTACCTACCCTAAGGAATTCTTCTGTGTAGATGTCCTTTAAAGTAGTGCCATCCCATCATTGAGAGGTAGGTAGCACCACCGTTGGAGGTGTTCGGGTCAATTCGAGGTTTGGGACATGGTGATCACCAGAGCAATGGGAAGACACCTTAGAAGCTACCCTCATGCCAGGTTCCCGGATCATGAGGACTTACTAAGACATCCTCTACTCGACGACCACCTTTCGAGGCAAGGCATCAGTGAGGCGTACCCTAGGGGTGGTGTGTGCGAATCGTGTGTCGTTTTCATTGATATTTGTCTTTTGTCAGGTCATTGTGATCTACGCTTGATTTTAATTAAGCCCATTCATTCTTGCATGCTTATTTAACAGTTAAAAGTTGCGGGAAAATAAATCTACGACTATTACAAATGGCGCGGGTCCACATCGCCAAAATTAAACCGGACCCGATTTGACGGAAAGTAAATAAAGCAATAAAATAAAAGTGCGAGAAATAAAATCGTTACAATGCTTTGGGAGAATTACATAATTATAATAAACGACATAAAATAAATGCGCGAAATTAAATAAATTACGAACATGGGTGTTGGACCCTTTTGCAAAAAATTTAATAATTAAAATAAGAATGTTTTTTTTTTGGTATTTTGGTGTTTTTTAGGATTTAAGGAGAAAAAAGAATTAATTAAAATTAAAATGAAATGTTAAACCTAATTCTAATTATTTTTAAGTTATTAAGAAAAATATTGAATTTTTAACCTAATTTAAACCTAAATTATTTATATACAATTTAATTATGAAAATAATAAATAAATAAGTATTATGATAAAAAGAGAAAATAAATAAATAAATATTATTATTGTAAAAAAGGAAATTAAAAGAAATCAAAATTAACAATTAAACCTAAATTCTATATTTTTGTATTTTTTGTTATTTAAAAGAAATTAAAATTGTAACCTAATTAAACTAAATAATTACATATTAATAAAATAATTTATTATATTTTTATCTTTTTCTGGATTTTTATGATGTTTTTTTATATATTGTAAAAATAATGAATTAAATTAAAACAATAAAACAAATAAAAATAATAATAAAAAAAAGATATGAGAAAAATAAAAACACTTGCAAACCAGGGTGGGGTGTAGTCCCAATATGGAGGTGTAACTTGGAATAGTCTGGCCCATTAAGATTCAAATTTGCTGACTTTTCCAAGCACTATGTGGCATGTTGACTGGGACGTAGGGTGCTCCTTGATTCTTGGCCATTGATCTGATTTCACTAAGCACGTGGACGTCTGGATGATGATGGAACATGGTACGCTTCAGCGTTGTGCCTGCATGGGAACTTATATGGAAAAATAATATGGAATTGTACAGACCTGGGACTCGAACCCAGGTCTTGGACGTTGCAATCTCAACACCTGTGCCACTACGCCAGTTTGATCACGTTTAACATATAATATCAAACAAATAATATAAAAGAAAACAACGCGTTAGTGGAGAGAAACGCGCCAAATTCAAACCAGCGAATCACTGATTGACACGATGTCATCTTCTTCACGTCCCCTGTAACACAAACTCAAAGGCAACAGTTTTGCACGCGTGGTATTAGGCCGTTTTGGAGAAAATAGCGAATAGCTCAATTCTAAACATAAATTAGGCGCGAGGGTTGGGATTTCTTCGTCTGGATGTGCTCATGCCAATGGTATTACTCCTGAGTCCTAATTTTGCCTTGTTATGAAAGCCCCAAATCGAAAACCTGCAAACCCTAAAAACTGGCCATGGCGAAATTGTATATACAGCACGATAATCAAATTAAATGTGATGGTTAGCTTTAAAACATCACAAAGAACAAGAATCCATAATTAGAATGTCATGATAATGCCTAGAATTGAAAATACGATTTTGCCTTTTTATGAAAAAAAATGGACTTCTGTATACCGATTCCACGCTTGTTGATGGTTGTTCTTGATTGGGGAATGCTCAGTGATGTTTCAGGAAGCTATTGGAATGGAAATTAAGGCTTGAATCCACCTCTAACCACGTTTTCAGAATTGAGTTCTTAAGTGAAATTTTCAAGTTTTGCAAGGGTCTTTGGGCGCAGCTTCAGGTGTCATGCAATTAGGTTTGTGATCCTGCATATGTAGTGAGACAATTAGGTTAAGAAAACTTGATCAAATCCAATGAATTAATGGTTTTTGAATATTTGATTTCAAGGATCTTTTTTGAATCTTTTTTCATGTGTATTTGGTGTCAATTAGCTCAAATCAAACCAAAACTTGCCTAATTAGCATGTGCACGAAATATTGAGTCTAGAATGTGTACAAAAAGATTTTTTAGGTCAAGTTTTATATTTTCCACATATTTATATAATTTAAATGAATTAATATTAATAGAAATTCAAATAAATAAATAAAAAATGAGAAAATACTTCCCTTTGGGCCAAGTGGTCGTGCATATGCTTGGAATGATGAATCATGGAAGAAAAATGGGCCCATTAGCAAATTTAGGTCATTTGAACCATTGTTGACTTTTCAAAATATCCAAAAATTTCCCAACTTCCACAAGGCATAACTTGCTCAATTTTTAAGCTTTTCACATGTTCTTGGACATTTTGGAAAGGACTTTGAGTCCTCTAACCAATGCCTTTGGTCCCATGTCATTTTGATTTACCAATCTCAAGTTATGGCCTTTGACTTAAAGTCCCTTTTTGTTGACTTTTGAAAATGACCTATAATGTTGAAATTGTTAACTTTTTGTGAGAGCATTTCTTGGACTTGGAATATGAAGATGAATTGTAGGAAATGTCTTTCTCTTCAAAATGAGCTTTGGATGGAATTTTTCTGATAATCCATGTGAAAGTTATGCCCTGGTCAATTTCAGTTGACTTTTTCAGCTGTCCAAATATAGTAACTTTTGCATCTTTGATGATTTCTGAGCCAAATTTTGAGAATCATGATCAAGCATTGATCAAATGATGTTTGTGGCTTCAAAATGATATGTTGACCAAAAATTTGAACTTTTGACTGTCAAATGACCATTTTACCCCTACAGTTGACTGTAGTGCAATTTAGGGTTTTGACTGTGCAATTTTGAGCTGAATGCCTTGAAACTTGATGTGAGGATGCTTGACCATCTTTGTAAGCATATGAGACTTGATTGGGCCTTTGGAAACTTCCTTTTCTTGATCAGAACACAAACCCTAGTTTTGACTGTATAGAAGACAGTTGCACTGCACAACCCTTGGGGAATTTTGTGACTTGGCTTGGCAATTTCTTGAAGAATATGGGAGGGCAAATTTTGGGGTACAACATATATCTAGAAAGAATTGCAATAGTTGATAGTAATCATTTTGGTATTGATCTTTTTCCTGAAAAGGCAAAACATAATTGTATGCAAAATCATGATGAATGAACTGTATGTCTTCAAAATTAATGAGATTCGTGTAGTATGATGCATATGCATGCTATAATGTATGAAGATATGATGTTCATGAATGTATTTTTTTTCTAAGAAAATAAATCCTTGACGGGTGCCAGGAAGTTAACTCCTGGGCTGATATTGAAGAATAGCTCTTTGCTTCCGCTGGGGATGATAGTTGCAAGAATACCAGTAGGAGAAGATGACTCCGTTGGGGAATGAACTTGGCCAAGACTGCCGGGGATGCTTTGTTAAGAATATATGCTGCTGGGGAGGTATTGAGATCTACGGGAGGATACTCAATTTCCTTGAGATTTGTCAACTCTGCTTGGAGAAGAATGTATTGACCTGCTGATTTACTCTCTGGGGAATTTAAGATGTACTTGGTCGTGTTCTTTAGCTGAATCTACCTTGGTACCTTGGAGGATAGAACAATTGGACTGCTCAGACAACTCTTTATTGCCCCTGTTTCTATGGGGGAGGCACTTGTGGGGTGCTGATAGTTGTTGATGGACAAACCTTCTTCTGGTAGACAGATGGCAGGACATAGTCGTACGCTTTAATCCCTAACTTTTGCCTGGACCGCCCTTTCGGGTTTTCAGTCCACCGGGATACCCATTTTTGCCCAAGCCGCCTTTTCAGGTTTTCGACTGGCCGGGTGTACAGATTTTTTCATTTTCATCCCTTATTTTTGCCCGAACCCTTTTGGTTCGCCGGGAAGCCCTTATTTTTGCCTAGGTATGTCAACCTAGCGGGTCTTTGATTGTGCGTAGTATTTTTTCGACTATGTCCGTACTTTCAGAATGTAAGGAGTTGCCCCTGTTAGAAGTGCTTTGTCATATTACCAGAAGGTGTCTGATCGTGTAAGATTCGTTGCTGGAGTGCCCCAAGTGACTCAGGCAGAGATTTGCCCCAGGCTTTTTGGCCTTTTGAGAGATTCTCTGGATCTTGACTTAACTGCCCCAGATGGTAGACCATGATCATGCCGTGCCCCTTGATTGGAGATACTCTTGTTCATTAGACTTTCGTCATGCGAATTTCTATGCTGTTCAAACAAAAAGTCATATGCAAACAAAGTTATGTTAAAAATGCAAAGCTTATGTCTGTCTCGAAGATTTTGAAAATGCATTTTTTTTTCATAAAACAAGTGAATGTTTGTAAAACGTGATGTCAACCCGTATTTACCGTAGGCCTTAAGGAGTCAGGATACCTTTCGTGACAGTATGCTTTCGAGCTAACCCATGCTTCAGCTAGGACTTTTGAGGGTTATAACGTGGCCTGGTTCACGGTTTAAGAAACAAAGGATAAAGGCTCAAATTATTTGTACCCACCCGCTCTTCGTGATGTTCTCCAAACCTAAACTCAGTTGATCGTGCGTTAGACCTTGCTTGAGTCTTTGCTTTGATGTTCCAATAATGGTTCAGATGTTGATGATTTATTTGGAATAGGCAGTCATTCCTTTTTTGGTTGAGGGTTTGTATGACCTCTTTCTTTTTTATTTTTGTTATCCCTTTCTTTTTTTTGCCTGAACTGTTTCCTTTTTTGGAATTACAGTCAGCGGGATGCCCCAGTTTTGTAAGTCTCCTTCATGGGTTTTGACTTAATGGTTTTTTCATTTTTTGAGATAATGACTGCCTGTCCTTGTGATTTATTCAGAACCATCACTGTCTTTTGTTTTGTAAGGACTCCTTCGGTGCCATTTGTTATGCACTTGGATCAACTGAGAGAACTACCCTGCCCCAGGTTATGATAAAGGGTTTTAAATTTCAAAAAGAAAAACTCCTACTTCTTTGGCTCAGAGGGGTTGACGAGGGATTATCATCCTTATAACTCCAGTGTTTAGGGATTGAAACAATGCTTGTACCTCATCAGCAGGGTCTGTTCAAAAGCATACTGTAGATTATGGTATCGTTTTCGTCATCCTCCCTCAAGAGGCTTAGAATTTTAGATCCAGAGTTGACATCAGAAAAATATGAAAAGAAATTTGAACATAATGAAAACAATTGTATTAATTCCCAAAACAGACGTATGCGATGCATTGATAGAATAAAAGAGTTTGCTATGACATTAATTGTTTGTATAAGCAAAGAAAAATACAACTCAAAAATTCAAATAAACAAAAGGCTTTAATGATTGGGCAACGGAGCAGTGATTATGTTCGGAGTCTCAGGCACTTCAAACTGAATCTCCCCGGCGTCGATCATGTCTTGAATCTTGTTTTTGAGAGGCCAGCAGTTGTTCGTAGTATGCCCCGGGCTATCAGAATGATATGCGCACCTATCATTGGGATGATAGTTGGGAGCAGAAGTGTTCGGATTCCGGAGAGGAGCCCTTAAGGTGATCAGCCCTGCCTTCAACATTTGTTGCAGTGCTTGATCCAGCGACATGTTGATTTTGGTGTACTGTCGTTTCTCCTTTCGCTGCTGCCCCTGTCCTTGTTGAGCAGGTCCGGGATTGGAGATCTGGATTGCCCCTACCTCATGACGGCTCTTTTTACCGTGCACAGCATTGGATTCTTTCTTTCCATGATGAGGCTTTTTATCAGAAGGTGCAGCCTCTTGAATTTTCCCAGACCGGATGCCAGCTTCTATTCGCTCTCCAGTCAAGATAAGATCTGTGAATCCAGCAGACGAATTCCCAATTAGGTGGTTGTAGAACGGACCAGACAGGGTCCCCAAGAACATATCGACAAGTTCCCGATCAGTCAGAGGTGGTTGTACCCTTCCAGCAAGATCCCTCCATTTCTGCGCATATTCTTTAAAACCTTCACTTGATCCTAACGACATACCCTGGAGTTGGGTACGCGTAGGAGCAAGGTCGGCATTATATTGATACTGCTTGTAGAAAGCAGTAGCCAACTCCTCCCAGTTACGAACCTTGGTCCCATCTAGCTGATAGAACCATTCGAGATGAGTCCCTGAAAGACTCTCCTGGAAGAAGTGGATCCACAAATTCTTGTCCATCGTATATGGTTGAATCTTCCGAACATAGGACCTGAGATGTAACTTGGGACAAGACGCCCCGTCATACTTGGTAAATGATGGTGCTTTGAACTTCCGAGGAATAATCACATCAGTTGACAAACCCAGATCTCCAAAATCCAGCCCAGGTACTTGTTGTATCTCTATAGCATTCAGCCTATCCTCCAACTGTTTGTACTTGTCTTCGGCAGGAGGGTATTGTTCGTCGTTGAAATCTGTCTCATTGTCAGAGACCACTGGGCTGGGAATCCTTTCCTCTTGATGACTGCTTTTTCCCACAGACGGAGTTGTCCTCTCAGCTTGATCCTGCAGGGTGTTCCCAGATCTGCGTCTAGGGCTGAACAAGACAGTCCTCTTCTTCTTCTTTTCTTTCTTCAAAAGCAGAGCCTTCAAATCTTGTTGCCCCTGGGTCAAATTCATGATCAGCCCTTGGAATTGGGCGTTCTGAGCCTGGAGGGCCTTGATAGTGTGCTCGGTTGAAGATTCAGGATTCATGACGAGACTGCTGAAATAAACAGCGAAGAAGGGTAAGCAACCTGCAGAGAATGGGTACCTGTTATGCAATGATATGTATGATATGCATGCAATGATTTCAAGGACCTCGCGGGATAAACAAGAAAATTTGTTAGAATTTTGGTCCGGTAGCTTGATGGAAGGAGCTGCATATTGTTGAGAGTCCTTCTTCAAGGGTCAAAAGCTCACCATATCCAGTGGGTCATAGCCCCTGACAACCTTGGCTAGAGGAAAATAAATCCTCTTTGCCCCTGGCTAGATGTTTGATTTATCATGACCTGCATCACAAGCCCTTGAGATCCTTGAAATGGGTTAGGATGTATGCAATGGTATGCAATGGTATGATGTCATGCTATGCATGGGATAACGTAAGTGACCCTGTTATGAGCCCCAATTAAGGACTATAAACAAACCCTGCAAGAAACTCAATATACTTTGTTATGAGTCCCAATTAAGGACTATTAACAACCTGCAAGAAACTTAGTAAACCCTGTTATAAGTCCCCATTAAGGACTATAAACAAAACCTGCAAGTAGCTTATATGTCAGATAACAAGCATGCAAGTAGTCAAGTACGAAGGCACACAAGTCACACAAAAGAACCCTTAGAGTTTAGGCCAGCATGGGGTCTGGGTAGTACCCTATTGAAGTTGGTGGGTTCAACCTGTCCTATTAGAAGTAACCGGGTCCTAAGGATCCCAATATCACGGGATTGCTTTCATTGTTCATCGTTTCGATTTAGCCACTGAACTGGCGACCGAAATATTCCAGGAAAGCAACCCTCAATTGAGTGTAGTATCGAGTATCAACCAACCTCGGACTGCACCAAAGTCAGTTATCTCACTACCCTAAAGAGGCCAAGATAATTCAATTAAGGTTCCTAAGGTCTGTTGATGCTTCATGACACCACGCGGAGGCCCCGTACTCTCCTTGACTGAACTCAAGGGTTACCGGTACACACCAAAGTGCCACATCAACGTAGCAGACTGTTTCAACCATGTCGGTATACCCCGCACAGTTCCCTCACAGCCTTGTTGCTACTTTCTAAGAAAGGTATCCCCAGATCCGGGTTAGGATCTATAGAACTCCCAATACAGTCCCACAATTTAAAGCAAACAAGTCAAAGCAATTGAAAACACAGTGATCTTAGTCCTAAGGTACACCTCACTTTAAAAGTATCCCCAGCAGAGTCGCCAGTTCTGTGATCGGTGGATCTGGAACTGACTGTTTAACGCTGGTTCGCGAAATGTCGCGGAAGCAAGAGTCGCCACCGTCTTTTATTTTCTCCAAATGGAAAGGACAAAAGCACAGAAAAATTCCTTAAAGAGATTGCTCTCGGTTCGGGAGGTAGATTATAGAAAGGGAAGGTGTTAGCACCCTTTCTATCCATGGTTATCCATGGGCTCTTAGATACTTGCTCATTGTGTTTTCAAAAATGGTTTGTTTGCTTTTCAACTGTGGGTTTTAAAAAGTTTCTTTGAAAATTCCAGTTCGACTCTTGTATCGGTCCTCAAGAGTGTTTGAAAAGTTGCTTTCGAAAGCTTTTTGAAAAGGTGTCGGTGTGAAAAGTATTTTTGGTTTGTTTTGAAATTAGAGCAAGTATCTAGAGTCATCTACCTACCCTAAGGAATTCTTCTGTGTAGATGTCCTTTAAAGTAGTGCCATCCCATCATTGAGAGGTAGGTAGCACCACCGTTGGAGGTGTTCGGGTCAATTCGAGGTTTGGGACATGGTGATCACCAGAGCAATGGGAAGACACCTTAGAAGCTACCCTCATGCCAGGTTTCCGGATCATGAGGACTTACTAAGACATCCTCTAATCGACGATCACCTTTCGAGGCAAGGCAACAGTGAGGCGTACCCTAGGGGTGGTGTGTGCGATTTGTGTGTCGTTTTCATTTGCATTTGTCTTGTCATGTTATCGGTGTTCTACGCTTGTTTTTATTTAAGGCCATTCATTCTTGCATGCTTTGTTTAACAGTTAAAATATTTGCGGTAAAGTAAATTCTAAACTATTACAAATGGCGCGGGTCCACATCGCCAAAATTAAACCGGACCCGATTTGACAGAAAAGTAAAGAATTAACAGTGCGAGAAGTAATTACAAGGCTTCGGGAGAGGTACATAATTATTTAAATGACATAAAATAAATATGCGAAATTAAATCGAAACGAGGGCGTTGGACCCTTTTTGCAAAATATTAAAATTACATGAATTAATTAATTTAAGAAAAGAAATTGTTTTTTTGTTTTTTAGTATTTTTATGAATTTTAAGATTTAATAGAAAAAAGAAAGAATTAATTAAAATTTAAATGAGATGCAAACCCTAATTCTAATTATTTTAATTTATTAAGAAAACATGAAACTTTAACCTAATTTAAGCCCTACTTAATTTACATGCAAATTTGATTATAAAAATAAATAAAATAATATTATTGTGAGAAAGAAAAAATTAAAAGGAATGAAAATTATTAATTAAACCTAGTTCTACATTTTTAGATTTTTTTATTTAAAAGGAATTAAAATTAAAACCCTAATTTAACTAAATACAATTATATACAAATATTTACAAGAAGATATTAAAATAAAATATTTATTATGTTTTTTTGTCTTTTCTGATTTTTTTTATGATGTTTTTATACTTTTGTGAGAATAATTAATTAAATTAAACAAATAAAGAAAATAAAACAATAATTAAGAAAAATATGGAAAATTGCAAACCAGGGGGGGTATCAGTCCCAATATGGAGGTTTCCTTTAGAAATCCAAGCCCAACAGGACATTGATCCGTTTGACCTTTGCCACTAGCGTGTAGCGACGGTGACCTGGGCATAGCGTGTTCTTTGAATCCACGCCTTTGATCTGGTTCTAACGTGCACGTGGGTGGATAGATGATGAGGTGCATGGTGCGCTTTGAACGTTAGCGCTGCATAGGAATTGTTATGGAAAAATAATATTGAAATAATGCAGACCTGGGACTCGAACCCAGGTCTTGGATGTTGAAGCAACCAACGCTTGCCAGCTGAGCCACTGAATCCATTTGTTAAATAAATAAACAACAAATAATATAAAAGAAACAAAACGTTAGTGGTTCAAACGCGCGAAATATTTAAACGCTCCAATCAAACCTCTCCACCTAATCATCTTCTTCGTGGCCCTTTTTTATTTTTCTGAAACAAATACATTAAGCCACGGTTTTTTAACTGTTCTCCTAGGCACGCTTTGGAAAAATAGCGATTAAGCCTAGGAGGTCCATAAATTAGGCGCGAGTATGGCATCTTCTTCGTCCAGTCATGATGATCCTAATGGTGGTGGCCTTGAGTCCTAATTTTTCCTTTTTGCAAAAGCCCCAATTTCCAACCCTGTAAACCCTAGAAATCGAACATGGTACAATCGCGTATAGCAAATAAAAAGACAATTAAATGCATTGGTTAGCTTCAGAATCAAATGAGGAATAAGAATCCATGAATAAAATGTTATGAAAGTGCATAGAATGCAAAACACGATAATGGAAAAAAATGGCAAAAGAGTGACTTCTGTACAGCGTTTCAAGAGACTATCTTTGATGCTTTTGATTGGAATATGTCCAGTAGTCTCCAAGGAAGCTATTGGAATAGAAATTCTGCCTTGAATCGCCCTAGAAGAGAGTTTTCAGATTTGAGTTTCTTCACCAAAATTTCAAGTTTGTCAATGGCCTTTGAGCGCAGCTTAGTGTCTCTATGCATTAGGGTTATGATCATGCTTATGTACTGAGTGTATTAGGTCAACAATATTGATCCAAATCTCTTGTATTCATGAATTGAAGATTTGATTTTTTAAGGATCTTTTTTCAATCTTTTTCAAGTGTTCTTTGTTCTCAATCATGCCAATCAATCCAAATCTTTACTAATTTGCATATGCACGAAATATTGATGATATAATGTGCACAAAAAGATTGAAAAAACTTAGGTTAGCATTTTTCATGTATTTATTTTAATTTAAATGAATTATTATTAATAAAAATCCAAATAAATAAATAAAAATGAATAAAAACTTCCCTTTGGGCCAAGTGGTCGTGCACATGTCATGGATGATGAATCATGGAAGAAACATGGGCCCATTAGCAATTTTAGGTCATTTGAAGTAGCGTTGACTTTTCAAAATATCCAAAAATTTCCCAACTTCCACAAGGCATAACTTGCTCAATTTTTAAGCTTTTCTCATGTTCTTGGACATTTTGGAAAGGTATTTGAGTCCTATAACCAATGCCTTTGGTCCCATGTCATTTTGATTTACCAATCTCAAGTTATGGTCTTTGACTTAAAGTCCCTTTTTGTTGACTTTTGAAAATGACCTATAATGTTGAAATTGATAACTTTTTGTGAGAGCATTTATTGGACTTGAAGTATGAAGATGAGTTGTAGGAAATGTCTTTCTCTTCAAAATGAGATTTGGATGGAATTTTTCTGATAATCCATGTGAAAGTTATGCCCTGGTCAATTTCAGTTGACTTTTTCAGCTGTCCAAATAAGGAAACTTTTGCATGTTTGATGATTTCTGAGCCAAATTTTGAGAATCATAATCAAGCATTGATCAAATGATGTTTGTGACTTCAAAATGATATGTTGACCAAAAATTTGAACTTTTGACTGCCAAATGACCATTTTGCCCCTACAGTTGACTGTAGTGCAATTTAGGGTTTTGACTGTGCAATTTTGAGCTGAATGCCTTGAAACTTGATATGAGGATGCTTGACCATATTTGTAGGTATATGAGACTTGATTGGGCCTTTGAAAACTTCATTTTCTTGATCAGCACACAAACCCTAGTTTTGACTGCATAGGAGACCTTTGCACTGTGCAACCCTTGGGGAATTTTGAGACTTTACTTGGCAATTTCTTGAAGAATATGGGAGGGCAAATTTTGGGGTACAACAGTCAGCAAGATCTGAAGGCCCTTATCTTGAAAGAGAAGAAGAAGAAGAAGAAGAAGACGGTCCTGTTTAACATGGGCCACAGGTTTGGAAACAGGCTACGAGATGAAGTTGATTTGACCCCCTCATATGGAGGGAAAGATAGTCAGGAAGAAAGGAGGGCTCTTAGCCATGTGGTTTCAGACAACGAGACGGACTTCGACGAAGACCAGTATCCTCCGACTGACGATAAATACAAGCAACTGGAATACCGGTTGAGTGCGATAGAAGTACAGAAAGTGCCTGGTCTGGACTTTGGTGATTTGGGTCTGTCATCTGGGGTGGTGATTCCCCACAAGTTCAAAGCACCGGCCTTTGCTAAGTACGACGGAGTTTCTTGTCCGAAGCTGCACCTCCGGTCGTATGTTAGGAAGATTCAGCCGTACACCGCTGACAAGAATCTCTGGATCCACTTCTTTCAAGATAGTCTCTCAGGGACTCAACTTGAATGGTTTTACCAGTTGGAAGGAACTAGCATCCGTAATTGGGAAGACTTGGCTGCTTCTTTCTACAAGCAATACCAATACAATGCCGACCTCGCTCCCACGTGTACCCAACTCCAGGGTATGTCTATGGTTGCAGGTGAAGGTTTCAAAGATTATGCTCAGAAGTGGAGGGACCTCGCTAGAAGAGTGCAACCACCCTTGGCTGATAGGGAGCTAGTGGATACATTTCTGGGGACCTTATCTGGTCCATATTTCAACCATCTGATTGGAAGTTCATCATACGGGTTTACGGAGCTGATCATGATCGGGGAAAGGATTGAGGCTGGTATCAAATCCGGTAAAATACAGAAGGGTGCTTCATCAGGCACCGAGAAGAAGCCTTTTAAGAAGGAGTCCAGTGTTGTTTACAGTTTGAAAAGCCAGAATAGACCTGAACGCCACCAAGATGTTAATGCGGTTGTTATTTCAAGACCTGCTGGTGCTCCTCAGCGCAAAAATCATCCAAGGGCCGAGAAACCTCGAAGACAATTCACTCAGCTCAACATAACTTTATCTCAGATTCTGCCACAGTTATTGAAAACCAATCTAGTGATTCCAAGGGAGGCCCCGCAGAATCCCAACACTACATCACCAAAGTACAACCCTAATGCCCGTTGTGCTTTTCACTCTGATAGCCCGGGGCATGATATAAATGATTGTTAGGTTTTGAAGAACAAAATACAGGACTTGATTGATGCTAAGGAGATGGATTTCGAGGCGCTTGAAAGACCTAATGTTGTGACTGCTCTTATGCCCAAGCATGGAGTAAATGTTGTAGATGAAGACTCGTTTGTGGTTTCTATGAACGACATTGTTACCCCTTTAATGACTGTAAAGAAGAACCTTTTGTTAGCCCGTTTATTTCTGGGATGTGACGAAGGTTGCCGTATATGTTCTGTCCTACCTACCGGTTGCCATCTTTTGAAGTCAGGTGTCCAACGCCTGATGGATAATAAAGAAATTCTGTTTCAGAAAACTGTTGTTCTTGTGGTCCCTACTGAAGAAGTTGCTATCATCACCATTTTTGACAATTCTTCCAAGGATTCCTCGAGAAGGCCTGTTAGAATTACATTTGTTCCAAGAATCGCACCATTGATCATCACTGTTCCAGGGCCTATCCCCTATACATCTGATAAAGTTGTCCCTTGGCACTACGGGGCTGATGTTTATTATCACAGAGTTAAACAAGATTTGGATGCTGATACTGACGTCAACAATATTGTTGGGCCTGCCAAAGTCACCCGCAGCGGAAGAATTTTCTCCCTTGATATCTCTCCACCAACTGTTCGTAAACCTGTTGTTATCACACCTGCCAGTGTACCTGCTGCTATCCCTGTCCAAGTTCCAATTCTTACCCCTGTTACTGAGTCATCTAACACTCGGGGAAAAGGGACTACCGGTGAGCCTGCCCAGACGGAGGCACCGAAGAAAATTACTGTTGAAGCCTCTAGACAAGAGATGGAGGAAATTTTTAAGATCATCAAAAAGAGCGACTACAATGTAGTCGAGCAGCTGGGGCAAACCCCATCCAAAATCTCTATGTTGTCACTGTTGCTATGCTCAGAGGCCCATGCCAATGCTCTGATTGCATTCCTGAAGACTGCACATGTACCTCAAGAAAGATCAGCTGATCAGTTTAAAGATTGCGTGGCTAGTCTGACTGCCGATAATGGGTTTGGTTTCTCTAACACCGACTTGACTGCTAAAGGGAAGAATCACAACGATTCCCTGCATGTCTCCATTGAATGCAGGGGCACTACTCATGCTCATGTATTGGTGGATATTGGTTCCTCGTTGAACGTTTTGCCTAAGAAAGATCTAGACCGTTTAGACTGTGAAGGTTTGGAGCTGAAACCAAGCAACATTGAGTCAGGGCTTTTCATGGGTCCAAGAGAATGGTACACAGAGAAGTGAATATTCCGATTAAGGTTGGTTCTCAGGTTTTCGCCTCTACATTCTATGTGATGGACATTCGGCCATCTTATTCATGTTTGCTGGGTCGTCTTTGGATCCACAAAGCTAGGTCACTCACCTCAACGCTCCACCAAAAGCTAAAGTACCCGGTAAAAGGGAAAATTGTGACAATACAAGGGGAAGAGGAGTACATGGTGAGCCACCTCAATGCTTTCCGATATGTAGATATGGATGGGGAGTTCATTGAGACCCCGTTTCAACATTTTGAAGAGGTTCCCCAGATGCTGGCATCAACTGAAACTGTTGTTGAAGATCCTCCCATGAAGATGGCTTCCTTCAAGGATGCCCGGGCTGTTGTCGAGAAATGTGGGTGTGCAAATTGGGGACAACTCCATGATTTTGCACAAAAGACTAACAAGTTTGGTTTGGGTTTCACTGCAGAAGCTCAAAGGGCTGTTTGGAGTGCACGGATCGGAAGACCTCCCTTGTTCATCAGCAATTCAGGAGTGAGTTCCATTGAAGACGATGTTGAAGAGTCTGAGTTTGATAGTTGGATCTACCCCACTACCGATGGTGGATTAAGCAATTGGACAGCAAATGACTTCATCCCAATCTCTTTTGTTACCCAGTAATAAGACTTTTTGTTTTGTATCTGTAACAGACAATGTTTTAAATTTTATGGCCCGGTGTCTTACCTGGGGCACCGTGGCTTCATTTTGTAAGGGCTTTATGTGTGTCATCTACATATATCATTAATAAAAGCATTGGACGTTTCTTGCATTTCAAATCTTGTGCTCCTTGTTTTTCTTTTATTATATTGCAAAACAGCTATTTTACACACACTCACATATACAGGTCTACATCCACTCTGGATCTCACTAGTAACGACTCTGCTACTGCCAGCTATGACTTCTAAAGTCCGATCAACTTAGCCGAAGATGAAGACGAAGATGATTGCGAAGTGCCTGGTGAACTTGCTAGACTGCTACTTCAAGAAGAGAGGGCTATACAGCCACATGAAGAGCCAGTGGAATCAGTGAATCTGGGTACAGAGGTAGACAAGAAAGAAGTTAAGATCGCTGCAAATCTGGAAGCTAGTGTGAAGCAATGGTTGATTCAGATGCTGCATGACTATGTTGAGATCTTTTCCTGGTCTTACGAAGATATGTTTGGGTTGGATACCGATATTGTGGTTCACCGATTACCTACCAAGGAAGACTGTTCTCCAGTAAAACAGAAAGTCCGCCGAATGCGCCCAGATATGTCTGAGAAAATCAAGGCTGAAGTAATGAAATAGTTTGACGCCGGTTTTCTAGCAGTTACTTCTTACCCACAGTTGGTTGCCAACGTGGTTCCAGTGCCGAAAAAGGATGGTAAGGTTCAAATGTGTGTTGACTATAGGGATCTGAACAGGTCAAGCCCCAAGGATGATTTCCCTCTGCCTCATATCGACGTTCTGGTTGACAACACCATACAGCATAAGGTATTCTCCTTGATGGATGGTTTCTCCGGTTATAATCAGACAGTTCCTCATGAGATTGAGGTATACGTCGACGACATGATTGCAAGATCTCAGACGGAGGAGGAGCATCTTGACCATCTTCATAAGTTATTTGACAAGTTGAAGTCGTACAAGCTGAGGTTAAACCCGAACAAGTGCACCTTCGGGGTGAGATCTGGTAAGCTGCTAGGTTTCGTTGTAAGCGATAAAGGTATTCAGGTGGATCCTGCATAGGTGAAGGCTATACAGGAAATGCCAGCTCCCAGAACAGAAAAAGAAGTCATAGGCTTTTTGGGACGTTCGAACTATATTTCCCGATTTATCTCGCACCTGGTTGCTACTTATGAGCCAATCTTCAAGCTACTGAAGAAAGATAAAGTGGTAAGATGGAACGATGAATATCAGGCCGCTTTCGAAAGGATCAAAGAGTATCTCCAAGAGCCACCCATTCTGATGCCTCCAGTTGAAGGGAGACCTTTGATCTTATATTTGACAGTACTCGACAATTCAATAGGGTGTGTGCTGGGGCAACATGACGAGTCTGGCCGAAAAGAGCATGCTATTTATTACCTTAGCAAAACGTTTACTGACTGTGATACCCGATACTCACTGCTAGAGAAGACTTGTTGCGCTTTGGCATGGGCTGCTCGCTGGCTGAGACAGTATATGCTTACTCACACTACTCTGTTGATATCAAAGATGGATCCAATCAAGTATATCTTCGAGAAGCCTGCTTTGTCCGGAAGAATAGAAAGATGGCAGATGATCTTGACTGAGTATGATATCCAATACATGACCCAAAAGGAAATTAAGGGAAGTGTGTTAGCAGACCATTTGGCACATCAAGCAGTGGATGATTACCAGTCTATGATCTTTGAATTTCCGGACGAGAATATCATAATTGTGACTGACTGTGAGACACCTGAACCGAATGAAGGACCTGAGGAAGGATCCCGATGGTCTATGTACTTTGATGGAGCTTCGAACGCTTTGGGAAATGGAATTGGCACCATGTTCATATCTCCTAAAGGTTCTCATACTCCGTTCACCGTCCGATTATGTTTCAACTGCACCAACAATATGGCGGAGTATGAAGCATGCATCATGGGTCTTCGAGCAGCAATTGACCTAAGGATAAAGTTTCTGACTGTATTCGGAGATTCCGCTCTCGTGATCAGTCAGATCAAAGGTGAGTGGGATACGAAACACCCGAATCTTATTCCTTACAAGGAGTATGTGTTGACGTTGCTTCCGCATTTCGAGGAGCTAACCTATGAACACTTCCCTATATAGGAGAATCAGTTGGCGGACGCGCTAGCTACGATGTCTTCTATGTTCAAAGTCAATTTGGACAACGAAGCTCCCTGGATTATCATTGAAAGGTTGGGCGAACCTGCACATTGCTGCGACATTGAGACTGAAGAGGTAACAAAAAATCCTTGATTTCATGAAGTAAAGAGGTACCTTGAGGCTCAAGAATACCCTGAGGGTGCATCTGTTAATGACAAGAAGTTTCTGAGGAGGTTCGCGGCGAAGTTCTTCATCAGCAATGACATCCTTTACAAGCGTAACCACGATTCAACCTTTCTGCGATGTGTGGATAAGAGCGAGGCAGACAGAATCATGATAGAATTACATGAAGGTACTTTCAGAACTCATTCCAGTGGGCACACCATGGAAAAGAAAATCCTACGGGCAAGATATTACTGGTCCACTATGGAAGCCGACTGTTATCAGCATTCTCGGACATGTCACAAGTGCCAGGTCTATGCTGAAAGGTGCACATACCTCCAGTTCCTCTGAACATCTTGACAGCTCCTTGGCCTTTTGCAATGTGGGGCATTGATATGATCGGTGAGATCAGACCTACGGCATCCAACGAGCATCGTTTCATCCTGGTGGCTATTGATTACTTTACGAAGTGGGTTGAAGCAGCTTCCTTTGCTACTGTAACCAAGAACGTAGTGGCACAATTCATTCGACACAATCTGATTTATCGATACGGTGTACCAGAGAGGATCATTACGGAAAATGGTACCAATCTCAACAATAAGATGATCACTGAGCTCTGCAAGCAGTTCAAGATACAACATCACAACTCTTCTCCCTACCGGCCGAAGATGAATGGGGCTGTAGAAGCGGCTAATAAGAACATTAAGAATATTGTACAGAAGATGACGGTGACGTACAAAGATTGGCACGAGATGTTACCGTTTGCTCTTCATGGATACCGTACCTCAGCACGGACGTCAACAGGGGCAACACCCTACTCCTTGGTATATGGTATGGAGGCTGTATTTCCCATTAAAGTTCAGATACCCTCTCTTCAAATTATGAAGGATTCAGGTTTGAGAAAAGATGACTGGATTCAGACCCAACTCGATCAGCTGAATTTAATAGACGAAAAGAGACTTACTGCTATTTGTCATGGTCATATATACCAAAAACAGATGATCAAGGCATTTAACAAGAAAGTTAGACGACAAGAGTATCAAGTTGGGGACCTGGTTATCAAGCGCATCATACTACCTCAAGGTGATCCCAGGGGCAAATGGACTCCTACTTACGAAGGGCCATTTGTGGTTAAGAGCATCTTCTCAGGAGGAGTTATGATTCTAACCACCATGGATGGTGACGACCTTCCTCACCCGTCAATGCAGACATAGTGAAAAGATACTACGCATGATTAATGACCCGCTAGGTTGACTGTCCTAGGAAAAAATAAGGGCTTCCCGGCGAACCAAAAGGGTTCGGGCAAAAATAAGGGATGAAAATAAAAAATTTGTACACCCGGCAGGTCGAAAACCTGAAAAGGCGGCTTGGGCAAAAAAGGGTATCCCGGTGGACTGAAAACCTGAAATGGCGGTCCAGGAAAAAATTAGGGATCAAAGCGTAACACTATGTCTCATCGGATCACCTGGAAACCAGACTTCGGTATCGACTATCAGGCTCGGACGACACTAATCAATCTAATCTACCTTCAACCAAGTAGCAAAGTGATGAGATGCTCGAGGACGTAAAGGCAATAGCAGAGTTGGAACCTAGTGGGATTATTCACATAACTGTTTTGTTTAGTTTTTCACAAATTGTGTAAATTCTATTATTCATCGGCATTCTCTTACTAGGACGTCAGCCTCTTGTACAAAAACACCTATTTACAGGCCAAACTTCAAAATCAATACAAGTCATTTTCACAAATAAATTTGTCTTTTTCTGTTTTGTTTTGCAAAGAACGTCCAACGTTCATTTTTGATATATGCATTTGACATTAATTGCTGCTCATAAATATTTACATGCGAAACAAAAGACAGTTACGGGTTGTGATCGGTGGAAATAGAACTGACTATTTTGGAATGTTGGTTCGCGAAATGTCGCGGTAAGCAAGAGTCGCCACCATCTTTTATTTTCTCCAACATGGAAAGGACAAAAGCACAGCAAAATTCCTTCTTTGAGATGTCTCTCGGTTCGGGAGGTAGATTTATAGAAAGGGAAGGTGTTAGCACCCTTTCTATCCATGGTTATCCATGGGCTCTTAGGTACTTGCTCTTAGATTTTCCAAATTTTGTTTGCTTTTCAAGTGTGTGTGGGTTTTGAAAAAGTTTCGTTTGAAAAATTTCTAAGTAACTCTTGTATCTGTCCTCAAGAGTGTATGAAAAATTTGTTTGAAAACTTTTTGAAAGTGTAGGTGAGAAAAGATGTTTTGTTTGTTTTTGAGAGAGCAAGTACCCATGAGAAATCTACCTACTCTAAGGAATTAGGCTGTGTAAGAGTCCTTTAGACAGTGCTATCCCACTATTGAGAAGTAGGTAGCACCGTCGTTGGAGTTATTCGGGTCAATTCGATTATAAGGGACAATGTGGTCACCGAAGCAATAGTAAGACACCTTAGAAGTAACCCTAATGTCCTAGATCCTTTTTTATCCGAGGCAACCATTTCGAGGCAACTGGATCTTTAGACATGAGGGCGACCTCTAAAACACCCTATACTTGACGACCACGTCGAGGCAACGAGTGATGCGTACCCTAGGAGTGGCATGTGCTTGTGTGTTGTTTTCATGTTATATTATCTTGTACATGTATCATGGTGATCTACGAGTTGTTTTTAATTTTCATCCAAGTCTTGCATGCATATTAACAGTTAAGAGTGCGAAAAGGTAAATCTACGCTATTACAAGGCGCGGGTCTATACATCGCCAAAAACATAACCCGTTTTTGGAAAATAAATGCAGAAAGTAAAGAAAGCGGTAAATCCTAATTAGCAATTACATCCTCGGAAACAGATACATAAAATGTAATCAAAAATAATAATGCGCAAAAGAAATTAAATCGGGACGTCCTTAGGGTTTTGACCCTTTTTTGAGAAATAAAGAAGTTTGTCCTCTTTTTGCAATTAAATTAAATATTAATCCTAAACTAATTAATTAATTAATTAAAGAAAAAAAAAGTGTTTTTGTGTTTTTTATGTAAATAAAACAAAAGGAATTTAAAATTAAAAGTTAGTAAAACCTAAATCTAATTTATTTTATTTATTAAGAAAAATCAAAATTGACCTAATTTTAAAAAGCTAGATTAATTAATTTACATTTTATTTACAAAAATAATTATTAAGGTGAAGGTTAATAATAATAATAATAATAATACAAATATTTTAAGTTTCTGATTTTATTATAAAAATAATTTGTTAGTTAATAATAATAATAATAATTAAAAGAATTAAAAAGAGAAAGAAAATAAAAAGGAAAATAAACCAGGGGGTGTTGATGAACCCAATTGAGGTTTAGTTCTAGAAATTTAGGCCCAATAGCACAAAGCCCTTGTTGACTTCTGGAATCAGGTGTGCAAGCATTAACTGGGAACACCATGGTCCACGCCTCATGGCCATCAAATTGGCGTTAGTGGCCACTTGGCAGGCTGATTGCTTGAGATGTATGATGGATGCTTTGAGGATGCCTGCACAAGATTAGGTTAGAAAAAATATTAACAAGCGTTTGGGGGACCTGGGAATCGAACCCAGGTCCCAATGCCTATTACGCGCTTGCCTCAACCACTCCACCACTTTGCTTTAGTCATCAATAAAACAACCAATAATTAATATATTCAATAATCAATTCCAATGCTGTAAAACTAAAACGCGCGCATATTATTTGAATAGACCAATAGCCTGCTTCCACATCTTGTCTTCTTTGTTGAAACCTGCAGAAAAACAAATCAAATAGCGGGGGTTTTTAACCCCCACAATATGGCATGACCAAAAATAGCGAACAGGCGTGTGATGATCAGAAATTGTTCGCGAGGGTTGGGTTTGAATTGTCTGGCCTTGAAGAATTCAACCATATGCGTCTCAAGGTCCAATTTTGCCTATGCTGTAAAGCCCTAATTCGAGAGCTTGGAAACCCTAGAATTCAACAATGGTGGTTTACGTTTCAGGGCATCTTAATCCAATTGAATCACACCAAAAGCTTCACCTGAGTTCTAGCAATGCAAAGCATACAAAAAATCACATTAAATATGCAGGAATTATGAGTTTCGATTATGAGAAAGAAAGCTAAACCGTGAATCTGTTCTGGGCAGTTTCTTGAGCTTTGGAGCTTGGTTTTGATTGCAATGCGTTCTGGAGACTCCCAGCAATGTATCTGGATCCACAAAAGTCCTTAGTTTGCCCTAGAACACTGAAAACAGTTTTGAGTTTTCTTGTTTTTTTTTTCAATATGGCATATGGTTTTCTGCAGCAGTTTGTACGTTCACAGCATTAGGGTTAGCTTTAGTATTTGTAGTAGAATGGAATTAGGGTAAAACTTTGTCCAAAAATCCATGGCTTTATGATTTCAATATTTGATTTCAATCAAATCTTTTTCAACCTTTTTGATTGATAAAACTTGCCAAAATTGGATGATTTTGTCTCCTTGATGTGTACACGAAATCTTCAGCATGTGTTGAGTTCATTTGCATCACAAAAAGATTTGAAAACCATATCTTTTGAATTTTCCTATAATTAAATGAATTAAATGAATTAATATTAATAAAAAATTCAATTAATTAATTAAAAATAATAAAATAAATCAATTTAAGCTCAATGGGTCGTGCATAGGCCTTGGACAATGTTTCAAGAAGGAATTTGAGGCCCATTAGCAATAATGAAGTGTTTTGAGCAAAGTTGACTTTTGCAAATTCACAAAAATTTCCCAACTTCTCCAATGCATATCTTGCTCAATTTTGATCATATGAACATGTTCTTGGACATTTTGGAAAGGTCTTGGAGTCCTCTGACCAATTCCTTTGGTCCCATGTCATTTGGATTTACCAATATCAAGTTATGGTCTTTGACTTAAAGTGCCTTTTTGTTGACTTTTCAAATTGACCTATAATGTAGAAATTGATAACTTTTTGTGAGAGCATTTCTTGGACTTGGAATGTGAAGATGAGTTTTAGGAAATGTCATCCCCTTCAAAATGAGCATTGGATGGGATTTTTCTGATGAACCATGAAAAAGTTATGCCTTGGTCAAGTTACAGTTGACTTTTCAGCTGTCCAAAAATAGCAACTTTTGCATCTTGATGATTTTTGAGCCATGCTTGTGGAATCATGATCAAGACTTGATAAAATGATGATTGTGGCTTCAAAATAAGATTTTGACCAAAAATTTCGACTTTTGACTGCCAAATGACCATTTTGCCCCTGCAGTTGATTGTGGAGCAACTAGGGCTTTTGACTGTGCAATTGGACCCTATGAGTCTTGAGCAAATTGAGATGATGCTTGTCAAAACTTTGAAGAATATGGGAGGGAAAATTTTGGGATACAACAGTTGCCCCTGTTCAATCTTCTTAGACCTGAGGAGGTAGATTGGCTTGCGTGCCTTTCGTGATCCGAAGGTGGAAGATGATTGAACACTAGAGTGCCCAGAAATTTGCACTCGCATAGTAGAATATCATCAGTGTGATGGCGGGAATGGGCTTATAGATGCCATTTGGAAAGATGGTGGATAGGGGGATGGGCTTATAGATGCCATCTGGAGATGTGACAGAACCTTGTCGGGAATGGGCTTATAGACGCCATTTGGAAATGTGATGGATAGTTGTGGAGATGGGCTTATAGATGCCATCGGGGGTGTCGATTGCGTAAGAGATTCCTTAGTGAGAACTTGTGTACTTGAGAAAGGAAGATGGTTTCCTGGCCTGTTACAGGTGTTGATCTTCAAACTCATCATGCAGATATGCCCTGGCTAGATACAGGTGTCGAATTTACAATCGATTGCTCACAGATATGCCCTGGCTAGATACAGGAATCGAATCCGGAACTTCAAAAGGTTTCTTACAGACGTGCCCTGGCTGGATACAAGTGTCGAATCTCTAAACTCTTCATGTAGATATGCCCTGGCTGGATACATGTATCGAATCTACAATCAATTACTCACAGATATACCCTGGCTAGATACAGGTATCGAATCTGGAACTGGTCCTCTACAGATATGCCCTGGCTGGATACAGGAATCGAATATGGAATTAGTCGTCTACAGATATGCCCTGGCTAGATACAGGTATCGAATCTCTAAACTCTTCATGCATATATGCCCTGGATGGATACAGGTATCGAATCTACAATCAAACACTCACAGATATGCCCTGGCTAGATACAGGTATCGAATCTGGAATTAGTCGTCTACAGATATGCCCTGGCTGGATACAGGTATCGAATCTCTAAACTCTTCATGCAGATATGCCCTGGCTGGATACAGGTATCGAATCTACAATCAAACACTCACAGATATGCCCTGGCTAGATACAAGAATCGAATCTGGAATTAGTCGTCTACAGATATGCCCTGGCTGGATACAGGTATCGAATCTGGAATTAGTCGTCTACAAATATGCCCTAGCTGGATACAGGTATCGAATCTCTAAACTCTTCATGTAGATATGCCCTGGCTAGATACAGGTATCGAATCCACAATCAATTACTCACAGATATGCCCTGACTAGATACAGGTATCGAATTTGGAGATGCGATAGTTGATAGTAATCATCTTTGTATTGACCTTTTTCCTGAAAAGGCAAAGCGTTAGTTGTATGCAATGTCATGATCTATGAAATGTATGATGTCATGATGTTCTCAGGGAGAAATGAGATTGTGTCGTATGCACTTTATCATGTATGTAAGCAGGATGTATGAAATGTGAAATGTCTATGAATGTATTTTCGTCTAGGAAAATAAATCCTTGACGAATGTCGGGAAGTTAAATCCTGGGCTGATGTTGAAGAGTATAGTTCTTTGTTTCCGCTGGGGATGATGAACGAAGATGATTGCAAGAATAACCGGTAGGAGAAGCTGACTCCGTTGGGGAATAAACCTGGTGAAGAGATTACTCTGCGGGGAATTACTCTGTGGGAAGAGATACTTCGCTGAGATTTCGATGGTAACTCCGCAGGGGATACTGTTGGTAAATTTTGTTGGGGAATTTGATGAACTCCGCTGGGGGAGAGGAAGAGCTTCGCCGAGGATGATCCTTCCGTGGTAATTAGCTGAGGATAACCCAATTATAAGCTTTGGTGGGGAATAACCTTTGAATAAAGCTGGGGAGATGCGTTCGTACTCTGTAGGGGATAAGCTTCCAGAATCTACTGGGGATAATCTTCCAGAATCTACTGGGGATAAGGATTCGACTCTCCTGGGGAAACTTTGGACTGCACTGGGGAAGTGGCTCCACTGGGGTGTTTGGTATTCCGCCGGGGAACAATCTTATACTAAGACTGCCGGGGATGCTTGTTAGGAATATCTGTATACTCCGCTGTGGAATGTTGAGATCTTCTGGGGATATCCAACTTCCTTAAGGCTGACAGTAGGCTAACTCTGCTTGGGGAGAGTGTTGTTGACTCGCTGGAGATACTGTGCCTTTTTAGGACTGAGAGACCAACTCTGATCGGGGGAGAGTATTGCTGAACTTTATCTTACTCTGCGGGGAGTGAAGGTATTCTGGTTACGTTCTTCAGCCGAACCTACCTTGGTACCTTGGTGGACAGAGCAACTAGATTGCTTAGACAACTCATTACTGCCCCTGTTGCTGATGTCACCTGTAATTATCCCTTTGTTTCTTATGCAAGTATTTATGAGTTAGAAATTAATGTCAAATGCATATATAAAAAATGAACATTAGACGTTCTTCGTAAAACAAAACAGAAAAAGGAAAAACAATTGGCAATTTATCTGGAAAAGTGAATTTGTATTGATTTTTGAATTATGCCTGTAAATAGGCGTTTTGTGTACAAGAGGCTGACGTCCTAGTAAGAGAACGCCGCCGAGCAACATAGAGTTTATACAATTTTGTTAAAAGGAAACAAAACAGCTATGTGAAAAATAATCCCACTGGGTTTCAACTCTGTTATCGCCTTTATGTCTTCAAGCGTCTCATCACTTTGCTGCTTAGTTGAAGATGAAGCTGATTGATTGATGCCGTCTGAATGTGATAGTTGATATCGAATTCTGGATGCTGGGTGATCCAATGAGACATAGTATTACGCTTTAATCCCTAACTTTTTCCTGGACCGCTCTTTCGGGTTTTCGGTCCACCGGGATACCCATTTTTGCCCAAGCCGCCTTTTCAGGTTTTCGACTTGCCGGGTGTACAGATTTTTTTTCATTTCATCCCTCATTTTTGCCCGAACCCTTTTGGTTCGTCGGGAAGCCCTTATTTTTGCCTAGGTGTGTCAACCTAGCGGGTCTTTAATTCATGCGTAGTATCTTTTTACTATGTCTGCATTGGCGGGGTGAGGAAGGTCGTCACCATCCATGGTGGTTAGAATAATAGCTCCTCCTGAGAAGATATGTTTAACCACAAATGTCCCTTCGTACGTAGGGGTCCATTTGCCCCTGGGATCACTTTGAGGAAGAATGATGCGCTTGATTACCAGGTCTCCGACTTGATACTCTTGTGGTCTGACTTTCTTGTTAAATGCCCTGATCATCCATTTTTGGTACGTCTGACCATGACAAATAGTAGTGAGTCTCTTTTTGTCAATTAGGTTTAATTGATCAAGTCGAGTCTGGATCCAGTCATCTTTGCTCAAACCTGCATCCTTCATTATCCGGAGAGAGGGTATCTGGACTTTAATAGGCAAGACTGCCTCCATGCCGTAGACCAAGGAAAAGGGAGTTGCCCCTGTTGACGTCCGTGCTGAGGTACGGTACCCATGAAGAGAAAACGGTAACATCTCGTGCCAATCTTTATAGGTCAATATCATCTTCTGCACAATCTTCTTGATATTCTTATTTGCCGCTTCGACAGCCCCATTCATCTTCGGCCGGTAGGGAGAAGAGTTGTGGTGCTGTATCTTGAATTGCTTGCAGAGCTCAGTGATCATCTTGTTATTAAGATTGGTACCATTGTCCGTAATGATCCTTTCCGGGACGCCGTATCGACAGATCAGGTTATGCCGAATGAACCGTGCCACGACATTCTTGGTTACGGTAGCATATGAAGCTTCTTCAACCCACTTTGTGAAGTAATCAATCGCTACCAGGATGAAGCGATGCCCGTTGGATGCCGTAGGTCTGATCTCACCGATCATATCAATGCCCCACATTGCAAAAGGCCAAGGTGCTGTCAAGACGTTCAGAGGTACTGGAGGAATGTGCACCTTATCCGCATAGATCTGGCATTTGTGACATGTCCGAGAATGTTGGTAACAGTCGGCTTCCATTGTGGACCAGAAATATCTTGCCCGAAGAATTTTCTTTGCCATGGTATATCCACTGGAATGCGTTCCGAAGGTACCTTCATGCAGTTCTGCCATGATTCTTTCTGCTTCCGTCTTATCCACACAACGCAATAAGGTTGAATCATGGTTTCTCTTGTACAGAATGCCGTTGCTGAGGAAGAACTTTGCCACGAACCTTCTCAGAAACTTTTTGTCATTAACAGATGCACCCTCGGGGTATTCTTGAGCTTCCAAGTACCTCTTCACTTCATGATACCAAGGTTTTTCGGTTACCTCTTCAGCCTCAAGATCACAGCAATATGCAGGTGTGATCGGTGGATCTAGAACTGACTGTTTTTAAGTTGGTTCGCGAAATGTTGCGGAAGCAAGAGTCGCCGCCGTCTTTTATTTTCTCCAACATGGAAAGGACAAAAGTACAGAAAAATTCCTTATGAGATAGTTTCTGGTTCGGGAGGTAGATTTATAGAAAGGGAAGGTGTTAGCACCCTTTCTATCCATGGTTATCCATGGGCTCTTAGATACTTGCTCATTTGTGTTTTCAAAAGTGTTTGCTTTTCAAAGTGTGAGTGGGTTTGAAAAAAGTTTCGTTTAAAGTTTCAGATCGACTCTTGTATCAGTCCTCAAGAGTGTTTAAAAAGTTGTTTTTGAAAGCTTTTTGAAAAGTGTCGGTGTGAAAAGAAGTTTTTGATTTGATTTTGAAAAGAGCAAGTATCTATGAGTCATCTACCTACCCTAAGGAATTAAGTTGTGTAAGTGTCCTTTAGGTAGTGCCATCCCACCATTGAGAGGTAGGTAGCACCACCGTTGGAAGTGTTCGGGTCAATTCATTTTTTTAGGGACATTGTGGTCACCAGAGCAACAGTGGGACACCTTAGAAGCTACCCCCATGCCATGTTCATGGACATGAGGACTTACTAAAACGTCCTATACTCGACGACCACTTTTCGAGGGGCAAGGCAACAGTGAGGCGTACCCTAAGAGTGGTGTGTCATTTTCAATTATGTTTTATCTTGATCATGCATTGGGTGTGCTATGCTTTGATTTTATTTGGGCATACATTCTTTCATGTGATCAGCAGTTTAAAGGGTGCGGAAATTAAAATGCGGAAAATAAAGATCCTACGCTATTACAAGGCGCGGGTCCATACATCGCCAAATTAAACAAAGACCCGATTGGAATAAAAGTGCGGAAAGTAAATGTCCTAATTACTATTACAAGGCCTTGGGGCAATTACATAATATTTAAAAATGAAAAATGTAAATAAACGCGCGAAAAGAAATTAGAAGCGAAAGTGCGAGGGCGTTGGACCCTTTAAAGAAAATAAATTTTGAAATTAAGAAATGATTAATGATTTAATAAGAAAAGAAGTTATTTTTTGATGTTTTTTGGTATTTATGAAAATAAAAGGAAATTAATTAAAATTAGAAATGAAACCCTAGTTCTAAATTGTTTTTAATTATTAAAGAAAATATTTAAGTTTTGACCTAACTTACTAATTATTTAGTTACATGAGTATTTACAAAAATAATTAATAATTAATAATGATAAGAAATAAAAAAAGGTTATTTATTAAGAAAAAGAATAAGAAATGCTAAAAACCTATTTTTTATATTTTTTAGTTATTAAGAAAACATTACAATTTAAAACCCTAAATTAAACTAAATTGATTAATAAAATTTATTTACAAAAAATATTAATGAATTAAAAATTAAATAAACATATTTTATTTTTGACTTTTCTGATTTTTTTGTGTTATAAAAATTATTTTGTGAATTAAATAAAACAAAAGAAAAGCAATTAAAATAAATAATAGAGAAAAAATGAGAGAAAGAAAATACAAACAAGGGGGGGGGGGGGGGGGGGGGGGGTTCTGCCCAATTTGGAGGTGTATTGGAAATTCAGGCCCATTAGAAACCAAGGCCTTGTTGACTTTCCAGGCTTATGCGCGTGTGATTGACTGAGTGTGTACCCTGGAATTCATATCATGGCCTTCAGATAGATCATTAGAGACACATGGCAAGCCTGGGTATTGGGATGCATGGCGCTCTTTGGAAGTGGCACTGTACAGAAGCACGTTATGGACAAAATTATAGAGGAAGAGGGGGACCTGGGAATCGAACCCAGGTCCCATTGCCTGCATGACAACACATCTACCAATGGAGCTAGTGCGTTTCTTTGTTAATTTAGTGGGCAATGAATAATATAATAGAAATATCAATATCACGCTGGACTAAACAAAAATACGCGTCAATGTTTAAACTGTCCAGTAGTACCAAGCCACGTTAGCATCGTCTTCATCTCTTTTTCTGCAAATAACATCAAATAGCGGGGGTTTTAAACCCCCACTAAACTCAAACCTGAAAATAGCGAATAGAATTTAAGCAAGCATAAAAAGGGCGCGATGACATCAATCGTTTCGTCTTGTTCTGACGAGTTTGCCTGTATTAGTTTGATGGTCCAATTTTGCCTTATGAAGGAATCCCCAAATCTGGAGCTCTGAAACCCTAAAACGCTTCCATGGCAATTTTTGATACAGGGCCTAATAACTCAATTGAGTTATGTCATTAGCTTCAGAAAGTGCACATTAGTATAAATCAATGCTTAAAACATATGGAAAATGTATGCAAATTCAAACACGAATGTGAAAAAAGTTATGAACAGGGAGACTTCATTCTACCAATTCTTGAGGTTAGGGGCTGTGTTTTTGATTGCAATCCCTTCCTGGATGTGTAAGCAAGCTTTTGGAATGGCTTTTTGGCCTTGAAACGCACAGCAACTATGAAAACAGTTTTGAGATTTTTGTGCAAAAGTGCAAGTTTGTTTCTATGCCTTATGCGCAGCTTTCTTGTTCTTATGCCTTAGGTTATGTTTGCATATGTATGTAGCATGATTAGGTCAAACAAAACAAGCCCATGATCCATTGTTTTAATGCTTTTGAATATGTGATTTTCGATGATCTTTTTCAATCCTTTTTGCCATGAAAACTTGCCTATTTGGAAGATTTGGTCCCTTTGATGTGGTACACGAAATATTTAGGTCTTAATGGGAGAATATGCTGCACAAAAAGATTTGGAAAATATGATTTTCTATTTTTGTCATATTTAATTTTAATTAAGTGAATTAATAATAATAATAATAATAATTCAAATAATTAATCAAAAATGATAAAATAACTCCCTTGGATGTCAATGGGTCGTGCATAGCCTTTGGGTGATGATTCATGGAAGAAGTTGAGGCCCATTAGCAATTTTGAGGCATTTGAAGCAAAGTTGACTTTTCAAAATTCCCAAAAATTTCCCAACTTCCACAAGGCATATCTTGCTCAATTTTTAAGCTTTAATCATGTTCTTGGACATTTTGGAAAGGTCTTGAAGTCCTATAACCAATTCCTTTGGTCCCAAGTCATTTTGATTTACCAATCTCAAGTTATGGTCTTTGACTTAAAGTGCCTTTTTGTTGACTTTTGAAAATGACCTATAATGTTGAGATTGATAACTTTTTGTGAGAGAATTTCTTGGACTTGAAGTGTGAAGATGAGTTGTAGGAAATTTCATTCTCTTCAAAATGAGCTTTGGATGGAATTTTTCTGATTAACCGTGTGGAAGTTATGCCTTGGTCAATTTGCAGTTGACTTTTTCAACTGTCCAAAAATAGAAACTTTTGCATCTTGAGACTTTTTGAGCCATGCCTTGAGAATCATGATCAAGAATTGATCAAATGATGTTTGTGGCTTCAAAATAAGATGTTGATCAAAAATTTTGACTTTTGACTGTCAAATGACCATTTTGCCCCTGCAGTTGACTGTGAAGCAATTAGGGTTTTTGACTGTGCAATTTGATGCTGTGAGTCTTGAAACTTGGCATATGAATGATTGACAATGTTTATAGGCATGTGGGACTTGATTAGGCCCTTGGAAACCTCAACTTCTTTGTCATAACCAAAACCCTATTTTTTGACTGTTATGAGGCAATTGGACTGTGCAACCCTTGGGAGATTTTGAACCTTGATCTTGGCAAATCTTGAAGAGTATGGGAGGGCAAATTTTGGGGTACAACAGTTGCCCCTGTTCAATCTTCTTAGACCTGAGGATGTAGATTGGCTGGCGTGCCTTTCGTAATCCGAAGGTGGAAGATGATTGAACACTAGAGTGCCCAGAAATTTGCGCTCACATGTTAGCAGTATGATGGTGGGAATGGGCTTACAGATGCCATTTGGAGATTGATGGATAGGAAGATGGGCTTATAGATTCCATCGGGAGGTGATGGATAGGTGGATGGGCTTATAGATGCCATCTGGGTGTCGATCGCGTAAGAGTTTCCTTAGCGAGAATTTGCGTACCTGAAAAAGAAAGATTACTCGGCCTGTTACAGGAGTTGGTCTTCAAACTATTTATATAGACGCACCCTGGTTGGTTACAGGAATCGAATCTTCAACCTCATCAGACGTGCCCTGGCGAGATACAGGAATCGAGTCTAGAGCTTCAACAGGTTATGAATGAATCAGGGATGGTTACTACCTCAACGGGACGGTGAGAGAACCTTGGACGATTACTACCTCAACAGTAACGATGAGAGAATCTTGGGCGATTACTACCTCAACAGTAACGATGAGAGAATCTTGGGCGATTACTACCTCAATAGTAACGATGAGAGAACCTTGGGCGATTACTACCTCAACAGTAACGATGAGAGAACCTTGGGCGATTACTACCTCAACAGTAACGATGAAGGAATCTTGGACGTCTTCTACTGAGTCTTCATTAGGAAAATCTTTAGGAATCAATTTAACTAGACCAGAGAAGGCCTTTGACTGGATCGGCATCAGGAAAATCTTTAGGAGTCGATTTAACTGAACCAGGCAAGGTCTTGGATTAACTTTAACTGGATAAGAATCAGAAAAATCTTAGGGTCGATTTAACTGAACCAGACTAAGGTCTTGGAATCTTCAACTGGAATAAGAATCAGGGAGATCTTAGCATCGATCTGACTGAACCAGAGAAGGCCTTTGACTGGATCGGCATCAGAAAAATCTTTAGGAGTCGATTTAACTGAACCAGGCAAGGTCTTGGAATCTTCAACTGGAATAAGAATCAGGGAGATCTTAGTGTCGATCTGACTGAACCAGAGAAGGCCTTTGACTGGATCGGCATCAGAAAAATCTTTAGGAGTCGATTTAACTGAACCAGGCAAGGTCTTGGAATCTTCAACTGGAATAAGAATCAGAAAAATCTTAGGGTCGATCTGACTGAACCAGAGAAGGCCTTTGACTGGATCGGCATCAGAAAAATCTTTAGGAGTCGATTTAACTGAACCAGGCAAGGTCTTGGAATCTTCAACTGGAATAAGAATCAGGGAGATCTTAGTGTCGATCTGACTGAACCAGAGAAGGCCTTTGACTGGATCGGCATCAGAAAAATCTTTAGGAGTCGATTTAACTGAACCAGGCAAGGTCTTGGAATCTTCAACTGGAATAAGAATCAGGGAGATCTTAGCATCGATCTGACTGAACCAGAGAAGGCCTTTGACTGGATCGGCATCAGAAAAATCTTTAGGAGTCGATTTAATTGAACCAGAGGAGGTCTTGGACATAGCTGAGAACTTAACTGGATCTTTCCTGAAAAGTAAAGGTCAGTCATATGCAATGCATGATATGGATCAAGCAATGATGTTCTCAACATAAACGAGATTGTAAGATATGATGCGTTTATGCATGTATCATGATGTATGTGATGTTTTTGAAGGTATTTTCATCTATGAAAATATATCCTTGACGAATGCCAGGAAGTTAAATCCTTGGCTGATATAGAGCTTTTGTTTCCACTGGGGAGTGATGATTGCAAGAATACCGGTAGGAGAAGATAACTTCGTTGGGGAATAAACTTGGCGAATAGATTACTCTGCGGGGGAAAATCATTCTAGAGATCTTGCTGGGGAATAATACTCTGTAGGAAGAGAGGCGCTTCGCTGAGATGTTGATGATAACTCCGCTGGGGATACCATTGTTGTATTGTGTTGGAAGATGAACTCCGCTGGGGGATAAGAAGACCTCGCCGAGGACGATCTTTCCGTGGCTTTTGGCTGAGGATAACCCAGTTATATCCTGGTAGGGAAATAACCTTTGAATAAAGCCGGGAGACGCGTTCGTGCGCTGCAGGTGATAAGCTTCCAGAATCTACTGGGGATAAGCTTCCTACTGGGGAGATGGATTCCACTTTCCTGGGAGAATCTTCAGACTGGACTTTCCTGGGGAAATTTTTGAGATGTATTGGGGAAGTGGCTCCGCTGAATGTCTGGTATACCGCCGGGGAACAATCTTAAATCAAGACTGTTGGGGATGCTTGTTAGGAATGTTTGTATATTGTGCTGAGGAATGTTAAGATCTGTTGGGGATGCCCAACTTCCTTAAGGCTGATGGTATAGCTTTGCTTGGGGAGAGTGTATTGACTTGCTGGCTCCCTCTCTGGGGAATTAAGATATGCCGGTTATGTTCTTCAGCTGAAGCTACCTTGGTACCTTGGTGGACAGAACAATTAGATCGCTTAGACAACTCATTATTGCCCCTGTTTCTAATGTTACCTGTAATTAATCCTTTGTTTCGTATGCAAATATTTATGAGTTAGCAATTAGTGTAAAATGCATATATCACAAATTGAACCTTGGACGTTCTTCGCAAAACAAAACAGAAAAGGAAAAACAATTGGCAATTTTAACTGAAAAGTGAATTTGTATTGATTTTTGAATTTGCCTGTAAATACGCGTTTATGTACAAGAGGCTGACGTCCTAGTAAGAGAATGCCGCCGAACAAAAGATTTATACAATTTGTACAAGGGAAAACAAAACAGCTATGTGAAAAGAATAATCCCACTGGGTTTCAACTCTGCTATCGCCTTTATATCTTCGAGCGTCTCATCACTTGATGACCTAGTTGAAGATGAAGCTGATTGATTGATGCCGTTTGAACTCGATGTTGATACTGGATTCTGGATGCGAAGTGATCCAATGAGACATAGTATTATGCTTTATCCCTAACTTTTGCTTGGACCGCCCTTTCGGGTTTTCAGTCCACCGGGATACCCATTTTTGCCCAAGCCGCCTTTTCAGGTTTTCGACTTGCCGGGTGTACAGATTTTTTCATTTCATCCCTTCATTTTGCCCGAACCCTTTTGGTTCGCCGGGAAGCCCTAATTTTTGCCTAGCTATGTCAACCTAGCGGGTCTTTTATCATGCGTAGTATCTTTTTACTATGTCTACATTGGCAGGGTGAGGAAGGTCGTCACCATCCATGGTGGTCAGAATCATGGCTCCTCCTGAGAACACATGTTTAACCACAAATGGCCCTTCATATGTAGGGGTCTATTTGCCCCTTGGATCACTCTGAGGAAGGATGACGCGTTTGATTACCAGATCCCCGACTTGATACTCTTGTGGTCTGACCTTTTTGTTAAATGCCCTGATCATCCGTTTTTGGTACGTCTGACCATGACAAATAGCAGCAAGTCTCTTTTTGTCGATTAGATTTAACTGATCAAGTCGTGTCTGGATCCAATCATCTTCGTTCAGATCTGCATCCTTCATTATCCGGAGAGAGGGTATTTGCACTTCAATTGGTAAGACTGCCTCCATACCGTAGACCAAGGAGAAAGGAGTTGCCCCGGTTGACATTCTTGCTGAGGTACGGTACCCATGAAGAGCGAACGGTAACATCTCGTGCCAATCTTTATAGGTCACTGTCATCTTCTGCACAATCTTCTTGATATTCTTATTCGCTGCTTCTACAGCCCCATTCATCTTCGGTCGGTAGGGAGAGAAGTTGTGGTGCTGTATTTTGAACTGCTCGCAGAGCTCAGTGATCATCTTGTTATTGAGATTGATACCATTGTCCGTAATGATCCTTTCTGGGACGCCGTATCGACAGATCAGATTGTGACGAATGAACCGTGCCACAACATTCTTGGTTATAGTGGCGTAGGAAGCTGCTTCAACCCACTTCGTAAAGTAATCGATCGCTACCAGGATGAAGCGATGCCCGTTGGATGCCGTAGGTTTAATCTCACCGATCATATATATGCCCCACATTGCAAAAGGCCAAGGTGCTGTCAAGACATTCAGAGGAACTGGAGGAACATGCACCTTATCTGCGTATATCTGGCACTTGTGACATGTCCGAGAATGTTGGTAGCAGTCGGCTTCCATTGTGGACCAGAAATACCCTGCCCGAAGGATCTTCTTTGCCATATTATGTCCACTGGAATGCGTTCCGAAGGTACCTTCATGTAGCTCTGCCATGATCCTTTCTGCTTCAGTCTTATCCACACAACGCAATAAGGTCGAATCATGGTTTCGCTTGTACAAAATGCCGTTGCTGAGGAAGAACTTTGCAGCGAACCTTCTCAGAAACTTTTTATCATTGACAGACGCACCTTCAGGGTACTCTTGAGCTTCCAAGTATCTCTTTACCTCATGGTACCAAGGTTTCTCAGTCACTACCTCAGCCTCAAGATCACAACAGTATGCCGGTTCGTCTAGTTTCCAGATGATGACCCGGGGAGCCTCATTATCCCATTTGACCTTGAACATAGAAGACATCGTAGCCAACGCGTCCGCCAGCTGATTCTCCTCTCTTGGGAAATGTTCAAAAGTTATCTCTGTGAAATGGGGGATCAATGTCAACACATATTCTTTGTAAGGAATAAGGTTCGGATGTTTCGTATCCCACTCGCCTTTGATCTGATTGATCACAAGAGCGGAATCTCCGAAGACACTCAGAAACTTGATCCTTAATTCGATCGCAGCTTGAAGACCCATGATGCATGCCTCATACTCCGCCATGTTATTGGTGCAGTTGAAACATAGTCGGGCAGTGAGTGGAGTATGAGTGCCTTGAGGGGATATGATCACAGTGCCGATACCGTTACCCAAAGCATTGGAGGCTCCGTCAAAGTGCATAGACCATCGGGATCCTTCCTCAGGTCCTTCATCCGGTCCAGGTACTTCACAATCAGTCACTATCATAATGCTCTCGTCAGGAAATTCAAAGTTCATTGACTGATAGTCGTCTACTGCCTGATGTGCCAAGTGGTCTGCCAATACACTTCCTTTGATAGCTTTCTGAGTCGTGTACTGGATGTCGTATTCTGTCAAGATCATTTGCCATCTTGCTATTCTCCCAGACAGAGCAGGCTTTTCGAATATGTATTTTATTGGATCCATCTTTGAAATTAACAAGGTAGTATGAGTCAGCATATACTGTCTCAGCCGGCGAGCAACCCATACCAAAGCGCAGCAAGTTTTCTCAAGCAGTGAGTATCGGGTCTCACAGTCGGTAAACTTTTTGCTAAGGTAATAGATGGCGTGCTCTTTTTGGCCAGACTCGTCATGCTGCCCCAGCACACACCCCATTGAGTTGTCAAGTGCTGTCAGGTATAGGATCAGAGGTCTCCCTTCAACTGGTGGCATCAAGATGGGTGGTTCTTGGAGATACTCTTTGATTCTGTCAAAAGCGGCCTGACATCCATCATTCCAACGTACCACCTGATCTTTCTTCAGCAGCTTGAAGATTGGTTCACAAGTAGCAGTTAGGTGCGAGATGAATCGAGCAATGTAATTCAGGCGTCCTAAAAAGCCTCTGACTTCTTTCTCTGTCTTGGGGACTGGCATCTCTTGAATAGCTTTAACCTTGGCAGGATCCACTTGAATACCCTTATCACTTACAACGAAGCCTAGCAACTTTCCCGATCTAACCCCGAAGGTGCACTTGTTCGGGTTCAACCTCAGTTTGTACAGTTTCAGACGGTCAAACAGCTTCTGCACATGGTCAAGGTGTTCCTCCTCAGTTTGGGACCTTGCAATCATGTCGTCGACATACACTTCAATTTCATGATGGATCATGTCGTGAAATAAAGCAACCATGGCATGTTGGTAGGTTGCCCCAACATTTTTCAGTCCAAAAGGCATGACCTTGTAGCAGAAGGTGCCCCACTGAGTAACAAAGGTAGTCTTTTCCATATCTTCAGGAGCCATCTTGATCTGATTATAACCTGAAAAACCATCCATGAAGGAGAACACCTTGTGCTGAGCAGTATTGTCAACCAGAACATCAATGTGAGGTAGGGGGAAGTCATCCTTGGGGCTGGCCCTGTTCAGATCCCTGTAGTCAACACACATTCTAACCTTACCATCTTTCTTTGGTACCGGCACCACATTGGCAACCCACTGAGGGTAAGAAGTTACTGCAAGAAACCCGACATCGAATTGCTTCATAACCTCAGCTTTGATCTTCTCAGACATCTCTGGACGTATACGGCGGACCTTTTGCTTAACCGGAGGGCAGTCTTCCTTAGTAGGCAAGTGATGGACCACAATGTCGGTATCCAACCCGGGCATGTCTTCGTAGGACCAGGCAAAGATATCCACATAATCATGTAACATCTGAGTCAACCGTTGTTTCACGCTAAGCTCCAGATTGGCACCAATCTTAACCTCCTTTCTATCTGTCTCAGTACCCAGATTTATCGTTTCCACCGGCTCTTCATGTGGTTGAATTGCCCTCTCTTCCTAGAGTAACAGTCTTGCAAGCTCGCCAGGCACTTCGCAATCATCTTCACCTTCGTCTTCGGCTAAGTTGATCGGATTTTTGAAGTCATAACTGGCAGTAGCAGAGTCGTTACCAGTGAGATCCAGAGTGGATTGAAACCTGTGTAGGTGAGTGTGTGTAAATACAGTTGTTTTGCAATATATAAAGAAAGAAAGAAAGAAAGGGAGCACAAGATTTGAAATGCGAAAAAAAGTCCAAGATCTTTATTCATGATATATGGAAATGACAGTTATAAGCCCTCACAAATGAAGCAACGGTGCCCCGGGTAAGACATCGGGCCATAAAGTTTCAATTCATTGTTTATTACAAATAACAAAAATAAAGGAATTCATTACTGCGTAACGAAAGTAACAGGCGTATGATCTTTAGCAGTCCAATTGGTCAATCCACCATCAGTCGTCGGGTAGATCCAGCTATCGAACTCCGATTCTTCCACTTCGTCTTCATCCCCAATAGCATTCACTCCTGGATTGGTGATGAGCACAGGAGGTCTTCTGATCCTAGCTTTGCGCATGTTCCTCTGAGCCTCTGCAGTAAAACCCAGTCCAAACTTGTCAGTTTTAGGAGTGAAATCAGGGAGCCTGCCCCAGTTAGCACATTCACCTTTCTCGATTACAGCCTGGGCATCCTTCAAGGAGGCCATCTTCAAAGGAAAGCTCTCTTCAACCACTACTTCCGCTGCTGCCAATGTTGGAGGTACCTCTTCAAAATGTTGAAAGGGGGTTTCAATAAACTCCCCGTCCATCTCGATATACCGGAAGGAATTCAGATGACTCACCATATATTCTTCCTCCCCCTGCACAGTGACAATCTTCCCTCTGACAAGGTACTTGAGCTTTTGGTGGAGAGTGGAGGTCACTGCCCCAACTTTGTGAATCCAAGGTCGACCCAGCAAACAGGAATAAGATGGACGAATATCCATCACATAGAAAGTTGAGTCAAATACTTGAGAACCCACACGAATAGGAATGTCTACTTCTCCATGAACCATCCTCTTCGATCCATCAAAGGCTCGGACAATGATGTTGCTAGGTTTCAACTCCAGGCCCTCACAATCCAACCGGTCTAAGGCCTTCTTGGGCAACACATTCAGGGAAGAACCGGTGTCCACCAACACGTGCGCCAAAGTAGTGCCCCTGCATTCTATAGAGACATGCAGGGCATCATTGTGGTTCTTTCCCTTGGCGGTAAGATCAGCATCCGAGAAACCCAAACCATTGTCAGCTGTCAAATTGGCTACGCAATCAGTAAACTGGTCTGCAGAGGTCTCTTGTGGCACATGGGCCGTCTTCAGAAATGAAATCAGGGCCTTAGCATGGGCCTCTGAGCACAGTAGTAATGATAGCATAGAGATCTTGGAGGGTGTATGCCCCAGCTGTTCAACGACATTGAAGTCGCTCTTCTTGATTATCTTAAGAATTTCCTCCATCTCTTGCTGGGAGGCTTCAACATTCACAGACTTTGGCGCCTCCATTCGGGCAGGCTCATCATCAATCCCTTTGCCCCGAGCATTAGATAACTCGGCAGCGGGGGAAACAACTTGATCAGAAGTGGAAACAGGTGCACTTGCAGGCGTAATTATGAGAGGTCTTCAAATAGCTGGTGGCGCAATGTCAGGCGAGAAGAGCCTGCCACTGTGGGTTACTTTGGCTGGACCGGTGATATTGCTGATGCTGGTACCGGTATTGAACTCTTGCTTTATTCCAAGTACATATACATCTGCCCCATAGTGCCATGGGACAGCCTTATCAGATTCATAGGGGAGAGGCCCCGGAACAGTAATAACAATGGGTGCAACAGTCATGATTTTAACTGGCTTCCTCGGGGGAGCCTTAATTGGATTGTTGAAAATTGTAACGACAGATACTTCTTCCATAGGAACAAACGGAACAGCGGTCTTCTTGAACAGAATCTCTTTGCTGTCCATCAGGCTTTGGATGCCTAACTTCAGCAACGGACAACCAGTAAGGGAAACAGCACACAAAAGGCAACCCTCGCTACAACCCGGAAATAAACCGGCCAGCAGCAAGTTCCTCTTAACAGTCATCAGAGGGGTAGCTACATCATTCACAGAAACGGCATATAAGTCTTCATCAACGGCATTTACTCCATGCTGGGGCATAGGAGCAGTCACCACATTTGGCCTCTCAGGCGCTTCAAATTGTATCTCCTTCGTGTCAATAAGGTCCTGCACCTTATTCCTCAGGGCCCAGCAGTCATCAGTAGAATGCCCCGGGCTATCGGAGTGATAAGCACAGCAGGCATTTGGATTATACTTGGGAGAGGCAGTGTTCACAACCTTTGGAGCCTCTCTGACAGTCACCAAGTTGGTGGATAGCAATTGTGGCAAGATTTGTGATAAGGTCATACTCAGCCGGGTAAATTCTCTTTTGGGTCTTTCAGCCCTGGGTTGATTAGTTTGCCGAGGAGCGGCAGCAGGCTTTGCAATCACTACCGCGTTGACAGATTGGCGGCGCTCTGGTTTGTCTTGCCTCCTAGGCCCATACACAGCACTGGCCTCCTTTTTAAAGGGTTTCTTCTCAGCACTTGAAGACGCACCTTTCTGAATCTTTCCTGACTTCATACCAGCCTCTATCCTTTCCCCTGTCAGAATGAGGTCAGTAAACCCTGCAGACGAATTATCGATAAGATGATTGAAGAATGGCCCATATAGGGTCCCCAAGAACATATCTACCAATTCACGGTCTGTTAATGGTGGCTGCACCCTGCCAGCCAGGTCCCTCCACTTCTGCGCATACTCTTTAAAACCTTCGCCTGATCCTAGCGACATACCTTGGAGTTGGGTACGTGTAGGAGCAAGGTCGGCATTATATTGATACTGCTTGTAAAAAGTAGTAGCCAACTCCTCCCAGTTACGAACGTTGGTTCCATCCAGCTGATAGAATCATTCGAGATGAGTCCCTAAAAGACTCTCCTGGAAGAAGTGGATCCACAAGTTCTTGTCCACTGTATACGGCTGAATCTTCCGCACATAAGATCTGAGGTGTAACTTAGGGCAGGACGCCCCGTCATACTTGGTGAAAGGTGGTGCTTTAAACTTGTGCGGGATGATCACACCAGAAGATAAACCCAAGTCTCCGAAATCCAAACCAGGCACTTTCTGAATCTCCATGGCGTTCAGACGGTCTTCCAACTGCTTGTATCGGTCTTCAGCTGGAGGATACTGTTCCTCATTAAAATCAGTCTCGTTGTCAGAGACTACCGGACTTGGAGCCCTTCCCCCCTGGGGACTTTCTTTGCCTACAGAAGAACCAGCTTCCTCATTCTGCAGAGTGTTACCAAATCTCCGGTCCGAGTTGAATAGAACGGTTCTCTTCTTCTTCTTCTCCTTCTTCAGGAGCAAAGCCTTCAGCTCTTCTTGACCTTGAGCCAAACCCATGATCAGCTCCTGAAATTGTGTGTTCTGCACCTGAAGGGCCTTGATAGACAGCTCGGTAGATGATTCAGGGTTCATGATGCTGAAATAAACAGCGAAGAACAGTAAGCAACCTGAAAAGAAGAGTACTTGCTATGCACATGATGAATGGAATGCGTATGATTTATGTTTTCAAAGACAATCAGGAATCAACTTTGTAAACAAAAAGGAACATACTTCATTAGATTTAACTTTGAAATTTAAATTGTTCAACAGGTTGCCCTTAGGCGTTACATAGAAAATGGAAATACTGAAAAAGGAAATAAAACTGTAAAAGGAAATCCAAAGCTCATCATTGATCCCAGGGTCTCCTCTTCTCGGTACGGATGTAGTCATTCAGAGCTCGCTCATTCTCCAACTGCTTTGTCAGCTTCTGGATCTTCAATTCCTGCTCGTTGAACTTTTCCCGATAAGAATCCTGTTCTTCTCGCAATTGCGACCAAGACCTCGTTAATGTCTCATAATCAGTAGGTATCTGAGGGGGAGAACAGTTGGGGGAACCCCATCTTTATCAGGATACTCAAGAATGATGGGTCTGACAGCTTCATACGGCATACCTAACTTCTGAGCACGGATGCGGACCCATTTGTAGTAGGCTTCCATAGGTAGAGAAGTCTTTGGCCCCAACTCTTGTGGGTCAGCTTTGTGAATTTTGTCCCAAGCCTTGATGAACCTACGACGCAGCTCGTCACTATCCACCTGAAACTCAAAACTGATGTGAGGCACCAGCATCTCATGAGGTCCTGCTCTTCTGGATCTTCCAAACTGACGGAGAGCTAAACATGGATTGTAAGAGATTCCTCCTTGAGTACCAATCAAAGGAACATTAGGGTATTCTCCGCAACGATCAATAACAGCTATCTCATTCAAACCTCTGAGAGTCCAAATGATGTCCTTATCAGTGAGAGACATTAACCTATGAGCCCAACCTCTTCCTTCTTGGTTCTTTAGCATGAACTTAGGGAGGTGCGAAATAAACCACCTCACCAACAAAGGGATGCAACACCACAGGGTTCCTCGTCTTCGGGCAGTACGAGCATAAAGTTGTTGCAGGATGTCACCCAAGAGAGTGGGCACCGGATTCCGAGACATGAAGATCCTTATGGCAGTGACGTTAATGAAGTTATCAGGATTAGGGAACAAGACTAGACCATAGATTAAGAGAGCCAGGATGTCTTCATATGCCCTAAAGTACAAGTCATTCCAGAAACTGTTAGCTTTACCAACCAGAAACTTGGCCAAGAAACCCTTAACTCCGCTTATAGTCACCCAGTTGTCCATTACTTCTTGGTGGGTCAAGGGGAGAGCTGCAGCAACCTCCTCAAGCCTGAGGGTCTTTTCCCAACCAGTGTAGGGAGTCTGATCCAAGATAGGGATGCCAAGCAAATCAGAGAACTCTTCCATGGTAGGGACCAGCTGGAAGTCTTGAAAGGTGAAGCACTGGTACAGAGGGTCGTAGAACTGGGTCAGGACACTCATCAGCTGTTGGTCCCACTTTGCCGTGACTAAACTGAGAAGAGAACCATGCCTCTGGATGAAGGAAGTAGTATTTGGAATTCTACTAACCAACTCTTCAAGCAACTCAGGTGGGTGAACAAAGTTGAACCAGATAGTATTCCTTCGCATAGGCATCATGATGTCCTACAAAACAGAGCAAAGGTGAAACCCTCTTGTCTTTGAAATGGTCAGTCCTTATGCAGGATGCATGCAATGTTATGATGGTATGATGTTATGATAAAGCGCACCACAAATATTTACAAGGGCAAACATGATAAGGCACACAAGTCACACAAGACAAGCCCTTAGAGTTTAGGCCAGCATGAGGTCTAGGTATTACCCTCTTTCAGTTTGTTGGTTCATACCTGTCCAATCAAAAGTAACCGGGTTCTTAGAGGATCCCAATATCATTGACTACCCTCAATCGGTCATAACTCCAGCATCGCAATCTTTTCTTGCGGCCAGAACCATCACGAGAGTTTAGCCTTAATGGGCGTAGCATACTGCTACTGTTCTATTGGCCAAGTCGTGTCATTTAAGGTTCTAAGGTCGGTTGGTGCTTAATGACTCCTCAGAAGACCCATATTCTCCTCATTGCAACACAAGGGATATCTGTACAGACCAAGGTGCCACACCAATGTAGCCACTGCTTCACCCATGTCGGTCTACGCCGGACAGGTCCCTCACAGCTTATGCTACCTAAACAGGGTATCCCCAGATCCAGGTTAGGATCTATGTAACTCCGATGCAACCCACAATTTAAAGCAAACAAGTCAAAACAATTGAAAACACAGTTATGAACTATCCTAAGGTACACCTCACTTTAAGAGTCCCCAGCAGAGTCTCCAGTTCTGTGATCGGTGGATCTAGAACTGACTGTTTTTAAGCTGGTTCGCGAAATGTCGCGGAAGCAAGAGTCGCCACCGTCTTTTATTTTCTCCAACATGGAAAGGACAAAAGCACAGAAAAATTCCTTATGAGATAGTTTCTCGGTTCGGGAGGTAGATTTATAGAAAGGGAAGGTGTTAGCACCCTTTCTATCCATGGTTATCCATGGGCTCTTAGATACTTGCTCATTTGTGTTTTCAAAAGTGTTTGCTTTTCAAAGTGTGAGTGGGTTTGAAAAAAGTTTCGTTTAAAGTTTCAGATCGACTCTTGTATCAGTCCTCAAGAGTGTTTGAAAAGATGTTTTTGAAAGCTTTTTGAAAAGTGTCGGTGTGAAAAGAAGTTTTTGATTTGATTTTGAAAAGAGCAAGTATCTATGAGTCATCTACCTACCCTAAGGAATTAAGCTGTGTAAGTGTCCTTTAGGTAGTGCCATCCCACCATTGAGAGGTAGGTAGCACCACCGTTGGAGGTGTTCGGGTCAATTCGTTTTTTTTAGGGACAGTTTGGTCACCAGAGCAACAGTAGGACACCTTAGAAGCTACCCCCATGCCATGTTCATGGACATGAGGACTTACTAAAACGTCCTATACTCGACGACCACTTTTCGAGGGGCAAGGCAACAGTGAGGCGTACCCTAAGAGTGGTGTGTCATTTTCAATTATGTTTTATCTTGATCATGCATTGGGTGTGCTATGCTTTGATTTTATTTGGGCATACATTCTTTCATGTGATCAGCAGTTTAAAGGGTGCGGAAATTAAAATGTGGAAAATAAAGATCCTACGCTATTACAAGGCGCGGGTCCATACATCACCAAATTAAACAAAGACCCAATTTGAATAAAAGTGCGGAAAGTAAATGTCCTAATTACTATTACAAGGCCTTGGGGCAATTACATAATATTTAAAAATGAAAAATGTAAATAAACGCACGAAAAGAAATTAGAAGCGAAAGTGCGAGGGCGTTGGACCCTTTAATAAAAATAAATATTGAAATTAAGAAATGATTAATGATTTAATAAGAAAATAAGTTAATTTTCTGATGTTTTTTGGTATTTATGAAAATAAAAGGAAATTAATTAAAATTAGAAATGAAACCCTAGTTCTAAATTGTTTTTAATTATTAAAGAAAATATTTAAGTTTTGACCTAACTTACTAATTATTTAGTTACATGAGTATTTACAAAAATAATTAATAATTAATAATGATAAGAAATAAAAAAAGGTTATTTATTAAGAAAAGAATAAGAAATGCTAAAAACCTATTTTTTATATTTTTTAGTTATTAAGAAAACATTAAAATTTAAAACCCTAAATTAAACTAAATTGATTAATAAAATTTATTTACAAAAAATATTAATGAATTAAAAATTAAATAAACATATTTTATTTTTGACTTTTCTGATTTTTTTGTGTTATAAAAATTATTTTGTGAATTAAATAAAACAAAAGAAAAGCAATTAAAATAAATAATAGAGAAAAAATGAGAGAAAGAAAAACAAACAAGGGGGGGGGGGGGGGGGGGGGTTCTGCCCAATTTGGAGGTGTATTGGAAATTCAGGCCCATTAGAAACCAATGCCTTGTTGACTTTCCAGGCTTATGCGCGTGTGATTGACTGAGTGTGTACCCTGGAATTCATATCATGGCCTTCAGATTGATCATTAGAGACACATGGCAAGTGTTGTACCCCAAAATTTGCCCTCCCATATTCTCCAAGATTTGACAAAGTCAAGGTCATAAAATTCCCCAAGGGTTGCGCAGCTCAACTGCCTCCTAGACAGTCAAAACTAGGGTTTGAGTTCTGGTCAAGCAAATGAACTTTTCAAAGGCCCAATCAAGTCTCATATGCTTAAAAAGATGGTCAAGTGTCCTCATGTCAAGTTTCAAGGCATTCAGCTCAAAATTGCACAGTCAAAACCCTAGATTGCACTACAGTCAACTGTAGGGGCAAAATGGTCATTTGGCAGTCAAAAGTTCAAATTTTTGGTCAACATATCATTTTGAAGCCACAAACATCATTTGATCAATGCTTGATCATGATTCTCAAAATTTGGCTCAGAAATCATCAAAGATGCAAAAGTTGCTATATTTGGACAGCTGAAAAAGTCAACAGAAATTGACCAGGGCATAACTTTCACATGGATTATCAGAAAAATTCCATCCAAAGCTCATTTTGAAGAGAAAGACATTTCCTACAATTCATCTTCATGTTCCAAGTCCAAGAAATGCTCTCACAAAAAGTTATCAATTTCAACATTATAGGTCATTTTCAAAAGTCAACAAAAAGTGACTTTAAGTCAAAGGCCATAACTTGAGATTGGTAAATCAAAATGACATGGGACCAAAGGCATTGGTTAAAGGACTCAAAGACCTTTCCAAAATGTCCAAGAACATGTGAAAAGCTTAAAAATTGACCAAGTTATGCCTTGTGGAAGTTGGGAAATTTTTAGGAATTTTTGAAAGTCAACATTAATGCAAAAGGCCTAAAAATGCAAATGGGCCCATTTTTCTTCCAAGTTTCTTCATGCCAAGCCTATGCACGACCATTAGGCCCAAAGGGAAGTATTCTCATATTTTTTAATTATTTATTTGAATTAATATTAATTTATATTCATTTAAATGATTTTAATTCATGAAAAATATAAACCTTAACCTAAAAAATCTTTTTATACATGTTTGGATCCAATATTTCGTGCATATCCCATTTAGGAAAGTTTTGGATTGATTTGGACCTAATTGACACAAAGAACATGAAAAAAAGATATGAAGAAGATTTGCCAAAATCAAATATATGAAATCATCAATGCATAAGATTTTGTACAATTTTCTTGACCTAACATGCTCCATATATGATCAGAACATAACCCTAATCATCGAAGACTAAAAAAGCTGCGCATGAACAAGCATTACAAACTTGCAAAATTTCTCAAAAAGTTGAATTCTGAAATCTAGGTTACAGGACGATTCAAGCTTGGATTTTTGTTTCAATAGCATTCTGAGACATCACTGAGTATTTCTCAATCATTAACAACAAGCAAAACTCCTTGAATTGGTACATACGAGTCCAACTGTATCAAGAAAATCTTGGAATCACATAGCATGAATTAAGCATTATTTTGCATTTTTTTTCATGGATTCATGTTTATATTGATGTTTCTGAACTAACTGCAATGTTTGATTGTGTTTTTAAGTCACCTATGCGAATTCACCATTGATGGATTTCTAGGGTTACAGGTTGTAATTTTGGGGCTTTTGTCAAGAGGAAAAATCACAGCTTTAGACCTTGGCCATTGGACTCAGTGTACCTAGACGGAGAGATTCCAACCCTCGCGCTCAATTTATGAGCGTCGAGGGTCTAATCGCTATTTTCTGAAATATAGCTTTAGGCCACGCTCCATAAACCGTTGCCCATGAGTTTCTTGTTTCAGGAAAGTGAAGAAGATGACCCCGTGTCACCATGTGATAGGCCCTTTTGAAATTCGCGCGTGTTTCATCAGTTAGCGTTATTTTTCTTTTATATTATTTATGATGTATTATATATTAAATGAATTCGCTTAGCTCAGCTGGCAGGGACTAACACTTATGACCTTCAAGACCTGGGTTCAAGTCCCAGGTCTGGCCAAAACTCCATATTATTTTTCAATATGTCATTCTATGCAGCGTTAACATGAAGGACCACCATATTCCATCAGCATCCTATTGAACACGCGTCCAGCTGCTTACAAATCAAGGGTCTAGGATGGATGAGCATATAAACCCTAGTCAAACGCATTGCATGGAATTCAAGAAAGTCAACAAATCAGCTCTTTATTGGGCCAGGCTTTTCACAAAAACACCTCCTTATTTGGGGCATCACCCCACCCTGGTTTGTATTTCTTTTTTTTCTTCTTACATTTATTTTTATTGTATTATTTATTTTTGTTGCTATCAATCAATTTATTTTTTCTACAAAATACAAAACTCCATTAAAAATACAGAAAAGACAAAAAAATATAATTTTTATATTATAATTATTTTCACAAATTAATATGTAAATAATCTAGTAAATTAGGTTTAACTTTTAATTCCTTTTTTTATAAATAAAAATCCAAAAACAATTAGAATTAGGTTAATTAATAGTTTCCACTCTTTTAATTTTTTTTTTTCCTTTTGTTTCATCATATTATTTATTTGTTTATTTATTTTCCTGTTTAAATTGTACATAAATTTTAGGTTAATTTAGATCTTATTTTAATTCTTTCTTAATAAATAAAAAATATTAGAATTAGGGTTTGCTTCTTAATTTAGTTTTAATTAATTTCTTTTTTCATTAAATCTAAAAAACACAAAATACCAAAAATATCATTCTCATTTAATTTTAATTTTTTTAATTCTCATTAACTTTTAATTATTTGCAAAAAGGGTCCAACGCCCGTCATTAATCATCTAATTGCGCATTTATTTTATTATCGCTTATTATAATTTTGTAAATATCCCAAAGCCATGTAATTTACTTTTCGCACTTTATTTTCTTCGCATTATTTATTTTTCCGCTAAATCGGGTCCGGTTTAATTTTGGAGATGTGGACCCGCGCCATTTGTAATAGTTTAGATTTATTTCCTCGCAAAATATTTAACTGTTAACCAAGCATGCAAGAATGAATGACAAAAAAATAAAAACAAACGCATAGATCACCCATAACCTGACAAGACAAAAATAAATGAATCTGACACACAAATCACACACCACCCCTAGGGTACGCCTCACTGTTGCCTTGCCTCGAAAGGTGATCGTCGAGTAGAGGATGTCTTAGTAAGTCCTCATGATCCGGGAACCTGGCATGAGGGTAGCTTCTAAGGTGTCTTCCCATTGCTCTGGTGATCATCATGTCCCGAACCTCGAATTGACCCGAACACCTCCAACGGTGGTGCTACCTACCTCTCAATGGTGGGATGGCACTACTTTAAAGGACATCTACACAGACGAATTCCTTAGGGTAGGTAGACGACTCTAGATACTTGCTCTAAATTCAAAACAAATTCAAAAATACTTTTCACACCGACACCTTTTCAAAAAGCTTTCGAAAGCAATTTTTCAAACACTCTTGAGGACTGATACAAGAGTCGAACTGGAATTTTCAAAGAAACTTTTTAAACCCACAGTTGAAAAGCAAACAAACAATTTTTGAAAACACAAATGAGCAAGTATCTAAGAGCCCATGGATAACCATGGATAGAAAGGGTGCTAACACCTTCCCTTTCTATAACCTACCTCCCGAACCGAGAGCAATCTCTTTAAGGAATTTTTCTGTGCTTTTGTCCTTTCCATTTGGAGAAAATAAAAGACGGTGGCGACTCTTGCTTCCGCGACATTTCGCGAACCAGCGTTAAACAGTCAGTTCCAGATCCACCGATCACAGAACTGGCGACTCTGCTGGGGATATACTTAAAGTGAGGTGTACCTTAGGGCTAGGTCATAACTGTGTTTTCACTTGTATTGTTTTGCTTGCTTTATTATTGTGGGTTGCATCGGAGATACGTAGATCCTAACCCGGATCTGGGGATACCCTGTTTAGGTAGCATAAGCTGTGAGGGACCTGTCCGGCGTAGACCGACACAGGTGAAGCAGTGGCTACGTTGGTGTGACACCTTAGTCTGTACCGATATCCCTTGTGTCGCAACGAGGAGAATATGGGTCTTCTAAGGAGTCATTAAGCACCAACAACCTTAGAACCTTAATTGACACAACTTGGCCATTAGAATTGTAGCAGTATGCTACGCCCATTGAGGCTAAACTCTCGTGATGGTTCTGGCCGCAAGAAAAGATTGCGATGCTGGAGTTATGACCGATTGAGGGTAGTCAATGATATTGGGATCCTCTAAGAACCCGGTTACTTTTGATTAGGACAGGTATGAACCAACAAACTGAAAGAGGGTAGTACCTAGACCTCATGCTGGCCTAAACTTTAGGGGCTTGCCTTGTGTGACTTGTGTGCCTTACTATGTTTGCCTTTGTATCTGTATGTGGTGTGCTTTATCATAACATCATAACATCATGAGCATTGCATCCTGCATAAGAACTGACCATTTCAAAGACAAGAGGGTTTCATCTTTGCTCTGTTTTGTAGGACATTATGATGCCTGTGCGAAGGAATACTATCCGGTTCAACTTTGTTCGTTCACCTGAGTTGATTGATGAGTTGGTTAGCAGAATTCCAAACACCACTTCCTTCATTCAGAGGCATGGTTCTCTTCTCAGTTTAGTCACTGCAAAGCGGGATCAACAGTTGATGAGTGTTCTGACCCAGTTCTATGACCCTCAGTACCAGTGCTTCACCTTTCAAGACTTCCAGCTGGTCCCTACCCTGGAAGAGTTCTCTAATCTACTTGGTATCCCTATCTTGGATCAGACTCCCTTTACTGGTTGGGAAAAGACCCTCAGGCTTGAGGACATTGCTGCAGCTCTTCCTTTGACCCATCAAGAGGTAACGGACAACTGGGTAACTAGAAGCGGAGTTAAGGGTTTCTTGGCCAAATTGCTGATTGGTAAAGCTAACAGCTTCTGGAATGACTTGGACTTTAGGGCATATGAAGACATCTTGGCTCTCCTAATCTATGGGTTAGTTCTGTTTCCTAATCCTGACAACTTCATCAATGTCACTTCCATTAGGATCTTTATGTCTCAGAATCCTGTGCCCACTCTCTTGGGTGACATCTTGCAACAACTTCATGCCCGTACTACCCGAAGACGAGGAACCCTATGGTGTTGTATCCCTTTGTTGGTGAGGTGGTTTACTTCGCACCTCCCTAAGTCCGTACTGAAGAACCAAGAAGGAAGAGGTTGGGCTCACAGGTTGATGTCTCTCACAGATAAAGACATCATTTGGACTTGCAGAGGTTTGGATAAGATAGCTATTATTGATCGATGCGGGGAGTATCCTAATGTTCCTCTGATTGGTACTCAAGGAGGGATCTCTTACAATCCATGTCTAGCACTCCGTCAGTTTGGAAGAGCAAGAAGAGCAGGTCCCCATGAGATGTTGGGGCCTCACATCAGTTTTGAATTTCAGGTGGATAGTGACGAGCTACGTCGTAGGTTCATCAAGGCTTGGGACAAGGTTCATAAAGCTGACCCACAGGAGTTAGGGCCAAAGACTTCTTTACCTATGGAAGCCTACTACAAATGGGTCCGCATCCGTGCCCAGAAGTTAGGTATGCCGTACGAAGCTGTCAGACCCGTCATTCTTGAGTGTCCTGATAAAGATGGTGTTCCTCCAACTGTCCTTCCTCCTCAGATACCTACTGACTATGAGACGTTGAAGAGATCTTGGTCGCAATTGCAAGAAGAACGGGATTCTTACCGGGAAAAGGTCAATGAGCAGGAATCGAAAATCCAGAAGCTGACAAAGCAGTTGGAAAATGAGAGAGCTCTGAATGCATACCTCCGTACTGAGAAAAGGAGACCATGGGATCAATGAGGAGTTCTGAATGTGCCTTTACAGTTTCTATTTCCTTTCCAGTTGTTTCATTTCATGTAAACGCCTAAGGGCAACTTGTTGAATAATTTCAGTTACAAAGTTGAATCTAATGAAGTATGTTCCTTTTTGTTTAACAAAGTTGATTCCCGATTGTCTTTGAAAACATAATTCATACGCATTTCATACATCATGTGCATAGCAGGTTTTCCCCTTTTTCAGGTTGCTTACAGTTCTTCGCTGTTTATTTCAGCATCATGAATTCCGGATCTGAATCAACTGAGACTTCAATCAAGGCTCTCCAGGCGCAGAATGCGCAGTTTCAAGAGTTAATCCTGGGTCTGGCTAAGGGCCAAGAGGAACTGAAGACCATGCTCCTGAAGAAGGAGAAGAAGAAGAAAAGAAGGACTGTTCTATTCAACACGGGCCGAAGAATGGGTAATACTCTACACAATGAAGAGGTTGCCTCTTCTGTTGGCAAGAGTCCTTCTCAGGCAGAAGCAAGGGTTCCTAGTCCGGTAGTCTCCGACAATGAGACAGATTTTGATGAAGAACAGTACCCTCCTGCAGATGACAGGTACAAACAACTGGAAGACAGGTTGAAGGCCATGGAAGTTCAACAGGTACCTGGGCTGGATTTTGGAGATCTGGGTTTGTCCACTGGTGTAATTATCCCGCACAAGTTCAAGGCTCCAACTTTTTCTAAATATGACGGGGCATCCTGTCCCAAGCTGCATTTGAGGTCTTATGTTCGAAAGATTCAGCCGTACTCTGCGGACAAGAATCTATGGATCCACTTCTTCCAGGAGAGTCTTTCAGGGACTCATCTCGAATGGTTCTATCAGCTGGATGGGACCAAAGTTCGTAACTAGGAGGAGCTGGCTACTGCTTTCTACAAGCAGTATCAGTATAATGCCGACCTTGCCCCCACGCGTACCCAACTCCAGGGCATGACGTTGGGCGTAAGCGAAGGTTTTAAAGAGTACGCGCAGAAGTGGAGAGATCTGGCTGGCAGGGTGCAGCCACCTTTGACTGATCGAGAGTTAGTGGATATGTTCTTGGGAACCCTATCTGGGCCGTTCTTTAATCATCTCATTGGGAATTCTTCTGTTGGTTTCACTGATTTGATCTTAACTGGAGAGAGAATTGAAGCTGGGTTGAAGTCTGGGAAGATTGCAAAGGCTGCATCATCATCTGGGTCAGACAAGAAACCATTTAAAAAGGAGTCTAGTGCTGTGTATGGCTCCAGAAAATCAGAAAGACCTGATCGCCGCCAATCTGTCAGTGCGGTCATGATCGCTACGCCTGCTGCCGCTCCCCGGCCAAACAATCCTCAAAGGGCTGATAGACCCCGGAGAGAGTTCACTCGGTTAAGCATGACCCTATCGCAGATTCTGCCACAGCTGCTCGCAACCAATTTGGTATCTGTCAAGGAGGCTCCAAAGTTCCCTAACACGACCTCTCCTAAGTACAACCCGAATGCCCGTTGTGCTTACCATTCAGATAGCCCGGGGCATGCCACTGATGACTGTTGGGCGCTGAGGAACAAGCTGCAGGACCTCATTGACGCTAAAGAGGTACAGTTCGAGGCGTCTGACAAACCTAATGTGGTGACAGCTCCCCTACCTGCTCATGGAGTTAATGTTATTGGTGATGAAGAGGAAGTTGATGAAGCTGAGTTTGATAGCTGGATCTACCCGGCTGCTAATGGTGGACTCAACAATTGGAGCGCAAAAGACAACCTCCATGTTTCTTTGGTTACTAAGTAATAAATTTCTTTGTTTCATTTTGTAATAAACATTGATAAACTCTATGGCCCGATGTCTTACCCGAGGCACCGTGGTTCTATTTGTGAGGGCATATGAACTGTCATTTCAAACATCATGAATGAAAATCTTGGACTATTTTCGCATTGCAAATATTGTGTTCCTTTTTTTATCTTTCATTTCCTTTACATAATTTTCAAAAACAGCTGTATTTACACACACACTCACTCATACAGGTTCCAATCCACTCTGGATCTCACTGATAACAGCTCTGCTAATGCCAATTATGACTTCGAAAATCTGATCAACTTAGCCGAAGACGAAGGTGAAGATGATTGCGAAGTGCCTGGCGAGCTTGCAAGACTGTTGCTTCAGGAGGAGAGGGCAATTCAACCCCATGAAGAGCCAGTGGAAACTATAAACCTGGGTACTGAGGCAGACAGAAAAGAGGTAAAGATTGGTGCTAATCTAGAGCTCAGCGTGAAGCAACGGTTAACCAAGATGTTACATGACTATATGGAGATCTTTGCCTGGTCCTACGAAGACATGCCAGGGTTGGATACCGATATCGTTGTCCATCATTTGCCGACTAGGGAAGACTGCCCTCCAGTTAAACAAAAGGTTCGTCGGATGCGTCCAGAGATGTCAGAAAAGATCAAAGCCGAGGTCATGAAACAGTTTGATGCCGGGTTCCTTGCAGTGACTTCTTACCCTCAGTGGGTTGCTAATGTGGTGCCAGTACCTAAAAAGGATGGCAAGGTCAGAATGTGTGTTGATTACAGGGATCTAAACAGGGCCAGCCCCAAGGACGACTTCCCCTTACCTCACATTGATGTCCTTGTGGATAATACAGCTCAGCACAAGGTGTTCTCTTTCATGGATGGCTTTTCAGGTTACAATCAGATAAAGATGGCACCTGAAGACATGGAGAAGACTACATTTGTTACTCAGTGGGGCACCTTCTGTTACAAGGTCATGCCGTTCGGGTTAAAGAATGCTGGGGCAACCTACCAGCGTGCCATGGTTGCCTTATTTCATGATATGATCCATCATGAGATCGAAGTGTATGTGGACGACATGATTGCTAGGTCCCAGACTGAGGAAGAGCATCTAGATCACCTGCAGAAGTTGTTTGACCAGTTGAAACTGTACAAGCTGAGATTGAACCCGAACAAGTGCACCTTCGGGGTAAGATCTGGGAAGTTGCTAGGCTTCGTGGTCAGTGATAAAGGTATTCAAGTGGACCCTGCTAAGGTCAAAGCTATTCAAGAGATGCCAGCTCCTAAGACAGAGAAGGAAGTCAGAGGCTTTTTAGGACGCCTGAATTACATTGCTCGATTCATATCTCATTTGACTGCTACCTGTGAGCCAATCTTCAAGCTGCTGAAGAAAGATCAGGTAGTACGTTGGAACGATGAATGTCAAGCTGCTTTCGACAAAATCAAAGAGTATCTCCAAGAACCACCTATCCTTATGCCACCGGTTGAAGGGAGACCTCTGATCCTATATCTGACAGTGCTAGACAACTCAATGGGGTGTGTGCTGGGGTAGCATGACGAGTCTGGCCGAAAAGAGCATGCCATTTATTACCTTAGCAAAAAGTTTACCGACTGTGAGACCCGATACTCACTGCTTGAGAAAACTTGCTGCGCTTTGGTATGGGCTGCTCGCCGGCTGAGACAGTATATGCTGACTCACACTACCTTGTTGATCTCAAAGATGGATCCTATAAAATACATATTCGAAAAGCCTGCTCTGTCTGGGAGAATTGCAAGATGGCAAATGATCTTGACGGAATACGACATTCAGTACACAACCCAGAAAGCCATCAAGGGAAGTGTATTGGCAGACCACTTAGCTCATCAAGCTGTAGATGACTACCAATCAATGAACTTCGAGTTTCCGGATGAAAGCATCATGATTGTGACTGATTGTGAAGTGCCTGGACCGGATGAAGGACCTGAACCAGGATCCCGATGGTCTATGCACTTTGACGGAGCTTCCAATGCTTTGGGAAATGGTATCGGCGCCATTATCATATCTCCACAAGGTACTCATACTCCACTCACTGCCCGGCTGTGTTTCAACTGTACCAACAACATGGCGGAGTATGAAGCGTGTATCATGGGTCTTCAAGCTGCGATCGACTTAAGGATCAAGTTCCTCAGTGTCTTCGGAGATTCCGCTCTAGTGATCAATCAGATCAATGGAGAGTGGGATACGAAACATCCAAACTTGATTCCTTACAGAGAATGTGTGTTGACCCTGATTCCCCACTTTACAGAGATAACCTTTGAGCACTTTCCAAGAGAAGAGAATCAGTTAGCGGACGCGTTAGCTACAATGTCTTCAATGTTCAAGGTTAAATGGGATAATGAAGCTCCCCGGATCACCATCGAGAAACTGGACGAACCGGCATACTGTTGTGATCTCGAAGCTGAATTGGTAACTGAGAAGCCTTGGTACCATGAAGTGAAGAGATATCTGGAAGCTCAGGAATACCCGGAAGGTGCCTCTATCAATGATAAGAAATTCCTAAGACGGTTCGCAGCCAAGTTCTTCCTAAGCAACGGCATCTTGTACAAGAGGAATCATGATTCAACCTTACTGCGTTGTGTGGACAAGATTGAAGCAGAAAGAATCATGGAAGAACTACATGACGGGACCTTCGGCACACATTCCAGTGGACATACTATGGCTAAAAAGATCCTACGGGCAGGATATTACTGGTCCACCATGGAAGCTGATTGCTACCAACATTCTAGGACATGCCACAAGTGCCAGATCTATGCAGATAAGGTGCATGTTCCTCCGGTTCCCCTGAATGTTCTGACTGCGCCTTGGCCGTTTGCAATGTGGGGCATAGACATGATCGGCGAGATAAGACCTACGGCATCCAATGGACATCGCTTCATCCTAGTAGCGATTGATTATTTTACAAAGTGGGTTGAGGCAGCATCCTATGCTACAGTAACCAAGACTGTTGTGGCACGGTTTATTCGGCACAATCTGATTTGTCGATACGGCGTCCCTGAACGGATTATTACAGACAACGGTACCAATCTGAACAATAAGATGGTTGCTGAGCTCTGCGAACAGTTCAAGATACAGCACCACAATTCTTCTCCTTACAGACCGAAGATGAATGGGGCTGTAGAAGCAGCAAATAAGAACATCAAGAAGATCGTGCAAAAGATGACAGTAACGTACAAAGATTGGCACGAGATGTTACCGTTCGCTCTGCATGGGTACCGTACCTCAGCAAGGACGTCAACTGGGGCAACTCCTTTCTCTCTGGTTTATGGTATGGAGGCAGTCTTGCCGATCGAAGTGCAAATTCCCTCTCTCCGGATAATGAAGGATGCAAATCTGAACGAAGATGATTGGATCCAGACACGACTAGACCAACTCAACCTTATTGATGAAAAGAGACTTGCTGCTATCTGTCATGGTCAGACGTATCAGAAACGAATGATCAGGGCATTTAACAAAAAAGTCAGACCACAGGAATATCAAGTTGGGGATCTGGTTATCAAGAGAATCATCCTTCCTCAGAGTGATCCAAGGGGCAAATGGACCCCTACATATGAAGGGCCGTTTGTGGTTAAGCATGTGTTCTCAGGAGGAGCAATGATCTTAACCAATATGGATGGTGACGACCTTCCTCACCCCGCCAATGCAGACATAGTTAAAAAATACTACGCATGAAAAAGACCCGCTAGGCTGACATGCCTAGGCAAAAATTAGGGCTTCCCGTCGAACCAAAAGGGTTCGGGCAAAATGTAGGGATGAAAATGAAAAAAATCTGTACACCCGGCAAGTCGAAAACCTGAAAAGGCGGCTTGGGCAAAAATGGGTATCCCGGTGGACTGAAAACCCGAAAGGGCGGTCCAGGCAAAAATTAGGGATAAAAGCGTAAAACTATGTCTCATTGGATCACTTTGTATCCAGAATCCGGTATCTGCATCAAGCTCAAACGGCATCAATCAGTCAGCTTCACCTTCAACCAAGGTCATCAAGTGATGAGACGCTCGGAGTTATAAAGGCAATAGCAGAATTGAAATCCAGTGGATCATTCATCTTTTACACAGCTGTTTTATTTTTCTTTTGTACAAAACATTGTATAAACTCTTTTGCTCGGCGACGTACCTCTTACTAGGACGTCAGCCTCTTGTACACAAAACGCCTATTTTTAGGCCATTCAAAAAATCAATAAAAATACATTTTCAGTTAAACGTGCTCAAGTGTTTTTCTTTTTCTGTTTTGTTTTGCGAAGAACGTCCAAGGTTCAATTTGTGATGTATGCATTGACAATAATTTGCTAATTCATAAATATCTGTATACGAAACAAAGGAATTCATTGCAGGTGACAATGGAAACAGGGGCAATAAAAGAGTTGTCTGAGCAGTCTAATTGTTCTATCCTCCAAGGTACCAAGGTAGGTTCAGCTAAAGAATACGGCCAAGTGTATCTTAATTCCCCAGAGAGTGGTTCAGCAAGTCAATACATTCTTCTCCGAGCAAATCATCAAATATCAAGGAAATTGAGTATCCTCCTGTAGATCTTAATACTTCCCCAGCAGCACGCATTCTTAACAAACATCCCCGGCAGTCTTGGTCTAAAGGTTGTTCCCCGGCGGTACACCACTATGCAAAGGAATCACTTCCCCGCAGTCTAAAACTTCCCCCAGGAGAGTCCAATCCAGCTTCCCCAGGAAAGTTGGAATTCATATCTCCCCAAGCAGCAAGATTATCCCCAGTAAATTCTGGAAGCTTGTCCCTCGCAGAGCACGAACGCGTCGTCCCGGCTTGATTTAAAGAGTTATTTCCGTAACAGGATATAACTGGGTTATCCTCAGCCAAAAGCCACGGAAAGAGCGTCTTCGGCAAAATATCTTCCTACCCCCAGCGAAGTCTATCAACACTTCCAGCACAACAAGAATATCCCCCAGCGTAACTCATCAACGGCATCCCCAGCGGAGTTATCTTCATCAGCGCAGCAAAGCATCGCTATCCCCACAGAGTAGCACTCCCCAGCATGATCGCTAGAGTATTTTTTCTCTCGCAGAATTATTCCATTTGCCAAAGTCTATTCCTCAACGGAGTTATCTTCTCCTACCGGTATTCTTGCAACGAATCATCCACAGCGGAAGCAAAATCTCTTCCTCAACATCAGCCCAGGATATGACTTCCCGGCACCCGTCAAAAATTCATTTTCCTAGACAAAAACATACATGAATCATCACATACATCATTATAGCATGCATAACGTATTGCATCATACAAGTCTCATTTATACGGATAACATCATTGCTTGATCCATATCATGCATTGCATATAACTGACCTTTACCTTTCAGGAAGGATGCAGTTAAAATTCTCAAACATATTTCAAGGATTTCTCTAGTCCAGTTAAATCAACTCCAAACAGATTTTTCTGATAAAGACTCAGTAGAAGTTCTCTTATGGTCCCCTCTCCGACGGTGAGCGTGAGGTGGTAATTCCTTCTTCAGATGTTCTCCTCTCCGGCATGAGCGTGAGGTGATATTCTCTTATGGTTCCCTCTCCAACGGCGTGTGAGGTAGTAATCCCTTCTTGAGATGTTCCCCTCTCCGGCATGAGCGTGAGGTGATATTCTTTTATGGTCCCCTCTCCAACGGCGCGTGAGGTGGTAATTCCTTTTTCAGATATTTCCCTCTCCGGCATGAGCGTGAGGTGATATTTCCTTTCAGATTATGATTTCCTATAGTTCCCTCTCCAACGTGAGTGAGGTAACTCCCTTTGAGATTGTAATATCCTTTGGTTCTCTTCCTGACACTACAAAGATGGTAATTCTCACCAAGATTTTTCTCAACGAGCGTTGTTGAAGTTAAAATCACCCAAGGTTCTCTTACCATTCATGATTAAGGCAGTAACCATTCCTGGTTCATTCATCAGCGTTTGAAGCTCCAGACTCAGCTCCTGTAACCAATCAGGACATACCTATATCAAGCATCCAAAATCAGCTCCTGCGACGTGTCAGGTACTCATTTTTCTGTTTTGCAGGTATGCAGGTTCTCGCTAAGGAACTTCCTACGCGATCAACATCCAGATGGCAGCTATAAGCCCATCATCCTATCCAGCAATCTCCAAATGGCATCTATAAGCCCATTCCCTCATCATCACCGCTACTATGTGAGCGCAAATTTCTGGGCACTCTAGTGTCCAATCATCTTCTACCCTCGGATTACGAAAGGCACGTCCGCCAATCTGCATCCTCAGGTCTAAGAAGATTGAACAGGGGCAACTGTTGTACCCCAAAATTTGCCCTCCCATATTCTCCAAGATTTGACAAAGTCAAGGTCATAAAATTCCCCAAGGGTTGCGCAGCTCAACTGCCTCCTAGACAGTCAAAACTAGGGTTTGAGTTCTGGTCAAGCAAATGAACTTTTCAAAGGCCCAATCAAGTCTCATATGCTTAAAAAGATGGTCAAGTGTCCTCATGTCAAGTTTCAAGGCATTCAGCTCAAAATTGCACAGTCAAAACCCTAGATTGCACTACAGTCAACTGTAGGGGCAAAATGGTCATTTGGCAGTCAAAAGTTCAAATTTTTGGTCAACATATCATTTTGAAGCCACAAACATCATTTGATCAATGCTTGATCATGATTCTCAAAATTTGGCTCAGAAATCATCAAAGATGCAAAAGTTGCTATATTTGGACAGCTGAAAAAGTCAACAGAAATTGACCAGGGCATAACTTTCACATGGATTATCAGAAAAATTCCATCCAAAGCTCATTTTGAAGAGAAAGACATTTCCTACAATTCATCTTCATGTTCCAAGTCCAAGAAATGCTCTCACAAAAAGTTATCAATTTCAACATTATAGGTCATTTTCAAAAGTCAACAAAAAGTGACTTTAAGTCAAAGGCCATAACTTGAGATTGGTAAATCAAAATGACATGGGACCAAAGGCATTGGTTAAAGGACTCAAAGACCTTTCCAAAATGTCCAAGAACATGTGAAAAGCTTAAAAATTGACCAAGTTATGCCTTGTGGAAGTTGGGAAATTTTTAGGAATTTTTGAAAGTCAACATTAATGCAAAAGGCCTAAAAATGCAAATGGGCCCATTTTTCTTCCAAGTTTCTTCATGCCAAGCCTATGCACGACCATTAGGCCCAAAGGGAAGTATTCTCATATTTTTTAATTATTTATTTGAATTAATATTAATTTATATTCATTTAAATGATTTTAATTCATGAAAAATATAAACCTTAACCTAAAAAATCTTTTTATACATGTTTGGATCCAATATTTCGTGCATATCCCATTTAGGAAAGTTTTGGATTGATTTGGACCTAATTGACACAAAGAACATGAAAAAAAGATATGAAGAAGATTTGCCAAAATCAAATATATGAAATCATCAATGCATAAGATTTTGTACAATTTTCTTGACCTAACATGCTCCATATATGATCAGAACATAACCCTAATCATCGAAGACTAAAAAAGCTGCGCATGAACAAGCATTACAAACTTGCAAAATTTCTCAAAAAGTTGAATTCTGAAATCTAGGTTACAGGACGATTCAAGCTTGGATTTTTGTTTCAATAGCATTCTGAGACATCACTGAGTATTTCTCAATCATTAACAACAAGCAAAACTCCTTGAATTGGTACATACGAGTCCAACTGTATCAAGAAAATCTTGGAATCACATAGCATGAATTAAGCATTATTTTGCATTTTTTTTCATGGATTCATGTTTATATTGATGTTTCTGAACTAACTGCAATGTTTGATTGTGTTTTTAAGTCACCTATGCGAATTCACCATTGATGGATTTCTAGGGTTACAGGTTGTAATTTTGGGGCTTTTGTCAAGAGGAAAAATCACAGCTTTAGACCTTGGCCATTGGACTCAGTGTACCTAGACGGAGAGATTCCAACCCTCGCGCTCAATTTATGAGCGTCGAGGGTCTAATCGCTATTTTCTGAAATATAGCTTTAGGCCACGCTCCATAAACCGTTGCCCATGAGTTTCTTGTTTCAGGAAAGTGAAGAAGATGACCCCGTGTCACCATGTGATAGGCCCTTTTGAAATTCGCGCGTGTTTCATCAGTTAGCGTTATTTTTCTTTTATATTATTTATGATGTATTATATATTAAATGAATTCGCTTAGCTCAGCTGGCAGGGACTAACACTTATGACCTTCAAGACCTGGGTTCAAGTCCCAGGTCTGGCCAAAACTCCATATTATTTTTCAATATGTCATTCTATGCAGCGTTAACATGAAGGACCACCATATTCCATCAGCATCCTATTGAACACGCGTCCAGCTGCTTACAAATCAAGGGTCTAGGATGGATGAGCATATAAACCCTAGTCAAACGCATTGCATGGAATTCAAGAAAGTCAACAAATCAGCTCTTTATTGGGCCAGGCTTTTCACAAAAACACCTCCTTATTTGGGGCATCACCCCACCCTGGTTTGTATTTCTTTTTTTTCTTCTTACATTTATTTTTATTGTATTATTTATTTTTGTTGCTATCAATCAATTTATTTTTTCTACAAAATACAAAACTCCATTAAAAATACAGAAAAGACAAAAAAATATAATTTTTATATTATAATTATTTTCACAAATTAATATGTAAATAATCTAGTAAATTAGGTTTAACTTTTAATTCCTTTTTTTATAAATAAAAATCCAAAAACAATTAGAATTAGGTTAATTAATAGTTTCCACTCTTTTAATTTTTTTTTTTCCTTTTGTTTCATCATATTATTTATTTGTTTATTTATTTTCCTGTTTAAATTGTACATAAATTTTAGGTTAATTTAGATCTTATTTTAATTCTTTCTTAATAAATAAAAAATATTAGAATTAGGGTTTGCTTCTTAATTTAGTTTTAATTAATTTCTTTTTTCATTAAATCTAAAAAACACAAAATACCAAAAATATCATTCTCATTTAATTTTAATTTTTTTAATTCTCATTAACTTTTAATTATTTGCAAAAAGGGTCCAACGCCCGTCATTAATCATCTAATTGCGCATTTATTTTATTATCGCTTATTATAATTTTGTAAATATCCCAAAGCCATGTAATTTACTTTTCGCACTTTATTTTCTTCGCATTATTTATTTTTCCGCTAAATCGGGTCCGGTTTAATTTTGGCGATGTGGACCCGCGCCATTTGTAATAGTTTAGATTTATTTCCTCGCAAAATATTTAACTGTTAACCAAGCATGCAAGAATGAATGACAAAAAAATAAAAACAAACGCATAGATCACCCATAACCTGACAAGACAAAAATAAATGAATCTGACACACAAATCACACACCACCCCTAGGGTACGCCTCACTGTTGCCTTGCCTCGAAAGGTGATCGTCGAGTAGAGGATGTCTTAGTAAGTCCTCATGATCCGGGAACCTGGCATGAGGGTAGCTTCTAAGGTGTCTTCCCATTGCTCTGGTGATCATCATGTCCCGAACCTCGAATTGACCCGAACACCTCCAACGGTGGTGCTACCTACCTCTCAATGGTGGGATGGCACTACTTTAAAGGACATCTACACAGACGAATTCCTTAGGGTAGGTAGACGACTCTAGATACTTGCTCTAAATTCAAAACAAATTCAAAAATACTTTTCACACCGACACCTTTTCAAAAAGCTTTCGAAAGCAATTTTTCAAACACTCTTGAGGACTGATACAAGAGTCGAACTGGAATTTTCAAAGAAACTTTTTAAACCCACAGTTGAAAAGCAAACAAACAATTTTTGAAAACACAAATGAGCAAGTATCTAAGAGCCCATGGATAACCATGGATAGAAAGGGTGCTAACACCTTCCCTTTCTATAACCTACCTCCCGAACCGAGAGCAATCTCTTTAAGGAATTTTTCTGTGCTTTTGTCCTTTCCATTTGGAGAAAATAAAAGACGGTGGCGACTCTTGCTTCCGCGACATTTCGCGAACCAGCGTTAAACAGTCAGTTCCAGATCCACCGATCACAGCAAGCCTGGGTATTGGGATGCATGGCGCTCTTTGGAAGTGGCGCTGTACAGAAGCACGTTATGGACAAAATTATAGAGGAAGAGGGGGACCTGGGAATCGAACCCAGGTCCCATTGCCTGCATGACAACGCATCTACCAATGGAGCTAGTGCGTTTCTTTGTTAATTTAGTGGGCAATGAATAATATAATAGAAATATCAATATCATGCTGGACTAAACAAAAAGACGCGCCAATGTTTAAACTGTCCAGTAGTACCAAGCCACGTTAGCATCGTCTTCATCTCTTTTTCTGCAAATAACATCAAATAGCGGGGGTTTTAAACCCCCACTAAACTCAAACCTGAAAATAGCGAATAGAATTTAAGCAAGCATAAAAAGGTCGCGATGACATCAATCGTTTCGTCTTGTTCTGACGAGTTTGCTTGTATTAGTTTGATGGTCCAATTTTGCCTTATGAAGGAATCCTCAAATCTGGAGCTCTGAAACCCTAAAACGCTTCCATGGCAATTTTTGATACAGGGCCTAATAACTCAATTGAGTTATGTCATTAGCTTCAGAAAGTGCACATTAGTATAAATCAATGCTTAAAACGTATGGAAAATGTATGCAAATTCAAACACGAATATGTTTTTGTGTTTTTTATGTTTTTAATGAAATGAAATAAAAAAAGAAATTAAAAATTGGAAGTGAAAGACCTAATTCTAAATTAATTTTACTTATTAAAAAAATGTTAAAATTGTTCTAATTACACAACTAATTAATTAATATTAGAATTTATTTACAAAATAAGTTAATAAATAATAAAATGTTTTTTTTGGTTTTATTGTGAAAAATGTTAATTGGTTAATTAAATACTTAATAAAACTAATAATTAATAAAAAGGGAAATTATGAAAGAAAATAAAATAAAAAAAGAGAAAAAGGAAAAGAAAATAAGAACCCAGGGGGGTGTTTGGTCCAGATTGGAGGTTTAGTGAAGCAATTTTGGCCCAATAAGCTTAGGCCTGCGTTGACTTTGGAATTGTCTACATGTGCATTGACTCCTGAACACCATAGTCTTCACTCTTTGGCCATTGGATTGAGGGTTGTGGACACTTGGCAAGCTGATGCCTAGAGCGCATGATGGGACACCTTGAGAATGCCTGCATATGATTATATTGGGAAAAATATGAACAAGGAATTTGGGGGACCTGGGAATCGAACCCAGGTCCCAATGATGCCTAGCCACGTCCCTCTCCACTGAGCCAAGCGCTGTATCTTGTTAACATAATGGGTAAAGAAAATAATATGTAAAGAAATCAATCACGCTGGGAATAAAAAAAAAAGCGCGCATAATTATTTGAATGGACCAAACATATGCGTCCACGTCCTTCGTCTTCTTCATTTTCCCTGCAACATAAAATCAAATTGCGGGGGTTTTAAACCCCCACAACCTGCAACTATTAAAAATAGCGAATAGAAATGGGCGCAAGATAAATTGAGCGCGAGGATAGTTTTGAATTCGTCTTGTCAAGCCGGTTTCAACCATGGGCATGGGAGGTTCCAATTTTGTCTGAGCAGCAAAGCCCTAATTCACAAACTTAAAAACCCTAAAAGTTGTTAATGGCAAATCACAATCCTGTACATGATAATCCAATTAATTGATATGAATAGCTTTGTATGGTTGTAAACAATATAAAACAAGCTTTAAATTATGTCAAATGTTCATGAATCGTGCATTTTGATTTTGAAAAAAATGGACAAACCGTGGGATTGTGTTGGACGATTCCTTGGGTTCTAGCAAGTTGTTTTGATCCCAAATCGCTCCTGAAGCTTCCAGCAATATGTCTGAATCTGTAAATCTACTTGAAAGGGCCTCTAAGGTGGAATTCAGTTTCAAACTTTCTTTGACTTTTTTGGATTTTGGTTTGGCCGTTTGAGGGATGCTTAGGTCGTGAATACTGTATGGCTTGCTTGCATATGTATGTGTCAATGGAATTAAGTGACATTTAGGAGCCTTAAACTTGTGCCATTATGTTTTGGATTTTGTTTGACCACCATTGAAGAACATTCCTTTCTTGGTCCAACAACCATGATTTTGTGTACAAAAATAGCTTGCACGAATTTGGCAGCTAGCAAATGCTTCATTAAGGCTATTCAAACCACAAGATACCATATAATTAATTTTTTTAGATTTATTTGAATTATTATGGATTTAAAATGAATTAAATCCATAAAAATTAAATAAAAATGAAAAAATAAATATTTGGTCTTGAGATTAATCATGGGACACGTGGGTGGCATGACAAGGCTGAATCAAGTGGAAGAAAGTGGGCCCTTTTGTCAAAAATTGAAGTTTCAAGGATAGTTGACTTTTGCCATTTCACAAAAATTTCCCAACTTCTCCAATGCATATCTTGCTCAATTTTGATCATATGAATATGTTCTTGGACATTTTGGAAAGGTCTTGAAGTCCTCTAACCAATGCCTTTGGTCCCATGTCATTTTGATTTACCAATCTCAAGTTATGGTCTTTGACTTAAAGTGCATTTTTGTTGACTTTTGAAAATGACCTATAATGTTGAAATTGATAACTTTTTGTGAGAGCATTTATTGGACTTGGAATGTGAAGATGAGTTGTAGGAAATGTCCTCCCCTTCAAAATGAGCATTGTATGGGATTTTTCTGATGAACCATGAAAAGGTTATGCCTTGGTCAAGTTACAGTTGACTTTTCAATTGTCCAAAAATGGAAACTTTTGCATCTTGATGATTTTTGAGCCATTCTTGTGGAATCATGATCAAGACTTGATCAAATGATTATTGTGGCTTCAAAATAAGATGTTGACCAAAATTTTTGACTTTTGACTGCCAAATGATCATTTTGCCCCTGCAGTTGATTGTGAAGCAATTAGGGTTTTTGACTGTGCAACTTGACCTTGTGAGCCTTGAAACTTGGCATGTGGATGCTTGACAATGTGTATAGGCATATGTGACTTGATTGAGCCCTTGAAAACCTCAACTTCCTTGCAAGAACCAAAACCCTAATTTGACTGGCTTAGGAGGGTGTTTGAACTATGCAACCCTTGAGTAGACTTGAGCAAATTGAGATGATGCTTGTCAAAACTTTGAAGAATATGGGAGGGCAAATTTTGGGGTACAACAGTTGCCCCTGTTCAATCTTCTTAGACCTGAGGATGTAGATTGACTTGCGTGCCTTTCGTGATCCGAAGGTGGAAGATGATTGAACACTAGAGTGCCCAGAAATTTGCACTCACATAGTAGAGTATCAGCAGTGTGGTGGCGGGAATGGGCTTACAGATGCCATTTGGAGAGATGATGGATAGGAGGATGGGCTTATCGATGCCATCTGGAGATGTGACAGAACCTTGTCGGCAATGGGCTTATAGATGCCATTTGGAACTGTGATGGATAGTTGTGGAGATGGGCTTATAGATGCCATCGGAAGGTGTCGATCGCGTAAGAGATTCCTTAGCGAGCACTTGCGTACTTGAGAAAGGAAGATGGTTACCTGGCCTATTACAGGGGTTGATCTTCAAACTCTTCATGTAGATATGCCCTGGCTAGATACAGGTATCGAATCTACAATCAATTGCTCACAGATATGCCCTGGCTAGATACAGGTATCGAATCTTGAACTTCAAAAAGGTTGCTTACAGACGTGCCCTAGATGGATATAGGTATCGAATCTCTAAACTCTTCATGCGGACATGCCCTGGCTGGATACAGGAATCGAATCTACAATCAGTTACTCACAGATATGCCCTGGCTAGATACAAGAATCTAATCTAGAATTCTTCGTCTACAGATATGCCCTGGCTGGATACAGAAATCGAATCTCTAAACTCTTCATGCAGACGTGCCCTGGCTGGATACAGGAATCGAATCTTCAAACTCTTCATGCAGACATGCCCTGGTTGGGTACAGGTATCGAATCTACAATCAGTCTCTCACAGATATGCCCTGATTGGATACAGGTGTCGAATCTGGAATTGGTCGTCTACAGATATGCCCTGGCTGGATACAGGTATCGAATCTTCAAACTCTTCAAATATGCCCTGGCTAGATACAGGAATCGAATCTGGAATTAGTCATCTACAGATATGCCCTGGATGGATACAGGTATCGAATCTTCAAACTCTTCAGATAGCCCTGGCTAGATACAGGAATCGAATCTGGAATTAGTCATCTATAGATATGCCCTGGCTGGATATGGGTATCGAATCTTCAAACTCTTCAGATATGCCCTGGCTAGATACAGGAATCGAATCTGTAATTAGTCATCTACAGATATGCCCTGGCTGGATACAGGTATCGAATATTCAAACTCTTCAGATATGCCCTGGCTAGATACAGGAATCGAATCTGGAATTAGTCATCTACAGATATGCCCTGGCTGGATACAGGTATCGAATCTTCAAACTCTTCAGATATGCCCTGGCTAGATACAAATATCGAATCTTCAAACTCTTCAGATATGCCCTGGCTAGATACAGGAATCGAATCTGGAAACTCTTCATACAGACATGCCCTGGCTGGATACAGGTATCGAATCTACTCACAGATATGCCTTGACTGGATACAGGAATCGAATCTGGAATTTGTCGTCTACAGATATGCCCTGGCTGGATACAAGTGTCGAATCTCTAAACTCTTCATGCAGATATGCCCTAGCTAGATACAAGAATCGAATCTACTCATAGATATGCCATGGCTGGATTCCGGAATCGAATCTAGAATTTGTCGTCTACAGATTTGCCCTGGCTGGATACAGGTGTTGAATCTCTAAACTCTTCATGCAGATATACCCTGGCTGGATACAGGAATCGAATCTACTCACAGATATGCCCTGGCTGGATACAGGAATCGAATCTGGAATTCGTCGTCTACAGATATGCCCTGGCGGGATACAGGTGTCGAATCTCTAAACTCTTCATGCAGATATGCCCTGGCTGGATACAGGAATCGAATCTACTCACAGATATGCCCTGGCTGGATACAGGAATCGAATCTGGAATTTGTCGTCTACAGATATGCCCTGGCTGGATACAGGTGTCGAATCTCTAAACTCTTCATGCAGATATGCCCTCGCTGGATACAGGAATCGAATCTACTCACAGATATGCCCTGACTGGATACAGGAATCGAATCTGGAATTGCGACGGTTGATAGTAATCATCTTTAGATTGACCTTTTTCCTGAAAAGGCAAAACATCAGTTATATGTAATGTCATGATGTATGAAATGCGTGATGTCATGATGTTCTCAAAAATAAAATGAGATAGTGTGTTATGATGCGTATATGCATGCATTATGGTGTATGATAATGTGATGTTTATGAATGTATTCTCGTCTAGGAAAATAAATCCTTGACGACAGTCGGGAAGTTAAATCCTGGGCTGATGTTGAAGAGTAGAGTTCTTCATTTCCGCTGGGGATGATGGTTGCAAGAATAAACCGGTAAGAGAAGATGACTCCGTTGGGGAATAAACTTGTTGGAGAGATTACTCTGCGGGGAATTACTCTGTGGGAAGAGATACTTCGCTGAGGTTTTGATGATAACTCCGTTGGGGAATATCGAGATCTTCTGGGGATACCCAAATTCCTTAAGGCTGACAGTGGATTAACTCTACTTGGGGAGAGTATTGCTGACTTGTTGGGGATACTGTGCCTTTTCAGGGCTGATGGGAGACCAACTCTGCTTGGGGAGAATTGGCTGAATCTTGTCCTACTCTGCGGGGAGTGAAGGTATCTTGGTTACATTCTTCGGCCGAACTTACCTTGGTACCTTGGTGGACAGAGCAACTAGACCGCTCAGACAGCTCATTATTGCCCCTGTTTCTGATGTCACATGTAATTAGTCCTTTGTTTCGTATGCAAATATTTATGAGTTAGCAATTAATGTCAAGTGCATATATCACAATTGAACATTGGACGTTCTTCGCAAGACAAAACAGAAAAAGGAAAAACAATTGGCTGGATACAGGTATCGAATCTTCAAACTCTTCAGATATGCCCTGGCTAGATACAGGAATCGAATCTGGAATTAGTCATCTACAGATATGCCCTGGCTGGATACAGGTATCGAATCTTCAAACTCTTCAGATATGCCCTGGCTAGATACAAGAATCGAATCTGGAATTAGTCATCTACAGATATGCCCTGGCTGGATAGAGGTATCGAATCTTCAAACTCTTCAGATATGCCCTGGCTAGATATAGGAATCGAATCTGGAATTAGTCATCTACAGATATGCCCTGGCTGGATACAGGTATCGAATCTTCAAACTCTTCAGATATGCCCTGGCTAGATACAGGAATCGAATCTGGAAAGTCTTCATGCAGACATGCCCTGGCTGGATACAGGTATCGAATCTACTCACAGATATGCCATGACTGGATACAGGAATCGAATCTGGAATTTGTCGTCTACAGATATGCCCTGGCTGGATACAGGTGTCGAATCTCTAAACTCTTCATGCAGATATGCCCTGGCTGGATACAGGAATCGAATCTACTCACAGATATGCCCTGGCTGGATACAGGAATCGAATCTGGAATTTGTCGTCTACAGATATGCCCTGGCTGGATACAGGTGTCGAATCTCTAAACTCTTCATGCAAATATGCCCTGGCTGGATACAGGAATCGAATCTACTCACAGATATGCCCTGACTGGATACAGGAATCGAATCTGGAATTTGTCGTCTACAGATATGCCCTGGCTGGATACAGGTGTCGAATCTCTAAACTCTTCATGCAAATATGCCCTGGCTGGATACAGGAATCGAATCTACTCACAGATATGCCCTGGATGGATACAGGAATCGAATCTGGAATTTGTCGTCTACAGATATGCCCTGGCTGGATACAGGTGTCGAATCTCTATACTCTTCATGCAGATATGCCCTGGCTGGATACAGGAATCGAATCTACTCATAGATATGCCCTGTTGGATACAGGAATCGAATCTGGAATTTGTCGTCTACAGATATGCCCTGGCTGGATACAGGTGTCGAATCTCTAAACTCTTCATGCAGATATGCCCTCGTTGGATACAGGAATCGAATCTACTCACAGATATGCCCTGACTGGATACAGGAATCGAATCTGGAATTGCGACGGTTGATAGTAATCATCTTTAGATTGACCTTTTTCCTGAAAAGGCAAAACATCAGTTATATGCAATGTCATGATGTATGAAATGCGTGATGTCATGATGTTCTCAAAAATAAAATGAGATAGTGTGTTATGATGCGTATATGCATGCATTATGGTGTATGATAATGTGATGTTTATGAATGTATTCTCGTCTAGGAAAATAAATCCTTGACGACAGTCGGGTAGTTGAATCCTGGGCTGATGTTGAAGAGTAGAGTTCTTCATTTCCGCTGGGGATGATGGTTGCAAGAATAAACCGGTAAGAGAAGATGACTCCGTTGGGGAATAAACTTGTTGGAGAGATTACTCTGCGGGGAATTACTCTGTTGGAAGAGATACTTCGCTGAGGTTTTGATGATAACTCCGCTGGGGATTCCGTTGATGAGCTTTGTTGGAAGATTTGATGAATTTCGCTGGGGATAGGAAGAACTTCTCCGAGGACGATCTTTCCGTGTTAATAGCTGAGGATAACCCAGTTATAAGCTCTGGTGGAGAATAACCTTTGAATAAAGCCGGGGATATGCGTTCGTACTCTGCAGGGGAGAAGCTTCCAGAATCTACTGGGGATAAGCTTCCTACTGGGGAGATTGATTCAACTCTCCTGGGGAGACTTTGAATTGAACTGGGGAATAGCTCCACTGGGGTGTCTGGTATTCCGCCGAGGAACAATCTTATGTTAAGACTGCCGGGGATGCTTTCTTAGGAATATCTGCATACTCCGCTGGGGAATATCGAGATCTTATGGGGATACCCAAATTCCTTAAGGCTGGCAGTGGATTAACTCTACTTGGGAAGAGTATTGCTAACTTGCTGGGGATACTGTGCCTTTTCAGGGCTGATGGGAGACCAACTCTGCTTGGGGAGAATTGGCTGAATCTTGTCCTACTCTGCGGGGAGTGAAGGTATCTTGGTTACATTCTTCGGCCGAACTTACCTTGGTACCTTGGTGGACAGAGCAACTAGACCGCTCAGACAGCTCATTATTGCCCCTGTTTCTGATGTCACCTGTAATTAGTCCTTTGTTTCGCATGCAAATATTTATGAGTTAGCAATTAATGTCAAGTGCATATATCACAATTGAACATTGGACGTTCTTCGCAAGACAAAACAGAAAAAGGAAAAACAGTTGGCAATTTGTATGGAAAAGTGGATTTGTATTTATTTTGAATTTGCCTGTAAATAGGCATTTATGTACAAGAGGCTGACGTCCTAGTAAGAGAACGCCGCCGAACGACAAAGTTTATACATTTTGTGAAAAGGAAAACAAAACAGTTATGTGAAAAATCCCACTGGGTTCCAACTCTGCTATCGCCTTTATGTATTCAAGCGTCTCATCACTTTGCTGCTTAGTTGAAGATGAAGCTGACTGATCGATGCCGTCTGAGCCTGATAGTTGATACCGAATTCTGGATGCAAGGTGATCCGATGAGACATAGTATTACGCTTATCCTTAACTTTTTCCTGGACCGCCCCTTCGAGTTTTCAGTCCACCGGGATACCCATTTTTGCCCAAGCCGCCTTTTCAGGTTTTCGACTTGCCGGGTGTACAGATTTTTTTCATTTCGTCCCTTATTTTTGCCCGAACCCTTTTGGTTCGCCGGGAAGCCCTTATTTTTGCCTAGGTGTGTAAACCTAGCGGGTCTTTTATCATGCGTAGTATCTTTTTACTATGTCTGCATTGGCGGGGTGAGGAAGGTCGTCACCATCCATGGTGGTTAGAATCATTGCTTCTCCTGAGAAGATATGTTTAACCACAAATGGCCCTTCGTACGTAGGGGTCCATTTTCCCCTGGGATCATTCTGAGGTAGAATGATGCGCTTGATTACCAGGTCTCCGACTTGATACTCTTGTCGTCTGACTTTCTTGTTAAATGCCCTGATCATCCGTTTTTGGTACGTTTGACCATGACAAATAGAAGTGAGTCTCTTTTCATCAATCAGGTTTAATTGATCAAGCCGAGTCTGGATCCAGTCATCTTCGCTCAAACTTGCATCCTTCATTATCCGGAGAGAGGGTATCTGGACTTCAATAGGCAAGACTGCCTCCATGCCATAAACCAAGGAGAAGGGTGTTGCCCCGGTTGACGTCCTTGCTGAGGTACGGTACCCATGAAGAGCAAACGGTAACATCTCGTGCCAATCTTTATAGGTCATTGTCATCTTCTGCACAATCTTCTTAATATTCTTATTTGCCGCTTCTACAGCCCCATTCATCTTCGGCCGGTAAGGAGAAGAGTTATGATGTTGTATCCTGAACTGCTCGCAGAGCTCAGTGATCATTTTATTGTTAAGATTGGTACCATTGTCTGTAATGATCCTCTCAGGTACGCCGTATCGACAGATCATGTTGTGCCGAATGAACTGTGCCACGACGTTCTTGGTTACGGTAGCATAGGAAGCTGCTTCAACCCATTTTGTAAAGTAATCAATCGCTACCAGGATGAAGCAATGCCCGTTGGATGCCGTAGGTCTGATCTCGCCGATCATATCAATGCCCCACATTGCAAAAGGCTAAGGTGTTGTCAAGAAGTTCAGAGGAACTGGAGGAACATGCACCTTATCAGCGTAGATTTGGCATTTGTGACACGTCCGAGAGTGTTGGTAACAGTCAGATTCCATTGTGGACCAGTAATATCCTGCCCGAAGGATTTTCTTTGCCATGGTATGCCCACTGGAATGTGTTCCGAAGGTACCTTCATGTAGCTCTGCCATGATCTTTTCTGCTTCAGTCTTATCCACACAACGCAGTAAGGTTGAATCATGGTTTCTCTTGTATAGAATGCCATTGCTGAGGAAGAACTTTGCTGCAAATCTTCTCAGAAACTTCTTGTCATTGACAGATGCACCCTCGGGGTATTCTTGAGCTTCCAAGTACCTCTTCACTTCATGATACCAAGGTTTCTCAGTTACCTCTTCAGTCTCAAGATCGCAGCAATGTGCAGGTTCGTCCAACTTCCAGATAATGATCCGGAGAGCCTCGTTATCCCATTTGACTTTGAACAGAAGACATCGTAGCTAACGCGACCGCCAGCTGATTCTCTTCTCTTGGGAAGTGTTCAAAAGTTATCTCTTCGAAGTGGGGGATCAATGTCAGTACATACTCTTTGTAAGGAATAAGATTTGGGTGTTTCGTATCCCACTCGCCTTTGATCTGATTGATCACGAGAGCAGAATCTCCGAAGACACTCAGGAACTTGATCCTTAAGTCAATTGCAGCTTGAAGACCCATGATGCACGCCTCATACTCCTCCATGTTGTTGGTGCAGTTGAAACATAGTCGGGCAGTAAGTGGAGTATGAGTGCCTTTAGGGGATATAATTACAGCGCCAACACCGTTACCCAAAGCGTTTGAGGCTCCGTCGAAGTGCATAGACCATCGGGATCCTTCCTCAGGTCCTTCATCCGGTCCAGGTACTTCACAATCAGTTACTACCATGATATCCTAGTCTGGAAATTCAAAGTTCATCGATTGGTAGTCGTCCACTTCCTGGTGTGCCAAATGGTCTGCCAATACACTTCCCTTGATTGCTTTTTGAGTCATGTACTGGATGTCGTATTCTGTCAAGATCATTTGCCATCTTGCTATTCTTCCGGACAAGGCAGGCTTTTCGAATATGTACTTGATTGGATCCATTTTTGAAATTAACAGAGTAGTGTGAGTTAACATATACTGTCTCAGCCGGCGAGCAGCCCATACCAAAGCGCAACAAGTTTTCTCGAGCAGTGAGTATCGGGTCTCACAGTCGGTAAACTTTTTGCTAAGGTAATAAATGGCGTGCTCTTTTCGGCCAGACTCATCATGCTGCCCCAGCACACACCCCATTGAGATGTCAAGTACTGTCAAGTATAATATTAGAGGTCTCCCTTCAACCGGTGGCATAAGAATGGGTGGTTCTTGGAGATACTCTTTGATTCTGTAGAAAGCGGCCTGACATTCATCGTTCCAACATACTACTTGATCTTTCTTCAGCAGCTTGAAGATTGGTTCACGGGTAGCAATTAGATGTGAGATGAATCGGGCAATATAGTTCAGCCGTCCTAGAAAGCCTCTGACTTCTTTCTTTGTCTTGGGAACTGGCATCTCTTGTATGGCTTTCACCTCGGCAGGGTCCACTTGAATAACTTTGTCGCTCACGACGAAGCCTAGCAATTTTCCAGATCTTACCCCAAAGGTGCACTTGTTTGGGTTCAACCTCAGCTTGTAAAACTTCAGACGGTCAAACAGCTTTTGTAGATGGTCAAGGTGTTCCTCCTCAGTTTGGGACCTTGCAATCATATCGTCGACGTATACTTCAATCTCATGATGAATCATGTCATGAAATAAAGCGACCATGGCACGTTGGTAGGTTGCTCCAGCATTTTTCAACCTAAAAGGCATGACCTTGTAGTAAAAGGTGCCCCACTGAGTGACAAAAGTGGTCTTCTCCATGTCTTCAGGAGCCATCTTAATTTGATTATAACCTGAGAACCCATCCATGAAAGATAATACCTTATGCTGAGCCGTGTTGTCAACCAGGACGTCGATGTGAGGCAGAGGGAAATCATCCTTGGGGCTGGCCCTGTTCAAATCCCTGTAGTCAACACACATTCTGACCTTACCATCTTTCTTCGGCACTGGAACCACGTTGGCAACCCACTGAGGGTAAGAAGTCACTGCTAGAAACCCGGCATCAAATTGTTTCATAACCTCAACTTTGATTTTCTCGAACATCTCTGGACGCATACGGCGGACCTTATGTTTAACCGGAGGGCAGTCTTCCTTGGTAGGCAGGTGATGAACCACAATGTCGGTATCCAACCCAGACATGTCTTCGTAAGACCAGGCAAAGATTTCCATGTAGTCATGCAGCATCTGAATCAACCGTTGCTTCACACTGAGCTCCAGATTGGCACCAATCTTGACTTCCTTTCTGTCTGTCTCAGTACCCAGATTTACCGTTTCCACTGGCTCTTCATGTGGCTGAATGGCCCTCTCTTCCTGGATTAGTAGTCTTGCAAGTTCACCAGGCACTTCACAATCATCTTCACCTTCGTCTTCGGCTAAGTTGATCGGATTTTCGAAGTCATAACTGGCAGTAGCAGAATCGTTACTAGTGAGATCCATAGTGGATTGGAACCTGTATAAGTGAGTGTGTGTAAATATAGATGTTTTGCAATATATAATAAATAAAGACAAGGAGCGCAAGATTTGAAATGTAAAAAACGTCCAATGCTTTTATTCATGATATATGAAAGTGACAAACAAAAGCCCTCACAAATGAAGCCACGGTGCCCCGGGTAAGACACCGAGCCATAAAGTTTCAAATTATTGTTTGTTACAAATTCAAAACAAAGGAGTTCATTACTGAGTGACAAAAGTAATAGGTATAAAGTCTTTTGCAGTCCAGTTGCTTGGTCCACCGTTAGTCGTTGGGTAGATCCAGCTGTCGAATTCGGATTCCTCCACGTCGTCTTCAATAGCATTCACTCCCGGGTTGGTGATGAACACGGGAGGTCTTTCAATCCTTGCCTTGCGAACAGCCCTCTGAGCTTCTGCAGTGAAACCCAAGCCAAATTTGTCAGTCTTTGGAGTGAAATCAGGAAGTCGGCCCCAGTTTTCACACTCACCCTTCTCAATCACAGCCCGGGCATCTTTCAAGGAAGCCATCTTCAAAGGAGAACCCTCTTCAGTCACTGTTTCTGCTGCTGCCAATGTCTGAGATGCCTCTTCAAAGTGTTGAAAGGGGGTTTTAATGAACTCCCCATCCATTTCCACGTACCGGAATGAGTTGAGGTGGCTGACCATGTATTCCTCCTCCCCCGGCACTGTAACAATCTTCCCTCGGACCGGGTACTTAAGCTTTTGATGTAATGTGGAGGTCACAGCTCCAGCCTTGTGGATCCACGAACGACCCAGCAAACAAGAATAGGATGGTCGGATGTCCATCACATAGAAAGTAGAATCAAAAACGTGAGAACCAACCCTGATTGGAATGTCAACTTCCCCATGTACCATCCTTTTCGACCCGTCAAAGGCCCGAACAATAATGTTACTTAGCTTGAGCTCTAAACCCTCACAATCCAACCTGTCTAAGGCCTTCTTGGGTAATACGTTTAACGAAGAACTGGTGTCTACCAACACATGGGCAAGAGTAGTTCCCCTGCATTCAATAGAGACATGCAGGGCATCGTTATGGTTCTTTCCCTTGGCAGTCAGATCGGCGTCAGAGAAACCCAACCCATTATCAGCAGTCAAGTTGGCCACACAATCGGTAAATTGATCAGCAGACGTTTCTTGTGGCACGTGGGCCGTCTTCAGGAAGGAAATCAGGGCCTTGGCGTGAGCCTCTGAACACAACAAAAGTGATAGCATAGAGATCTTTGATGGGGTGTTCCCCAGCTGCTCAACGACGTTGAAATCACTCTTCTTGATAATTTTGAGAATCTCTTCGATCTCTTGCTTGGAAGCTTCAACATTGGTCTTCGGTGCCTCCGTCCGGGCAGGCACATCAGTAGCAACCCCTTTGCCCCGAGCGTCAGATGACTCGGCAGCAGGGGTAGAAACTTGATCAGGAGGGGAAACAGGCATACTGGCAGGTGTGATGACAAGAGGTCTCTGAATTACTGGAGGTGCAATATCTGGTGAGAACAGTCTTCCACTACGAGTGACTTTAGCAGGCCTGGTGATGTTGGTGACACCGGTACTAGTATCGAACTCTTGTTTCACTCCCAGAACATAAACATCTGCCCCATAGTGCCACGGGACAGCTTTGTCAGACTTATAGGGGATGGGCCCCGGAACAGTGATGATGATGGGAGCAATCTTATGAACAGGCATAATTTTGACAGGCTTCTTTGAGGGAGCCTTAGGAGGGTTATTGAAAATGGTGACAATAGAAACTTCTTCGGTACGGACAGTAGGAACATCAATCTTCTTGAACAAGATTTCTTTGCTATCCATCAGGTTTTGGACGCCTGATTTCAGCAAAGGACAACCAACAGGTGAAACAACACATAGATGGCAACCTTTACTACATCCCGGAAATAAACCGGCTAGCAACAGGTTCCTCTTGACGGTCAACAGCGGAGTAGCAATATCATCCACAGAAGCTACATACAGATCCTCTTCCACAGCATTCACTCCATGCTGGGGCATGGGAGCAGTCACAACATTGGGCCTTTCTGGCGCCTCAAACTGTATTTCCTTAGCATCAATAAGGTCCTGAACCTTATTCCTTAGGGCCCAACAATCATCAGTAGAATGCCCCGGGCTATCAGAGTGATAAGCGTAGCGGGCGTTGGGGTTGTACTTCGGAGAGGTTGTGTTCACTACCTTCGGGGCTTCCTTGACAGTTACCAGATTGGTTGACAGTAGTTGCAGCTAAATCTGAGACAGTGTCATGCTGAGCCGAGTTTACTGCCTTTTGGGTCTCTCACCCCTTGGTTGGTTGTATTGCTGAGGAGCAGCAGCAGGCTTAGAAATAACCACCGCGTTGACAGCTTGGCAGCGTTCCGGTTTGTTTTGTCTTCTGGGACCATACACAGCACTAGCTTCCTTCTTGAAGGGCTTCTTTTCAGTACTCGAGGAGGCACCTTTCTGTATCTTCCCCAATTTGATACCAGCTTCGATCCTCTCACCAGTCAGGATCAGGTCTGTAAACCCAGCAGAGGAATTACCAATCCGATGATTAAAGAATGGACCAGACAGGGTCCCCAAGAACATGTCCACGAGTTCATGGTCAGTCAACGGTGGCTTCACCCTGCCAGTCAGGTCTCTCCACTTCTGCGCGTACTCCTTAAAACCTTCACCCGTTCCCAGTGACATACCCTGGAGTTGGGTACGCGTGGGAGCGAGGTCGGAATTGTACTGATACTGCTTATAAAAAGCAGTAGCCAAGTCCTCCCAGTTACGAATGTTGGTTCCATCCAGCTGATAGAACCATTCGAGATGAGTCCCTGAAAGACTCTTCTGGAAGAAATGGATCCATAGGTTCTTGTCCGCAGTGTAAGGTTGGATCTTCCTTACATAAGAACGGAGGTGCAGCTTAGGACAGGAAGCCCCGTCATACTTCACAAAGGAAGGCGCCTTGAACTTGTGTGGGATCACCACCCCAGAAGATAACCCTAAGTCTCCAAAATCCAACCCAGGCACACGTTGAATCTCCATAGCATTTAACCGGTCCTCCAGCTGTTTGTACCTGTCCTCAGTAGGAGGGTACTGTTCATCATTGAAATCTATCTCGATGTCAGAGACCACGGGACTAGGGACCCCTCCCTCCTGGTGACTGCCTTCCCCAACAGATGGAGTAGTCAGCTCAGCTTCATTCTGCAGTGTATTCCCGAGTCTGCGTCCAGTGTTGAACAACACAGTCCTCTTCTTCTTCTTCTTCTTCAGGAGAAAAGCCTTCAATTCCTGTTGTCCTTGGGCTAAGCTCATGACCAGCTCTTGAAACTGGGCGTTCTGGGCCTGGAGGGCCTTGATAGCTTGTTCAGTAGTTGGTTCAGGATTCATGATGACTGAGTGCTGAAATAAACAGCGAAGAAGATTAAGCAACCTGTAGAAAAAGGGGTACCTGTTATGCACATGATGCATGATATGCTATTTATGCAATGCATTCAAGGGTTTGAAAGTTCAAATTCATTGTAGACAAAAAGGAAACAAACGTTGTATTAGGAAATAATCTGTTCAGTACATCAGGGCCTCATGGGAAAAACATTACAACATAATTAATCCCAAAAGACACTGCGCATCCTCTTTGGAGATATGTAAGTGTTGAGAGTCTTTTCCTCGTGAAGTAGACGGGTGAGCTCCAAGACCTTCTTCTCACTGGCATGTAGACTGGCTTCAAGAGAATTCCGCTCTTCCTTTAGTTGGATCCAGCTCTTCTGCATTTCTTCCCAAGAAGTTGGCATGTCAGGATGTTGAATGGTGTAGGGGACCTCTCCTTCCAAAACTGGCTCTTTGATCACAGGGAGAACATGAGGATATGGCATCACCAGCTTCTGGGAGTGGGCTCGTACCCACTTGAGATAAGGCTACAGGGGGATGGAGTTCTTGTGCCCCAGTGTCTTGCTATCTACCCTGTTGGGCATCCTCCAAGCTCTGATGAATCTCTGGAGAAGTCCTTGTGCATCGTTGTCGAAGTCAAAAACTATGTCAGGAATCAACATGTCATGAGGGCCATCCCTCCGAGCATATCCAAACTGTCTCAAAGCCAGACATGGGTTGTAAGTAATGCCCCCCCTAATTCCAAGTAAAGGAACATTAGGAAACTCTCCGCAACGATCAATGATAGTGACCATTTCTCTGGACCGAGAACACCAATGTATATCAGCATGTGTAAGAGCCATCAATCATTGTGACCATCTCAAACCCCGCTCGTTCTTCAAAACTGATTGTGGAAGGTGCGAAATAAACCACCTTGCCAGGAGAGGAGTGCAGCACATGAGAACACCTCTTTTTCTCATAGTTCGAGTGTAACATGAGTGAAGGATGTCCCCAAGCAACGTAGGTATAGGATTCCTGGACATGAAGATCTTGACAGCATTGATATCTATAAGCTGATCTGGATTCGGGAACAACACCAACCCATAGACAAGGAGTGCCACAACTTTTTCAAAGGCTTGTAGGTCAAGGGAATTCCAACATTCTTGGGCCTTCTCAAATAGAAACTTTGCCAAGAATCCTTTGATACCACTTCTAACTTCCCAATGCCCCTTGATGTCAGATGGTTGTAGGTGTAATGCTTTAGCAACCTCTTCAAGTTTTGGTTCCTTTTCCGTACCGTTGTAGGATAGTTGACTAAGGATAGGAATCTTCAGAAGCTGGGAAAACTCTTCCAAGGTGGGCACCAATTGATAATCTGGGAAAGTAAAACAGTGGTGCAAAGGGTCAAAGAACTGGAACAACACTTTTATCATATCCTCTTCAATGTTGGTATTGACCAAGCTGACGAGTCTACCATGCCTTTCACTGAAGGAAGAGCTCTCGGGAATCCTGGATGTAAGCTCCTTAAGCTGAGGAGGGACCCTTACAAGGTTGATCTGGATTGTCTTTCTGCGGATAGTTTCCATGTCCTACAAAACAAGAACAAAGATGAAGATTCGAACCCCTGAAGTGGTTAGTGGATGCATATGATGTTGTATGATGTTATGATGCTATGATAAGAGCACACCACAAGTATTCACAAAAAGCAAACATGATAAGTGTTGTACCCCAAAATTTTCCCTCCCATATTCTTCAAGATTTGTCAAGATCAATCTCCAGATGATTCAAAATCCCTCAAGGGTTGCACAGTCCAATTGCCTCCTAACACAGTCAAAATTAGGGTTTTGGTTCTGACAAAGAAATTGAAGTTTTCAAGGGTCCAATCAAGTCCCATACGCCTATATACATTGACAAGCATCCATATGCCAAGTTTCAAGACTCACAGCATCAAATTGCACAGTCAAAAACCCTAATTGCTTCACAGTCAACTGCAGGGGCAAAATGGTCATTTGACAGTCAAAAGTCAAAAATATTGGTCAACATCTTATTTTGAAGCCACAAACATCATTTGATCAATTCTTGATCATGATTCTCAAAGCATGGCTCAAAAAGTCTCAAGATGCAAAAGTTTCTATTTTTGGACAACTGAAAAGTCAACTGCAAATTGACCAAGGCATAACTTCTTCATGGTTTATCAGAAAAATCCCATCCAAAGCTCATTTTGAAGAGGATGAAATTTCCTACAACTCATCTTCACACTTCAAGTCCAAGAAATGCTCTCACAAAAAATTATCAATTTCAACATTATAGGTCATTTTCAAAAGTCAACAAAAAGGCACTTTAAGTCAAAGACCATAACTTGAGATTGGTAAATCAAAATGACATGGGACCAAAGGCATTGGTTAGAGGACTTCAAGACCTTTCCAAAATGTCCAAGAACATGATCATAGCTTCAAAATTGAGCAAGATATGCCTTGTAGAAGTTGGGGAATTTTTGGGAATTTTGAAAAGTCAACTTTGCTTCAAAGGCTTCAAAATTGCTAATGGGCCACAAATTCTTCCATGAATCATTACCCAAAGCATATGCACGACCCATTAAGCTCAAAGGGATTTATTTTCTTATTTTTAATTAATTAATTGAATTTTTAATCTTATTAATTCATTTAATTAAATTTAATTATGAGAAAAATATTAAACAATGGTTTTAAATCTTTTTTGTGCAGCAAATATGTCCATTATATGCAAGAGATTTCGTGCACCATCTCAAGGGGACAATATCATCCATATTTGGCAAGAATTGCATGGAAAAAGATTGGAAAAGATATGAACAAAATCAAATATTGAAATCATAAATTCAATGGATCTTTGGACTTGGTTTTGACCAAATTTCGTTCAGATACTTATACACAAGCTAACCTAATGCACAAGGACACGAAAGAGCTGCTAGAGAGGCATAATCAAATTGCATTTTTTCCATAAAAACTTGAAATCTGAAATCATAGTGAGAGGGCGTTTGAAAGCACAACAAGCATTCCAATATGTTCCTGACATTGCTAGGAATCGATTGCAATCAAAAACGAGCCCCCATACTCCAAGAATTGGTAGAATAGAATCGTCTTCTTCATGAACATGTCCACAATCGTTTTCTGATTTTCATGCATTATTCACATGTTTTATTTGTCGCTTTACACTAACAAGGATGTTCTGAAGCTATTGGCAATATTTGATTGAACTAACGATGTGTGTATCAGGATCCACCATTGTTGAAACCTAGGGTTTCAGAAGCTCTAAATTGGGGCTTTACACATGCTGTAAAATCAGACCTTAAAACCTATGCCATTGAAATTGTGACATCCAAACGAAACGAACCATGACCTCGCGCCCTTTTTATATTTATCCAGATCCTATTCGCTATTTTTGCAGGCTTCACTTAGTGGGGGTTTAAAACCCCCGCTATTTGTTTATATTACAGATACAAAAAGGAAGAAGACGCATGCGTGTCTTCATGTGGTTGGACAATTCAAATAATTCAGCGCGCTTTTTGCTTTGTACCACTAACGCTTGTTTTTCTTTTATAATAATTACGCTTCATTATATTAACAGATTCACACAACAACTCAGTTGGTGGATGAGGTGTCCTGCAGGTACTGGGACCTGGGTTCGATTCCCAGGTCCCCCACATATTTCATATTTTTCCTCCTAATGTGTTTCCATGCAGTGCACTCCCTAGGGTTCGTCATACAACCCCACATCCAAGCCTGCCACGCGCCCATGAGCTTCAATCTGAAGGCTACAAAAGGAGTCCTACCGTGTACATTCAGTCAACCACACGCACTCAAACTGGGAAAGTCAAACAGGCTTCATGTTCTTGGGCCAAATCACTCCAATTCACCTCCTATATGGGCCAGACACCCCCAATGTTTGTATTATATTTTCTAACTTCCTTTTCTTTTCTTTTTTTTTTTGTTTTAATTTGTTTTAATTATTTTAATTGTTTTATTTAATTCACAAAAATAATGTTCATAATATAAAAATCAGAAATCAAAAATACAATATATTTAATTATTATTATTTCACCATTAATTTATTTTGTAAATAAACTTTAAACCATTAATTTAGCAAAATTAGGTTTTCAATTTTAATCTTTTCTTAAATAAATAAAATAGGTAGAATTAGGGTTTTTAACCTTTTCATCTTTTTTTTAAATAAATAAACATCATTATTATTATTATTAATTACTAAATATTTTGTAAATAAATATGTAAATAATTCATTAGCATAAATTAGGTCAAACTTTAATATTTTCTTTAACAATTAAAAATAATTTAGAACTAGGGTTTCATTTAACTTATAATTTTAATTAATTTTCTTTATTTTCATTAAAATACCAAAAACATAAAAAACATTTCTTTTCTTTAATTTAATAATCAATTAACTTTTAATTCAATTTAATTTCAAAAGGGTCCAACGCCCTCGAACGTTCTATTTTTATTCTTTTCGCACGTTATTTTATTTTCTTGTGAATATTATGTAACTGTTCAAGCCATGTGTTGTACCCCAAAATTTGCCCTCCCATATTCTTCAAGATTTGCCAAGTCAAAGCTTCAAAATCTCCCCAAGGGTTGCACAGTTCAAGGGCCTCCTAATAGTCAAAAATTAGGGTTTTGGTTCTGGCAAAGAAATTGAAGTTTCCAAGGGTCCAAACAAGTCCCACATGCCTATAAACATTGTCAAGCATCCACATGTCAAGTTTCAAGACTTACAGCACAAAATTGCACAGTCAAAAACCCTAATTGCCCTACAGTCAACTGCAGGGGCAAAATGGTCATTGGACAGTCAAAAGTTCAAATTTTTGGTCAACATCTTATTTTGAAGCCACAAACATCATTTGATCAATTCTTGATCATGATTTTCAAGGCATGGCTCAAAAAGTCTCAAGATGCAAAAGTTTCCATATTTGGACAGTTGAAAAAGTCAGCTGTAACTTGACCAAGGCATAACTTCCACATGGTTTATCAGAAAAATTCCATCCAAAGCTCATTTTGAAGAGAATGACATTTCCCCCAACTCCTCTTCACACTTCAAGTCCAAGAAATGCTCTCACAAAAAGTTATCAATCTCAACATTATAGGTCATTTTCAAAAGTCAACAAAAAGGGACTTTAAGTCAAAGACCATAACTTGATATTGGTAAATCAAAATGACATGGGACCAAAGGCATTGGTTAGAGGACTTCAAGACCTTTCCAAAATGTCCAAGAACATGATCAAATCTTAAAAATTGAGCAAGATATTCCTTGTGGAAGTTGGGAAATTTTTGGGAATTTTGAAAAGTCAACTTTACTTCAAATACCTCAAAATTGCTAATGGGCCACATTTTCTTCCAAGAATCATCATCCAAAGGCTATGCACGACCATTTGGCCCAAAGGGGATTTATTTCATCATTTTTATTATTTATTTGAATTTTTAATCACCATTAATTCATTTAATTAAATAAAATATGAAAAAAATACTAAACAAATGTGTTTGAATCTTTTTATGCAGCATATGCCCTCATTGGTTACTCAAGATTCGTGCACATCAAAAAAGGAAAGATTTGGCCATGATTGGTACCAAAAGACATGAAAAAAGATTGAAAAAATATGCCATTAAAATCAAATATTTGATTCATGATTACAAGGGTTTTTGGACTCAAATTTCAACCCTAATCCATTGGCATACATATACAGATGCAAACCCTAGTCACAAGGACCTTGAAGCTGCGCCTCATATCAAAAACCAAGTTTGCATTTTTGTCCAAAATTTCAAAAACTGAAAACTGCATTCAAGCGCAATTCAAAGAAAAGTATTGATTCCAATAGCTTGCCAAGGCCTCAAGGAACGTTTCTGGATCCAAACCACTGCTTCTAACGCAAGGAATTGGTAACACGATGCCATCCTGTTCTTGAATTTTCCCATATTCGTGTTTCAATTTATACGCATCCTCATTGCATTTTTCCTGTTGATTTATACTAATTGATTCATTCTGAAGCTAACCATGCCTTTCAATTGAATTTTCGTGCCTTATATGGGAATCCACCATTGGAGCCTTCTAGGTTTTCAGAGGTCACAAATTAGGGGTTTCCTCTTCAGGAAAAATTGAGACACAAGACCAGGACCATTGGACTCAGAAGCTTCACACGAATTTAACACATATGTCGCGCTCAATTTATGAGCAACCATGGCGTAATCGCTATTTTCTTATCCTGTAGTTAGTGGGGGTTCAAAACCCCCGCTATTTGATATGTTTTTTTCAGGCAAATGCAGAACGAGTGGAGAAGAAGCATGCGTGGCTAGCGTTCATTGGGCTATTCAAAGTTGGCGCGCGTTTTATTGATTCAGACCACTAACTCTTGTTTTTTCTTATAATAATTGCATTCCATTAATGTTACAAATAAATGCGCTTGGCTGGTTGGTAAGTGAGGTGTCATGGAATTAATGGGACCTGGGTTCGATTCCCAGGTCCCCTCCCTTTCTCAATATATTTTGTTCTAACCTAATTCCATGCAGCTTCTCACTAAAAGACTACCATGCACTCTACGCTCCAGCATGCCACATGGCCACTGAGATCCATCCAAAATCCAAGATGTGAGTTCCATGGTGCACCTCCGTTGACCATGCCACACGCGCCCTGAAAAGTCAACTGAAGGCCTTAATTCATTGGGCCTGTTTGCTACAATATCACCTCCAAAAGGGCCAGAAAACCCCCCCTGTTTGTACATCTCTTTCTAAATTTCTTCTCTTATTTTAATTCTTGTTTTATCTTGTTTTAATTATTTTAATAAATTCACAAAAAATAATTAATTTTCATAAAAAATACCAAAAATCAGAAAGTCAAAAAATATAAATATATTTTATTTAATGTTATTTTGTAAATAAATTTTATTAATTAATTTAGTTTTAATTCTAGGTTTAATTTTAATGTTTATTTTAATAAACTAAAAAAATGTAGAATTAGGTTTTAAATACTTTTATTCCTTTTTTTTCTTTTTCACCCTATTTAATTATTAATTATTATTTTGTAAATAAAATTTGCCATGTAAATAATTAGGTTAAAATTAGGGTACAAATTTAAACATTTTTTTAAATAAATTAAAAATAGTTTAGAATTAGGTTTTAATTCCATTAATTCTCATTAAACTCCATAAATGCAAAAAACTCAAAAATAATTTTCTTTTTCTCATTTAACTTAATTAATTTATTAATTGTAATTTAATTTCCTTAAAAGGGTCCAACGCCCTCGCTTTCGATTATCATTTCGTTTCGCGCGTTTATTTCCTTTTTTTATAAATTTCATGTAATTCTCCCAAAGCTATGTAATAGATCAATTAGGGTATTTATTTTTCGCATTTTGTTTTATTTCAAATCGGGTCTTGGATTAATTTGGCGATGTAGACCTGCGCCTTTGTAATAGCGTAGGACATTTAATTCCGCACCTTTTAACTATTAATAACTTGCATGAAAGAATGAATGCCAAATAAAAGCAACGCGTAGATCACCAATGCATGAACAAGATAAACATAAATGAACATGACACACAAATCACACACCACCCCTAGGGTACGTCTCACTGTTGCCTTGCCCCTCGAAAGGTGGTCGTCGAGTAGAGGATGTTTTAGTAAGTCCTCATGTCCATGAACATGGCATGAGGGTAGCTTCTAAGGTGTCTTCCTATTGCTCTGGTGACCACCATGTCCCGAACCCTCGAATTGACCCGAACACCTCCAACGGTGGTGCTACCTACCTCTCAATGGTGGGATGGCACTACTTTAAGGACATTTACACAGACGAATTCCTTAGGGTAGGTAGACGACTCTAGATACTTGCTCTAATTTCAAAACAAATCAAAAATACTTTTCACACCGACACTTTTCAAAAAGCTTTCGAAAGCAACTTTTCAAACACTCTTGAGGACTGATACAAGAGTCAAACTGAAATTTTCAAAGAAACTTTTTTTAAAACCCACAGTTGAAAAGCAAACAAACCATTTTGAAAACACAAATGAGCAAGTATCTAAGAGCCCATGGATAACCATGGATAGAAAGGGTGCTAACACCTTCCCTTTCTATAATTCTACCTCCCGAACCGAGAGCAATCTCTACAAGGGATTTCTCTGTGCTTTTGTCCTTTCCATTTGGAGAAAATAAAAGACGGTGGCGACTCTTGCTTCCGCGACATTTTGCGAACCAGCGTTAAACAGTCAGTTCCAGATCCACCGATCACAGAACTGGCGACTCTGCTGGGGACTTTACTTAAAGTGAGGTGTACCTTAGGATAGTTCATAACTGTGTTTTCAATTGTATTGACTTGCTTGCTTTAAATTGTGGGTTGCATGGGAGTTACATAGATCCTAACCCGGATCTGGGGATACCCTGTTTAGGTAGCATAAGCTGTGAGGGACTTGTCCGGCGTAGACCGACACGGGTGAAACAGTGGCTACGTTGGTGTGGCACCTTGGTCTATACCGATATCCCTTGTGTCGCAACGAGGAGAATATGGGTCTTCTGAGGAGTCATTAAGCACCAACAGACCTTAGAACCTTAAATGACACAACTTGGCCATTAGAACAGTAGCAGTATGCTACGCCCATTGAGGCTAAACTCTCGTGATGGTTCTGGCTGCAAGAAAAGATTGCGGTGCTGGAGTTATGACCGATTGAGGGTAGTCAATGATATTGGAATCCTCTAAGAACCCGATTACTTTTGATAGGACAGGTATGAACCAACAAACTGAAAGAGGGTAATACCTAGACCCCATGCTGGCCTAAACTCTAAGGGTTTCTCTTGTGTGACTTGTGTGCCTTCCAACTTGACTACTTGCATGCTTGTTATCTGACACTCGAGTTTCTTACAGGTTTTGTTTATAGTCCTTAATCGGGACTCATAACAGGGTTTACAAAATTTCTTGCAGGTTTTGTTTACAGTCCTTAATTGGGACTCATAACAGGGTTACTTACATTACCCCATGCATAGCATACCATCATACCATTGCATGCATCCTGCATAAAGGACTAATCCATTTCAAGGATCCCAAGGGTTTGTGATGCAGGTCATGATGAATCAAACTGTCCAGCAAGGGGCAAAGGGGATTTATTTTCCTCCAGCCAAAACATGATAACTTGAGTCAGGGGCTATGACCCACTTGATATGGTGAGCTTTGACTCTTGAAGAAGGTTCCCCTAGCTAAGGTTGTCTGGAAATCAAAACAAGGTTGATAAATTGTCAAGGGCTATGACCCACTAGATATGGTGAGCCTTGACCCTCGATAACATGAAGTTCCTTCAATCAAGTTACCAGTTTCCAACTCTAATATTTTTCTTGTTTATCCTGCGAGATCCTTGAAAACATTGCATGCATATCATACATATCATTGCATTACAGGTACCCTTGTTACAGGACACTTACCCTCTCCGCTGTTTATTTCAGCAATGGCTTGCCAACAAGACAACCAGGACCTTCATGCTCAAGAGACTTGGTTTGGGGAGATCCTCCTGAATCTATCCAAGGGGCAGGAGGAGCTAAGGACACTTCTCATGGAGACTTTGGTCAGGAACAGCGCTGAGGACGAACGGCTGAAACATCTGCAAGCTGAAGTGGATGCAATGAGAGCCCAGATGCTGGGGCAGGTGACTATCATCCAAGACTTAGCTCAAAGACAAGATGAGCTCGGGGTTCTCATCAACCAACTGCTTCGGGGTAACCAACTGGGGCAAACATCTAAGGTTGAAGGGCCAGTCATCATTCAACCATCTTTGAGACAAGGAGATAAGGGGAGAGCTCCTCAAATGGCTCCAGTGTCACAAATTCAGCATCAACCTCACCAGCCTCAGCCAGACAAGCCCAGGAGGAAATTCACCCAACTCAACATGTCGTTGTTTCAAGCTTTACAACACCTGTTGAGGTTGAATATGATCACATTAAGGGCTCATCCCCGGAACCCCAACACAGCATCTCCTACCTATCATCCCAATAAAAGGTGTGCCTACCATTCTGCCAGTCCAGGACATGATACAAATGAGTGTTGGGCTCTGAAGAACAAGATCCAGGACCTAATTGATGAAGGAGCATTGGAGTTCACACAAGATGGTCAGGCTGAGTTTTTCTACCATCCCTCCAAGGCTCACCATTTGAAGTAACAAGCCCTGAGATGAAAAGACTTTTGTTCATTAGGATGTTCAAGTTGTAACTTTCTTTTGTTCAAACATTTATTCATGTTAAACGTTGTTATTTCATCAATGCATCACATATGTCTGTTTTGAAGCAATATATTCGTATTCACTATATGCAAATTATTTTCATATTTTTTCTGATGATCAACGCTCGATTAATAATTTTAAGTCTCTTGAGGGAGGATGACGAAAACGATACCACAATCTACAGTATGCTTTTGAACAGACCCCGCTGATGAGGTACAGGCATTGTTTCAATTCCTAAACACTGGAGTTATAAGGAAGATAATCCCTCGTCAACCCCTCTGAGCCAAAGAAGTAGGAGTTTTTCTTTTCGAAATTTAAAACCCTTAATCATAACCTGGGGCAGGGTAGTCTCTCAGTTGATCCAAGTGCATAACGAATGGCACCAAAGAGGTCCTTACAAAACAAAAGACAGTGATGGTTCCGAACAATCATACAGATAGGCATTCATTATATCTCAAAAAAATAAAAACCCATTAAGTCAAAACCTATGAAGGAGACTTGCAAAACTGGGGCATCCCGCTGACTGTAATCACAAAAGAAACAGTTCAGGCAAAAAAAAATGGATAATAAAATCAAAGAAAGAGGTCATACAAACCCTCAACAAAAACCAAAGAATGACTGCCTATTCAGAATAAATCATCAATATCTGAACCATCATTGGAACATCAAAGCAAAGACTCAAACAAGGTCTAACGCACGATCAACTGAGTTTAGGTTTGAAGAACATCACGAAGAGCGGGTGGGTACAAATAAATTTTGAGCCTTATCCTTTGTTTCTTAAACCGTGAACCAGGCCACGTTATAACCCTTAAAAGTCCTAGCTGAAGCATGGGTTAGTTCGAAAGCATACTGTTATGAAAGGTATCCTAACTCCTTGAGGCTTACGGTAAATAAGGAGTTGACATCACGTTTTACAAACATTCCCTTGTTTTATGAAAAAGAATGCATTTTCAAAATCTTCAAGACAGACATAAGCTTTGTATTTTTTATATAACATTGTTTGCATATGACTATTTGTTTGAACAGCAGGGAAATTCGCACGATGAATACCTAGTGAACAAAAGCACTTCCAATCAAGGGGCATGGCATGATCATGGTCCATCATCTGGGGCAGTCCAATCAAGATTCGGAGAATCTCTCAAAGGCTAAATAGCCTGGGGCAAATCACCGCCTGAGTCACTTGGGGCATTCCAACAACGAATCTTGCCTGATCAAACACCTTCTGGTGGCATGATAAAACGCTTCTAACAGGGGCAAATCCCTACATTCGGAGAGCGTGGACATAGTCAAAAAAATACTATGCAAAATCAAAGACCCGCTGGGTTGACACACCTAGGCAAAAAATAAGGGCTTCCTGGCGAACCAAAAGGGTTCGGGAAAAAATAAGGGATGAAATGAAAAAAAATCTGTACACCCGGCAAGTCAAAAACCTGAAAAGGCGGCTTGGGCAAAAATGGGTATCCCGGTGGACTGAAAACCCGAAAGGGCGGTCCAGGCAAAAGTTAGGGATCAAAGCGTACAACTATGTCCCGTCATCCTGTCACCGGCCTACCAGAAGAAGGTTTGTCTATCAACAACTATCAGCACCTCACAGGTCTTCTTCTCCCACCTTAGAAACAGGGGCAATAATAAGTGGTCTAAGCGATCTAATTGTTCTGTCCATCAAGGTATCAAGGTAGGTTCAGCTGAAGAATATAACCAGTACATCTTAATTCCCCAGAGAGTGAGTCAGCAAGTCAATACACTCTCCCCAAGCAAAGCTATTATCAGCCTTAAGGAAGTTGGGTGTCCTCCCGCAGATCTCAACATTCCCGAGCACAATATACGAATATTCTTAACAAGCATCCCCGGTAATCTTGACCTAAAGATTGTTCCCTGGCGGTATACCAAACATTCATTAGAGTTACTTCCAATACATCTCAAAATTTCCCCAGGAGAGTCCAATCCAGTTTCCCCAGGAAAGTTGGAATCCATCTCCCCAAGCAATAAGCTCATCCCCAGTAGATTCTGGAAGTTTATCCCCGTAGAGCACGAACGCGTCTCCCGGCTTTATTCAAAGGTTATTTCCCTACCAGGATATAACTGGGTTATCCTCATCCAAAATCCACGGAAAGGTCGTCCTCGGCAAAGTCTTCTTATCCCCAGCGAAGTCTATTAACACTTCCAACACAACAACGGTATCCCCAGCGAAGTTACCATCAACATTTCAGCAAAGTATCTCTCCCCCCACAGAGTATTGCTCCCCAACAGGATCGCTAGAGTACTTTTCTCCCCGCAGAGTAATCCATTTGTCAAGGTTATTCCCCAATGGAGTTATCTTCTCCTATCGGTATTCTTGCAACTATCATCCCCAGCGGAAGCAAAGATCTATTCTTCAACATCAGCCCATGAGTGACTTCCTGGCACCCTTCAAGGATTTATTTTCCTAAACAAAAACATACATTTATAAACATCGCACTTCCATACATTATAGCATGCATATACGCACCATATCTCACAATCTCATTTATGTTGAGAACATCATTGCTTGATCATATCACACATTGCATATGACTGACCTTTACCTTTCAGGAAAGATCCAGTTAAGTTCTCAGCTATGTTCAAGAGTTTTTCCTGGTTCAGTTAAATCGACCCTAAGATTTTCCTGATTCTTATCCAGTCAAAGGCCTTCTCTGGTTCAGTCAGATCGACCCTAAGATCTCCCTGATTCTTATCCAGTTGAAGATATTCCAAGACCTAGACCGGTTCAGTTAAATCGACCCTAAGATTTTCCTGATTCTTATCCAGTCAAAAGGCCTTCTCTGGTTCAGTCAGATCGACCCTAAGATCTCCCTGTTTCTTATCCAGTTGAAGGTTTCAAGACCTTGTCCGGTTCAGTTAAATCGACCCTAAGATTTTCCTGTTTCTTATCCAGTCAAAGGCCTTCTCTGGTTCAGTCAGATCGACCCTAAGATCTCCCTGTTTCTTATCCAGTTGAAGATTTCAAGACCTTGTCCGGTTCAGTTAAATCGACCCTAAGATTTTCCTGTTTCTTATCCGGTCAAAGGCCTTCTCTAGTCCAGTTAAATCGATCCCTAAAAGATTTTCCTAATAAAGACTCAGTAGAAGACATCCAAGATTCTCTCAGCGTTACTGTTGAGGTTGAAGTCGCCCAAGATTCTCTCAGCGTTACTGTTGAGGTTGAAGTCGCCAAGATTCTCTTAGCGTTACTATTGAGGTTGAAGTCGCCCAAGATTCTCTCAGCGTTACTGTCGAGGTTGAAGTCATCCAAGGTTCTCTCAGTGTTCCTGTTGAAGTAGTAATCGCCCAAGGTTCTCTCACCGTCCCGATGAGGTAGTAACCATCCCTGATTCATTCATCACCTTTTGAAGCTCCAGATTCATTTCCTGTAACCAGTCAGGACACATCTATACAAAGAGTTTGAAGACCAGCTCCTGTAACAGGTCAGGTAATCATTTTCTTTTTCAGGTACGCAAGTTCTCGCTAAGGAATCTCTTATGCGATCGACATCCAGATGGCATCTATAAGCCCATCCACTCATCCATCATCTCTTAGCATGGCATCTATAAGCCCATCTTCCTATCCATCAATCTCCAAATGGCATCTATAAGCCCATTCCCACCATCACACTACCATGTGAGCGCAAATTTCTGGGCACTCTAGTGTTCAATCATCTTCCACCTTCGGATTACGAAAGGCACGTCATCCAATCTGCATCCTCTGGTTTAAGAAGATTGAACAGGGGCAACTGTTGTACCCCAAAATTTGCCCTCCCATATTCTTCAAGATTTGCCAAGTCAAAGCTTCAAAATCTCCCCAAGGGTTGCACAGTTCAAGGGCCTCCTAACAGTAAAAAATTAGGGTTTTGGTTCTGGCAAAGAAATTGAAGTTTCCAAGGGTCCAAACAAGTCCCACATGCCTATAAACATTGTCAAGCATCCACATGTCAAGTTTCAAGACTTACAGCACAAAATTGCACAGTCAAAAACCCTAATTGCCCTACAGTCAACTGCAGGGGCAAAATGGTCATTGGACAGTCAAAAGTTCAAATTTTTGGTCAACATCTTATTTTGAAGCCACAAACATCATTTGATCAATTCTTGATCATGATTTTCAAGGCATGGCTCAAAAAGTCTCAAGATGCAAAAGTTTCCATATTTGGACAGTTGAAAAAGTCAATTGTAACTTGACCAAGGCATAACTTCCACATGGTTTATCAGAAAAATTCCATACAAAGCTCATTTTGAAGAGAATGACATTTCCCCCAACTCCTCTTCACACTTCAAGTCCAAGAAATGCTCTCACAAAAAGTTAACAATCTCAACATTATAGGTCATTTTCAAAAGTCAACAAAAAGGGACTTTAAGTCAAAGACCATAACTTGATATTGGTAAATCAAAATGACATGGGACCAAAGGCATTGGTTAGAGGACTTCAAGACCTTTCCAAAATGTCCAAGAACATGATCAAAGCTTAAAAATTGAGCAAGATATGCCTTGTGGAAGTTGGGAAATTTTTGGGAATTTTGAAAAGTCAACTTTACTTCAAATACCTCAAAATTGCTAATGGGCCACATTTTCTTCCAAGAATCATCATCCAAAGGCTATGCACGACCATTTGGCCCAAAGGGGATTTATTTCATCATTTTTATTATTTATTTGAATTTTTAATCACCATTAATTCATTTAATTAAATAAAATATGAAAAAAATACTAAACAAATGTGTTTGAATATTTTTATGCAGCATATGCCCTCATTGGTTACTCAAGATTCGTGCACATCAAAAAAGGAAAGATTTGGCCATGATTGGTACCAAAAGATATGAAAAAAGATTGAAAAAATATGCCATTAAAATCAAATATTTGATTCATGATTACAAGGGTTTTTGGACTCAAATTTCAACCCTAATCCATTGGCATACATATACAGATGCAAACCCTAGTCACAAGGACCTTGAAGCTGCGCCTCATATCAAAAACCAAGTTTGCATTTTTGTCCAAAATTTCAAAAACTGAAAACTGCATTCTAGCGCAATTCAAAGAAAAGTATTGATTCCAATAGCTTGCCAAGGCCTCAAGGAACGTTTCTGGATCCAAACCACTGCTTCTAACGCAAGGAATTGGTAACACGATGCCATCCTATTCTTGAATTTTCCCATATTCGTGTTTCAATTTATACGCATCCTCATTGCATTTTTCCTGTTGATTTATACTAATTGATTCATTCTGAAGCTAACCATGCCTTTCAATTGAATTTTCGTGCCTTATATGGGAATCCACCATTGGAGCCTTCTAGGTTTTCAGAGGTCACAAATTAGGGGTTTCCTCTTCAGGAAAAATTGAGACACAAGACCAGGACCATTGGACTCAGAAGCTTCACACGAATTTAACACATATGTCGCGCTCAATTTATGAGCAACCATGGCGTAATCGCTATTTTCTTATCCTGTAGTTAGTGGGGGTTCAAAACCCCCGCTATTTGATATGTTTTTTTCAGGAAAATGCAGAACGAGTGGAGAAGAAGCATGCGTGGCTAGCGTTCATTGGGCTATTCAAAGTTGGCGCGCGTTTTATTGATTCAGACCACTAACTCTTGTTTTTTCTTATAATAATTGCATTCCATTAATGTTACAAATAAACGCGCTTGGCTGGTTGGTAAGTGAGGTGTCATGGAATTAATGGGACCTGGGTTCGATTCCCAGGTCCCCTCCCTTTCTCAATATATTTTGTTCTAACCTAATTCCATGCAGCTTCTCACCAAAAGACTACCATGCACTCTACGCTCCAGCATGCCACATGGCCACTAAGATCCATCCAAAAGCCAAGATGTGAGTTCCATGGTGCACCTCCGTTGACCATGCCACACGCGCCCTGAAAAGTCAATTGAAGGCCTTAATTCATTGGGCCTGTTTGCTACAATATCACCTCCAAAAGGGCCAGAAACCCCCCCCCCCCCCTGTTTGTACATCTCTTTCTAAATTTCTTCTCTTATTTTAATTCTTGTTTTATCTTGTTTTAATTATTTTAATAAATTCACAAAAAATAATTAATTTTCATAAAAAATACCAAAAATCAGAAAGTCAAAAAATATAAATATATTTTATTTAATGTTATTTTGTAAATAAATTTTATTAATTAATTTAGTTTTAATTCTAGGTTTAATTTTAATGTTTTTCTTAATAAACTAAAAAAATGTAGAATTAGGTTTTAAATACTTTTATTCCTTTTTTTTTCTTTTTCACCCTATTTAATTATTAATTATTATTTTGTAAATAAAATTTGCCATGTAAATAATTAGGTTAAAATTAGGGTACAAACTTAAACATTTTTTTAAATACATTAAAAATAGTTTAGAATTAGGTTTTAATTCCATTAATTCTCATTAAACTCCATAAATGCAAAAAACTCAAAAATAATTTTCTTTTTCTCATTTAACTTAATTAATTTATTAATTGTAATTTAATTTCCTTAAAAAGGTCCAACGCCCTCGCTTTCGATTATCATTTCGTTTCGCGCGTTTATTTCCTTTTTTTATAAATTTCATGTAATTCTCCCAAAGCTATGTAATAGATCAATTAGGGTATTTATTTTTCGCATTTTGTTTTATTTCAAATCGGGTCTTGGATTAATTTGGCGATGTAGACCCGCGCCTTTGTAATAGCGTAGGACATTTAATTTCGCACCTTTTAACTATTAATAACTTGCATGAAAGAATGAATGCCAAATAAAAGCAACGCGTAGATCACCAATGCATGAACAAGATAAACATAAATGAACATGACACACAAATCACACACCACCCCTAGGGTACGTCTCACTGTTGCCTTGCCCCTCGAAAGGTGGTCGTCGAGTAGAGGATGTTTTAGTAAGTCCTCATGTCCATGAACATGGCATGAGGGTAGCTTCTAAGGTGTCTTCCCATTGCTCTGGTGACCACCATGTCCCGAACTCTCGAATTGACCCGAACACCTCCAACGGTGGTGCTACCTACCTCTCAATGGTGGGATGGCACTACTTTAAGGACATTTACACAGACGAATTCCTTAGGGTAGGTAGACGACTCTAGATACTTGCTCTAATTTCAAAACAAATCAAAAATACTTTTCACACCGACACTTTTCAAAAAGCTTTCGAAAGCAACTTTTCAAACACTCTTGAGGACTGATACAAGAGTCGAACTGAAATTTTCAAAGAAACTTTTTTTAAAACCCACAGTTGAAAAGCAAACAAACCATTTTGAAAACACAAATGAGCAAGTATCTAAGAGCCCATGGATAACCATGGATAGAAAGGGTGCTAACACCTTCCCTTTCTATAATTCTACCTCCCGAACCGAGAGCAATCTCTACAAGGAATTTTTCTGTGCTTTTGTCCTTTCCATTTGGAGAAAATAAAAGACGGTGGCGACTCTTGCTTCCGCGACATTTCGCGAACCAGCGTTAAACAGTCAGTTCCAGATCCACCGATCACAGAACTGGCGACTCTGCTGGGGACTTTACTTAAAGTGAGGTGTACCTTAGGATAGTTCATAACTGTGTTTTCAATTGTATTGACTTGCTTGCTTTAAATTATGGGTTGCATGGGAGTTACATAGATCCTAACCCGGATCTGGGGATACCCTGTTTAGGTAGCATAAGCTGTGAGGGACCTGTCCGGCGTAGACCGACACGGGTGAAACAGTGGCTACGTTGGTGTGGCACCTTGGTTTGTACCGATATCCCTTGTGTCGCAACGAGGAGAATATGGGTCTTCTGAGGAGTCATTAAGCACCAACAGACCTTAGAACCTTAAATGACACAACATGGCCATTAGAACAGTAGCAGTATGCTACGCCCATTGAGGCTAAACTCTCATGATGGTTCTGGCTGCAAGAAAAGATTACGGTGCTGGAGTTATGACCGATTGAGGGTAGTCAATGATATTGGGATCCTCTAAGAACCCGATTACTTTTGATAGGACAGGTATGAACCAACAAACTGAAAGAGGGTAATACCTAGACCCCATGCTGGCCTAAACTCTAAGGGTTTCTCTTGTGTGACTTGTGTGCCTTCCAACTTGACTACTTGCATGCTTGTTATCTGACACTCGAGTTTCTTGAAGGTTTTGTTTATAGTCCTTAATCGGGACTCATAACAGGGTTTACCAAATTTCTTGCAGGTTTTGTTTACAGTCCTTAATTGGGACTCATAACAGGGTTACTTACATTACCCCATGCATAGCATACCATTATACCATTGCATGCATCCTGCATAAAGGACTAATCCATTTCAAGGATCCCAAGGGTTTGTGATGCAGGTCATGATGAATCAAACTGTCCAGCAAGGGGCAAAGGGGATTTATTTTCCTCCAGCCAAAACATGATAACTTGAGTCAGGGGCTATGATCCACTTGATATGGTGAGCTTTGACTCTTGAAGAAGGTTCCCCTAGCCAAGGTTGTCTGGAAATCAAAACAAGGTTGATAAATTGTCAGGGGCTATGACCCACTGGATATGGTGAGCCTTGACCCTCGATAACATGAAGTTCCTTCAATCAAGTTACCAGTTTCCAACTCTAATATTTTTCTTGTTTACCCTGAGAGATCCTTGAAAACATTGCATGCATATCATACATATCATTGCATTATAGGTACCCTTGTTACAGGACACTTACCCTCTCCGCTGTTTATTTCAACAATGGCTTGCCAACAAGACAACCAGGACCTTCATGCTCAAGAGACTTGGTTCGGGGAGATCCTCCTGAATCTATCCAAGGGGCAGGAGGAGCTAAGGACACTTCTCATGGAGACTTTGGTCAGGAACAGCGCTGAGGACGAACGGCTGAAACATCTGCAAGCTGAAGTGGATGCAATGAGAGCCCAGATGCTGGGGCAGGTGACTATCATCCAAGACTTAGCTCAAAGACAAGATGAGCTCGGGGTTCTCATCAACCAACTGCTTCGGGGTAACCAACTGGGGCAAACATCTAAGGTTGAAGGGCCAGTCATCATTCAACCATCTTTGAGACAAGGAGATAAGGGGAGAGCTCCTCAAATGGCTCCAGTGTCACAAATTCAGCATCAACCTCACCAGCCTCAGCCAGACAAGCCCAGGAGGCAATTCACCTAGCTCAACATGTCGTTGTTTCAAGCTTTACAACACCTGTTGAGGTTGAATCTGATCACATTAAGGGCTCATCCCCGGAACCCCAACACAGCATCTCCTACCTATCATCCCAATAAAAGGTGTGCCTACCACTCTGCCAGTCCAGGACATGATACAAATGAGTGTTGGGCTCTGAAGAACAAGATCCAGGACCTAATTGATGAAGGAGCATTGGAGTTCACACAAGATGGTCAGGCTGAGTTTTTCTACCATCCCTCCAAGGCTCACCATTTGAAGTAACAAGCCCTGAGATGAAAAGACTTTTGTTCATTAGGATGTTCAAGTTGTAATTTTCTTTTGTTCAAACATTTATTCATGTTAAACGTTGTTATTTCATCAATGCATCACATATGTCTGTTTTGAAGCAATATATTCGTATTTATTATATGCAAATTATTTTCATATTTTTTCTGATGATCAACGCTCGATTAATAATTTTAAGTCTCTTGAGGGAGGATGACGAAAACGATACCACAATCTACAGTATGCTTTTGAACAGACCCCGCTGATGAGGTACAGGCATTGTTTCAATTCCTAAACACTGGAGTTATAAGGAAGATAATCCCCCGTCAACCCCTCTGAGCCAAAGAAGTAGGAGTTTTTCTTTTCGAAATTTAAAACCCTTAATCATAACCTGGGGCAGGGTAGTCTCTCAGTTGATCCAAGTGCATAATGAATGGCACCAAAGAGGTCCTTACAAAACAAAAGACATTGATGGTTCCGAACAATCATACAGATAGGCAGTCATTATATCTCAAAAAAATAAAAACCCATTAAGTCAAAACCTATGAAGGAGACTTGCAAAACTGGGGCATCCCGCTGACTGTAATCACAAAAGAAACAGTTCAGGCAAAAAAAAAGGGATAATAAAATCAAAGAAAGAGGTCATACAAACCCTCAACAAAAACCAAAGAATGACTGCCTATTCAGAATAAATCATCAATATCTGAACCATCATTGGAACATCAAAGCAAAGACTCAAACAAGGTCTAACGCACGATCAACTGAGTTTAGGTTTGAAGAACATCACGAAGAGCGGGTGGGTACAAATACATTTTGAGCCTTATCCTTTGTTTCTTAAACCGTGAACCAGGCCACGTTATAACCCTTAAAAGTCCTAGCTGAAGCATGGGTTAGTTCGAAAGCATACTGTTATGAAAGGTATCCTAACTCCTTGAGGCTTACGGTAAATACGGAGTTGACATCACGTTTTACAAACATTCCCTTGTTTTATGAAAAAGAATGCATTTTCAAAATCTTCAAGACAGACATAAGCTTTGTATTTTTGATATAACATTGTTTGCATATGACTATTTGTTTGAACAGCAGGGAAATTCGCACGATGAATACCTAGTGAACAAAAGCACTTCCAATCAAGGGGCATGGCATGATCATGGTCCATCATCTGGGGCAGTCCAATCAAGATTCGGAGAATCTCTCAAAGGCTAAATAGCCTGGGGCAAATCACCGCCTGAGTCACTTGGGGCATTCCAACAACGAATCTTGCCTGATCAAACACCTTCTGGTGGCATGATAAAACGCTTCTAACAGGGGCAATTCCCTACATTCGGAGAGCGTGGACATAGTCGAAAAAATACTACGCAAAATCATAGACCCGCTGGGTTGACACACCTAGGAAAAAAATAAGGGCTTCCCGACGAACCAAAAGGGTTCGGGCAAAAATAAGGGATGAAATGAAAAAAAATCTGTACACCCGGCAAGTCGAAAACCTGAAAAGGCGGCTTGGGCAAAAATGGATATCCCGGTGGACTGAAAACCCGAAAGGGCGGTCCAGGCAAAAGTTAGGGATCAAAGCGTACGACTATGTCCCGTCATCCTGTCACCGGCCTACCAGAAGAAGGTTTGTCTATCAACAACTATCAGCACCTCACAGGTCTTCTTCTCCCACCTCAGAAACAGGGGCAATAATAAGTGGTCTAAGCGATCTAATTGTTCTGTCCATCAAGGTATCAAGGTAGGTTCGGCTAAAGAACATAACCAGTACATCTTAATTCCCCAGATTATGAGTCAGCAAGTCAATACACTCTCCCCAAGCAAAGCTATTATCAGCCTTAAGGAAGTTGGGTGTCCTCCCGCAGATCTCAACATTCCCCAGCACAATATACGAATATTCTTAACAAGCATCCCCGATAATCTTGACCTAAAGATTGTTCCCTGGCGGTATACCAAACATTCATTGGAGTTACTTCTAATACATCTCAAAATTTCCCCAGGAGAGTCCAATCCAGTTTCCCCAGGAAAGTTGGAATCCATCTCCCCAAGCAATAAGCTCATCCCCAGTAGATTCTGGAAGTTTATCCCCGTAGAGCACGAACGCGTCTCCCGGCTTTATTCAAAGGTTATTTCCCTACCAGGATATAACTGGGTTATCCTCAGCCAAAAGCCACGGAAAGGTCGTCCTCGGCAAAGTCTTCTTATCCCCAGCGAAGTCTATTAACACTTCCAACACAACAACGGTATCCCCAACGAAGTTACCATCAACATTTCAGCAAAGTATCTCTCCCCCCATAGAGTATTGCTCCCCAACAGGATCACTAGAGTACTTTTCTCCCCGCAGAGTAATCCATTTGTCAAGTTTATTCCCCAACAGAGTTATCTTCTCCTACCGGTATTCTTGCAACTATCATCCCCAGCGGAAGCAAAGATCTATTCTTCAACATCAGCCCAGGAGTGACTTCCTGGCACCCGTCAAGGATTTATTTTCCTAAACAAAAACATACATTCATAAACATCGCACTTCCATACATTATAGCATGCATATACACACCATATCTCACAATCTCATTTATGTTGAGAACATCATTGCTTGATCATATCACACATTGCATATGACTGACCTTTACCTTTCAGGAAAGATCCAGTTAAGTTCTCAGCTATGTTCAAGAGTTTTGCCTGGTTCAGTTAAATCGACCCTAAGATTTTCCTGATTCTTATCCAGTCAAAGGCCTTCTCTGGTTCAGTCAGATCGACCCTAAGATCTCCCTGATTCTTATCCAGTTGAAGATATTCCAAGACCTAGACCGGTTCAGTTAAATCGACCCTAAGATTTTCCTGATTCTTATCCAGTCAAAAGGCCTTCTCTGGTTCAGTCAGATCGACCCTAAGATCTCCCTGTTTCTTATCCAGTTGAAGATTTCAAGACCTTGTCCGGTTCAGTTAAATCGACCCTAAGATTTTCCTGTTTCTTATCCAGTCAAAGGCCTTCTCTGGTTCAGTCAGATCGACCCTAAGATCTCCCTGTTTCTTATCCAGTTGAAGATTTCAAGACCTTGTCCGGTTCAGTTAAATCGACCCTAAGATTTTCCTGTTTCTTATCCAGTCAAAGGCCTTCTCTAGTCCAGTTAAATCGATCCCTAAAAGATTTTCCTGATAAAGACTCAGTAGAAGACATCCAAGATTCTCTCAGCGTTACTGTTGAGGTTGAAGTCGCCCAAGATTCTCTCAGCGTTACTGTTGAGGTTGAAGTCGCTAAGATTCTCTTAGTGTTACTATTGAGGTTGAAGTCGCCCAAGATTCTCTCAGCGTTACTGTCGAGGTTGAAGTCATCATAGGTTCTCTCAGCGTTCCTGTTGAAGTAGTAATCGCCCAAGGTTCTCTCACCGTCCCGATGAGGTAGTAACCATCCCTGATTCATTCATCACCTTTTGAAGCTCCAGATTCATTTCCTGTAACCAGTCAGGACACATCTATACAAAGAGTTTGAAGACCAGCTCCTGTAACAGGTCAGGTAATCATTTTCTTTTTCAGGTACGCAAGTTCTCGCTAAGGAATCTCTTATGCGATCGACATCCAGATGGCATCTATAAGCCCATCCACTCATCCATCATCTCTTAGCATGGCATCTATAAGCCCATCTTCCTATCCATCAATCTCCAAATGGCATCTATAAGCCCATTCCCACCATCACACTACCATGTGAGCGCAAATTTCTAGGCACTCTAGTGTTCAATCATCTTCCACCTTCGGATTACGAAAGGCACGTCAGCCAATCTGCATCCTCTGGTTTAAGAAGATTGAACAGGGGCAACTGTTGTACCCCAAAATTTTCCCTCCCATATTCTTCAAGATTTGCCAAGTCAAAGCTTCAAAATCTCCCCAAGGGTTGCACAGTTCAAGGGCCTCCTAACAGTAAAAAATTAGGGTTTTGGTTCTGGCAAAGAAATTGAAGTTTCCAAGGGTCCAAACAAGTCCCACATGCCTATAAACATTGTCAAGCATCCACATGTCAAGTTTCAAGACTTACAGCACAAAATTGCACAGTCAAAAACCCTAATTGCCCTACAGTCAACTGCAGGGGCAAAATGGTCATTGGACAGTCAAAAGTTCAAATTTTTGGTCAACATCTTATTTTGAAGCCACAAACATCATTTGATCAATTCTTGATCATGATTTTCAAGGCATGGCTCAAAAAGTCTCAAGATGCAAAAGTTTCCATATTTGGACAGTTGAAAAAGTCAACTGTAACTTGACCAAGACATAACTTCCACATGGTTTATCAGAAAAATTCCATCCAAAGCTCATTTTGAAGAGAATGACATTTCCCACAACTCCTCTTCACACTTCAAGTCCAAGAAATGCTCTCACAAAAAGTTATCAATCTCAACATTATAGGTCATTTTCAAAAGTCAATAAAAAGGGACTTTAAGTCAAAGACCATAACTTGAGATTGGTAAATCAAAATGACATGGGACCAAAGGAATTGGTTAGAGAACTTCAAGACCTTTCCAAAATGTCCAAGAACATGATCAAATCTTAAACATTGAGCAAGATATGCCTTGTGGAAGTTGGGAAATTTTTGGGAATTTTGAAAAGTCAACTTTACTTCAAATACCTCAAAATTGTTAATGGGCCACATTTTCTTCCAAGAATCATCATCCAAAGGCTATGCACGACCATTTGGCCCAAAGGGGATTTATTTCATCATTTTTATTATTTATTTGAATTTTTAATCACCATTAATTCATTTAATTAAATAAAATATGAAAAAAATACTAAACAAATGTGTTTGAATCTTTTTATGCAGCATATGCCCTCATTGGTTAATCAAGATTCGTGCACATCAAAAAAGGAAAGATTTGACCATGATTGGTACCAAAAGACATGAAAAAAGATTGAAAAAATATGCCATTAAAATCAAATATTTGATTCATGATTACAAGGGTTTTTGGACTCAAATTTCAACCCTAATCCATTGGCATACATATACAGATGCAAACCCTAGTCACAAGGACCTTGAAGCTGCGCCTCATATCAAAAACCAAGTTTGCATTTTTGTCCAAAATTTCAAAAACTGAAAACTGCATTCTAGCGTAATTCAAAGAAAAGTATTGATTCCAATAGCTTGCCAAGGCCTCAAGGAACGTTTCTGGATCAAAACCACTGCTTCTAACGCAAGGAATTGGTAACACGATGCCATCCTGTTCTTGAATTTTCCCATATTCGTGTTTCAATTTATACGCATCCTCATTGCATTTTTCCTGTTGATTTATACTAATTGATTCATTCTGAAGCTAACCATGCCTTTCAATTGAATTTTCGTGCCTTATATGGGAATCCACCATTGGAGCCTTCTAGGTTTTCAGAGGTCACAAATTAGGGGTTTCCTCTTCAGGAAAAATTGAGACACAAGACCAGGACCATTGGACTCTGAAGCTTCACACGAATTTAACACATATGTCGCGCTCAATTTATGAGCAACCATGGCGTAATCGCTATTTTCTTATCCTGTAGTTAGTGGGGGTTCAAAACCCCCGCTATTTGATATGTTTTTTTCAGGAAAATGCAGAACGAGTGGAGAAGAAGCATGTGTGGCTAGCGTTCATTGGGCTATTTAAAGTTGGCGCGCGTTTTATTGATTCAGACCACTAACTCTTGTTTTTTCTTATAATAATTGCATTCCATTAATGTTACAAATAAACGCGCTTGGCTGGTTGGTAAGTGAGGTGTCATGGAATTAATGGGACCTGGGTTCGATTCCCAGGTCCCCTCCCTTTCTCAATATATTTTGTTCTAACCTAATTCCATGCAGCTTCTCACCAAAAGGCTACCATGCACTCTACGCTCCAGCATGCCACATGGCCACTGAGATCCATCCAAAAGCCAAGATGTGAGTTCCATGGTGCACCTCCGTTGACCATGCCACACGCGCCCTGAAAAGTCAACTGAAGGCCTTAATTCATTGGGCCTGTTTGCTACAATATCACCTCCAAAAGGGCCAGAAACCCCCCCCCCCCTGTTTGTACATCTCTTTCTAAATTTCTTCTCTTATTTTAATTCTTGTTTTATCTTGTTTTAATTATTTTAATAAATTCACAAAAAATAATTAATTTTCATAAAAAATACCAAAAATCAGAAAGTCAAAAAATATAAATATATTTTATTTAATGTTATTTTGTAAATAAATTTTATTAATTAATTTAGTTTTAATTCTAGGTTTAATTTTAATGTTTTTCTTAATAAACTAAAAAAATGTAGAATTAGGTTTTAAATACTTTTATTCCTTTTTTTTTCTTTTTCACCCTATTTAATTATTAATTATTATTTTGTAAATAAAATTTGCCATGTAAATAATTAGGTTAAAATTAGGGTACAAACTTAAACATTTTTTTAAATAAATTAAAAATAGTTTAGAATTAGGTTTTAATTCCATTAATTCTCATTAAACTCCATAAATGCAAAAAACTCAAAAATAATTTTCTTTTTCTCATTTAACTTAATTAATTTATTAATTGTAATTTAATTTCCTTAAAAGGGTCCAACGCCCTCGCTTTCGATTATCATTTCGTTTCGCGCGTTTATTTACTTTTTTTATAAATTTCATGTAATTCTCCCAAAGCTATGTAATAGATCAATTAGGGTATTTATTTTTCGCATTTTGTTTTATTTCAAATCGGGTCTTGGATTAATTTGGCGATGTAGACCCGCGCCTTTGTAATAGCGTAGGACATTTAATTCCGCACCTTTTAACTATTAATAACTTGCATGAAAGAATGAATGCCAAATAAAAGCAACGCGTAGATCACCAATGCATGAACAAGATAAACATAAATGAACATGACACACAAATCACACACCACCCCTAGGGTACGTCTCACTGTTGCCTTGCCCCTCGAAAGGTGGTCGTCGAGTAGAGGATGTTTTAGTAAGTCCTCATGTCCATGAACATGGCATGAGGGTAGCTTCTAAGGTGTCTTCCTATTGCTCTGGTGACCACCATGTCCCGAACTCTCGAATTGACCCGAACACCTCCAACGGTGGTGCTACCTACCTCTCAATGGTGGGATGGCACTACTTTAAGGACATTTACACAGACGAATTCCTTAGGGTAGGTAGACGACTCTAGATACTTGCTCTAATTTCAAAACAAATCAAAAATACCTTTCACACCGATACTTTTCAAAAAGCTTTCGAAAGCAACTTTTCAAACACTCTTGAGGACTGATACAAGAGTCGAACTGAAATTTTCAAAGAAACTTTTTTTAAAACCCACAGTTGAAAAGCAAACAAACCATTTTGAAAACACAAATGAGCAAGTATCTAAGAGCCCATGGATAACCATGGATAGAAAGGGTGCTAACACCTTCCCTTTCTATAATTCTACCTCCCGAACCGAGAGCAATCTCTACAAGGAATTTTTCTGTGCTTTTGTCCTTTCCATTTGGAGAAAATAAAAGACGGTGGCGACTCTTGCTTCCGCGACATTTCGCGAACCAACGTTAAACAGTCAGTTCCAGATCCACCGATCACACCATGTAATAGTAATTAGGAATTTATTTACTTTCCGCATCTTTTACCAAACGGGTCTTTGTATTTTGGCGATGTATAGACCCGCGCCTTGTAATAGCGTAGGATTTTACTTTCCGCATTTAAATTTCCGCATTGTTAAATTCTAATTGCATGAAAGAATGTATGGCCTAAATTAAAAATAACTCGTAGCTCACGATACAATGATAAAATACAAATATTAACATGAAAATAACACACAAATTCACACACCACTTCTAGGGTACGCCTCACCTGTTGCCTTACCTTCGAAACGTGGTCGTCGAGTATAGGACGTTCTAGTAAGTCCTTATGTCCATGATCCAGTTGCCTCGAAACGGTTGCCTCGGATTAAAAAAAGATCAATGGCATAAGGGTAGCTTCTAAGGTGTTCTACTGTTGCTCTGGTGACCACACTGTCCCTACAAACGAATTGACCCGAACACCTCCAACGGTGGTGCTACCTACCTCTCAATGGTGGGATGGCACTACCTTAAGGACATTTACACAGCCTAATTCCTTAGGGTAGGTGGATGACTCATAGATACTTGCTCTATTCAAAAACAAATCAAAAACTCTTTTCACACCGACACTTTTCAAAAAGCTTTCAAAACAATTTTTCAAGCACTCTTGAGGACTGATACGAGAGTTATTCCGAAACTTTCAAAGAAACTTTTTCAAACCCACTCACACTTGAAAAGCAAACACTTTTTGAAAACACAAATGAGCAAGTATCTAAGAGCCCATGGATAACCATGGATAGAAAGGGTGCTAACACCTTCCCTTTCTATAAATCTACCTCCCGAACCGAGAAACTATCTCATAAGGAATTTTGCTGTGCTTTTGTCCTGTCCATGTTGGAGAAAATAAAAGACGGTGGCGACTCTTGCTTCCGCGACATTTCGCGAACCAGCGTTAAACAGTCAGTTCTAAATCCACCGATCACAGAACTGGCGACTTTACTGGGGACACTATAAAAGTGAGGTGTACCTTAGGATTAGACCACTCTTATGTTTTCAATTGTATGTCTTGATTGCTTTATATTTATGGGCATTGCATCGGAGTTTCATTGATCCTAACCCGGATCTGGGGATACCCTTTTAGGTAGCATAAGCTGTGAGGGACCTGTCCGGCGTAGACCGACACGGGTGAAGCAGTGGCTACGTTGGTGTGACACCTTAGTCTGTACCGATATCCCTTGTGTTGCAACGAGGAGAATATGGGTCTTCTGAGGAGTCATTAAGCACCAACCGACCTTAGAACCTTAAATGACCCAACTTGGCCAATAGAACAGTAGCAGTATGCTACACCCATTGAGGCTAAACTCTCGCGATGGTTCTGGCCGCAAGAAAAGATTGCGATACTGGAGTTATGACCGATTGAGGGTAGTCAGTGATATTGGGATCCTCTAGAACCCGGTTACTTTTGATAGGACAGGTCTTAACCAACGAAACTGAAAGAGGGTAGTACCTAGACCCCATGCTGGCCTGAACTCTAAGGGTTGTCTTGTGTGACTTGTGTGCCTTCAAACTTGACTACTTGCATGCTTGTTATCTGACACTTGAGTTTCTTGCAGGTTTTGTTTACAGTCCTTAATCTGGACTCATAACAGGGTTTACCTACATTACCCCATGCATAGCATAACATCACACCATTGCATGCATCCTGCATAAAGACTAATCCATTTCAAGGATCTCAAGGGTTTGTGGTACAGGTCATGATGAATCAAACTGTCTAGCAAGGGGCAAAGGGGATCTATTTTCCTCTAGCCAAGGTTGTCAGGGGCTATGACCCACTCGATATGGTGAGCCTTGACTCTTGAAGAAGGACTCTCAACAATATGCAGTTCCTTCAATCAAGCTACCAAATGCAAATTCTAACAATTTTCTTGTTTACCCCGCGAGATCCTTGAAAACATTGCATGCATATCATACATATCATTGCATTACAGGTACCACTGTTTACAGGTCACTTACCTTCTTTGCTGTTTACTTCAGCAGTCTCGTCATGAATCCTGAATCATCTACTGAGCAATCCATCAAGGCCCTCCAGGCTCAGAACGCCCAGTTCCAGGAGTTGATTAAGAGTCTAGCCCAAGGTCAACAGGATTTGAAGACTCTGCTCTCGAAGAAGAAGAAGAAGAAGAGAACGGTGTTGTTCAACCCGAGACGCAAATCTGGGAATGGATCCCTAAATGAAGTGGAGCAGACTACCCCATCTGTTGGAAAGGACAGCCCCCATGAGAGAAAGGTTCCTAGCCCAGTGGTCTCCGACAATGAGACAGAGTTCAATGATGAACAGTACCCTCCAGATGAGGACAAGTATAAACAGTTAGAAGACCGGCTAAGTGCTATGGAGATACAAAAAGTGCTCGGCCTTGATTTCGAAGACCTAGGTCTGTCTTCTGGGGTAGTAATCTCGCACAAATTCAAGGCACCTGCCTTTGCAAAGTATGACGGGGCTTCCTGTCCTAAGCTGCATCTCAGGTTATACATAAGGAGGATCCAGCCCTACACGGCTGACAAGAACTTGTGGATTCACTTCTTTCAGGACAGTCTGTCAGGAACTCAACTCGACTAGTTCTATCAATTGAATGGAGCCAACATCCGCAGCTGGGAGGACTTGGCCACTGCATTCTACAAGCAGTACCAGTACAATGCCGACCTTGCTCCCATGCGCACTCAGCTTCAGGGAATGTCTATGGGTGCAGGCGAAGGCTTTAAAGAATATGCGCAAAAGTGGAGAGACCTTGCTGGAAGGGTGCAGCCACCTCTAACTGACCGTGAGCTTGTGGACATGTTCTTGGGGACCCTGTCTGGACCTTTCTTCAACCATCTGATTGGGAATTCTTCTACTGGGTTTACAGATTTGATCTTGACTGGGGAAAGAATTGAAGCTGGTATCAAGAGTGGGAAGATTCAAGAGGCCGCACCTTCTGATACTCACAAAAAGCGTTACATGGGGAAGAAAGAGTCTAATGCTGCATACAGTCAAAAGAGTCGTCGTGACCAACATGCAGGGGCAGTCATGATCTCTGGTTCTACACCACGCCGACAACCACAAAAGGGAAATCAGCGAAGGCCAGATGAGCCTAAGAGACAGTTCACCAACATCAACATGCCATTGTCACAAGCATTGCAACACATGTTGAAGATGAATCTGATTGCGGTGATCAACCCTCCTGCAAATCCCAAGACCTCCTCTCCAAACTACAACCCAGAAGCGAGGTGTGCTTATCATTCCGATAGTCCGGAGAACGATACTGAGGATTGTTGGGCGCTGAAGTACAAGATTCAGAACATGATTGATGCTAAAGAGATCGAATTCGAGCCTTCTGAAACTCCTAATGTGACCACTGCTCCTTTGCCAAAACATGGCTAGGATTGAAAAACTTTTGTTCATTCGAATGTTCAAATTGTAACTCTCTTTGATTGTTTAAACATTTTATGTCAAACTTGGTTATTTCATTAATGCATTACACGTGTCTGTTTTGAAGTAATTATGTTTACTATGCTTAAAATTGCTTTTATTTTTTGATGTTCAACTCTCGATTTCAAAATTCTAAGCCTCTTGAGGGAGGATGACGAAAATGATACCGCAATTTACAGTATGCTTTTGAACAGACCCTGCTGATGAGGTACAGGAATTGTTTCAATTCCTAAACACTGGAGTTATAAGGATGATAATCCCTCGTCAACCCCTCTGAGCCAAAGAAGTAGGAGTTTTTCTTTTCGAAAATTAAGACCCTTAATCATAACCTGGGGCAGGGTAGTTTTCTCAGTTGATCCAAGTGCATAACAAATGGCACCAAAGAAATCCTTACGAAACAAAAGACAGTGATGGTTCCCTATAATCGTCAAGACAGGCAGTCATTGTCTCAAAGTAAAAGCCCAATAAGTCAAAACCTATGAAGGAGACTTACAAAACGGGGGCATCCCGCTGACTGTAATCACTAAAGAAACAGTTCAGGCAAAAAACAGGGATAACAAAATCAAAAAAAGAGGTCCTGCAAACCATCAACAAAAAAGGAAATGACTGCCTATTCAAAATAAACCGTCAATATCTGAACCCTCACTGGAATATCAGAGCAAAGACTCAAACAAGGTCTAACGCACGATCAGCTGAGTTTAGGTTTGAAGAACATCACGAAGAGCGGGTGGGTACAAATACTTTGAGCCTTTATCCTTTGTTTCTTAAACCGTGAACCTGGCCACGTTATAACCCTCAAAAGTCCTAGCTGAAGCATGGGTTAGTTCGAAAGCATACTGTTAACCAAAAGTATCCTGACTCCTTAAGGCTTGCGGTAAAATAACGAGTTGACATCACAATTTACAAAATTCACTTGTTTTTTATGAAAAAATGCATTTTCAAAAACTTCAAGACAGACATAAGCTTTGCATTTTTTAAATAACATTGCTTGCACATATGACCTTTTGTTTGAACAGCATATAAGTTCGCACGAAGGATATCTAGTGAACAAAAGCACCTCCAATCAAGGGGCATGGCATGATCATTGTCCATCATCTGGGGCAGTTAAGTCAAGATTCGAAGAATCTCTCAAAGGCCAAACAACCAGGGGCAAATCTCCCTCTGAATCACCTGGGGTATTGGACACGAATTCCAGCTACGAATCTTGCTTGATCAAACGAAGATCTTCTGGTCACATGGCAACACAACAACAGGGGCACCTCCCTACATCCGGAGAGCGTGGACATAGTCGAAAAAATACTGCGCATAATCAAAGACCCGCTAGGTTGACACACCTAGGCAAAAATAAGGGCTTCCCGGCGAACTAAAAGGGTTCGGGCAAAAATAAGGGATGAAATGAAAAAATCTGTACACCCGGCAAGTCAAAAACCTGAAAAGGCGACTTGGGCAAAAATGGGTATCCCGGTGGACTGAAAACCCGAAAGGGCGGTCCAGGCAAAAGTTAGGGATCAAAAGCGTACGACTATGTTCCGTCATCTCGTCACTTTCCTACCAGAAGAAGATTTGTCAATCGGCCGTCCTCAAGCACCTCCACAGGCACCTTCTCCCGCAGAAACAGGGGCAATAAGAATTGTCTGAACGATCTAGTTGTTCTGTCCACCAAGGTACCAAGGTAAGTTCGGCTGAAGAATGTAACCAAGATACCTTAATTCCCCAGAGAGTGAGCCCAGAGTCAACAATTCTATCCCAAGCAGTTGGTCTCCAATCAGCCCTAAACAAGGCACCGTATCTCCAGCAAGTCGGCAACACTCTCCCCAAGCAGAGTTAGCCTACTCTATCAGCCTTAAGGAAGTTGGGTATCCCCAACAGATCTCAACATTCCCCAGCACAATATACAAACATTCTTAACAAGCATCCCCGGCAGTCTTGATCTAAGATTGTTCCCCGGCGGTATACCAGGCATCCAGTGGAGCCATTCCCCAGTTTAATCTGAAAAGCTTCCCCAGGAAAGTGGAATCCATATCCCCAGCAGGTCTTGAAGCTTATCCCTAGTAGATTCTGGAAGCTTGTCACCCGCAGAACACGAACGCGTCTCCCGGCTTTATTCAAAGGTTATTTCCCCACCAGGATATAACTGGGTTATCCTCAGCCATTTTCCACGGAAAGATCGTCCCCGGCGAAGTCTTCCTACCCCCAGCGAAGTTCATCAATTCCTTCAACATAGCACATCAATGGTATCCCCAGCGGAGTTATCATCAATCTCAGCAAAGTACCTCTCTTTCCCCACAGAGTTCACTCCCCGCAGAGTAATCTATTCGCCAAGTTTATTCCCCAACGGAGTCATCTTCTCCTACCGGTATTCTTGCAACCATCATCCCTAGCGGAAACGAAGATCTACTCTTCAACATCAGCCCAGGATTCAACAAGCTCCCGGCATTCGTCAAAGATTTATTTTCCTAGACAAAAATACATTCATGAACATCACATCTTCATACATTATAGCATGCACATACGCATCATGGACATACAATCTCATTTATTCTGAGAACATCACACATGTCATACGTCATGACATTGCATACAACTAACGTTTTGTCTTTTCAGGACCAAGATCAATACAAAGATGATTACCATCTACCTTTACAAGTTCCAGATCAACACCGGTAACAAGCCAGGAAAATTCTGTGGACGACTGATCGTGGGTTAATATCTGAAACCAGACAGGACAATCATCCACTTGATCATCATGAAGCAACCCCACACCGGTTCCTTCTCAATTTTCAGACAAAGTCTTACACGGACTTATCATCAAAGTAACCCTACACCGGTTCCTTTTCTTTCAGAAAAAGTCTTACACGGACTTATCATCAAAGTAACCCTACACCGGTTCCTTTTCAATTTTCAGACGAAGTATTACACGGACTTATCATCAAGGTAACCCTACACCGGTTCCTTTTCTTTCAGAAAAAGTCTTACACTGACTTATCTCAAGATAACCTTACCCCGGTTCATCAAGAAGTTTTACACGAACTTATCCTACAGTAACCTTACCCCGGTTCCTCCAGAAGTCTTACATGGACTTATCCCAAAGAAACCCTACACAGGTTCTCTCTCTCCAGACGTAGTTTTACATGGGCTCGTCGTCAAAGAAACTCTACACAGGTTCTCTCTTCCCAAAGACGCAGTTCTACACGGACTCGTCATCAGAAACCCTACCAAGGTTTTACTTCTTCCAGGATGCAGTTTTACACGGACTCGTCATCAAAGTAACCCTACACAGGTTCCTTCTCCATTTCAGATGCGGTTTTACACGGACTCGTCATCAGAAACCCTACCCAGGTTTTACTCCTTCCAGGATGCAGTTTTACACGGGCTCATCGTCAAAGTAACCCCACACAGGTTCCCTTCTCAAACTCCAGACGTAGTTTTACACAGACTCGTCATCAGTAAACCCTACACAGGTTTCCTTCTCAGCTCTAGATACGGTTTTACACGGACTCGTCATCAAAGTTAACCCTACACAGGTTCCTTCTCCATTTAAGATGAAGTTTTACACGAGCTCATCACCAGGCAACCCTACACAGGTTCCCTCTTTCAGCTTACCAAAATTTACCTATCAACTGTCGCCACTCCAGATCTGATTCCTGTATCCTGCCAGGGTGTATCTGTTGACGACTAATTCCAGACTCGATTCCTGTATCTTGCCAGGGTACGTCTGAAGAGTTTGAAGATCCGATTCCTGTATCTTGCCAGGGTTTATCTGTTGACGACTACATTACCAGACTCGATTCCTGTATCTTGCCAGGGCACGTCTGAAGAGTTCGAAGATCCGATTCCTGTATCTTGCCAGGGTGTATCTGTTGACGACTATATTCTCCGGACTCGATTCCTGTATCTTGCCAGGGCACGTCCGAAGAGTTTAAAGATTCGATTCCTGTATCCAGCCAGGGCACATCTACATAAAGAGTTTGAAGATCAACTCCTGTAACAGGCCAGGTAATTATTTTTCTTTCTCAGGTACGCAAGTGCTCGCTAAGGAATCTCTTACGCGATCGACAACCTCCCGATGGCATCTATAAGCCCATCTCTCCACTTACCAATAGTCTCTAGATGGCATCTATAAGCCCATACTCCTATCCATCATCTCTCAACATGGCATCTGTAAGCCCATTCCCTACATCATACTGCTAACACTCTACTATGTGAGTGCAAATTTCTGGGCACTCTAGTGTTCAATCATCTTCTACCCTCGGATTACGAAAGGCACGCCAGCTAATCTACATCCTCAGGTCTAAGAAGATTGAACAGGGGAAACTGTTGTACCCCAAAATTTGCACTCCCATATTCTTCAAGATTTGTCAAGATCAATCTCCAGATGATTCAAAATCCCTCAAGGGTTGCACAGTCCAATTGCCTCCTAACACAGTCAAAATTAGGGTTTCAGGTTCTGACAAAGAAATTGAAGTTTTCAAGGGTCCAATCAAGTCCCATACGCCTATATACATTGACAAGCATCCATATGCCAAGTTTCAAGACTCACAGCATCAAATTGCACAGTAAAAAACCCTAATTGCTTCACAGTCAACTGCAGGGGCAAAATGGTCATTTGACAGTCAAAAGTCAAAATTTTTGGTCAACATCTTATTTTGAAGCCACAAACATCATTTGATCAATTCTTGATCATGATTCTCAAAGCATGGCTCAAAAAGTCTCAAGATGCAAAAGTTTCTATTTTTGGACAGCTTAAAAGTCAACTGCAAATTGACCAAGGCATAACTTCTTCATGGTTTATCAGAAAAATCCCATCCAAAGCTCATTTTGAAGAGGATGACATTTCCTACAACTCATCTTCACACTTCAAGTCCAAGAAATGCTTTCACAAAAAATCATCAATTTCAACATTATAGGTCATTTTCAAAAGTCAACAAAAAGGCACTTTAAGTCAAAGACTATAACTTGAGATTGGTAAATCAAAATGACATGGGACCAAAGGCATTGGTTAGAGGACTTCAAGACCTTTCCAAAATGTCCAAGAACATGATCATAGCTTCAAAATTGAGCAAGATATGCCTTGTAGAAGTTGGGAAATGTTTGGGAATTTTGAAAAGTCAACTTTGCTTCAAAGGCTTCAAAATTGCTAATGGGCCACAAATTCTTCCATGAATCATTACCCAAAGCATATGCACGACCCATTAAGCTCAAAGGGATTTATTTTCTTATTTTTAATTAATTAATTGAATTTTTAATCTTATTAATTCATTTAATTAAATTTAATTATGAGAAAAATATTAAACAATGGTTTTAAATCTTTTTTGTGCAGCAAATATGTCCATTATATGCAAGAGATTTCGTGCACCATCTCAAGGGGACAATATCATCCATATTTGGCAAGAATTGCATGGAAAAAGATTGGAAAAGATATGAACAAAATCAAATATTGAAATCATAAATTCAATGGATCTTTGGACTTGGTTTTAACCTAATTTCGTTCAGATACTTATACACAAGCTAACCTAATGCACAAGGACACGAAAGAGCTGCTAGAGAGGCATAATCAAATTGCATTTTTTCCATAAAAACTTGAAATCTGAAATCATAGTGAGAGGGCGTTTGAAAGCACAACAAGCATTCCAATACGTTCCTGACATTGCTAGGAATCGATTGCAATAAAAAACGAGCCCCCATACTCCAAGAATTGGTAGAACATAATCGTCTTCTTCATGAACATGTCCATAATCGTTTTCTGATTTTCATGCATTATTCACATGTTTTATTTGTTGCTTTACACTAACAAGGATGTTCTGAAGCTATTGGCAATATTTGATTGAACTAACGATGTGTGTATCAGGATCCACCATTGTTGAAACCTAGGGTTTCAGAAGCTCTAAATTGGGGCTTTACACATGCTGTAAAATCAGACCTTAAAACCTATGCCATTGAAATCGTGACATCCAAACGAAACGAACCATGACCTCGCGCCCTTTTTATATTTATCCAGATCCTATTCGCTATTTTTGCAGGCTTTACTTAGTGGGGGTTTAAAACCCCCGCTATTTGTTTATATTACAGATACAAAAAGGAAGAAGACGCATGCGTGTCTTCATGTGGTTGGACAATTCAAATAATTCAGCGCGCTTTTTGCTTTGTACCACTAACGCTTGTTTTTCTTTTATAATAATTACGCTTCATTATATTAACAGATGCACACAACAGCTCAGTTGGTGGATGATGTGTCCTGCAGGTACTGGGACCTGGGTTCGATTCCCAGGTCCCCCACATATTTCATATTTTTCCTCCTAATGTGTTTCCATGCAGTGCACTCCCCAGGGTTCATCATACAACCCCACATCCAAGCCTGCCACGCGCCCACGAGCTTCAATCTGAAGGCTACAAAAGGAGTCCTACCGTGTACATTCAGTCAACCACACGCACTCAAACTGGGAAAGTCAAACAGGCTTCATGTTCTTGGGCCAAATCACTCCAATTCACCTCCTATATGGGCCAGACACCCCTAATGTTTGTATTATATTTTCTAACTTCCTTTTCTTTTCTTTTTTTTTTGTTTTAATTTGTTTTAATTGTTTTAATTGTTTTAATTGTTTTATTTAATTCACAAATATAATTTTCATAATATAAAAATCAGAAATCAAAAATACAATATATTTAATTATTATTATTTCACCATTAATTTATTTTGTAAATAAACTTTAAACCATTAATTTAGCAAAATTAGGTTTTCAATTTTAATCTTTTCTTAAATAAATAAAATAGGTAGAATTAGGGTTTTTAACCTTTTCATCTTTTTTTTAAATAAATAAACATCATTATTATTATTATTAATTACTAAATATTTTGTAAATAAATATGTAAATAATTCATTAGCATAAATTAGGTTAAACTTTAATATTTTCTTTAACAATTAAAAATAATTTAGAACTAGGGTTTCATTTAACTTCTAATTTTAATTAATTTTCTTTATTTTCATTAAAATACCAAAAACATAAAAAACATTTATTTTCTTTAATTTAATAATCAATTAACTTTTAATTCAATTTAATTTCAAAAGGGTCCAACGCCCTCGAACGTTCTATTTTTATTCTTTTCGCACGTTATTTTATTTTCTTGTGAATATTATGTAACTGTTCAAGCCATGTAATAGTAATTAGGAATTTATTTACTTTCCGCATCTTTTATCAAACGGGTCTTTGTATTTTGGCGATGTATAGACCCGTGCCTTGTAATAGCGTAGGATTTTACTTTCCGCATTTAAATTTCCGCACTGTTAAATTCTAATTGCATGAAAGAATGTATGGCCTAAATTAAAAATAACTCGTAGCTCACGATACAATGATAAAAGACAAATATTAACATGAAAATAACACACAAATTCACACACCACTTCTAGGGTACGCCTCACCTGTTGCCTTACCTTCGAAACGTGGTCGTCGAGTATAGGACGTTTTAGTAAGTCCTTATGTCCATGATCCAGTTGCCTCGAAACGGTTGCCTCAGATTAAAAAAAGATCAATGGCATAAGGGTAGCTTCTAAGGTGTTCTACTGTTGCTCTGGTGACCACACTGTCCCTACAAATGAATTGACCCGAACACCTCCAACGGTGGTGCTACCTACCTCTCAATGGTGGGATGGCACTATCTTAAGGACATTTACACAGCCTAATTCCTTAGGGTAGGTGGATGACTCATATATACTTGCTCTATTCAAAAACAAATCAAAAACTCTTTTCACACCGACACTTTTCAAAAAGCTTTCAAAACAATTTTTCAAACACTCTTGAGGACTGATACGAGAGTTATTCCGAAACTTTCAAAGAAACTTTTTCAAACCCACTCACACTTGAAAAGCAAACACTTTTTGATAACACAAATGAGAAAGTATCTAAGAGCCCATGGATAACCATGGATAGAAAGGGTGCTAACACCTTCCCTTTCTATAAATCTACCTCCCGAACCGAGAAACTATCTCATAAGGAATTTTGCTGTGCTTTTGTCCTGTCCATGTTGGAGAAAATAAAAGACGGTGGCGACTCTTGCTTCCGCGACATTTCGCGAACCAGCGTTAAACAGTCAGTTCTAAATCCACCGATCACAATAAGGCACACAAGTCACACCAGACAGCCCTTAGAGTTTAGGCCAGTATGGGGTCTAGGTACTACCCTCTTGAAGTTGGTGGGCTCAAAAACCTGTCCTATCAAAAGTAACCGGGTTCTAAGGAGCTCAATATCATTGGGTTGTTTTCTGTGTTCATTGTTTTGATTTAGCCACTGAACTGGCGATCAAAATATTCCAAGAAAACAATCCTCAATGAGTGTAGTATCGAGTATCAACCAACTTCGGACTGCACTAAAGTCGGTTATCTCACTACCCCTAAAGAGGCCAGGATGGTCAAGTAAGGTTCCTAAGGTCAGTTGATGCTTCACGATACCACGCGGCGGCCCCGTACTCTCCTTGACTTGACTCAAGGGTTACCGGTACTCACCAAAGTGCCACATCAACGTAGCAAACTGCTTCAACCGTGTCGGTATACCCCGCACAGTTCCCTCACAGTTTTGTTGCTACTTTCTAAAAAGGTATCCCCCAGATCCGGGTTAGGATCTATGAAACTCCCAAAACAGGCCCACAATATTTAAAGCAGTCAAAGCAAGCAATTGAAAACATAATAGTGGTCTAATCCTAAGGTACACCTCACTTTTATTTATCCCCAGCAGAGTCGCCAGTTCTGTGATCGGTGGAAATAGAACTGACTGTTTTTTTTTAGCTGGTTCGCAAAATGTCGCGGTAAGCAAGAGTCGCCACCGTCTTTTATGTTCTCCAACATGGAAAGGACAAAAGCACATCAAAATTCCTTATTCGAGATACTTCTCGGTTCGGGAGGTAGATTTATAGAAAGGGAAGGTGTTAGCACCCTTTCTATCCATGGTTATCCATGGGCTCTTAGGTACTTGCTCTTATGTTTTAAAAATTTGTTTGCTTTTCAAATGTGTGTGTGGGTTTGAAAAAGTTTTGTTTGAAAAATTTCTAAGTAACTCTTGGATCTGTCCTCAAGAGTGTATGAAAAATTTGTTTGAAAACTTTTAGAAAGTGTGAGTGCGAAAAGTTGTTTTGTTTGTTTTGAAGAGAGCAAGTACTTAAGAGAAGTCTACCTACCCTAAGGAATTAGGATGTGTAAGAGTCCTTTAGATAGTGTTATCCCATCATTGAGAGGTAGGTAGCACCGTCGTTGGAGTTGTTCGGGTCAATTCGATTATAGGGACATGTGGTCACCAAAGTAATAGTAGGACACCTTAGAAGTAACCCTAATGTCCTAGATCCTTTTTTTTATCTGAGGCAACCGTTTCGAGGCAACTGGATCTTAGACAGGAGGGCAACCTCTAAAACACACTATACTTGATGACCACGTCGAGGCAACCAGTGAGGTGTACCCTAAGAGTGGCATGTGCATGTGTGTTATTTCAGTTTATGTTTTTGTACATGTTATTTGTGAGCTACGGATTGGTTTTAATTTTCATACATTCTTTCATGCATTTTTTTAACAGTTAGGAGTGCGGAAAATAAATTTGCAGAAATGTAAACCTAACTATTACAAGGCGCGGGTCTATACATCGCCAAAAACAAAAACCCGTTTTGGAAAATAAAGTGCGAGAAAATTAAGCAATAAAGGAGGTCCTAATTAACTATTACATTTCCAGAAGCAATTACATAATAATGAATTAAAAAAAATAATAAACACGCGTGAAAGATTTGAATCGGGACGTCTTAAGGGTTTTGACCCTTTTTGAGAAATAAATTTTTGTCCTTTTTTGTAATTAATGAAATTAAAACTAATAACTAATTAATTAATTAATTAAAAAATGTTTTTGTGTTTTTTATGTTATTAATGAAATGAAATAAAAAAAGAAATTAAAAATTGGAAGTGAAAGACCTAATTCTAAATTAATTTTACTTATTAAAAAAATATTAAAATTGTTCTAATTACACAACTAATTAATTAATATTAGAATTTATTTACAAAATAAGTTAATAAATAATAAAATGTTTTTTTTTTTTGGTTTTATTGTGAAAAATGTTAATTGGTTAATTAAATACTTAATAAAACTAATAATTAATAAAAAGGGAAATTATGAAAGAAAATAAAATAAAAAAAGAGAAAAAGGAAAAGAAAATAAGAACCCAGGGGGTGTTTGGGCCAGATTGGAGGTTTAGTGAAGCAATTTTGGCCCAATAAGCTTAGGCCTGCGTTGACTTTGGAATTGTCTACATGTGCATTGACTCCTGAACACCATAGTCTTCACTCTTTGGCCATTGGATTGTGGGTTGTGGACACTTGGCAAGCTGATGCCTGGAGCGCATGATGGGACACCTTGAGAATGCCTGCATATGATTATATTGGGAAAAATATGAACAAGGAATTTGGGGGACCTGGGAATCGAACCCAGGTCCCAATGATGCCTAGCCACGTCCCTCTCCACTGAGCCAAGCGCTGTATCTTGTTAACATAATGGGTAAAGAAAATAATATGTAAAGAAATCAATCACGCTGGGAATAAAAAAAAAGCGCGCATAACTATTTGAATGGACCAAACATATGCGTCCACGTCCTTCGTCTTCTTCATTTTCCCTGCAACATAAAATCAAATAGCGGGGGTTTTAAACCCCCACAACCTGCAACTATTAAAAATAGCTAATAGAAATGGGCGCAAGATAAATTGAGCGCGAGGGTAGTTTTGAATTCGTCTCGTCAAGCCGGTTTCAACCATGGGCATGGGAGGTTCCAATTTTGTCCGAGCAGCAAAGCCCTAATTCACAAACTTAAAAACCCTAAAAGTTGTTAATGGCAAATCACAATCTTTTACATGATAATCCAATTAATTGATATGAATAGCTTTGTATGGTTGCAAACAATATAAAACAAGCTTTAAATTATGTCAAATGTTCATGAATCGTGCATTTTGATTTTGAAAAAAATGGACAAACCGTGGGATTGTGTTGGACGATTCCTTGGGTTCTAGCAAGTGGTTTTGATCCCAAATCGCTCCTGAAGCTTCCAGTAATATGTCTGAATCTCTAAATCTCCTTGAAAGGGCCTCTAAGGTGGAATTCAGTTTCAAACTTTCTTTGACTTTTTTGGATTTTGGTTTGGCCGTTTGAGGGATGCTTAGGTCGTGAATACTGTATGGCTTGCTTGCATATGTATGTGTCAATGGAATTAAGTGACATTTAGGAGCCTTAAACTTGTGCCATTATGTTTTGGATTTTGTTTGACCACCATTGAAGAACATTCCTTTCTTGGTCCAACAACCATGATTTTGTGTACAAAAATAGCTTGCACGAATTTGGCAGCTAGCAAATGCTTCATGAAGGCTATTCAAACCACAAGATACCATTTAATTAATTTTTTTAGAGTTATTTGAATTATTATGGATTTAAAATGAATTAAATCCATAAAAATTAAATAAAAATGAAAAAATAAATATTTGGTCTTGAGATTAGTCATGGGACACGTGGGTGGCATGACAAGGCTGAATCAAGTGGAAGAAAGTGGGCCCTTTTGTCAAAAATTGAAGTTTCAAGGATAGTTGACTTTTGCCATTTCACAAAAATTTCCCAACTTCTCCAATGCATATCCTGCTCAATTTTGATCATATGAACATGTTCTTGGACATTTTGGAAAGGTATTGAAGTCCTCTAACCAATGTCCTTGGTCCCATGTCATTTTGATTTACCAATCTCAAGTTATGGTCTTTGACTTAAAGTGCATTTTTGTTGACTTTTGAAAATGACCTATAATGTTGAAATTGATAACTTTTTGTGAGAGCATTTCTTGGACTTGGAATGTGAATATGAGTTGTAGGAAATGTCCTCCCCTTAAAAATGAGCATTGGATGGGATTTTTCTGATGAACCATGAAAAAGTTATGCCTTGGTCAAGTTACAGTTGACTTTTCAATTGTCCAAAAATGGAAACTTTTGCATCTTGATGATTTTTGAGCCATTCTTGCTGAATCATGATAAAGACTTGATCAAATGATGATTGTGGCTTCAAAATAAGATGTTGACCAAAATTTTTTACTTTTGACTGCCAAATGACCATTTTGCCCCTGCAGTTGATTGTGAAGCAATTAGGGTTTTTGACTGTGCAACTTGACCTTGTGAGCCTTGAAACTTGGCATGTGGATGCTTGACAATGTGTATAGGCATATGTGACTTGATTGAGCCCTTGAAAACCTCAACTTCCTTGCAAGAACCAAAACCCTAATTTGACTGGCTTAGGAGGGTGTTTGAATTGTGCAACCCTTGAGTAGACTTGAGCAAATTGAGATGATGCTTGTCAAAACTTTGAAGAATATGGGAGGGCAAATTTTGGGGTACAACAGTATGTTTTAGAGTTAATTTTAATCAGTATTTTTAAATTAATTAAATTTGACTTAATTGAACATTTAACATTTCCCAAAATAAAATAAAACAACAAAAAGATTTTATTCTTAGGATTTTTAAGATTCACACGCGTTTATTTTATTGTAACTGCTTACTGGTTTGTAATAGCTTAACTAAGACTCTTACACTTTACTGCTTTATTCCCCCAATTTTGGACATGTAAATAATCCCCCTCCCCGAAGCTTTGTAATAGCGTATGATTTACAATTCCCGCACTTTAAATTCCTGTACATATATTAACGGTTTAGATGTATGCTAACTAGGCTATGCATGACAAGATCAACTCTTAACTTAAAATCAACAGTAGCTCACCATGACATGCAAAGATAATATAACTGAAAATTGACACACTTGCACGTGCCACTCCTAGGGTACACCTCACTTGGTTGCCTCGAACGTGGTCATTAAGTATAGGATGTTTTAGAGGTCGCTCTCTTGTCCAAAGATCAAAGTTGCCTCAAAATGGTTGCCTCGATAAAAATGATCTAAGACATTAGGGTTACCGCTAAAGCATCCCAACATTGCTTTAGTGACCACACGTCCCTTAAATCGAATTGACCCGAAAACTCCAACGACGGTGCTACCTACTCCTCAATAGTGGGATAACACTGTCTAAAGGACGTTTGCACAGTTTAATTCCTTTTTGAGTAGGTAGAGGTTCTTAAGTACTTGCTCCTTTTAAAAAACAAAACAAAACTTTTCGCACTTACACTCTCTTCAAAAACAAAAACTCTTTTCAAAACCCACAAATATAAAGAAAAGCAAACTTTTGAAAACATAGTGAGCAAGTACCTAAGAGCCCGTGGATAACCAAGGATAGAAAGGGTGCTAACACCTTCCCTTTCTATAATCTACCTCCCGAACCCGAGAAACATCTCGAAAAGGAATTTTTCTATGCTTTTGTCCTTTCCTTGTTGGATAAAATAAAAGACGGTGGCGACTCTTGCTTACCGCGACATTTTGCGAAAAAAAACGCAAACGCGAACCAGCATTCCAAAAACAGTCAGTTCTCGTTCCCACCGATCATAAAGACAAATTCGAAAGGTGAAGTAACTCGACACAAATCAAGACTTGTGGCGAAAGGATTTCTACAGAAAGAAGGAATAGACTTTGACGAAGTTTTTGCACCTGTTGCTAGGATCGAAACAATCAGGTTGGTTGTTGGTCTAGCAGAAATCAACAGTTGGCACATATGTCAGATGGACGTGAAGTGTGCATTCCTAAATGGACCCTTAGATGAAGAAGTCTATGTTAAACAACCAGTTGGGTTTGTGAAACATGACGAAGAAAGAAAGGTGTACAGGCTACATAAAGCCATGTATGGTTTGAAACAAGCTCCAAGGGCTTGGAATAAGAAAATTGATAGTTTTCTAAGGGAGAAGGAATTTGTGAAGTGCATAACTGAACATGGAGTATATGTAAGAAGAAGCAAGAGTAAATTGCTTATACTATGTCTCTATGTAGATGATTTGTTGATAACAGATAGCTGCAAGAGTGAGATCAAAGACTTCAAAGTTGATCTTAGCAAGGAATTCGAAATGTATGTGAGATTTCATATTTCCTTGGTATCGAATTCTACAAGAGCAGTAGAGGTTTGATGATGCATCAAAGAAGATATGCAGGAGAAATTCTCAAGAGGTTTGAGATGGAAGAATGCAATGCAACTTCAACACCTGTAGAACCAAGACTACAACTGTCGAAAGATACAGATGAAGATGATGTTGATCCAACCCAATACAGAAGACTTATTGGATCATTGAGATACCTTTGTCATACAAGACCTGACTTAGCATACAGTGTAGGTATGGTAAGTAGATTCATGTAGAAGCCAAAGGTATCACATCTAGCAGCTGTGAAGAGGATACTAAGGTATCTCAAAGGAACTTTCGATTATGGAATTTTGTTTCCTGCAGTTGATAAAGGAAAAGAATGCAAGTTAATGGGATACACTGATTCGAGTTGGTGTAGTGATGCTGAAGATTGAAAGTCAACAGCAGGATATGTGTTTATGCTAGGTGGTGTAACAATTGCTTGAATTCGAGAAAAGAACCAGTAGTGGCATTATCATCATGCGAAGAAGAATACATAGCTGCTTCTCTTTGTGCATGTCAAGCAACCTGGATGGTGAACTTGGTCGAAGAGATAACAGGGAAAAATCATTGAGCAATTACCATGAAGATAGAAAGCATGTCAGCTATCAATCCGGCGAAGAATCCAATAGCACATGGTCGAAGTAAGCACATCGAAATGAGATTCCATTATCTTTGAGAGCAGATAGCAGAAGGGAAGATGAATTTAGAACACTGCAGAACTGAGAATCAGATGGCAGACATCATGACGAAGGGAGTGCAAGTCGAAGTATTCAGAAAGCTAAGGGCCATGATAAACATAGACAGTTTAGACACAATGAATTAGGTGGTGTGTTAAATTGTAATTCATATGTGTCAAAATAAGATTTGATTTAGTTTTTAGATTTAAATAGATTTGAATTTAAGTCTAGAATAGATTTGATTAGATTTGATTTAGTAAAAAGATATTTTGGGCTTGGGTTTTAGCTTAGGGAGCAAGCTAACCTAAATCTATAAATAGAGGGAGTAACCCCTATTTTTATAATCAAGTCATTCACAGTATTTTGCAGTTGCAAAGTGAATAATAAAGTTTCCACAGATTGTGGGCAGAGAGAAACTCTGCAGAAATAATTCTATTGTCTTTTCTTTGTTTGTTTCATAACTAATCATCAGTGGTGGTCGAAATTCATCATTGAGTATTGGTGGATTTCCAACAACAATGTCAGGTACCGGCAGCAACACATCCATATCTAAAGCAATATCAACCGATACTTTCATGTGTCCATCTGGAAGCGGTCTATGGTGAAGTAAATCTCCCAAAGTGTTATGGACTTTTCCCTTGCCAACTAGTCGATAAGTCGGCGACGATAGGTATAGCTGGCAAGAAGAAATGCCCTAAACCAATAATAACCGTTAGAAGTGACTAAAAATATTCTATAATAATAACGAATATATATTGAAAATTACCTCGGGAAATTTATGCTGATAGTTGATACTAGCTTTGTCACTAGTTTCTTTCAACTGTGAACTGCTCTTTTCCACCATATATCTCTCTTTATCCTTCTGCAATTCACGGACTTGAGCTTGTAAATCCTGAAATGTTTGCATCACTTCTGCATTGGTAGGATTTCTTCTCCTTGGATGCTTATACAAAGAGGTTGGAGTCACACCATGACCTTTACCTCTCACCCGACCCGGATACTCAGGAATATTTAGTGCTCGACTAAGTACACTCCTGGTATCCTAATCCTCACCTGGGGATACAATTGCGACAAGGTCTCCTGTAATTCATTTACATATCGAAAATTATTAGTGGAGATGAAAAATTATTTAAATATTAATAAACATTTGATTTAATTAAAGACACAATCATATACTTACACATTCATCATACACATGTTGAAGATCGGGATTAACAACTTGATCCTTGCCCACACGAGCTTCCTTTCACAACAAATGTGCTGGTAGTGATGTTGCATCACTTTTCGTCTCTTCTAACTACGCATTGACACAAGTCTTAAGATCATCAATTATAACACATTGAGAGAATTAATAAGATCGTAGAGTTTATATTTACTTACAATTTTTCCCTCTAAGCGAGCATATCCCAAACGCCCTTTTTTGTATGGATATGCGGGTTTTGACGCTCTCTCGCGATTGATGGCACTCACTTTCTTGAAATTCTCGTCTCTTCTTTGGCCTACAAAACCAACCCATTCATCAGGTGTAATGAAGTTCTCATATTACTTTGGACGTTCCGGATCCTCTTCAAGAGAATCTGGTTAATAAAAGCATTGTAATATTGTTGTTTTGGTTATATCATTTAGGAACAGTGATATAATTGTTGGCTACATGCACACTATTCTGGTAAAGACAGTCCAGAAATGGATGAGCCACTTGTAAACACGACTGAAAAAGATCCATTGCTTCATCTATTGTATCTATAATAATCTCTGGTGTAGCACGAAACCTCTAAAATACTATAATAGTATAGTGGATAGCAAGATAGTCGCTACTGTAAAAAGCTATCATTTAGTGTACAAAGTAAATATAAATACTAAATCAAACAAGATAAAAATAGAACTGAATTAAAAATACAAAGAATAACAAAAGTATTAAGAGGTCTAAAAACAGTATTTAGTAATAACATTAGCCGAATGCAAACTAAAATGCAAAATACCAAACCAGTTTGTGACAAAACTGTAAAGAAAGCTGCAACAAAATTGATATAAAGCAATGTAAGCAAAACTGGAAAGACTCCATTCCACAAATGAGTGTTTATAGTTGCAATGATACAAGACTCTCAAGGTAGAGAAATTGATTCATATTAACCGAGTTGGAAATCAAAGGAATGTGCATCGTACCATTATTTAAGTCATACAAGAAAAATTCACTGATTGTTCTCAGCAGAACAATACTATTTTCAAAAATGAACAAGGGTTCAATGACACGATATGACCCTTGTTCTCCATGTTTCTGTAAATGCTCTGCAGGGATCATCTTTAGTCTAGTCCATGATTCAGCAACTCCATATTCTTTATTCAACCACAAAATCAAATGAGTCCCAATGTTAACTTCTATGACAGTAGAAACCATGCTTGCTCAAAATCATTAACCAAACAAAAGCACACGAAAACCAGACAAACACATACGAGATGAGGAAAAAAATTAAACCTGATACGAATTGCAGTTGGCCGGAGAAGTGGACCACCGTTGACTGCCGTAGAAGCTCTGGTTTAGGGTTTTTTCATGAAGAAAATCTGACTGAGAATAGAAAAGTGATACGAATTGTGTTTAGATATTTATTATAAAACTACCTATGAAAGCGCTTTTAAAAGCGCTTTCTAAAGGTCATCTATAACATCGCTTTTACATCAAAAAGCGCTTTCATAGCATATCCTATAGCAGTGCTTTTAAAAGCGCTTTCTAAAGGCCAGCTTTAGCAGCGCTTTGGAAAAGCGCTTTCTAAGGCTGACCTTTAGCAGTGCTTTTGAAAAGCGCTTTCTTAAGGTACCCTCTGAAAAGCCATCTTTAGCAGCGCTTCCCAAAAAGCGCTTTCTAAGGGTGACCTTTAGAAGCGCTTTTGAAAAGCGCTTTCTCAAGGCACCCTTTGAAAGCGCTTTTTTAAGCGAATTTTTTTTAAAACCTACAGCAGCGCTTTTTTCCAAAAGCACTTTCTTTTATGTGCTGCTAAAACTTATTTGTGGCATTGTGATGGTGGGTGTGATGGATCAATCGACGAACTCAACTTTGCGGTCTCTGAAGATTCAAAGATGCAAGTGGTAGGCGTTCCTATGAATGCACAAATAATTAAACTTGTCAAAATCATAAGTTTGAGGTTTAGGTTTAGATATTATGTACTCGAGACTTATATGAACTATAACTTTTATAGTGATTTTGTATAGATTTAAGACCCTATAACCTAAATGCAATTTATTGTTACCTTAACGCACATATGCTAGAAGATCTATGAGATTATGATATAGATGTCTTTATGATCATGTTAGCTCTGACAAACGGTACCTCCTGAATAGGTCAATCTAAAATTCCTTAGTAGTATAACTTTCTTCACTAAAAAATTTCAAGCAAGGCTTATATTTATGGATCTAATATTCTAAACGATATAATGGTTTATTGGATGCTCAGGAAACCACAATCAAGTAGGATATCATGACTGAACACCATGTGAATTCAAAAAACTTGAGTTGTATTTCAAAAATAAATGCATCAATTATCTTATATTATCACTTAATGAATCTACAATTATTGGTTTATGGAAAACTGATAGCTATGAGATACGTAGCTTGTGAATCCCATGTTGGCAGAGTCAATTCATGGTTTATTTACTTGTTTTTATACTTGACATCTATTTTGTACTTGTTAGTTCCATTATTATATTAGATAGACCATGATTGGGAGGCTTAAATAAAGGTCATACAATCAAGTGTGTGAAGAGTATATTGACGAGGTTGTAAATATACCATGGTGTGTCACCTTTGGGTAACAAATGTTAAGACATCCTTGCTAAGTGTTCGCATGAGTAAATGGTTATGACTCTTCTATGTTGCATATATGGATTCTCTTGAGTATAACATAATTTATATTTCCTAGTCCGCTGACCATGGGGGGTCTTATTTTAGAATTTCTCAAGATTTTGCCACGATAAATAATTTTCAAGTTAAAATTTCGTAAAAAATATATCATACAAATTAGACAAAAAATAGACTTTTAAACATTAAATTTGAGAAATTTGGATTTCATTTGAGTACATGTATTTAAAAACATTAATGGTTTAAACAGTGGTTTAAAAACTAACTTTGGAAATGCCTTTCATATTTTTTAGTGAAAATGTCATCACATGATATTTCTATCTCTCAAAATTTTAAAATAAAAATAAAAAGATGAACATTCACGACAGAAATAAATAAATAATAATAAGAATAATAATACAAAGAATCAGTTATCAGTTTAATTATTATAAAATGTAGTCCGTCTATTTGAGAAGTTATAGCCCGTCTAGCTCAGTTGGTAGAACGCAAGGCTCTTAACTTTGTGGTTGTGGGTTCGAGCCCCACGGTGGGCGAAAAATGATTTATATCACACTTTTTATAAAAAAAAATCAATAACTCATATAAAGTTTACTATATTTTATTTTTAATAAGTAAGTTTAAAAAAATTATCATATTAATGCTTTTATGTAAGAATAACTTAAATACCACACATTTTTTAAAGAAAATATCAATAACTCATATAAAGTTTACTATATTTTATTTTAAATAAGTAAGTTTAAAAAAATTATCATATTAATGCCTTTATGTAAGAATGACTTAAACAACGTGTTTCCATGTACGAATATGAGAATATGCATTATAATGAAATTTATACAATATGCTTTAAAAAATAAAATATCTAAAAACTCATATAAAGTTTACTATACTTTATTTTAAATAAACAAATATAAAAAATTATCATATTCATGCTTTTATGTAAGAATAACTTAAATAACGTATTTCCATGTACAAATAAATAAGTTTATAAAACACATTTTTAAAACAAAATATCTAATAACTCATATAAAGTTTACTTTATTTTATTTTAAATAAATAAGTTTATCATCTTCATGCTTTTATGTAAGAATTACTTAAATAACGTATTTCCATGTACAAATATGAGAATATGCATTATAATGAAATTTTATACAATATGTTTTAAAAATAAAATAATTAATAATTCAAAGAAATAATACAATATTTTCTTAAGTAAATAATCAATTAAAAAATAAATATGCTCATGTTTTGTCAAAAAATGTTCACATGAATTAAATAACTTCCATGATGGTTACAACTTGATTTATGACCTAACATGGATCTTTTACATCATGAGATGGTGGGTGTGATGGATCAATCGACGAACTCAACTTTGCGGTCTCTAAAGATTCAAAGATGCAAGTGGTAGGCGTTCCTATGAATGCACAAACAATTAAACTTGTCAAAATCATAAGTTTGAGGTTTAGGTTTAGATATTATGTACTCGAGACTTATATGAACTATAGCTTTTATAGTGATTTTGTATAGATTTAAGACCCTATAACCTAAATGCAATTTATTGTTACCTTAACAAACATATGCTAGAAGATCTATGAGATTATAATATAGACAAACGGTACCTCCTGAATAGGTCAATCTAAAATTCCTTAGTAGTATAACTTTCTTCACTAAAAAATTTCAAGCAAGGCTTATATTTATGGATCTAATATTCTAAACGATATAATGGTTTATTGGATGCTCAGGAAACCACAATCAAGTAGGATATCATGACTGAACACCATGTGAATTCAAAAAACTTGAGTTGTATTTCAAAAATAAATGCATCAATTATCTTATATTATTACTTAATGAATCTACTATTATTGGTTTATGGAAAACTGATAGCTATGAGATACGTAGCTTGTGAATCCCATGTTAGCAGAGTCAATTCATGGTTTATTTACTTGTTTTTATACTTGACATCTATTTTGTACTTGTTAGTTCCATTATTATATTAGATAGGCCATGATTGGGAGGCTTAAATAATGGTCATACAATCAAGTGTGTGAAGAGTATATTGACGAGGTTGTAAATATACCATGGTGTGTCACCTTTGGGTAACAAATGTTAAGACATCCTTGCTAAGTGTTCGCATGAGTAAATGGTTATGACTCTTCTATGTTGCATATATGGATTCTCTTGAGTATAACATAATTTATATTTCCTAGTCCGCTGACCATGGGGGGTCTTATTTTAGAATTTCTCAAGATTTTGCCACGATAAATAATTTTCAAGTTGAAATTTCGTAAAAAATATATCATACAAATTAGACGAAAAATAGACTTTTAAACATTGAATTTGAGAATTTTGGATTTCATTTGAGTACATGTATTTAAAAACATTAATGGTTTAAACAGTGGTTTAAAAACTAACTTTGGAAATGCCTTTCATATTTTTTAGTGAAAATGTCATCACATGATATTTCTATCTCTCAAAATTTTAAAATAAAAATAAAAAGATGAACATTCACGACAGAAATAAATAAATAATAACAAGAATAATAATACAAAGAATCAATTATCAGTTTAATTATTACAAAATGTAGTCCGTCTTTTTTAGCAGCTATAGCCCGTCTAGCTCAGTTGGTAGAGCGCAAGGCTCTTAACCTTGTGGTTGTGGGTTCGAGCCCCATGGTGGGCGAAAAATGATTTATATCACACTTTTTTAAATAAAAAAAGTTAATAACTCATATAAAGTTTACTATATTTTATTTTAAATAAGTAAGTTTAAAAAAATTATCATATTAATGCTTTTATGTAAGAATAACTTAAATACCACACATTTTTTAAAGAAAATATCAATAACTCATATAAAGTTTACTCTATTTTTTTTTAAATAAGTAAGTTTAAAAAAATTATCATATTAATGCCTTTATGTAAGAATAACTTAAACAACGTGTTTCCATGTACGAATATGAGAATATGCATTATAATGAAATTTATACAATATGCTTTAAAAAATAAAATATCTAAAAACTCATATAAAGTTTACTATATTTTATTTTAAATAAACAAATATAAAAAATTATCATATTCATGTTTTTATGTAAGAATAACTTAAATAACGTATTTCCTTGTACAAATAAATAAGTTTATAAAACACATTTTTAAAACAAAATATCTAATAACTCATATAAAGTTTACTTTATTTTATTTTAAATAAATAAGTTTATCATCTTCATGCTTTTATGTAAGAATAACTTAAATAACGTATTTCCATGTACGAATATGAGAATATGCATTATAATGAAATTTTATACAATATGTTTTAAAAAATAAAATAATTAATAATTCAAAGAAATAGTACAATATTTTCTTAAGTAAATAATCAATTAAAAAATAACTATGCTATGCTCATGTTTTGTCAAAAAATGTTCACATGAATTAAATAACTTCCATGATGGTTACAACTTGATTTATGACCTAACATGGATCTTTTACATCATGAGATGGTGGGTGTGATGGATCAATCGAAGAACTCAACTTTGCGGTCTCTAAAGATTCAAAGATGCAAGTGGTAGGCGTTCCTATGAATGCACAAACAATTAAACTTGTCAAAATCATAAGTTTGAGGTTTAGGTTTAGATATTATGTACTCGAGACTTATATGAACTATAGCTTTTATAGTGATTTTGTATAGATTTAAGACCCTATAACCTAAATGCAATTTATTGTTACCTTAACGTACATATGCTAGAAGATCTATGAGATTATGATATAGATGTCTTTATGATCATGTTAGCTCTGACAAACGGTACCTCCTGAATAGGTCAATCTAAAATTCCTTAGTAGTATAACTTTCTTCACTAAAAAATTTCAAGCAAGGCTTATATTTATGGATCTAATATTCTAAATGATATAATGGTTTATTGGATGCTCAGGAAACCACAATCAAGTAGGATATCATGACTGAACACCATGTGAATTCAAAAAAATTGAGTTGTATTTCAAAAATAAATGCATCAATTATCTTATATTATCACTTAATGAATCTACTATTATTGGTTTATGGAAAACTGATAGCTATGAGATACGTAGCTTGTGAATCCCATGTTGGCAGAGTCAATTCATGGTTTATTTACTTGTTTTTATACTTGACATCTATTTTGTACTTGTTAGTTCCATTATTATATTAGATAGGCCATGATTGGGAGGCTTAAATAAAGGTCATACAATCAAGTGTGTGAAGAGTATATTGACGAGGTTGTAAATATACCATGGTGTGTCACCTTTGGGTAACAAATGTTAAGACATCCTTGCTAAGTGTTCGCATGAGTAAATGGTTATGACTCTTCTATGTTGCATATATGGATTCTCTTGAGTATAACATAATTTATATTTCCTAGTCCGCTGACCATGGGGGGTCTTATTTTAGAATTTCTCAAGATTTTGCCACGATAATTAATTTTCAAGTTGAAATTTCGTAAAAAATATATCATACAAATTAGACGAAAAATAGACTTTTAAACATTAAATTTGAGAAATTTGGATTTCATTTGAGTACATGTATTTAAAAACATTAATGGTTTAAACAGTGGTTTAAAAACTAACTTTGGAAATGCCTTTCATATTTTTTAGTGAAAATGTCATCACATGATATTTCTATCTCTCAAAATTTTAAAATAAAAATAAAAAGATGAACATTCACGACAGAAATAAATAAATAATAATAAGAATAATAATACAAAGAATCAATTATCAGTTTAATTATTACAAAATGTAGTCCGTCTATTCGAGTAGCTATAGCCTGTCTAGCTCAGTTGGTAGAGCGCAAGGCTCTTAACCTTGTGGTCGTGGGTTCGAGCCCCACGGTGGGCGAAAAATGATTTATATCACACTTTTAAAAAAAAAAATCAATAACTCATATAAAGTTTACTATATTTTATTTTAAATAAGTAAGTTTAAAAAAATTATCATATTAATGCTTTTATGTAAGAATAACTTAAATACCACACATTTTTTAAAGAAAATATCAATAACTCATATAAAGTTTACTATATTTTATTTTAAATAAGTAAGTTTAAAAAAATTATCATATTAATGTCTTTATGTAAGAATAACTTAAACAACGTGTTTCCATGTACGAATATGAGAATATGCATTATAATGAAATTTATACAATATGCTTTAAAAAATAAAATATCTAAAAACTCATATAAAATTTACTATATTTTATTTTAAATAAACAAATATAAAAAATTATCATATTCATGCTTTTATGTAAGAATAACTTAAATAACGTATTTCCTTGTACAAATAAATAAGTTTATAAAACACATTTTTAAAACAAAATATCTAATAACTCATATAAAGTTTACTTTATTTTATTTTAAATAAATAAGTTTATCATCTTCATGCTTTTATGTAAGAATAACTTAAATAACGTATTTCCATGTACGAATATGAGAATATGCATTATAATGAAATTTTATACAATATGTTTTAAAAAATAAAATAATTAATAATTCAAAGAAATAGTACAATATTTTCTTAAGTAAATAATCAATTAAAAAATAACTATGCTATGCTCATGTTTTGTCAAAAAATGTTCACATGAATTAAATAACTTCCATGATGGTTACAACTTGATTTATGACCTAACATGGATCTTTTACATCATGAGATGGTGGGTGTGATGGATCAATCGAAGAACTCAACTTTGCGGTCTCTAAAGATTCAAAGATGCAAGTGGTAGGCGTTCCTATGAATGCAGAAACAATTAAACTTGTCAAAATCATAAGTTTGAGGTTTAGGTTTAGATATTATGTACTCGAGACTTATATGAACTATAGCTTTTATAGTGATTTTGTATAGATTTAAGACCCTATAACCTAAATGCAATTTATTGTTACCTTAACGTACATATGCTAGAAGATCTATGAGATTATGATATAGATGTCTTTATGATCATGTTAGCTCTGACAAACGGTACCTCCTGAATAGGTCAATCTAAAATTCCTTAGTAGTATAACTTTCTTCACTAAAAAATTTCAAGCAAGGCTTATATTTATGGATCTAATATTCTAAATGATATAATGGTTTATTGGATGCTCAGGAAACCACAATCAAGTAGGATATCATGACTGAACACCATGTGAATTCAAAAAAATTGAGTTGTATTTCAAAAATAAATGCATCAATTATCTTATATTATCACTTAATGAATCTACTATTATTGGTTTATGGAAAACTGATAGCTATGAGATACGTAGCTTGTGAATCCCATGTTGGCAGAGTCAATTCATGGTTTATTTACTTGTTTTTATACTTGACATCTATTTTGTACTTGTTAGTTCCATTATTATATTAGATAGGCCATGATTGGGAGGCTTAAATAAAGGTCATACAATCAAGTGTGTGAAGAGTATATTGACGAGGTTGTAAATATACCATGGTGTGTCACCTTTGGGTAACAAATGTTAAGACATCCTTGCTAAGTGTTCGCATGAGTAAATGGTTATGACTCTTCTATGTTGCATATATGGATTCTCTTGAGTATAACATAATTTATATTTCCTAGTCCGCTGACCATGGGGGGTCTTATTTTAGAATTTCTCAAGATTTTGCCACGATAAATAATTTTCAAGTTGAAATTTCGTAAAAAATATATCATACAAATTAGACGAAAAATAGACTTTTAAACATTAAATTTGAGAAATTTGGATTTCATTTGAGTACATGTATTTAAAAACATTAATGGTTTAAACAGTGGTTTAAAAACTAACTTTGGAAATGCCTTTCATATTTTTTAGTGAAAATGTCATCACATGATATTTCTATCTCTCAAAATTTTAAAATAAAAATAAAAAGATGAACATTCACGACAGAAATAAATAAATAATAATAAGAATAATAATACAAAGAATCAATTATCAGTTTAATTATTACAAAATATAGTCCGTCTATTCGAGTAGCTATAGCCCGTCTAGCTCAGTTGGTAGAGCGCAAGGCTCTTAACCTTGTGGTCGTGGGTTCGAGCCCCACGGTGGGCAAAAAATGATTTATATCACACTTTAAAAAAAAAAAAATCAATAACTCATATAAAGTTTACTATATTTTATTTTAAATAAGTAAGTTTAAAAAAATTATCATATTAATGCTTTTATGTAAGAATAACTTAAATACCACACATTTTTTAAAGAAAATATCAATAACTCATATAAAGTTTACTATATTTTATTTTAAATAAGTAAGTTTAAAAAAATTATCATATTAATGCCTTTATGTAAGAATAACTTAAACAACGTGTTTCCATGTACGAATATGAGAATATGCATTATAATGAAATTTATACAATATGCTTTAAAAAATAAAATATCTAAAAACTCATATAAAATTTACTATATTTTATTTTAAATAAACAAATATAAAAAATTATCATATTCATGCTTTTATGTAAGAATAACTTAAATAACGTATTTCCTTGTACAAATAAATAAGTTTATAAAACACATTTTTAAAACAAAATATCTAATAACTCATATAAAGTTTACTTTATTTTATTTTAAATAAATAAGTTTATCATCTTCATGCTTTTATGTAAGAATAACTTAAATAACGTATTTCCATGTACGAATATGAGAATATGCATTATAATGAAATTTTATACAATATGTTTTAAAAAATAAAATAATTAATAATTCAAAGAAATAGTACAATATTTTCTTAAGTAAATAATCAATTAAAAAATAACTATGCTATGCTCATGTTTTGTCAAAAAATGTTCACATGAATTAAATAACTTCCATGATGGTTACAACTTGATTTATGACCTAACATGGATCTTTTACATCATGAGATGGTGGGTGTGATGGATCAATCGAAGAACTCAACTTTGCGGTCTCTAAAGATTCAAAGATGCAAGTGGTAGGCGTTCCTATGAATGCAGAAACAATTAAACTTGTCAAAATCATAAGTTTGAGGTTTAGGTTTAGATATTATGTACTCGAGACTTATATGAACTATAGCTTTTATAGTGATTTTGTATAGATTTAAGACCCTATAACCTAAATGCAATTTATTGTTACCTTAACGTACATATTCTAGAAGATCTATGAGATTATGATATAGATGTCTTTATGATCATGTTAGCTCTGACAAACGGTACCTCCTGAATAGGTCAATCTAAAATTCCTTAGTAGTATAACTTTCTTCACTAAAAAATTTCAAGCAAGGCTTATATTTATGGATCTAATATTCTAAATGATATAATGGTTTATTGGATGCTCAGGAAACCACAATCAAGTAGGATATCATGACTGAACACCATGTGAATTCAAAAAAATTGAGTTGTATTTCAAAAATAAATGCATCAATTATCTTATATTATCACTTAATGAATCTACTATTATTGGTTTATGGAAAACTGATAGCTATGAGATACGTAGCTTGTGAATCCCATGTTGGCAGAGTCAATTCATGGTTTATTTACTTGTTTTTATACTTGACATCTATTTTGTACTTGTTAGTTCCATTATTATATTAGATAGGCCATGATTGGGAGGCTTAAATAAAGGTCATACAATCAAGTGTGTGAAGAGTATATTGACGAGGTTGTAAATATACCATGGTGTGTCACCTTTGGGTAACAAATGTTAAGACATCCTTGCTAAGTGTTCGCATGAGTAAATGGTTATGACTCTTCTATGTTGCATATATGGATTCTCTTGAGTATAACATAATTTATATTTCCTAGTCCGCTGACCATGGGGGGTCTTATTTTAGAATTTCTCAAGATTTTGCCACGATAAATAATTTTCAAGTTGAAATTTCGTAAAAAATATATCATACAAATTAGACGAAAAATAGACTTTTAAACATTAAATTTGAGAAATTTGAATTTCATTTGAGTACATGTATTTAAAAACATTAATGGTTTAAACAGTGGTTTAAAAACTAACTTTGGAAATGCCTTTCATATTTTTTAGTGAAAATGTCATCACATGATATTTCTATCTCTCAAAATTTTAAAATAAAAATAAAAAGATGAACATTCACGACAGAAATAAATAAATAAAAATAAGAATAATAATACAAAGAATCAATTATCAGTTTAATTATTACAAAATATAGTCCGTCTATTCAAGTAGCTATAGCCCGTCTAGCTCAGTTGGTAGAGCGCAAGGCTCTTAACCTTGTGGTCGTGGGTTCGAGCCCCACGGTGGGCGAAAAATGATTTATATCACACTTTAAAAAAAAAAAAATCAATAACTCATATAAAGTTTACTATATTTTATTTTAAATAAGTAAGTTTAAAAAAATTATCATATTAATGCTTTTATGTAAGAATAACTTAAATACCACACATTTTTTAAAGAAAATATCAATAACTCATATAAAGTTTACTATATTTTATTTTAAATAAGTAAGTTTAAAAAAATTATCATATTAATGCCTTTATGTAAGAATAACTTAAACAACGTGTTTCCATGTACGAATATGAGAATATGCATTATAATGAAATTTATACAATATGCTTTAAAAAATAAAATATCTAAAAACTCATATAAAATTTACTATATTTTATTTTAAATAAACAAATATAAAAAATTATCATATTCATGCTTTTATGTAAGAATAACTTAAATAACGTATTTCCTTGTACAAATAAATAAGTTTATAAAAGACATTTTTAAAACAAAATATCTAATAACTCATATAAAGTTTACTTTATTTTATTTTAAATAAATAAGTTTATCATCTTCATGCTTTTATGTAAGAATAACTTAAATAACGTATTTCCATGTACGAATATGAGAATATGCATTATAATGAAATTTTATACAATATGTTTTAAAAAATAAAATAATTAATAATTCAAAGAAATAGTACAATATTTTCTTAAGTAAATAATCAATTAAAAAATAACTATGCTATGCTCATGTTTTGTCAAAAAATGTTCACATGAATTAAATAACTTCCATGATGGTTACAACTTGATTTATGACCTAACATGGATCTTTTACATCATGAGATGGTGGGTGTGATGGATCAATCGAAGAACTCAACTTTGCGGTCTCTAAAGATTCAAAGATGCAAGTGGTAGGCGTTCCTATGAATGCAGAAACAATTAAACTTGTCAAAATCATAAGTTTGAGGTTTAGGTTTAGATATTATGTACTCGAGACTTATATGAACTATAGCTTTTATAGTGATTTTGTATAGATTTAAGACCCTATAACCTAAATGCAATTTATTGTTACCTTAATATACATATTCTAGAAGATCTATGAGATTATGATATAGATGTCTTTATGATCATGTTAGCTCTGACAAACGGTACCTCCTGAATAGGTCAATCTAAAATTCCTTAGTAGTATAACTTTCTTCACTAAAAAATTTCAAGCAAGGCTTATATTTATGGATCTAATATTCTAAATGATATAATGGTTTATTGGATGCTCAGGAAACCACAATCAAGTAGGATATCATGACTGAACACCATGTGAATTCAAAAAAATTGAGTTGTATTTCAAAAATAAATGCATCAATTATCTTATATTATCACTTAATGAATCTACTATTATTGGTTTATGGAAAACTGATAGCTATGAGATACGTAGCTTGTGAATCCCATGTTGGCAGAGTCAATTCATGGTTTATTTACTTGTTTTTATACTTGACATCTATTTTGTACTTGTTAGTTCCATTATTATATTAGATAGGCCATGATTGGGAGGCTTAAATAAAGGTCATACAATCAAGTGTGTGAAGAGTATATTGACGAGGTTGTAAATATACCATGGTGTGTCACCTTTGGGTAACAAATGTTAAGACATCCTTGCTAAGTGTTCGCATGAGTAAATGGTTATGACTCTTCTATGTTGCATATATGGATTCTCTTGAGTATAACATAATTTATATTTACTAGTCTGCTGACCATGGGGGGTCTTATTTTAGAATTTCTCAAGATTTTGCCACGATAAATAATTTTCAAGTTGAAATTTCGTAAAAAATATATCATACAAATTAGACGAAAAATAGACTTTTAAACATTAAATTTGAGAAATTTGGATTTCATTTGAGTACATGTATTTAAAAACATTAATGGTTTAAACAGTGGTTTAAAAACTAACTTTGGAAATGCCTTTCATATTTTTTAGTGAAAATGTCATCACATGATATTTCTATCTCTCAAAATTTTAAAATAAAAATAAAAAGATGAACATTCACGACAGAAATAAATAAATAATAATAAGAATAATAATACAAAGAATCAATTATCAGTTTAACTATTACAAAATGTAGTCCGTCTATTCGAGTAGCTATAGCCCGTCTAGCTCAGTTGGTAGAGCGCAAGGCTCTTAACCTTGTGGTCGTGGGTTCGAGCCCCACGGTGGGCGAGAAATGATTTATATCACACTTTTAAAAAAAAAAATCAATAACTCATATAAAGTTTACTATATTTTATTTTAAATAAGTAAGTTTAAAAAAATTATCATATTAATGCTTTTATGTAAGAATAACTTAAATACCACACATTTTTTAAAGAAAATATCAATAACTCATATAAAGTTTACTATATTTTATTTTAAATAAGTAAGTTTAAAAAAATTATCATATTAATGCCTTTATGTAAGAATAACTTAAACAACGTGTTTCCATGTACGAATATGAGAATATGCATTATAATGAAATTTATACAATATGCTTTAAAAAATAAAATATCTAAAAACTCATATAAAATTTACTATATTTTATTTTAAATAAACAAATATAAAAAATTATCATATTCATGCTTTTATGTAAGAATAACTTAAATAACGTATTTCCATTTACAAATAAATAAGTTTATAAAACACATTTTTAAAACAAAATATCTAATAACTCATATAAAGTTTACTTTATTTTATTTTAAATAAGTAAGTTTATCATCTTCATGCTTTTATGTGACAATAACTTAAATAACGTATTTCCATGTACGAATATGAGAATATGCATTATAATGAAATTTTATACAATATGTTTTAAAAAATAAAATAATTAATAATTCAAAGAAATAGTACAATATTTTCTTAAGTAAATAATCAATTAAAAAATAACTATGCTATGCTCATGTTTTGTCAAAAAATGTTCACATGAATTAAATAACTTCCATGATGGTTACAACTTGATTTATGACCTAACATGGATCTTTTACATCATGAGATGGTGGGTGTGATGGATCAATCGAAGAACTCAACTTTGCGGTCTCTAAAGATTCAAAGATGCAAGTGGTAGGCGTTCCTATGAATGCAGAAACAATTAAACTTGTCAAAATCATAAGTTTGAGGTTTAGGTTTAGATATTATGTACTCGAGACTTATATGAACTATAGCTTTTATAGTGATTTTGTATAGATTTAAGACCCTATAACCTAAATGCAATTTATTGTTACCTTAATATACATATTCTAGAAGATCTATGAGATTATGATATAGATGTCTTTATGATCATGTTAGCTCTGACAAACGGTACCTCCTGAATAGGTCAATCTAAAATTCCTTAGTAGTATAACTTTCTTCACTAAAAAATTTCAAGCAAGGCTTATATTTATGGATCTAATATTCTAAATGATATAATGGTTTATTGGATGCTCAGGAAACCACAATCAAGTAGGATATCATGACTGAACACCATGTGAATTCAAAAAAATTGAGTTGTATTTCAAAAATAAATGCATCAATTATCTTATATTATCACTTAATGAATCTACTATTATTGGTTTATGGAAAACTGATAGCTATGAGATACGTAGCTTGTGAATCCCATGTTGGCAGAGTCAATTCATGGTTTATTTACTTGTTTTTATACTTGACATCTATTTTGTACTTGTTAGTTCCATTATTATATTAGATAGGCCATGATTGGGAGGCTTAAATAAAGGTCATACAATCAAGTGTGTGAAGAGTATATTGACGAGGTTGTAAATATACCATGGTGTGTCACCTTTGGGTAACAAATGTTAAGACATCCTTGCTAAGTGTTCGCATGAGTAAATGGTTATGACTCTTCTATGTTGCATATATGGATTCTCTTGAGTATAACATAATTTATATTTACTAGTCCGCTGACCATGGGGGGTCTTATTTTAGAATTTCTCAAGATTTTGCCACGATAAATAATTTTCAAGTTGAAATTTCGTAAAAAATATATCATACAAATTAGACGAAAAATAGACTTTTAAACATTAAATTTGAGAAATTTGGATTTCATTTGAGTACATGTATTTAAAAACATTAATGGTTTAAACAGTGGTTTAAAAACTAACTTTGGAAATGCCTTTCATATTTTTTAGTGAAAATGTCATCACATGATATTTCTATCTCTCAAAATTTTAAAATAAAAATAAAAAGATGAACATTCACGACAGAAATAAATAAATAATAATAAGAATAATAATACAAAGAATCAATTATCAGTTTAACTATTACAAAATGTAGTCCGTCTATTCGAGTAGCTATAGCCCGTCTAGCTCAGTTGGTAGAGCGCAAGGCTCTTAACCTTGTGGTCGTGGGTTCGAGCCCCACGGTGGGCGAGAAATGATTTATATCACACTTTTAAAAAAAAAAAATCAATAACTCATATAAAGTTTACTATATTTTATTTTAAATAAGTAAGTTTAAAAAAATTATCATATTAATGCTTTTATGTAAGAATAACTTAAATACCACACATTTTTTAAAGAAAATATCAATAACTCATATAAAGTTTACTATATTTTATTTTAAATAAGTAAGTTTAAAAAAATTATCATATTAATGCCTTTATGTAAGAATAACTTAAACAACGTGTTTCCATGTACGAATATGAGAATATGCATTATAATGAAATTTATACAATATGCTTTAAAAAATAAAATATCTAAAAACTCATATAAAATTTACTATATTTTATTTTAAATAAACAAATATAAAAAATTATCATATTCATGCTTTTATGTAAGAATAACTTAAATAACGTATTTCCATTTACAAATAAATAAGTTTATAAAACACATTTTTAAAACAAAATATCTAATAACTCATATAAAGTTTACTTTATTTTATTTTAAATAAGTAAGTTTATCATCTTCATGCTTTTATGTGACAATAACTTAAATAACGTATTTCCATGTACGAATATGAGAATATGCATTATAATGAAATTTTATACAATATGTTTTAAAAAATAAAATAATTAATAATTCAAAGAAATAGTACAATATTTTCTTAAGTAAATAATCAATTAAAAAATAACTATGCTATGCTCATGTTTTGTCAAAAAATGTTCACATGAATTAAATAACTTCCATGATGGTTACAACTTGATTTATGACCTAACATGGATCTTTTACATCATGAGATGGTGGGTGTGATGGATCAATCGAAGAACTCAACTTTGCGGTCTCTAAAGATTCAAAGATGCAAGTGGTAGGCGTTCCTATGAATGCAGAAACAATTAAACTTGTCAAAATCATAAGTTTGAGGTTTAGGTTTAGATATTATGTACTCGAGACTTATATGAACTATAGCTTTTATAGTGATTTTGTATAGATTTAAGACCCTATAACCTAAATGCAATTTATTGTTACCTTAACGTACATATGCTAGAAGATCTATGAGATTATGATATAGATGTCTTTATGATCATGTTAGCTCTGACAAACGGTACCTCCTGAATAGGTCAATCTAAAATTCCTTAGTAGTATAACTTTCTTCACTAAAAAATTTCAAGCAAGGCTTATATTTATGGATCTAATATTCTAAATGATATAATGGTTTATTGGATGCTCAGGAAACCACAATCAAGTAGGATATCATGACTGAACACCATGTGAATTCAAAAAAATTGAGTTGTATTTCAAAAATAAATGCATCAATTATCTTATATTATCACTTAATGAATCTACTATTATTGGTTTATGGAAAACTGATAGCTATGAGATACGTAGCTTGTGAATCCCATGTTGGCAGAGTCAATTCATGGTTTATTTACTTGTTTTTATACTTGACATCTATTTTGTACTTGTTAGTTCCATTATTATATTAGATAGGCCATGATTGGGAGGCTTAAATAAAGGTCATACAATCAAGTGTGTGAAGAGTATATTGACGAGGTTGTAAATATACCATGGTGTGTCACCTTTGGGTAACAAATGTTAAGACATCCTTGCTAAGTGTTCGCATGAGTAAATGGTTATGACTCTTCTATGTTGCATATATGGATTCTCTTGAGTATAACATAATTTATATTTCCTAGTCCGCTGACCATGGGGGGTCTTATTTTAGAATTTCTCAAGATTTTGCCACGATAAATAATTTTCAAGTTGAAATTTCGTAAAAAATATATCATACAAATTAGACGAAAAATAGACTTTTAAACATTAAATTTGAGAAATTTGAATTTCATTTGAGTACATGTATTTAAAAACATTAATGGTTTAAACAGTGGTTTAAAAACTAACTTTGGAAATGCCTTTCATATTTTTTAGTGAAAATGTCATCACATGATATTTCTATCTCTCAAAATTTTAAAATAAAAATAAAAAGATGAACATTCACGACAGAAATAAATAAATAATAATAAGAATAATAATACAAAGAATCAATTATCAGTTTAATTATTACAAAATATAGTCCGTCTATTCGAGTAGCTATAGCCCGTCTAGCTCAGTTGGTAGAGCGCAAGGCTCTTAACCTTGTGGTCGTGGGTTTGAGCCCCACGGTGGGCGAGAAATGATTTTTATCACACTTTTAAATAAAAAAAAATCAATGACTCATATAAAGTTTACTATATTTTATTTTAAATAAGTAAGTTTAAAAAAATTATCATATTAATGCTTTTATGTAAGAATAACTTAAATACCACACATTTTTTAAAGAAAATATCAATAACTCATATAAAGTTTACTATATTTTATTTTAAATAAGTAAGTTTAAAAAAATTATCATATTAATGCCTTTATGTAAGAATAACTTAAACAACGTGTTTCCATGTACGAATATGAGAATATGCATTATAATGAAATTTATACAATATGCTTTAAAAAATAAAATATCTAAAAACTCATATAAAATTTACTATATTTTATTTTAAATAAACAAATATAAAAAATTATCATATTCATGCTTTTATGTAAGAATAACTTAAATAACGTATTTCCATTTACAAATAAATAAGTTTATAAAACACATTTTTAAAACAAAATATCTAATAACTCATATAAAGTTTACTTTATTTTATTTTAAATAAATAAGTTTATCATCTTCATGCTTTTATGTGACAATAACTTAAATAACGTATTTCCATGTACGAATATGAGAATATGCATTATAATGAAATTTTATACAATATGTTTTAAAAAATAAAATAATTAATAATTCAAAGAAATAGTACAATATTTTCTTAAGTAAATAATCAATTAAAAAATAACTATGCTATGCTCATGTTTTGTCAAAAAATGTTCACATGAATTAAATAACTTCCATGATGGTTCACTACTACGAAAATGGGCTTTCACAGCGCTTTTTTTTGCCCTTTAAAAGCGCTTAAAAGCGCTGCCGTAGCCAGCGCTGGCGTAGGCTACGAAAGCGCTTTTTTCTGGCCAAAAGCGTTGTCGTAGGTGGACCTATCCCAGCGCTTTTTCCTTAAAAAGCGCTTTGATAGGGGGGTCTTTCCCAGCGCTTTTTGAAAAGCGCTTTGATAGGTGTGCTATTTAATTTTTTTTTTTTATTTATCAGGCCTTTTACAGCGCTTTTTATGGAAAAAGCGCTTTGATAGGGGGGTCTTTCCCAGCGCTTTTTCCATAAAAAGCGCTTTGATAGGGGTTCTATTTAATTTTTGCTTTTTTATTTATCATGGCTTTTACAGCGCTTTTTATGGAAAAAGCGCTTTGATAGGGGGGTCTTTCACAACGCTTTTTCCATAAAAAGCGCTTTGATAGGGGGTTTCTATTTAATTTTTTATTTATTTATCCTGCCTACGAAAGCGCTTTTTAGCCAAAAGCGCTTTCGTAGCTCATACAAATTTTTTAAAGTGAAACCTATAATTTAAGGTTCCCTGTGCGGCCTGTAATTTTTTTTTGGTCCAATAATTTAACCTGTAATTCAATCCTTATCTATACATATATTTTAAGAAATCGGTATTATATTAACAGAAACCGGTATACCATATAATATTCAATCCTTATCTATATATATGTAACTAAATCATATATAACTAAATTTGTAACCATATATACATTTGTAACCATAACTAAATCACATACAAAGTATCGTGTTAATTTGTAACCATATATATATACATATGTAACTAAATCATATATAATTACATCGAAAATAATGCTCCACCGACACGGTCGTCATCCTGCAAAGTATGAATATGAACAACACGGTAAATTAAACAAACAATATTAAAGGCTCCAACACAATCAAACTATCACGTACAATAATATTTTATTCATACCCATCAGAATAATCTGTTTTCAACATAAAATTGACATATTTCCTCTTTGACTTCTTCCACTTGAACTTTCGTGTACGACATAGTATAGAGGTCATCAAAGTACTACATAAGAAATTATTACTTCAGTATATGCATGATGTTATTAAATGTAGAAATCATACAAAATTATTCTAAGTTATAAATCCATACCGTGCTTGGAATCTCTACTTGATTTTTATGAAGGATTTCTTTCATAAACCTCAAGCAAAAGTATCCGCAATCTACATCGTTATTCTGTAACGGACACTGCATAGAAAAACAGAATATATTTTATAGTTGTCGTGTAATTTTATCAAGTAACATAACTATTATTATAAGCAACTAATTTTGTACCTGCACTTTGATCCAAGTAATATTTGATGATTTACTCCGGGGTACCTGTGCGTCCCTTTGACTACGAAATATTTGTATTGATCTAAGAAAATAAAAACATATATTTAGATCAATCTCACAGAAATAATTAAATATATAAATATACACGAATAGTTAGAACGATCTCACTTACTGATCAACAGTTTCCTTCATAGCGGGATAGTTAGTCCATTCCCCGTCTACCGAATTCAGAAAGTACACAACTTCTTTAATCGGATCGATAGCCAACAACAACCAGTGTTTTCTAAAAATTTAAGCAACAGTTTAGAAGAAAAGTTTCTACGCAAAATAAACAAAGATATATTAGAATAAATGAAAAACTCACCCCACTGGAACAGTGTTATACGGCAAAATAAACAAGCTATCTGGGTTGCCGACGTAGGCCGTGTATCGATTCACTAAGTACTCCCTAACTGAACCCGGTTCCCTGACAATTGTCGCTCCGCTGACAATATGGGCAGACAAGAAATGGAAGCGTCTTGCCAATACAGTCTCGCGCATTTTTTTATCGTACAACAACCTTAAATAAAAACATATAAACATTAGACTATTTTCATTGAAATGTGTAAATAAATTGTTCAACTAATTAAATGATATATTTATCGGAATACCGGATGTATGCGTGAACATTGCCGATGCCTAATTCACCATGCGTCATAATCTCAGTCATTTCGTCCATTCCTATCGTTTCTTGGCAGTCAAGACCAAAGATATCTGCATCCATAAGGATTGTACGAATACCACCTGACTTCAAATCTGAGGTTTCCAAAAGTACTCCAAGTGTATTCCGATATCGAGGTACAAAAACGCCTCTTCCCCCGCCTCTTCCCCCCTTATGCATTGACTTTTTCGGGGGTGGTCTGCTACGAACAGGCTGGGTCACTTGTTGTGACACTTTCGTAGATACCTAACAATCATATAACTTAGGTAAATTATAAAATCGTTCAGTTTTAAATTCATATCATATAATAAACAATTTAAGTGTACCTCTGGAATTGATGCCATAGACTCGCCGCCTTGCTGCAAAATCTCCTTACCCTTATTAGCGGGTTTTGTAGGAGGCTAATATTAAAAAATAATTAACTTAACGGTTCAGAATTGACATTTGAAATCTAAATGATTCATATTAACGGTTTTAAACATACCTCATCATCAATGAAAATGAGTTCCAAGGGCCATGCAACAAACGACCCTACTGCGTCTCGCACCGATCTTATATCCAAGGCCACGTCGGGTACCGGTACCAACGCATCGGGATCAATAGGATAATCTACTAATACTCTCAGGTGTCCAGCCGGGATCGGTGTATTATGAATTAAATCTCCCAAAGTGTTGTACACTTTTCCCTTGCCAACAAGGTGATAATCTGATGCCATTACGTATAGTTGGCAAGATGAAATGCCCTAAACCAATATGCATACATATTACTTTTAATTCAATAATAGAAAGAGGTGGAATAAAAATGAGAAACTTGAACAATAGAGATTTATCAATATATTTATAATTACCTCAGGAAATTTATTCTGACGGTTGATACTAGCGTTGTCACTAGTTTCTTTCGCCATTGCCGCATTGCCCTTTTCCCTCATTAATACCTCTTTATCTCTTTCCAATGCATTGACTTTTGCTTGTAATTCCATAAGTACATTCATCACTTCTGCATTGGTAGGATTTCTTTTCCGAGGATGCTGGTAGAAAGAGGTTGGAGTCACACCATGACCTTTACCCCTCACCCGACCGGAATACTCAGGAACATTCAGTGCTTTACTAAGTACGCTCCTCGTATCCTGGTCGTCACCGGTGGACTCCGTTTGTGACAATGTCTCCTGAAAATAATGGAGATAAAAAAATCAATTAAATAGTCATAAAAATTTGATTTAATTAAAGACACAATGTTATACTTACGCATTCATCATAAATTCTTAGAACACTTGGATCAACAGCTTGATTCTTGCCCACACGAGCTTCCTTCCACAGCAAATGTGCTGGAAGTGAGGTTTCATCACTTTTCGTCTCCTCTAACTATGCATAGAAACAAACGGTTAGATCGTCAAATACAACACATTTAGACAATTAATAAGAACATATCATTTCTATTTATTACTTACAATTTTTTCCTCTAAGCGTGCATATCCCAAACGCCCTTTTTTGTATGGATACGCGGGCTTTGATGCTCTCTCACTATTTTTGGCACTCTTTTGCCGGAATTCGTCATCTCTTTGTCTAATAAACTCAGTCCAATCTTCTTGTTTAATGAAAAGATTATACTTTTCTGGCCTTCCGGCCGGGAACTCTTCCAGCCATTTTCCTTTGTCATCCTTAAGATAGGTGTTCGTCAACAGATTTTTCCACCCTCTAAATCTTTTCCCGGCCAACCCAAGTACGAAGCCTTTACGCTCATCTGGAACGTTAAAAGACCGCTGCGTATAAACCATATAAACATATAAGTAATTTAAAAACCATATAAACCATATAAACATATAAGTAGTTTAAAAACCATATACACCATATAAACTTATAAACTTATAAACATATAACCATATAAACCATATAACATACATACCTTAACATCTTCCCAAAACATTTCTTTTCCTTGCTTCAATGCTTCACATTGTTTCGCATTCCATCTAGATATGGAGATTGGCACATGCATACGAACAAGTGTACCAACGTAGCTTGTGAATTTTGAAGCATTAACCCCAACTACTTGATTTGAATGATTCCAATCTACATTATATATCACTCCCTTATCTCTAGCACGAATGATTTCGCGCATTATGGTGATGCCTCGTGCAACATCATTTGCTGAAGTATCATCCGCTGCATGATTTGATTCTTGTGAGTTTTCATGATCTTGTTGGTTTCCTGGTGGGTTTTCTTGTTGGTTTCCTTGCGGGTTTTCTTCATTGCTAGCCATTAGACCTGTAACAAAAGTCAAACAAGCACATTAGTACACTACATGAAAATGGATAGTCGAAAAAGATATGAATAGCACTAAAGGAACTCAAAATTGAATAAAATGCTAAAAAACCAAACTTGCAAGAAATAAACCTCACCATCAGCTCCGGAAACATTGTTCTACTAAATAAACACTAGTCACATTCGCAAAAATTCAAAACGGTTCAAAAGATATGCCAAAAATTCAAAACATTATTCACATATTACTTACAATATTAGGCTATAATTATAATAATACCTTTTTCACTAACGTCTCTTTCTTTTCTTGGTAGCAATATATTTTACGCTTCTGTTAACAACTCGGATGGTTGGATTGATCCAAATACCCTCATTATGATCATCTCTAGTACAAGGTTCATTCTCATTTTGATCGTTTCTTGTACAAGATTCAATGCCAACGCCAATATCACCTTGATCTCCAATGTTTTCATCAATTACTTTGTTAGACAAAAGCACTATAGACCATTTCGTACTTGTCGGATCATTGACATAGAACACTTGTTTAGCCTGAGAGGCTAGAATAAAAGGTTCATCTTTGTACCCCACCCTATTGAGATCCACTTGCAAAAATCCTGACTTATCCATTCGTACGCCATTATTATTTTCAACCCACTTGCAATCAAATACAGGAATCTGAAACTTCCCGTAATCAAACAACAAAATGCGCTCGATAACCCCAAAATATGACAGATTTGCAAATTTCGGGTTTAAGTCATTCGCACTTGATATGTGCATCGCTTCAGCTACCAAGGTAACACCACTATTCTGCATAGTACTTTTATCATCCTGTTCTTTGGTATAAAATGTGTATCCATTAATTGCGTATGCGCTATAAGAAAACACAATCATACTTGGACCATATGCTAAACATCTCAACCTTTCTGTTACTGAAGCATGATCCGAACGATACTTTGAATAAATTTGTTCCTTAAACCACGGTATGAAACTTCGATTGTGCTCTCGTACTATCCAATTCTCATTTCTATTCAGATTTAAACCTCGAAGAACACCCTTGTGCATTTCAGCATACGGCTCAACCTCAATCTCATTGTGCAGAACATACAAATGCACCTGATCCCGTTCGACCATTGACACTGTCACAACTTTATTTCCAATTAGTCTTTTTCCTTCTTTTTTCTCGACAATATGAGATTTGGGGAGCCCAATTGATTGAACATTTGACAGATATTTAGTGCAAAACTCAACCGCTTCTTCAACAATGTATCGTTCCGCAATACAACCCTCCGGTCGACTTCGGTTTTTCACGTACCCTTTTAAAATTTTCATATAACGTTCAGCAGGGTACATCCATCTCATATAAGCTGGTCCGCACAACTGTGTCTCTTTGACAAGATGAACGACTAGATGAACCATTATGTCAAAAAACGAGGGAGGAAAATACATTTCAAGCTCACATAAAGTAACAACCACCTCTTTTTGCAATGTTGGTAAGATCGCAGGATCGATCACCTTGCTGCAAATTGACTTGAAGAAAAAACACAACTTAGTTATTGCGCTCCTTACTTTTTCTGGCAGAATAGAACGTATACCTATTGGTAGAAAATGTTCCATTATAACATGGCAATCATGAGTCTTTAAACTCTTTAACTTTAGGTCTTTCATTGACACAAGTCTTCTAATATCTGATGAGTAGCCTTCTGGAACTTTAACTTCACTGAGGAACTTACACAATATTTTCTTCTCCTTTCTAGATAGAGTGTAAACAGCAGGTGGTAGATATGTGCGTCTTCCTTTCGTCACGGGTGCCAATTCAGTTCTAATTCCCATGTTTAACATGTCCTTCCTTATGTTAATGCCATCCTTAGACTTTCCTTGTATATTGAGTAACGTACCAATAACACTATCAAATACATTTTTTTCAATATGCATAACATCAAGGAAATGTCTTACGTACAACGACTTCCAATATGGAAGTTCAAAAAAAATCGACCTCTTCTTCCACCCACTCGTGACAAGTCTATGTGCAAAAGGCTTGCCAAACTCAGTACTCACATCTTTCACCTTTTCAAAAATCTGATCACCTGTCAACATATGTGGAGCTCTACCGTGTTCTGCCTCTCCATTGAATGCCTTTCTCCACCCACGATAGTGATGATTAGAATTTAAGAATCTACGATGATCGAGAAAAACATTCTTCTCACAAAAGTTCAATCGCATCGTATCGGTTTCATCTTCACAAACAGGACACGCTTTTTGACCCTTAATGCTGTACCCTGATAGATTTCCGTACGCCGGAAAATCATTAATTGTTCCAAACAACATCGCCCTCAAGTTGAAACTTTCTTTCCTATACCCATCGTAAACCTCCACACCGGTCTCCCACAAAAACTTCAAATCTTCGACTAAGGGTGCCAAGTACACGTCTATGTCATTCCCTGGTTGTTTAGGCCCAGAAATTAACATAGATAGCATCATGTACTTACGCTTCATACATAGCCACGGAGGTAGGTTATATATCATAAGAATCACAGGCCAGGTGCTATGCGAGATACTTTGAATACCATGCGGGTTCATTCCATCAGTAGACAACGACAAGCGAAGATTTCTTGCTTCTTTTCCAAATTCAGGATAATCAATATCAACTTTCGTCCACTGTGGTGAGTCTGCCGGATGTCGCAACTTCCCATCAATAATTCTTTCATCTGCATGCCAAGTCAAGTGTCTTGAATCGGTCTCACTACGATACATGCGCCTAAATCTCGGAATTATAGGAAAATACCATAACACCTTTTCCGGAGACAACTTTTCCTTATATCGAGGGGCACCGCATTTAGGACACTCATTTAACACTGCGTACTCGTTTCGAAATAAAACGCAATCTTTTGGACATGCATGTATCTTTTCATAGCTCATGCCAATAGAGGACAACATCTTTTTGGCCTCATACGTTCGATTGGGAAGAACATTATCCTCTGGTAGCATTTCTTTCACGAGGGCTAATAATTGTGTGAAACTTTTATCCGACCATCCGTTGTCCGCCTTTAAGTTGTACAACTTTAACACCGCAGACAATCTTGTGAATTTTGTACAACCATCATACAACGGTTTCTCTGCATCGCTTACCAACCTCTCGAACATTTTGGGACAATCCTCAAGATCTTATTCAAGCGCTTCTGCAATCTCTTCGACTCGATCATAATCGTATGCGTCTTCGAAATCCTCATTTGAAGCATACGTCGTATTATAACTCGATTCAACATTCCCGCTACTTTTCTCACCATGCAAATTCCAACATGCATAACTTCTATCAATTCCATGCATCAGTAAATGCGATTCCAACTGAACCGCGTCAACCCGTCTCCCATAACAGCATCTCAAGCAAGGACATATCATTCCATTGGGTTCTCTGGCGTGCGCAACGGCAAACTTAACGAATTCTGATACCCCATCCTCATACTCTTTCGACAATCGATTGGCAGTCATCCATTTTTTATCCATGGTTTGACTATAGCAACTAATTAGTCACGCAACTATAGCAAAATAATAATTAATTACCTGTAAAGAAATTCAACATATCAGGTAATCAAATTCATAGTTATTCTTGCCTCACCTTAAGCATGTGCTAAACAACTCATAACTAATTACTAACTAGTGAAGTCGGATACTAGTGATTCAGTCTTGGATACAGGTAATAACAATTATATTCAAACAATAGTGAAGTCGGATTTCAAACCTTACGGTAAAGATTTCATCGGAGGAGAAGCAACCGGAAGATTTAGCAACGGAAAAATCCCGTCAGATATTTTTGGTATAGTCCTATAGTCCTAAATTCTAACATCTACACGCTAACTAATGTGTTGCATGGTTCATTGTGTTTAAGATTTTCATTGATGTTTGATGAATCCCTGAAACGTGCTCGTTTCAATGCTATCAATACTGCCATACTGCCATATACAGCCCTATACTGCCATAACAGTCTAAATATAAACAAAAACACAACCGCAGCTCATGAATTCCACTCAACTATAATCATTAGAAATTCACACTGAGCCGGAAAATAAAAGTAAAAACAATCAGTTATTCAAGTCAGTTCAAGAATAGGATAGAAACCTTTGAAAATGTTGAGAGCGTCCCGCGTACACTACGATCAAGGACAGTTCGAATTTCTTCAATCGGAGAAAGTTTCACAGCTTTTTCCTACCACAATAACACTTAAAATCAATCTCCCACAAAGGAGTCACACACAAATTTAAATTACAATAACTGATGTAATTTTTATCTAAAAATCGATATTAAATCGTTGAACTATCACTCATTTGTGGTTGTCTCTAATATTAAAAATGCTATTGGTACACTTTACTAAGTTGCACATAACACAATCAATTAGTTTCAGTAGAAAAAAAAAAGATACGGTAGTTTTGAAAATAATAAAATTTGTTACTGCATGGGTTCGAATCCATGTATATATAACTTTATCCTTAAGTTTTTAATTCACCGAGGTGTTAAGTGATAACTTTCATGACGTTCTTTGTTAGATCACTTCATTAATTGAGATAAAATGCATTTCGCGTCTGATGTTAAAACCGTTTTTTATAATGGTGACGAGTCTGTCACATTTCATCCTTTCATTCTCCACCAGTAAGTTTCTCGATAGAGGTTCTTCATGAATGGATAAACCACCATCTATTGAATTAACGAAGAAGAAAGAAAAAGATATTAAGGATGGTGGATCTGCAGTGTTTTTGGCAATTTGATCGGTCCAAAATTGACCAATGGTCAAATGATCGAGATCAAGAAGTACGTTACACAGTTAAAGCAAGAAATTCAAATTTGTGGATTAAGATGTTTCGAGCAATAAAGATGTGTAGTTTAAGTGTCAGTTTGGTTAAGGGGTTTCCAAATAAGAGACAAAAATGACTTTGTCCTTCCTCCATCATTAATTCATTACTATATGCTATTTAGACTAAAGTTACTTTTCAGAGAGACAAAAACATAGATGTTTGTACTATATGTATCCACCATGCCTCTGAGTGATACAGTTACACTCATTAATTATTAACTTAAAAAGTTGTATTAAAAAATATATTTACAGCCGAATATATAGTTGCTCAAATAAATGCAACAGAAAAGTTATTGTATTGGTTGATTGATAGGAACATATCTACCAAAAACTACAAAATTATTAATGAGCCTATGGAAGGATGCTCTAAGACCACATCTTCTGCCAAAGAAATTAAACACCATGGTGACAATGTAGAATGTCACACCCTGCTACTCTGCTATAATATGGAAACCTAACCTTATGCATATAGTATCATAGAAGCAATACTAATTATTATTAATTATTAAGCTATGATACTAATGGTCCACTGTTACCGGAGAATTTTATGGGCCAATGGATCATGAGTTTAAGTCATTGACAGACAAGGATAGTAATTTAAATCATAAATTAAAGTTAAACATTATTCTGATGTAGAATAGAAGATTGATAATGTATTGATGCAAAAGTTCTCTCGTGTTATAGTGTAAGTCTCTGGTACAACGGAGCAGGAGTGTACTTGCACATTCTTGCTTTACTATAGGATATACCTTCTCAATAGCTCTCTAACATATCCAACAACATCTCGCCTCGAGTTATAGATCTCAAACTACGTTAAGATCACTACCCCTACAATTCTAAACAAGTCGGCTCGCTTGGTGACACTCAAGCGAGACCTTATAGAACTAAAACTTTTCCCAAAATAGGTCCTTCATTTAGCGAAAAACAACTATCTCTAAGTGAGATCTTATTGGGCATAATATTTTCTCACTAAGCGAGTATACTAGAACTTTCAGGATTCATAACACAGAAGTCACAATCATGAATACATTAAACATGTCAAGGAAGGAAATAATCATATATACACCAAGGTCATACCATCATGGCATTATTCTAATCTCAATGAATGAAATTATTACAATGGATAGGATCTCATTTACATATCAACAGAGAAATTCAAACTTAGCAACCAAACATAAACTTATCACATATCACAAACTGTCATATAAGCATGATATTTAATCATCATAACATAGAGAATTGGACTAGCTTTCTAACACATTCGAGTGCATCTCATTTGGAGTTACGGAACTAAAAATAAATTGATTTCAGTGGCAATACAATTTTGTTCGTATCAACAGCTCTCGCTAAGCAAGCAAAATTTCACTAGGCGAGAATGACTATAACTTTTCATGAAAGTTAGTGTTCTAACATCACATTTATCACCCCAATCCACCACCCATCCATCCCTAACCTATACTAACATGCTTGGGGAACAAAAAAACATAAAATCGGTACATGCATACTCAATAATCATACCATTGTCATGAATTTCAGGCATTAGCACAAGACCACACATGAACATACAACCCTAAGCTTCTAACCCCAAGTTCTAACTAAGAACTTACCTTGAAGAGAATATTTTGAGTTGGGTGTTTGAGAGATGAAGAAAATGATGATGACTTATACACTTGATCATTGCCCTTCTTCCAAATGATGATGAAGACGAAGACTTGCGACGACGGCCGGAGGACGGACGAAGACGGAGGAAGAAGGTTGGGGTTAGGGTTTTCTACGAAATCGTGTTTGTGGAAGAGAAGAAGAGCTATTGTACTGTGCGTTTGAAGAAGAGAAAAGAATGAATAATGTTATTTTGATGTTTTAATTTATTAAATTAAAAATAATATAAGCTATAACAGCGCTTTTGAAAGCGCTTTCATAGGAGGGCTTTTACCAACGCTTTTTAGGGTAAAAGCGCTTTCATAGGTCCAGCTATGCCAGCGCTTTTGAAAGCGCTTTCAAAGGCCAATCTTCCACAGCGCTTTTTAAAAAGCGCCTTCATAACCCTATTATTTCGTTTTTATTAATATTTTTATTTGACCTACCACAGCGCTTTTAATGTAAAAAGCGCTTTCGTATCCCCCACCTATGCCAGCGCTTTTAAAAAAGCGCCTTCGTAGGTTTCCCTTTTTTTTAATTTTCTTTTTTGTGAAGGCTATGGCAGCGCTTTTTCAATAAGCGCTTTAGTAGAGGCGCTGCAAAAAGCAGTTTTTGGCGTAGTGGTTACAACTTGATTTATGACCTAACATGGATCTTTTACATCATGAGATGGTGGGTGTGATGGATCAATCGAAGAACTCAACTTTGCGGTCTCTAAAGATTCAAAGATGCAAGTGGTAGGCGTTCCTATGAATGCACAAACAATTAAACTTGTCAAAATCATAAGTTTGAGGTTTAGGTTTAGATATTATGTACTCGAGACTTATATGAACTATAGCTTTTATAGTGATTTTGTATAGATTTAAGACCCTATAACCTAAATGCAATTTATTGTTACCTTAACGTACATATGCTAGAAGATCTATGAGATTATGATATAGATGTCTTTATGATCATGTTAGCTCTGACAAACGGTACCTCCTGAATAGGTCAATCTAAAATTCCTTAGTAGCATAACTTTCTTCACTAAAAAATTTCAAGCAAGGCTTATATTTATGGATCTAATATTCTAAATGATATAATGGTTTATTGGATGCTCAGGAAACCACAATCAAGTAGGATATCATGACTGAACACCATGTGAATTCAAAAAAATTGAGTTGTATTTCAAAAATAAATGCATCAATTATCTTATATTATCACTTAATGAATCTACTATTATTGGTTTATGGAAAACTGATAGCTATGAGATACGTAGCTTGTGAATCCCATGTTGGCAGAGTCAATTCATGGTTTATTTACTTGTTTTTATACTTGACATCTATTTTGTACTTGTTAGTTCCATTATTATATTAGATAGGCCATGATTGGGAGGCTTAAATAAAGGTCATACAATCAAGTGTGTGAAGAGTATATTGACGAGGTTGTAAATATACCATGGTGTGTCACCTTTGGGTAACAAATGTTAAGACATCCTTGCTAAGTGTTCGCATGTGTAAATGGTTATGACTCTTCTATGTTGCATATATGGATTCTCTTGAGTATAACATAATTTATATTTCCTAGTCCGCTGACCATGGGGGGTCTTATTTTAGAATTTCTCAAGATTTTGCCACGATAAATAATTTTCAAGTTGAAATTTCGTAAAAAATATATCATACAAATTAGACGAAAAATAGACTTTTAAACATTAAATTTGAGAAATTTGGATTTCATTTGAGTACATGTATTTAAAAACATTAATGGTTTAAACAGTGGTTTAAAAACTAACTTTGGAAATGCCTTTCATATTTTTTAGTGAAAATGTCATCACATGATATTTCCATCTCTCAAAATTTTAAAATAAAAATAAAAAGATGAACATTCACGACAGAAAAAATAAATAATAATAAGAATAATAATACAAAGAATCAATTATCAGTTTAATTATTACAAAATGTAGTCCGTCTATTCGAGCAGCTATAGCCCTTCTAGCTCAGTTTGTAGAGCGCAAGGCTCTTAACCTTGTGGTCGTGGGTTCGAGCCCCACGGTGGGCGAAAAATGATTTATATCACACTTTTTAAAAAAAAAATCAATAACTCATATAAAGTTTACTATATTTTATTTTAAATAAGTACGTTTAAAAAAATTATCATATTAATGCTTTTATGTAAGAATAACTTAAATACCACACATTTTTTAAAGAAAATATCAATAACTCATATAAAGTTTACTATATTTTATTTTAAATAAGTAAGTTTAAAAAATTATCATATTAATGCCTTTATGTAAGAATGACTTAAACAATGTGTTTGCATGTACGAATATGAGAATATGCATTATAATGAAATTTATACAATATGCTTTAAAAAATAAAATATCTAAAAACTCATATAAAGTTTACTATATTTTATTTTAAATAAACAAATATAAAAAATTATCATATTCATGCTTTTATGTAAGAATAACTTAAATAACGTATTTCCATGTACAAATAAATAAGTTTATAAAACACATTTTTAAAACAAAATATCTAATAACTCATATAAAGTTTACTTTATTTTATTTTAAATAAATAAGTTTATCATCTTCATGCTTTTATGTGACAATAACTTAAATAACGTATTTCCATGTACGAATATGAGAATATGCATTATAATGAAATTTTATACGATATGTTTTAAAAAATAAAATAATTAATAATTAAAAAGAAATAGTACAATATTTTCTTAAGTAAATAATCAATTAAAAAATAACTATGCTATGCTCATGTTTTGTCAAAAAATGTTCACATGAATTAAATAACTTCCATGATGGTTACAACTTGATTTATGACCTAACATGGATCTTTTACATCATGAGATGGTGGGTGTGATGGATCAATCGAAGAACTCAACTTTGCGGTCTCTAAAGATTCAAAGATGCAAGTGGTAGGCGTTCCTATGAATGCACAAACAATTAAACTTGTCAAAATCATAAGTTTGAGGTTTAGGTTTAGATATTATGTACTCGAGACTTATATGAACTATAACTTTTATAGTGATTTTGTATAGATTTAAGACCCTATAACCTAAATGTAATTTATTGTTACCTTAACGTACATATGCTAGAAGATCTATGAGATTATGATATAGATGTCTTTATGATCATGTTAGCTCTGACAAACGGTACCTCCTGAATAGGTCAATCTAAAATTCCTTAGTAGTATAACTTTCTTCACTAAAAAATTTCAAGCAAGGCTTATATTTATGGATCTAATATTCTAAATGATATAATGGTTTATTGGATGCTCATGAAACCACAATCAAGTAGGATATCATGACTGAACACCATGTGAATTCAAAAAAATTGAGTTGTATTTCAAAAATAAATGCATCAATTATCTTATATTATCACTTAATGAATCTACTATTATTGGTTTATGGAAAACTGATAGCTATGAGATACGTAGCTTGTGAATCCCATGTTGGCAGAGTCAATTCATGGTTTATTTACTTGTTTTTATACTTGACATCTATTTTGTACTTGTTAGTTCCATTATTATATTAGATAGGCCATGATTGGGAGGCTTAAATAAAGGTCATACAATCAAGTGTGTGAAGAGTATATTGACGAGGTTGTAAATATACCATGGTGTGTCACCTTTGGGTAACAAATGTTAAGACATCCTTGCTAAGTGTTCGCATGAGTAAATGGTTATGACTCTTCTATGTTGCATATATGGATTCTCTTGAGTATAACATAATTTATATTTCCTAGTCCGCTGACCATGGGGGGTCTTATTTTAGAATTTCTCAAGATTTTGCCACGATAAATAATTTTCAAGTTGAAATTTCGTAAAAAATATATCATACAAATTAGACGAAAAATAGACTTTTAAACATTAAATTTGAGAAATTTGGATTTCATTTGAGTACATGTATTTAAAAACATTAATGGTTTAAACAGTGGTTTAAAAATTAACTTTGGAAATGCCTTTCATATTTTTTAGTGAAAATGTCATCACATGATATTTCTATCTCTCAAAATTTTAAAATAAAAATAAAAAGATGAACATTCACGACAGAAATAAATAAATAATAATAAGAATAATAATACAAAGAATCAATTATCAGTTTAATTATTACAAAATGTAGTCCGTCTATTGAAGCCGCTATAGCCCGTCTAGCTCAGTTGGTAGAGTGCAAGGCTCTTAACCTTGTGGTCGTGGGTTCGAGCCCCACGGTGTGCGAAAATTGATTTATATCACACTTTTTAAAAAAAAAAATCAATAACTCATATAAAGTTTACTATATTTTATTTTAAATAAGTAAGTTTAAAAAAATTATCATATTAATGCTTTTATGTAAGAATAACTTAAATACCACACATTTTTTAAAGAAAATATCAATAACTCATATAAAGTTTACTATATTTTATTTTAAATAAGTAAGTTTAAAAAAATTATCATATTAATGCCTTTATGTAAGAATGACTTAAACAACGTGTTTCCATGTACGAATATGAGAATATGCATTATAATGAAATTTATACAATATGCTTTAAAAAATAAAATATCTAAAAACTCATATAAAGTTTACTATATTTTATTTTAAATAAACAAATATAAAAAATTATCATATTCATGCTTTTATGTAAGAATAACTTAAATAACGTATTTCCATGTACAAATAAATAAGTTTATAAAACACATTTTTAAAACAAAATATCTAATAACTCATATAAAGTTTACTTTATTTTATTTTAAATAAATAAGTTTATCATCTTCATGCTTTTATGTAAGAATAACTTAAGTAACGTATTTCCATATACGAATATGAGAATATGCATTATAATGAAATTTTATACAATATGTTTTAAAAAATAAAATAATTAATAATTCAAAGAAATAGTACAATATTTTCTTAAGTAAATAATCAATTAAAAAATAACTATGCTCATGTTTTGTCAAAAAATGTTCACATGAATTAAATAACTTCCATGATGGTTACAACTTGATTTATGACCTAACATGGATCTTTTACATCATGAGATGGTGGGTGTGATGGATCAATCGACGAACTCAACTTTGCGGTCTCTAAAGATTCAAAGATGCAAGTGGTAGGCGTTCCTATGAATGCACAAACAATTAAACTTGTCAAAATCATAAGTTTGAGGTTTAGGTTTAGATATTATGTACTCGAGACTTATATGAACTATAGCTTTTATAGTGATTTTGTATAGATTTAAGACCCTATAACCTAAATGCAATTTATTGTTACCTTAACGTACATATGCTAGAAGATATATGAGATTATGATATAGATGTCTTTATGATCATGTTAGCTCTGACAAACGGTACCTCCTGAATAGGTCAATCTAAAATTCCTTAGTAGTATAACTTTCTTCACTAAAAAATTTCAAGCAAGGCTTATATTTAAGGATCTAATATTCTAAATGATATAATGGTTTATTGGATGCTCAGGAAACCACAATCAAGTAGGATATCATGACTGAACACCATGTGAATTCAAAAAAATTGAGCTGTATTTCAAAAATAAATGCATCAATTATCTTATATTATCACTTAATGAATCTACTATTATTGGTTTATGGAAAACTGATAGCTATGAGATACGTAGCTTGTGAATCCCATGTTGGCAGAGTCAATTCATGGTTTATTTACTTGTTTTTATACTTGACATCTATTTTGTACTTGTTAGTTCCATTATTATATTAGATAGGCCATGATTGGGAGGCTTAAATAAAGGTCATACAATCAAGTATGTGAAGAGTATATTGACGAGGTTGTAAATATACCATGGTGTGTCACCTTTGGGTAACAAATGTTAAGACATCCTTGCTAAGTGTTCGCATGAGTAAATGGTTATGACTCTTCTATGTTGCATATATGGATTCTCTTGAGTATAACATAATTTATATTTCCTAGTCCGCTGACCATGGGGGGTCTTATTTTAGAATTTCTCAAGATTTTGCCACGATAAATAATTTTCAAGTTGAAATTTCGTAAAAAATATATCATACAAATTAGACGAAAAATAGACTTTTAAACATTAAATTTGAGAAATTTGGATTTCATTTGAGTACATGTATTTAAAAACATTAATGGTTTAAACAGTGGTTTAAAAACTAACTTTGGAAATGCCTTTCATATTTTTTAGTGAAAATGTCATCACATGATATTTCTATCTCTCAAAATTTTAAAATAAAAATAAAAAGATGAACATTCACGACAGAAATAAATAAATAATAATAAGAATAATAATACAAAGAATCAATTATCAGTTTAATTATTACAAAATGTAGTCCGTCTATTTGAGCAACTATAGCCCGTCTAGCTCAGGTTGTAGAGCGCAAGGCTCTTAACCTTATGGTCGTGGGTTCGAGCCCCACGGTGGGCGAAAAATGATTTATATCACACTTTTAAAAAAAAAAATCAATAACTCATATAAAGTTTACTATATTTTATTTTAAATAAGTAAGTTTAAAAAAATTATCATATTAATGCTTTTATGTAAGAATAACTTAAATACCACACATTTTTTAAAGAAAATATCAATAACTCATATAAAGTTTACTATATTTTATTTTAAATAAGTAAGTTTAAAAAAATTATCATATTAATGCCTTTATGTAAGAATGACTTAAACAACGTGTTTCCATGTACGAATATGAGAATATGCATTATAATGAAATTTATACAATATGCTTTAAAAAATAAAATATCTAAAAACTCATATAAAGTTTACTATATTTTATTTTAAATAAACAAATATAAAAAAATATCATATTCATGCTTTTATGTAAGAATAACTTAAATAACGTATTTCCATGTACAAATAAATAAGTTTATAAAACACATTTTTAAAACAAAATATCTAATAACTCATATAAAGTTTACTTTATTTTATTTTAAATAAATAAGTTTATCATCTTCATGCTTTTATGTAAGAATAACTTAAATAACGTATTTCCATGTACGAATATGAGAATATGCATTATAATGAAATTTTATACAATATGTTTTAAAAAATAAAATAATTAATAATTCAAAGAAATAGTACAATATTTTCTTAAGTAAATAATCAATTAAAAAATAAATATGCCATGCTCATGTTTTGTCAAAAAATGTTCACATGAATTAAATAACTTCTATGATGGTTACAACTTGATTTATGACCTAACATGGATCTTTTACATCATGAGATGGTGGGTGTGATGGATCAATCGACGAACTCAACTTTGCGGTCTCTAAAGATTCAAAGATGCAAGTGGTAGGCGTTCCTATGAATGCACAAACAATTAAACTTGTCAAAATCATAAGTTTGAGGTTTAGGTTTAGATATTATGTACTCGAGACTTATATGAACTATAGCTTTTATAGTGATTTTGTATAGATTTAAGACCCTATAACCTAAATGCAATTTATTGTTACCTTAACGTACATATGCTAGAAGATCTATGAGATTATGATATAGATGTCTTTATGATCATGTTAGCTCTGACAAACGGTACTTCATGAATAGGTCAATCTAAAATTCCTTAGTAGTATAACTTTCTTCACTAAAAAATTTCAAGCAAGGCTTATATTTATGGATCTAATATTCTAAATGATATAATGGTTTATTGGATGCTCAGGAAACCACAATCAAGTAGGATATCATGACTGAACACCATGTGAATTCAAAAAAATTGAGTTGTATTTCAAAAATAAATGCATCAATTATCTTATATTATCACTTAATGAATCTACTATTATTGGTTTATGGAAAACTGATAGCTATGAGATACGTAGCTTGTGAATCCCATGTTGGCAGAGTCAATTCATTGTTTATTTACTTGTTTTTATACTTGACATCTATTTTGTACTTGTTAGTTCCATTATTATATTAGATAGGCCATGATTGGGAGGCTTAAATAAAGGTCATACAATCAAGTGTGTGAAGAGTATATTGACGAGGTTGTAAATATACCATGGTGTGTCACCTTTGGGTAACAAATGTTAAGACATCCTTGCTAAGTGTTCGCATGAGTAAATGGTTATGACTCTTCTATGTTGCATATATGGATTCTCTTGAGTATAACATAATTTATATTTCCTAGTCCGCTGACCATGGGGGGTCTTATTTTAGAATTTCTCAAGATTTTGCCACGATAAATAATTTTCAAGTTGAAATTTCGTAAAAAATATATCATACAAATTAGACGAAAAATAGACTTTTAAACATTAAATTTGAGAAATTTGGATTTCATTTGAGTACATGTATTTAAAAACATTAATGGTTTAAACAATGGTTTAAAAACTAACTTTGGAAATGCCTTTCATATTTTTTAGTGAAAATGTCATCACATGATATTTCTATCTCTCAAAATTTTAAAATAAAAATAAAAAGATGAACATTCACGGCAGAAATAAATAAATAATAATAAGAATAATAATACAAAGAATCAATTATCAGTTTAATTATTACAAAATGTAGTCCGTCTATTCAAGCAGCTATAGCCCGTCTAGCTCAGTTGGTAGAGCGCAAGGCTCTTAACCTTGTGGTCGTGGGTTCGAGCCCAACGGTGGGCGAAAAATGATTTATATCACACTATTTTAAAAAAAAAATCAATAACTTATATAAAGTTTACTATATTTTATTTTAAATAACTAAGTTTAAAAAAATTATCATATTAATGCTTTTATGTAAGAATAACTTAAATACCACACATTTTTTAAAGAAAATATCAATAACTCATATAAAGTTTACTCTATTTTATTTTAAATAAGTAAGTTTAAAAAAATTATCATATTAGTGCCTTTATGTAAGAATAACTTAAACAACGTGTTTCCATGTACGAATATGAGAATATGCATTATAATGAAATTTATACAATATGCTTTAAAAAATAAAATATCTAAAAACTCATATAAAGTTTACTATATTTTATTTTAAATAAACAAATATAAAAAATTATCATATTCATGCTTTTATGTAAGAATAACTTAAATAACGTATTTCCATGTACAAATAAATAAGTTTATAAAACACATTTTTAAAACAAAATATCTAATAACTCATATAAAGTTTACTTTATTTTATTTTAAATAAATAAGTTTATCATCTTCATGCTTTTATGTAAGAATAACTTAAATAACGTATTTTCATGTACGAATATGAGAATATGCATTATAATGAAATTTTATACAATATGTTTTAAAAAATAAAATAATTAATAATTCAAAGAAATAGTACAATATTTTCTTAAGTAAATAATCAATTAAAAAATAACTATGCTCATGTTTTGTCAAAAAATGTTCACATGAATTAAATAACTTCCATGATGGTTACAACTTGATTTATGACCTAACATGGATCTTTTACATCATGAGATGGTGGGTGTGATGGATCAATCGACGAACTCAACTTTGCGGTCTCTAAAGATTCAAAGATGCAAGTGGTAGGCGTTCCTATGAATGCACAAACAATTAAACTTGTCAAAATCATAAGTTTGAGGTTTAGGTTTAGATATTATGTACTCGAGACTTATATGAACTATAGCTTTTATAGTGATTTTGTATAGATTTAAGACCCTATAACCTAAATGCAATTTATTGTTACCTTAACGTATATATGCTAGAAGATCTATGAGATTATGATATAGATGTCTTTATGATCATGTTAGCTCTGACAAACGGTACCTCCTGAATAGGTCAATCTAAAATTCCTTAGTAGTATAACTTTCTTCACTAAAAAATTTCAAGCAAGGCTTATATTTATGGATCTAATATTCTAAATGATATAATGGTTTATTGGATGCTCAGGAAACCACAATCAAGTAGGATATCATGACTGAACACCATGTGAATTCAAAAAAATTGAGTTGTATTTCAAAAATAAATGCATCAATTATCTTATATTATCACTTAATGAATCTACTATTATTGGTTTATGGAAAACTGATAGCTATGAGATACGTAGCTTGTGAATCCCATGTTGGCAGAGTCAATTCATGGTTTATTTACTTGTTTTTATACTTGACATCTATTTTGTACTTGTTAGTTCCATTATTATATTAGATAGGCCATGATTGGGAGGCTTAAATAAAGGTCATACAATCAAGTGTGTGAAGAGTATATTGACGAGGTTGTAAATATACCATGGTGTGTCACCTTTGGGTAACAAATGTTAAGACATCCTTGCTAAGTGTTCGCATGAGTAAATGGTTATGACTCTTCTATGTTGCATATATGGATTCTCTTGAGTATAACATAATTTATATTTCCTAGTCCGCTGACCATGGGGGGTCTTATTTTAGAATTTCTCAAGATTTTGCCACGATAAATAATTTTCAAGTTGAAATTTCGTAAAAAATATATCATACAAATTAGACGAAAAATAGACTTTTAAACATTAAATTTGAGAAATTTGGATTTCATTTGAGTACATGTATTTAAAAACATTAATGGTTTAAACAGTGGTTTAAAAACTAACTTTGGAAATGCCTTTCATATTTTTTAGTGAAAATGTCATCACATGATATTTCTATCTCTCAAAATTTTAAAATAAAAATAAAAAGATGAACATTCATGACAGAAATAAATAAATAATAATAAGAATAATAATACAAAGAATCAATTATCAGTTTAATTATTACAAAATGTAGTCCGTCTATTCGAGCAGCTATAGCCCGTCTAGCTCAGTTGTTAGAGCGCAAGGCTCTTAACCTTGTGGTCGTGGGTTTGAGCCCCACGGTGGGCGAAAAATGATTTATATCACACTTTTTAAAAAAAAAATCAATAACTCATATAAAGTTTACTATATTTTATTTTAAATAAGTAAGTTTAAAAAAATTATCATATTAATGCTTTTATGTAAGAATAACTTAAATACCACACATTTTTTAAAGAAAATATCAATAACTCATATAAAGTTTACTATATTTTATTTTAAATAAGTAAGTTTAAAAAAATTATCATATTAATGCCTTTATGTAAGAATAACTTAAACAACGTGTTTCCATGTACGAATATAAGAATATGCATTATAATGAAATTTATACAATATGCTTTAAAAAATAAAATATCTAAATACTCATATAAAGTTTACTATATTTTATTTTAAATAAACAAATATAAAAAATTATCATATTCATGCTTTTATGTAAGAATAACTTAAATAACGTATTTCCATGTACAAATAAATAAGTTTATAAAACACATTTTTAAAACAAAATATCTAATAGCTCATATAAAGTTTACTTTATTTTATTTTAAATAAATAAGTTTATCATCTTCATGCTTTTATGTAAGAATAACTTAAATAACGTATTTCCATGTACGAATATGAGAATATGCATTATAATGAAATTTTATACAATATGTTTTAAAAAATAAAATAATTAATAATTCAGAGAAATAGTACAATATTTTCTTAAGTAAATAATAAATTAAAAAATAAGTATGCTCATGTTTTGTCAAAAAATGTTCACATGAATTAAATAACTTCCATGATGGTTACAACTTGATTTATGACCTAACATGGATCTTTTACATCATGAGATGGTGGGTGTGATGGATCAATCGACGAACTCAACTTTGCGGTCTCTAAAGATTCAAAGATGCAAGTGGTAGGCGTTCCTATGAATGCACAAACAATTAAACTTGTCAAAATCATAAGTTTGAGGTTTAGGTTTAGATATTATGTACTCGAGACTTATATGAACTATAGCTTTTATAGTGATTTTGTATAGATTTAAGACCCTATAACCTAAATGCAATTTATTGTTACCTTAACGTACATATGCTAGAAGATCTATGAGATTATGATATAGATGTCTTTATGATCATGTTAGCTCTGACAAACGGTACTTCATGAATAGGTCAATCTAAAATTCCTTAGTAGTATAACTTTCTTCACTAAAAAATTTCAAGCAAGGCTTATATTTATGGATCTAATATTCTAAATGATATAATGGTTTATTGGATGCTCAGGAAACCACAATCAAGTAGGATATCATGACTGAACACCATGTGAATTCAAAAAAATTGAGCTGTATTTCAAAAATAAATGCATCAATTATCTTATATTATCACTTAATGAATCTACTATTATTGGTTTATGAAAAACTGATAGCTATGAGATACGTAGCTTGTGAATCCCATGTTGGCAGAGTCAATTCATGGTTTATTTACTTGTTTTTATACTTGACATCTATTTTGTACTTGTTAGTTCCATTATTATATTAGATAGGCCATGATTGAGAGGCTTAAATAAAGGTCATACAATCAAGTGTGTGAAGAGTATATTGACGAGGTTGTAAATATACCATGGTGTGTCACCTTTGGGTAACAAATGTTAAGACATCCTTGCTAAGTGTTCGCATGAGTAAATGGTTATGACTCTTCTATGTTGCATATATGGATTCTCTTGAGTATAACATAATTTATAAGTCCTAGTCCGCTGACCATGGGGGGTCTTATTTTAGAATTTCTCAAGATTTTGCCACGATAAATAATTTTCAAGTTGAAATTTCGTAAAAAATATATCATACAAATTAGACGAAAAATAGACTTTTAAACATTAAATTTGAGAAATTTGGATTTCATTTGAGTACATGTATTTAAAAACATTAATGGTTTAAACAGTGGTTTAAAAACTAACTTTGGAAATGCCTTTCATATTTTTTAGTGAAAATGTCATCACATGATATTTCTATCTCTCAAAATTTTAAAATAAAAATAAAAAGATGAACATTCACGACAAAAATAAATAAATAATAATAAGAATAATAATACAAAGAATCAATTATCAGTTTAATTATTACAAAATGTAGTCCGTCTATTCAAGCAGTTATAGCCCGTCTAGCTCAGTTGGTAGAGCGCAAGGCTCTTAACCTTTTGGTCGTGGGTTCAAGTCCCACGGTGGGCGAAAAATGATTTATATCACACTTTTTATAAAAAAAAATCAATAACTCAAATAAAGTTTACTATATTTTATTTTAAATAAGTAAGTTTAAAAAAATTATCATATTAATGCTTTTATGTAAGAATAACTTAAATATCACACATTTTTTAAAGAAAATATCAATAACTCATATAAAGTTTACTATATTTTATTTTAAATAAGTAAGTTTAAAAAAATTATCATATTAATGCCTTTATGTAAGAATCACTTAAACAACGTGTTTCCATGTACGAATATGAGAATATGCATTATAATGAAATTTATACAATATGCTTTAAAAAATAAAATATCTAAAAACTCATATAAAGTTTACTATATTTTATTTTAAATAAACAAATATAAAAAATTATCATATTCATGCTTTTATGTAAGAATAACTTAAATAACGTATTTCCATGTACAAATAAATAAGTTTATAAAACACATTTTTAAAACAAAATATCTAATAACTCATATAAAGTTTACTTTATTTTATTTTAAATAAATAAGTTTATCATCTTCATGCTTTTATGTAAGAATAACTTAAATAACGTATTTCCATGTACGAATATGAGAATATGCATTATAATGAAATTTTATACAATATGTTTTAAAAAATAAAATAATTAATAATTCAAAGAAATAGTACAATATTTTCTTAAGTAAATAATCAATTAAAAAATAAGTATGCTCATGTTTTGTCAAAAAATGTTCACATGAATTAAATAACTTCCATGATGGTTACAACTTGATTTATGACCTAACATGGATCTTTTACATCATGAGATGGTGGGTGTGATGGATCAATCGACAAACTCAACTTTGCGGTCTCTAAAGATTCAAAGATGCAAGTGGTAGGCGTTCCTATGAATGCACAAACAATTAAACTTGTCAAAATCATAAGTTTGAGGTTTAGGTTTAGATATTATGTACTCGAGACTTATATGAACTATAACTTTTATAGTGATTTTGTATAGATTTAAGACCCTATAACTTAAATGCAATTTATTGTTACCTTAACGTACATATGCTAGAAGATCTATGAGATTATGATATAGATGTCTTTATGATCATGTTAGCTCTGACAAACGGTACCTCCTGAATAGGTCAATCTAAAATTCCTTAGTAGAATAACTTTCTTCACTAAAAATTTTCAAGCAAGGCTTATATTTATGGATCTAATATTCTAAATGATATAATGGTTTATTGGATGCTCAGGAAACCACAATCAAGTAGGATATCATGACTGAACACCATGTGAATTCAAAAAAATTGAGCTGTATTTCAAAAATAAATTCATCAATTATCTTATATTATCACTTAATGAATCTACTATTATTGGTTTATGGAAAACTGATAGCTATGAGATACGTAGCTTGTGAATCCCATGTTGGCAGAGTCAATTCATGGTTTATTTACTTGTTTTTATACTTGACATCTATTTTGTACTTGTTAGTTCCATTATTATATTAGATAGGCCATGATTGGGAGGCTTAAATAAAGGTCATACAATCAAGTGTGTGAAGAGTATATTGACGAGCTTGTAAATATACCATGGTGTGTCACCTTTGGGTAACAAATGTTAAAACATCCTTGCTAAGTTTTCGCATGAGCAAATGGTTATGACTCTTCTATGTTGCATATAAGGATTCTCTTGAGTATAACATAATTTATATTTCCTAGTCCGCTGACCATGGGGGGTCTTATTTTAGAATTTCTCAAGATTTTGGCACGCTAAATAATTTTCAAGTTGAAATTTCGTAAAAAATATATCATACAAATTAGACTAAAAATAGACTTTTAAACATTAAATTTGAGAAATTTGGATTTCATTTGAGTACATGTATTTAAAAACATTAATGGTTTAAACAGTGGTTTAAAAACTAACTTTGGAAATGCCTTTCATATTTTTTAGTGAAAATGTCATCACATGATATTTCTATCTCTCAAAATTTTAAAATAAAATTAAAAAGATGAACATTCACGACAGAAATAAATAAATAATAATAAGAATAATAATACAAAGAATCAATTATCAGTTTAATTATTACAAAATGTAGTCCGTCTATTCGAGCAGCTTAACCTTGTGGTCGTGGGTTCGAGCCCCACGGTGGGCGAAAAATGATTTATATCACACTTTTTAAAAAAAAAAAAATCAATAACTCATATAAAGTTTACTATATTTTATTTTAAATAAGTAAGTTTAAAAAAATTATCATATTAATGCTTTTATGTAAGAATAACTTAAATACCACACATTTTTTAAAGAAAATATCAATAACTCATATAAAGTTTACTATATTTTATTTTAAATAAGTAAGTTTAAAAAAATTATCATATTAATGCCTTTATGTAAGAATAACTTAAACAACGTGTTTCCATGTACGAATATGAGAATATGCATTATAATGAAATTTATACAATATGCTTTAAAAAATAAAATATCTAAAAACTCATATAAAGTTTACTATATTTTATTTTAAATAAACAAATATAAAAAATTATCATATTCATGCTTTTATGTAAGAATAACTTAAATAACGTATTTCCATGTACAAATAAATAAGTTTATAAAACACATTTTTAAAACAAAATATCTAATAGCTCATATAAAGTTTACTTTATTTTATTTTAAATAAATAAGTTTATCATCTTCATGCTTTTATGTAAGAATAACTTAAATAACGTATTTCCATGTACGAATATGAGAATATGCATTATAATGAAATTTTATACAATATGTTTTAAAAAATAAAATAATTAATAATTCAGAGAAATAGTACAATATTTTCTTAAGTAAATAATAAATTAAAAAATAAGTATGCTCATGTTTTGTCAAAAAATGTTCACATGAATTAAATAACTTCCATGATGGTTACAACTTGATTTATGACCTAACATGGATCTTTTACATCATGAGATGGTGGGTGTGATGGATCAATCGACGAACTCAACTTTGCGGTCTCTAAAGATTCAAAGATGCAAGTGGTAGGCGTTCCTATGAATGCACAAACAATTAAACTTGTCAAAATCATAAGTTTGAGGTTTAGGTTTAGATATTATGTACTCGAGACTTATATGAACTATAGCTTTTATAGTGATTTTGTATAGATTTAAGACCCTATAACCTAAATGCAATTTATTGTTACCTTAACGTACATATGCTAGAAGATCTATGAGATTATGATATAGATGTCTTTATGATCATGTTAGCTCTGACAAACGGTACTTCATGAATAGGTCAATCTAAAATTCCTTAGTAGTATAACTTTCTTCACTAAAAAATTTCAAGCAAGGCTTATATTTATGGATCTAATATTCTAAATGATATAATGGTTTATTGGATGCTCAGGAAACCACAATCAAGTAGGATATCATGACTGAACACCATGTGAATTCAAAAAAATTGAGCTGTATTTCAAAAATAAATGCATCAATTATCTTATATTATCACTTAATGAATCTACTATTATTGGTTTATGGAAAACTGATAGCTATGAGATACGTAGCTTGTGAATCCCATGTTGGCAGAGTCAATTCATGGTTTATTTACTTGTTTTTATACTTGACATCTATTTTGTACTTGTTAGTTCCATTATTATATTAGATAGGCCATGATTGAGAGGCTTAAATAAAGGTCATACAATCAAGTGTGTGAAGAGTATATTGACGAGGTTGTAAATATACCATGGTGTGTCACCTTTGGGTAACAAATGTTAAGACATCCTTGCTAAGTGTTCGCATGAGTAAATGGTTATGACTCTTCTATGTTGCATATATGGATTCTCTTGAGTATAACATAATTTATATTTCCTAGTCCGCTGACCATGGGGGGTCTTATTTTAGAATTTCTCAAGATTTTGCCACGATAAATAATTTTCAAGTTGAAATTTCGTAAAAAATATATCATACAAATTAGACTAAAAATAGACTTTTAAACATTAAATTTGAGAAATTTGGATTTCATTTGAGTACATGTATTTAAAAACATTAATGGTTTAAACAGTGGTTTAAAAACTAACTTTGGAAATGCCTTTCATATTTTTTAGTGAAAATGTCATCACATGATATTTCTATCTCTCAAAATTTTAACATAAAAATAAAAAGATGAACATTCACGACAGAAATAAATAAATAATAATAAGAATAATAATACAAAGAATCAATTATCAGTTTAATTATTAAAAAATGTAGTCCATCTATTCGAGCAGCTATAGCCCGTCTAGCTCAGTTGGTAGAGCGCAAGGCTCTTAACCTTGTGGTCGTGGGTACGGTGGGCGAAAAATGATTTATATCACACTTTTTAAAAAAAAAATCAATAACTCCTATAAAGGTTACTATATTTTATTTTAAATAAGTAAGTTTAAAAAAATTATCATATTAATGTTTTTATGTAAGAATAACTTAAATACCACACATTTTTTAAAGAAAATATCAATAACTCATATAAAGTTTACTATATTTTATTTTAAATAAGTAAGTTTAAAAAAATTATCATATTAATGCCTTTATGTAAGAATAACTTAAACAACGTGTTTCCATGTACGAATATGAGAATATGCATTATAATGAAATTTATACAATATGCTTTAAAAAATAAAATATCTAAAAACTCATATAAAGTTTACTATATTTTATTTTAAATAAACAAATATAAAAAATTATCATATTCATGCTTTTATGTAAGAATAACTTAAATAACGTATTTCCATGTACAAATAAATAAGTTTATAAAACACATTTTTAAAACAAAATATCTAATAACTCATATAAAGTTCACTTTATTTTATTTTAAATAAATAAGTTTATCATCTTCATGCTTTTATGTAAGAATAACTTAAATAACGTATTTCCATGTACGAATATGAGAATATGCATTATAATGAAATTTTATACAATATGTTTTAAAAAATAAAATAATTAATAATTCAAAGAAATAGTACAATATTTTCTTAAGTAAATAATCAATTAAAAAATAAGTATGCTCATGTTTTGTCAAAAAATGTTCACATGAATTAAATAACTTCCATGATGGTTACAACTTGATTTATGACCTAACATGGATCTTTTACATCATGAGATGGTGGGTGTGATGGATCAATCGACGAACTCAACTTTGCGGTCTCTAAAGATTCAAAGATGCAAGTGGTAGGCGTTCCTATGAATGCACAAACAATTAAACTTGTCAAAATCATAAGTTTGAGGTTTAGGTTTAGATATTATGTACTCGAGACTTATATGAACTATAGCTTTTATAGTGATTTTGTATAGATTTAAGACCCTATAACCTAAATGCAATTTATTGTTACCTTAACGTACATATGCTAGAAGATCTATGAGATTATGATATAGATGTCTTTATGATCATGTTAGCTCTGACAAACGGTACCTCCTGAATAGGTCAATCTAAAATTCCTTAGTAGTATAACTTTCTTCACTAAAAAATTTCAAGGAAGGCTTATATTTATGGATCTAATATTCTAAATGATATAATGGTTTATTGGATGCTCAGGAAACCACAATCAAGTAGGATATCATGACTGAACACCATGTGAATTCAAAAAAATTGAGCTGTATTTCAAAAATAAATGCATCAATTATCTTATATTATCACTTAATGAATCTACTATTATTGGTTTATGGAAAACTGATAGCTATGAGATACGTAGCTTGTGAATCCCATGTTGGCAGAGTCAATTCATGGTTTATTTACTTGTTTTTATACTTGACATCTATTTTGTACTTGTTAGTTCCATTATTATATTAGATAGACCATGATTGGGAGGCTTAAATAAAGGTCATACAATCAAGTGTGTGAAGAGTATATTGACGAGCTTGTAAATATACCATGGTGTGTCACCTTTGGGTAACAAATGTTAAGATATCCTTGCTAAGTGTTCGCATGAGTAAATGGTTATGACTCTTCTATGTTGCATATATGGATTCTCTTGAGTATAACATAATTTATATTTCCTAGTCCGCTGACCATGGGGGATCTTCTTTTAGAATTTCTCAAGATTTTGCCACGATAAATAATTTTCAAGTTGAAATTTCGTAAAAAATATATCATACAAATTAGACGAAAAATAGACTTTTAAACATTAAATTTGAGAAATTTGGATTTCATTTGAGTACATGTATTTAAAAACATTAATGGTTTAAACAGTGGTTTAAAAACTAACTTTGGAAATGCCTTTCATAATTTTTAGTGAAAATGTCATCACATGATATTTCTATCTCTCAAAATTTTAAAATAAAAATAAAAAGATGAACATTCACGACAGAAATAAATAAATAATAATAAGAATAATAATACAAAGAATCAATTATCAGTTTAATTATTACAAAATGTAGTCCGTCTATTCAAGCAGCTATAGCCCGTCTAGCTCAGTTGGTAGAGCGCAAGGCTCTTAATTTTGTGGTCGTGGGTTCGAGCCCCACGGTGGGCGAAAAATGATTTATATCACACTTTTTAAAAAAAAATAAATAAGTAAGTTTAAAAAAATTATCATATTAATGCCTTTATGTAAGAATAACTTAAACAACGTGTTTCCATGTACGAATATGAGAATATGCATTATAATGAAATTTATACAATATGCTTTAAAAAATAAAATATCTAAAAACTCATATAAAGTTTACTATATTTTATTTTAAATAAACAAATATAAAAAATTATCATATTCATGCTTTTATGTAAGAATAACTTAAATAACGTATTTCCATGTACAAATAAATAAGTTTATAAAACACATTTTTAAAACAAAATATCTAATAACTCATATAAAGTTTACTTTATTTTATTTTAAATAAATAAGTTTATCATCTTCATGCTTTTATGTAAGAATAACTTAAATAACGTATTTCCATGTACGAATATGAGAATATGCATTATAATGAAATTTTATACAATATGTTTTAAAAAATAAAATAATTAATAATTCAAAGAAATAGTACAATATTTTCTTAAGTAAATAATCAATTAAAAAATAACTATGCTCATGTTTTGTCAAAAAATGTTCACATGAATTAAATAACTTCCATGATGGTTACAACTTGATTTATGACCTAACATGGATCTTTTACATCATGAGATGGTGGGTGTGATGGATCAATCGACGAACTCAACTTTGCGGTCTCTAAAGATTCAAAGATGCAAGTGGTAGGCGTTCCTATGAATGCACAAACAATTAAACTTGTCAAAATCATAAGTTTGAGGTTTAGGTTTAGATATTATGTACTCGAGACTTATATGAACTATAGCTTTTATAGTGATTTTGTATAGATTTAAGACCCTATAACCTAAATGCAATTTATTGTTACCTTAACGTACATATGCTAGAAAATCTATGAGATTATGATATAGATGTCTTTATGATCATGTTAGCTCTGACAAACGGTACCTCCTGAATAGGTCAATCTAAAATTCCTTAGTAGTATAACTTTCTTCACTAAAAAATTTCAAGCAAGGCTTATATTTATGGATCTAATATTCTAAATGATATAATGGTTTATTGGATGCTCAGGAAACCACAATCAAGTAGGATATCATGACTGAACACCATGTGAATTCAAAAAAATTGAGTTGTATTTCAAAAATAAATGCATCAATTATCTTATATTATCACTTAATGAATCTACTATTATTGGTTTATGGAAAACTGATAGCTATGAGATACGTAGCTTGTGAATCCCATGTTGGCAGAGTCAATTCATGGTTTATTTACTTGTTTTTATACTTGACATCTATTTTGTACTTGTTAGTTCCATTATTATATTAGATAGGCCATGATTGGGAGGCTTAAATAAAGGTCATACAATCAAGTGTGTGAAGAGTATATTGACGAGCTTGTAAATATACCATGGTGTGTCACCTTTGGGTAACAAATGTTAAGACATCCTTGCTAAGTGTTCGCATGAGTAAATGGTTATGACTCTTCTATGTTGCATATATGGATTCTCTTGAGTATAACATAATTTATATTTCCTAGTCCGCTGACCATGGGGGATCTTATTTTAGAATTTCTCAAGATTTTGCCACGATAAATAATTTTCAAGTTGAAATTTCGTAAAAAATATATCATACAAATTAGATGAAAAATAGACTTTTAAACATTAAATTTGAGAAATTTGGATTTCATTTGAGTACATGTATTTAAAAACATTAATGGTTTAAACAGTGGTTTAAAAACTAACTTTGGAAATGCCTTTCATATTTTTTAGTGAAAATGTCATCACATGATATTTCTATCTCTCAAAATTTTAAAATAAAAATAAAAAGATGAACATTCACGACAGAAATAAATAAATAATAATAAGAATAATAATACAAAGAATCAATTATCAGTTTAATTATTACAAAATGTAGTCCGTCTATTCGAGCAGCTATAGCCCGTCTAGCTCAGTTGGTAGAGCGCAAGGCTCTTAACCTTGTGGTCGTGGGTTCAAGCCCCACGGTGGGCGAAAAATGATTTATATCACACTTTTTTAAAAAAAAAATCAATAACTCATATAAAGTTTACTATATTTTATTTTAAATAAGTAAGTTTAAAAAAATTATCATATTAATGCTTTTATGTAAGAATAACTTAAATACCACACATTTTTTAAAGAAAATATCAATAACTCATATAAAGTTTACTATATTTTATTTTAAATAAGTAAGTTTAAAAAAATTATCATATTAATGCCTTTATGTAAGAATAACTTAAACAACGTGTTTCCATGTACGAATATGAGAATATGCATTATAATGAAATTTATACAATATGCTTTAAAAAATAAAATATCTAAAAACTCATATAAAGTTTACTATATTTTATTTTAAATAAACAAATATAAAAAATTATCATATTCATGCTTTTATGTAAGAATAACTTAAATAACGTATTTCCATGTACAAATAAATAAGTTTATAAAACACATTTTTAAAACAAAATATCTAATAACTCATATAAAGTTTACTTTATTTTATTTTAAATAAATAAGTTTATCATCTTCATGCTTTTATGTAAGAATAACTTAAATAACGTATTTCCATGTACGAATATGAGAATATGCATTATAATGAAATTTTATACAATATGTTTTAAAAAATAAAATAATTAATAATTCAAAGAAATAGTACAATATTTTCTTAAGTAAATAATCAATTAAAAAATAACTATGCTCATGTTTTGTCAAAAAATGTTCACATGAATTAAATAACTTCCATGATGGTTACAACTTGATTTATGACCTAACATGGATCTTTTACATCATGAGATGGTGGGTGTGATGGATCAATCGACGAACTCAACTTTGCGGTCTCTAAAGATTCAAAGATGCAAGTGGTAGGCGTTCCTATGAATGCACAAACAATTAAACTTGTCAAAATCATAAGTTTGAGGTTTAGGTTTAGATATTATGTACTCGAGACTTATATGAACTATAGCTTTTATAGTGATTTTGTATAGATTTAAGACCCTATAACCTAAATGCAATTTATTGTTACCTTAACGTACATATGCTAGAAAATCTATGAGATTATGATATAGATGTCTTTATGATCATGTTAGCTCTGACAAACGGTACCTCCTGAATAGGTCAATCTAAAATTCCTTAGTAGTATAACTTTCTTCACTAAAAAATTTCAAGCAAGGCTTATATTTATGGATCTAATATTCTAAACGATATAATGGTTTATTGGATGCTCAGGAAACCACAATCAAGTAGGATATCATGACTGAACACCATGTGAATTCAAAAAAATTGAGCTGTATTTCAAAAATAAATGCATCAATTATCTTATATTATCACTTAATGAATCTACTATTATTGGTTTATGGAAAACTGATAGCTATGAGATACGTAGCTTGTGAATCCCATGTTGGCAGAGTCAATTCATGGTTTATTTACTTGTTTTTATACTTGACATCTATTTTGTACTTGTTAGTTCCATTATTATATTAGATAGGCCATGATTGGGAGGCTTAAATAAAGGTCATACAATCAAGTGTGTGAAGAGTATATTGACGAGCTTGTAAATATACCATGGTGTGTCACGTTTGGGTAACAAATGTTAAGACATCCTTGCTAAGTGTTCGCATGAGTAAATGGTTATGACTCTTCTATGTTGCATATATGGATTCTCTTGAGTATAACATAATTTATATTTCCTAGTCCGCTGACCATGGGGAATCTTATTTTAGAATTTCTCAAGATTTTGCCACGATAAATAATTTTCAAGTTGAAATTTCGTAAAAAATATATCATACAAATTAGACGAAAAATAGACTTTTAAACATTAAATTTGAGAAATTTGGATTTCATTTGAGTACATGTATTTAAAAACATTAATGGTTTAAACAGTGGTTTAAAAACTAACTTTGGAAATGCCTTTCATATTTTTTAGTGAAAATGTCATCACATGATATTTCTATCTCTCAAAATTTTAAAATAAAAATAAAAAGATGAACATTCACGACAGAAATAAATAAATAATAATAAGAATAATAATACAAAGAATCAATTATCAGTTTAATTATTACAAAATGTAGTCCGTCTATTCGAGCAACTATAGCCCGTCTAGCTCAGTTGGTAGAGCGCAAGGCTCTTAACCTTGTGGTCGTGGGTTCGAGCCCCACGGTGGGCGAAAAATGATTTATATCACACTTTTTAAAAAAAAAAAATCAATAACTCATATAAAGTTTACTATATTTTATTTTAAATAAGTAAGTTTAAAAAAATTATCATATTAATGCTTTTATGTAAGAATAACTTAAATACCACACATTTTTTAAAGAAAATATCAATAACTCATATAAAGTTTACTATATTTTATTTTAAATAAGTAAGCTTAAAAAAATTATCATATTAATGCCTTTATGTAAGAATAACTTAAACAACGTGTTTCCATGTACGAATATGAGAATATGCATTATAATGAAATTTATACAATATGCTTTAAAAAATAAAATATCTAAAAACTCATATAAAGTTTACTATATTTTATTTTAAATAAACAAATATAAAAAATTATCATATTCATGCTTTTATGTAAGAATAACTTAAATAACGTATTTCCATGTACAAATAAATAAGTTTATAAAACACATTTTTAAAACAAAATATCTAATAACTCATATAAAGTTTACTTTATTTTATTTTAAATAAATAAGTTTATCATCTTCATGCTTTTATGTAAGAATAACTTAAATAACGTATTTCCATGTACGAATATGAGAATATGCATTATTATGAAATTTTATACAATATGTTTTAAAAAATAAAATAATTAATAATTCAAAGAAATATTACAATATTTTCCTAAGTAAATAATCAATTAAAAAATAACTATGCTCATGTTTTGTCAAAAAATGTTCACATGAATTAAATAACTTCCATGATGGTTACAACTTGATTTATGACCTAACATGGATCTTTTACATCATGAGATGGTGGGTCTGATGGATCAATCGACGAACTCAACTTTGCGGTCTCTAAAGATTCAAAGATGCAAGTGGTAGGCGTTCCTATGAATGCACAAACAATTAAACTTGTCAAAATCATAAGTTTGACGTTTAGGTTTAGATATTATGTACTCGAGACTTATATGAACTATAGCTTTTATAGTGATTTTGTATAGATTTAAGACCCTATAACCTAAATGCAATTTATTGTTACCTTAACGTACATATGCTAGAAGATCTATGAGATTATGATATAGATGTCTTTATGATCATGTTAGCTCTGACAAACGGTACCTCCTGAATAGGTCAATCTAAAATTCCTTAGTAGTATAACTTTCTTCACTAAAAAATTTCAAGCAAGGCTTATATTTATGGATCTAATATTCTAAATGATATAATGGTTTATTGGATGCTCAGGAAACCACAATCAAGTAGGATATCATGACTGAACACCATGTGAATTCAAAAAACTTGAGTTGTATTTCAAAAATAAATGCATCAATTATCTTATATTATCACTTAATGAATCTACTATTATTGGTTTATGGAAAACTGATAGCTATGAGATACGTAGCTTGTGAATCCCATGTTGGCAGAGTCAATTCATTGTTTATTTACTTGTTTTTATACTTGACATCTTTTTTGTACTTGTTAGTTCCATTATTATATTAGATAGGCCATGATTGGGAGGCTTAAATAAAGGTCATACAATCAAGTGTGTGAAGAGAATATTGACGAGGTTGTAAATATACCATGGTGTGTCACCTTTGGGTAACAAATGTTAAGACATCCTTGCTAAGTGTTTGCATGAGTAAATGGTTATGACTCTTCTATGTTGCATATATGGATTCTCTTGAGTATAACATAATTTATATTTCCTAGTCTGCTGACCATGGGGGGTCTTATTTTAGAATTTCTCAAGATTTTGCCACGATAAACAATTTTCAAGTTGAAATTTCGTAAAAAATATATCATACAAATTAGACGAAAAATAGACTTTTAAACATTAAATTTGAAAATTTTGGATTTCATTTGAGTACATGTATTTAAAAATATTAATGGTTTAAATAGTGGTTTAAAAACTAACTTTGGAAATGCCTTTCATATTTTTTAGTGAAAATGTCATCACATGATATTTGTATCTCTCAAAATTTTAAAATAAAAATAACAAGATGAACATTCACGACAGAAATAAATAAATAATAATAAGAATAATAATACAAAGAATCAATTATCAGTTTAATTATTACAAAATGTAGTCCGTCTATTCGAGCAGCTACAGCCCGTCTGGCTCAGTTGGTAGAGCGCAAGGCTCTTAACCTTGTGGTCGTGGGTTCGTGCCCCACGGTGGGCGAAATATGATTTATATCACACTTTTTTTAAAAAAAAATATCTAAAAACTCATATAAAGTTTACTATATTTTATTTTAAATAAACAAATATAAAAAATTATCATATTCATTCTTTTATGTAAGAATAACTTAAATAACGTATTTCCATGTACAAATAAATAAGTTTATAAAACACATTTTTAAAACAAAATATCTAATAACTCATATAAAGTTTACTTTATTTTATTTTAAATAAATAAGTTTATCATCTTCATGTTTTTATGTAAGAATAACTTAAATAACGTATTTCCATGTACGAATATGAGAATATGCATTATAATGAAATTTTATACAATATGTTTTAAAAAATAAAATAATTAATAATTCAAAGAAATAGTACAATATTTTCTTAAGTAAATAATCAATTAAAAAATAACTATGCTCATGTTTTGTCAAAAAATGTTCACATGAATTAAATAACTTCCATGATGGTTACAACTTGATTTATGACCTAACATGGATCTTTTACATCATGAGATGGTGGGTGTGATGGATCAATCGACGAACTCAACTTTGCGGTCTCTAAAGATTCAAAGATGCAAGTGGTAGGCGTTCCTATGAATGCACAAACAATTAAACTTGTCAAAATCATAAGTTTGAGGTTTAGGTTTAGATATTATTTACTCGAGACTTATATGAACTATAGCTTTTATAGTGATTTTGTATAGATTTAAGACCCTATAACCTAAATGCAATTTATTGTTACCTTAACGTACATATGCTAGAAGATCTATGAGATTATGATATAGATATTTTTATGATCATGTTAGCTCTGACAAACGGTACCTCCTGAATAGGTCAATCTAAAATTCCTTAGTAGTATAACTTTCTTCACTAAAAAATTTCAAGCAAGGCTTATATTTATGGATCTAATATTCTAAACGATATAATGGTTTATTGGATGCTCAGGAAACCACAATCAAGTAGGATATCATGACTGAGCACCATGTAAATTCAAAAAACTTGAGTTGTATTTCAAAAATAAATGCATCAATTATCTTATATTATCACTTAATGAATCTACTATTATTGGTTTATGGAAAACTGATAGCTATGAGATACGTAGCTTGTGAATCCCATGTTGGCAGAGTCAATTCATGGTTTATTTACTTGTTTTTATACTTGACATCTATTTTGTACTTGTTAGTTCCATTATTATATTAGATAGGCCATGATTGGGAGGCTTAAATAAAGGTCATACAATCAAGTGTGTGAAGAGTATATTGACGAGGTTGTAAATATACCATGGTGTGTCACCTTTGGGTAACAAATGTTAAGACATCCTTGCTAAGTGTTTGCATGAGTAAATGGTTATGACTCTTCTATGTTGCATATATGGATTCTCTTGAGTATAACATAATTTATATTTCCTAGTCTGCTGACCATGGGGGGTCTTATTTTAGAATTTCTCAAGATTTTGCCACGATAAACAATTTTCAAGTTGAAATTTCGTAAAAAATATATCATACAAATTAGACGAAAAATAGACTTTTAAACATTAAATTTGAAAATTTTGGATTTCATTTGAGTACATGTATTTAAAAATATTAATGGTTTAAATAGTGGTTTAAAAACTAACTTTGGAAATGCCTTTCATATTTTTTAGTGAAAATGTCATCACATGATATTTGTATCTCTCAATATTTTAAAATAAAAATAAAAAGATGAACATTCACGACAGAAATAAATAAATAATAATAAGAATAATAATACAAAGAATCAATTATCAGTTTAATTATTACAAAATGTAGTCCGTCTATTCGAGCAGCTACAGCCCGTCTGGCTCAGTTGGTAGAGCGCAAGGCTCTTAACCTTGTGGTCGTGGGTTCGTGCCCCACGGTGGGCGAAATATGATTTATATCACACTTTTTTAAAAAAAAAATATCTAAAAACTCATATAAAGTTTACTATATTTTATTTTAAATAAACAAATATAAAAAATTATCATATTCTTGCTTTTATGTAAAAATAACGTATTTCCATGTACAAATAAATAAGTTTATAAAACACATTTTTAAAACAAAATATCTAATAACTCATATAAAGTTTACTTTATTTTATTTTAAATAAATAAGTTTATCATCTTCATGTTTTTATGTAAGAATAACTTAAATAACGTATTTCCATGTACGAATATGAGAATATGCATTATAATGAAATTTTATACAATATGTTTTAAAAAATAAAATAATTAATAATTCAAAGAAATAGTACAATATTTTCTTAAGTAAATAATCAATTAAAAAATAACTATGCTCATGTTTTGTCAAAAAATGTTCACATGAATTAAATAACTTCCATGATGGTTACAACTTGATTTATGACCTAACATGGATCTTTTACATCATGAGATGGTGGGTGTGATGGATCAATCGACGAACTCAACTTTGCGGTCTCTAAAGATTCAAAGATGCAAGTGGTAGGCGTTCCTATGAATGCACAAACAATTAAACTTGTCAAAATCATAAGTTTGAGGTTTAGGTTTAGATATTATTTACTCGAGACTTATATGAACTATAGCTTTTATAGTGATTTTGTATAGATTTAAGACCCTATAACCTAAATGCAATTTATTGTTACCTTAACGTACATATGCTAGAAGATCTATGAGATTATGATATAGATATCTTTATGATCATGTTAGCTCTGACAAACGGTACCTCCTGAATAGGTCAATCTAAAATTCCTTAGTAGTATAACTTTCTTCACTAAAAAATTTCAAGCAAGGCTTATATTTTTGGATCTAATATTCTAAACGATATAATGGTTTATTGGATGCTCAGGAAACCACAATCAAGTAGGATATCATGACTGAACACCATGTAAATTCAAAAAACTTGAGTTGTATTTCAAAAATAAATGCATCAATTATCTTATATTATCACTTAATGAATCTACTATTATTGGTTTATGTAAAACTGATAGCTATGAGATACGTAGCTTGTGAATCCCATGTTGGCAGAGTCAATTCATGGTTTATTTACTTGTTTTTATACTTGACATCTATTTTGTACTTGTTAGTTCCATTATTATATTAGATAGGCCATGATTGGGAGGCTTAAATAAAGGTCATACAATCAAGTGTGTGAAGAGTATATTTACGAGGTTGTAAATATACCATGGTGTGTCACCTTTGGGTAACAAATGTTAAGACATCCTTGCTAAGTGTTTGCATGAGTAAATGGTTATGACTCTTCTATGTTGCATATATGGATTCTCTTGAGTATAACATAATTTATATTTCCTAGTCTGCTGACCATGGGGGGTCTTATTTTAGAATTTCTCAAGATTTTGCCACGATAAACAATTTTCAAGTTGAAATTTCGTAAAAAATATATCATACAAATTAGACGAAAAATAGACTTTTAAACATTAAATTTGAAAATTTTGGATTTCATTTGAGTACATGTATTTAAAAATATTAATGGTTTAAATAGTGGTTTAAAAACTAACTTTGGAAATGCCTTTCATATTTTTTAGTGAAAATGTCATCACATGATATTTGTATCTCTCAAAATTTTAAAATAAAAATAAAAAGATGAACATTCACGACAGAAATAAATAAATAATAATAAGAATAATAATACAAAGAATCAATTATCAGTTTAATTATTACAAAATGTAGTCCGTCTATTTGAGCAGCTACAGCCCGTCTGGCTCAGTTGGTAGAGCGCAAGGCTCTTAACCTTGTGGTCGTGGGTTCGTGCCCCACGGTGGGCGAAATATGATTTATATCACACTTTTTTTAAAAAAAATATCTAAAAACTCATATAAAGTTTACTATATTTTATTTTAAATAAACAAATATAAAAAATTATCATATTCATGCTTTTATGTAAGAATAACTTAAATAACGTATTTCCATGTACAAATAAATAAGTTTATAAAACACATTTTTAAAACAAAATATCTAATAACTTATATAAAGTTTACATTATTTTATTTTAAATAAATAAGTTTATCATCTTCATGCTTTTATGTAAGAATAACTCTAATAACGTATTTCCATGTACGAATATGAGAATATGCATTATAATGAAATTTTATACAATATATTTTAAAAAATAAAAATTCAAAGAAATATTACAATAATTCCTTAAGTAAATAATCAATTAAAAAATAACTATGCTCATGTTTTGTCAAAAAATGTTCACATGAATTAAATAACTTCCATGATGGTTACAACTTGATTTATGACCTAACATGGATCTTTTACATCATGAGGTGGTGGGTGTGATGGATCAATCGACGAACTCAACTTTGCGGTCTCTGAAGATTCAAAGATGCAAGTGGTAGGCGTTCCTATGAATGCACAAACAATTAAACTTGTCAAAATCATAAGTTTGAGGTTTAGGTTTAGATATTATGTACTCGAGACTTATATGAACTATAGCTTTTATAGTGATTTTGTATAGATTTAAGACCCTATAATCTAAATGCAATTTATTGTTACCTTAACATACATATGCTAGAAGATCTATGAGATTATGATATAGATGTCTTTATGATCATGTTAGCTCTGACAAACGGTACCTCCTGAATAGGTCTATCTAAAATTCCTTAGTAGTATAACTTTCTTCACTAAAAAATTTCAAGCAAGGCTTATATTTATGGATATAATATTCTAAACGATATAATGGTTTATTGGATGCTCAGGAAACCACAATCAAGTAGGATATCATGACTGAACACCATGTAAATTCAAAAAACTTGAGTTGTATTTCAAAAATAAATGCATCAATTATCTTATATTATCACTTAATGAATCTACTATTATTGGTTTATGGAAAACTGATAGCTATGAGATACGTAGCTTGTGAATCCCATGTTGGCAGAGTCAATTCATGGTTTATTTACTTGTTTTTATACTTGACATCTTTTTTGTACTTGTTATTTCCATTATAATATTAGATAGGCCATGATTGGGAGGCTTAAATAAAGGTCATACAATCAAGTGTGTGAAGAGTATATTGACGAGGTTGTAAATATACCATGGTGTGTCACCTTTGGGTAACAAATGTTAAGACATCCTTGCTAAGTGTTTGCATGAGTAAATGGTTATGACTCTTCTATGTTGCATATATGGATTCTCTTGAGTATAATATAATTTATATTTCCTAGTCTGCTGACCATGGGGGGTCTTATTTTAGAATTTCTCAAGATTTTGCCACGATAAACAATTTTCAAGTTGAAATTTCGTAAAAAATATATCATACAAATTAGACGAAAAATAGACTTTTAAACATTAAATTTGAAAATTTTGGATTTCATTTGAGTACATGTATTTAAAAATATTAATGGTTTAAATAGTGGTTTAAAAACTAACTTTGGAAATGCCTTTAACATTTTTTAGTGAAAATGTCATCACATGATATTTGTATCTCTCAAAATTTTAAAATAAAAATAAAAAGATGAACATTCACGACAGAAATAAATAAATAATAATAAGAATAATAATACAAAGAATCAATTATCAGTTTAATTATTACAAAATGTAGTCCGTCTATTCGAGCAGCTACAGCCCGTCTGGCTCAGTTGGTAGAGCGCAAGGCTCTTAACCTTGTGGTCGTGGGTTCGTGCCCACGTTGGGCGAAATATGATTTATATCACACTTTTTTTAATAAAAATATCTAAAAACTCATATAAAGTTTACTATATTTTATTTTAAATAAACAAATATAAAAAATTATCATATTCATGCTTTTATGTAAGAATAACTTAAATAACGTATTTCCATGTACAAATAAATAAGTTTATAAAACACATTTTTAAAACAAAATATCTAATAACTCATATAAAGTTTACATTATTTTATTTTAAATAAATAAGTTTATCATCTTCATGCTTTTATGTAAGAATAACTCTAATAACGTATTTCCATGTACGAATATGAGAATATGCATTATAATGAAATTTTATACAATATATTTTAAAAAATAAAATAATTAATAATTCAAAGAAATATTACAATAATTCCTTAAGTAAATAATCAATTAAAAAATAACTATGCTCATGTTTTGTCAAAAAATGTTCACATGAATTAAATAACTTCCATGATGGTTACAACTTGATTTATGACCTAACATGGATCTTTTACATCATGAGATGGTGGGTGTGATGGATCAATCGACGAACTCAACTTTGCGGTCTCTGAAGATTCAAAGATGCAAGTGGTAGGCGTTCCTATGAATGCACAAACAATTAAACTTGTCAAAATCATAAGTTTGACGTTTAGGTTTAGATATTACGTACTCGAGACTTATATGAACTATAGCTTTTATAGTGATTTTGTATAGATTTAAGACCCTATAACCTAAATGCAATTTATTGTTACCTTAACGTACATATGCTAGAAGATCTATGAGATTATGATATAGATGTCTTTATGATCATGTTAGCTCTGACAAACGGTACCTCCTGAATAGGTCAATCTAAAATTCCTTAGTAGTATAACTTTCTTCACTAAAAAATTTCAAGCAAGGCTTATATTTATGGATCTAATATTCTAAACGATATAATGGTTTATTGGATGCTCAGGAAACCACAATCAAGTAGGATATCATGACTGAACACCATGTAAATTCAAAAAACTTGAGTTGTATTTCAAAAATAAATGCATCAATTATCTTATATTATCACTTAATGAATCTACTATTATTGGTTTATGGAAAACTGATAGCTATGAGATACGTAGCTTGTGAATCCCATGTTGGCAGAGTCAATTCATGGTTTATTTACTTGTTTTTATACTTGACATCTTTTTTGTACTTGTTATTTCCATTATAATATTAGATAGGCCATGATTGGGAGGCTTAAATAAAGGTCATACAATCAAGTGTGTGAAGAGTATATTGACGAGGTTGTAAATATACCATGGTGTGTCACCTTTGGGTAACAAATGTTAAGACATCCTTGCTAAGTGTTTGCATGAGTAAATGGTTATGACTCTTCTATGTTGCATATATGGATTCTCTTGAGTATAATATAATTTATATTTCCTAGTCTCCTGACCATGGGGGTCTTATTTTATAATTTCTCAAGATTTTGCCACGATAAACAATTTTCAAGTTGAAATTTCGTAAAAAATATATCATACAAATTAGACGAAAAATAGACTTTTAAACATTAAATTTGAAAATTTTGGATTTCATTTTAGTACATGTATTTAAAAATATTAATGGTTTAAATAGTGGTTTAAAAACTAACTTTGGAAATGCCTTTCATATTTTTTAGTGAAAATGTCATCACATGATATTTGTATCTCTCAAAATTTTAAAATAAAAATAAAAAGATGAACATTCACGACAGAAATTAATAAATAATAATAAGAATAATAATACAAAGAATCAATTATCAGTTTAATTATTACAAAATGTAGTCCGTCTATTCGAGCAGCTACAGCCCGTCTGGCTCAGTTGGTAGAGCGCAAGGCTCTTAACCTTGTGGTCGTGGGTTCGTGCCCACGGTGGGCGAAATATGATTTATATCACACTTTTTTTAAAAAATATATCTAAAAACTCATATAAAGTTTACTATATTTTATTTTAAATAAACAAATATAAAAAATTATCATATTCATGCTTTTATGTAAGAATAACTTAAATAACGTATTTCCATGTACAAATAAATAAGTTTATAAAACACATTTTTAAAACAAAATATCTAATAACTCATATAAAGTTTACATTATTTTATTTTAAATAAATAAGTTTATCATCTTCATGCTTTTATGTAAGAATAACTCTAATAACGTATTTCCATGTACGAATATGAGAATATGCATTATAATGAAATTTTATACAATATATTTTAAAAAATAAAATAATTAATAATTCAAAGAAATATTACAATAATTCCTTAAGTAAATAATCAATTAAAAAATAACTATGCTCATGTTTTGTCAAAAAATGTTCACATGGATTAAATAACTTCCATGATGGTTACAACTTGATTTATGACCTAACATGGATCTTTTACATCATGAGATGGTGGGTGTGATGGATCAATCGACGAACTCAAATTTGCGGTCTCTGAAGATTCCAAGATGCAAGTGGTAGGCGTTCCTATGAATGCACAAACAATTAAATTTTTCAAAATCACAAGTTTGAGGTTTAGGTTTAGATATTATGTACTCGAGACTTATATGAACTATAGCTTTTATAGTGATTTTGTATAGATTTAAGACCCTATAACCTAAATGCAATTTATTGTTACCTTAACGTACAAATGCTAGAAGATCTCTGAGATTATGATATAGATGTCTTTATGATCATGTTAGCTCTCACAAACGGTACCTCCTGAATAGGTCAATCTCAAATTCCTTAGTAGTATAACTTTATTCACAAAAAATTTTCAAGCAAGGCTTATATTTATGGATCTAATATTCTAAAGGATATAATGGTTTATTGGATGCTCAGGAAACCACAATCAAGTAGGATATCATGACTGAACACCATGTGAATTCAAAAATCTTGAGTTGTATTTCAAAAATTAATGCATCAATTATCTTATATTATCACTTAATGAACCTACTATTATTGGTTTATGGAAAACTGATAGCTATGAGATACGTAGCTTGTGAATCCCATGTTGGCAGAGTCAATTCATGGTTTATTTACTTGTTTTTATACTTGACATCTTTTTTGTACTTGTTATTTCCATTATAATATTAGATAGGCCATGATTGGGAGGCTTAAATAAAGGTCATACAATCAAGTGTGTGAAGAGTATATTGACGAGGTTGTAAATATACCATGGTGTGTCACCTTTGGGTAACAAATGTTAAGACATCCTTGCTAAGTGTTTGCATGAGTAAATGGTTATGACTCTTCTATGTTGCATATATGGATTCTCTTGAGTATAATATAATTTATATTTCCTAGTCTCCTGACCATGGGGGTCTTATTTTAGAATTTCTCAAGATTTTGCCACGATAAACAATTTTCAAGTTGAAATTTCGTAAAAAATATATCATACAAATTAGACGAAAAATAGACTTTTAAACATTAAATTTGAAAATTTTGGATTTCATTTTAGTACATGTATTTAAAAATATTAATGGTTTAAATAGTGGTTTAAAAACTAACTTTGGAAATGCCTTTCATATTTTTTAGTGAAAATGTCATCACATGATATTTGTATCTCTCAAAATTTTAAAATAAAAATAAAAAGATGAACATTCACGACAGAAATTAATAAATAATAATAAGAATAATAATACAAAGAATCAATTATCAGTTTAATTATTACAAAATGTAGTCCGTCTATTCGAGCAGCTACAGCCCGTCTGGCTCAGTTGGTAGAGCGCAAGGCTCTTAACCTTGTGGTCGTGGGTTCGTGCCCACGGTGGGCGAAATATGATTTATATCACACTTTTTTTAAAAAATATATCTAAAAACTCATATAAAGTTTACTATATTTTATTTTAAATAAACAAATATAAAAAATTATCATATTCATGCTTTTATGTAAGAATAACTTAAATAACGTATTTCCATGTACAAATAAATAAGTTTATAAAACACATTTTTAAAACAAAATATCTAATAACTCATATAAAGTTTACATTATTTTATTTTAAATAAATAAGTTTATCATCTTCATGCTTTTATGTAAGAATAACTCTAATAACGTATTTCCATGTACGAATATGAGAATATGCATTATAATGAAATTTTATCCAATATATTTTAAAAAATAAAATAATTAATAATTCAAAGAAATATTACAATAATTCCTTAAGTAAATAATCAATTAAAAAATAACTATGCTCATGTTTTGTCAAAAAATGTTCACATGGATTAAATAACTTCCATGATGGTTACAACTTGATTTATGACCTAACATGGATCTTTTACATCATGAGATGGTGGGTGTGATGGATCAATCGACGAACTCAAATTTGCGGTCTCTGAAGATTCCAAGATGCAAGTGGTAGGCGTTCCTATGAATGCACAAACAATTAAATTTTTCAAAATCACAAGTTTGAGGTTTAGGTTTAGATATTATGTACTCGAGACTTATATGAACTATAGCTTTTATAGTGATTTTGTATAGATTTAAGACCCTATAACCTAAATGCAATTTATTGTTACCTTAACGTACAAATGCTAGAAGATCTCTGAGATTATGATATAGATGTCTTTATGATCATGTTAGCTCTCACAAACGGTACCTCCTGAATAGGTCAATCTCAAATTCCTTAGTAGTATAACTTTATTCACAAAAAATTTTCAAGCAAGGCTTATATTTATGGATCTAATATTCTAAAGGATATAATGGTTTATTGGATGCTCAGGAAACCACAATCAAGTAGGATATCATGACTGAACACCATGTGAATTCAAAAATCTTGAGTTGTATTTCAAAAATTAATGCATCAATTATCTTATATTATCACTTAATGAATCTACTATTATTGGTTTATGGAAAACTGATAGCTATGAGATACGTAGCTTGTGAATCCCATGTTGGCAGAGTCAATTTATGGTTTATTTACTTGTTTTTATACATGACATCTATTTTGTACTTGTTAGTTCCATTATTATATTAGATAGGCCATGATTGGGAGGCTTAAATAAAGGTCATACAATCAAGTGTGTGAAGAGTATATTGACGAGGTTGTAAATATACCATGGTGTGTCACCTTTGGGTAACAAAAGTTAAGACATCCTTGCTAAGTGTTTGCATGAGTAAATGGTTATGACTCTTCTATATTGCATATATGGATTCTCTTGAGTATAACATAATTTATATTTCCTAGTCTACTGACCATGGGGGGTCTTATTTTAGAATTTCTCAAGATTTTGCCACGATAAATAATTTTCAAGTTAAAATTTCGTAAAAAATATATCATACAAATTAGACGAAAAATAGACTTTTAAACATTAAATTTGAGAAATTTGGATTTCATTTGAGTACATGTATTTAAAAACATTAATGGTTTAAACAGTGGTTTAAAAACTAACTTTGGAAATGCCTTTCATATTTTTTAGTGAAAATGTCATCACATGATATTTCTATCTCTCAAAATTTAAAAATAAAAATAAAAAGATGAACATTCACGACAGAAATAAGTAAATAATAATAAAAATAATAATACAAAGAATCAATTATCAGTTTAATTATTACAAAACGTAGTTCATCTATTCAAGCAACCAAAGCATGTCTAGCTCAGTTGGTAGAGCGCAAGGCTCTTAACCTTGTGGTTGTGGGTTAGAGTCTCACATAAAATAAGTAAGTTTATCAATAACTCATTTTTGGGTGTGCAAAAAATGATTTATACCTCATTTTTATAAAAAAAAATATCAATAACTCATATAAAGTTTACTATATTTTATTTTAAATAAGTAAGTTTAAAAAAATGATCATATTAATGCTTTTATGTAAGAATAACTTAAATACCACACATTTTTTAAAGAAAATATCAATAACTCATATAAAGTTTACTATATTTTATTTTAAATAAGTAAGTTTAAAAAAATTATCATATTAATGCCTTTATGTAAGAATAACTTAAACAACGTGTTTCCATGTACGAATATGAGAATATGCATTATAATGAAATTTATACAATATGCTTTAAAAAATAAAATATCTAAAAACTCATATAAAGTTTACTATATTTTATTTTAAATAAACAAATATAAAAAATTATCATATTCATGTTTTTATGTAAGAATAACTTAAATAACGTATTTCCATGTACAAATAAATAAGTTTATAAAACACATTTTTAAAACAAAATATCTAATAACTCATATAAGGTTTACTTTATTTTATTTTAAATAAATAAGTTTATCATCTTCATGCTTTTATATAAGAATAACTTAAATAACGTATTTCCATGTACGAATATGAGAATATGCATTATAATGAAATTTTATACAATATGTTTTAAAAATAAAATAATTAATAATTCAAAGAAATAGTACAATATTTTCTTAAGTAAATAATCAATTAAAAAATAACTATGCTCATGTTTTGTCAAAAAATGTTCACATGAATTAAATAACTTCCATGATGGTTACAACTTGATTTATGACCTAACATGGATCTTTTACATCATGAGATGGTGGGTGTTATGGATCAATCAACGAACTCAACTTTGCGGTCTCTAAAGATTCAAAGATTCAAGTGGTAGGCGTTCCTATGAATGCACAAACAATTAAACTTGTCAAAATCATAAGTTTGAGTTTTAGGTTTAGATATTATGTACTCGAGACTTATATGAACTATAGCTTTTATAGTGATTTTGTATAGATTTAAGACCCTATAACCTAAATGCAATTTATTGTTACCTTAACGTACATATGCTAGAAGATCTATTAGATTATGATATAGATGTCTTTATGATCATGTTAGCTCTGACTTACAGTACCTCCTGAATAGGTCAATCTAAAATTCCTTAGTAGTATAACTTTCTTCACTAAAAAATTTCAAGCAAGGCTTATATTTATGGATCTAATATTCTAAACGATATAATGGTTTATTGGATGCTCAGGAAACCACAATCAAGTAGGATATCATGACCGAACACCATGTGAATTCAAAAAACTTGAGTTATATTTCAAAAATAAATGCATCAATTATCTTATATTATCACTTAATGAATCTACTATTATTGGTTTATGGAAAACTGATAGCTATGAGATACGTAGCTTGTGAATCCCATGTTGGCAGAGTCAATTCATGGTTTATTTACTTGTTTTTATACTTGACATCTATTTTGTACTTGTTAGTTCAATTATTATATTAGATAGGCCATGATTGGGAGGCTTAAATAAAGGTCATACAATCAAGTGTGTGAAGAGTATATTGACGAGGTTGTAAATATACCATGGTGTGTCACCTTTGGGTAACAAATGTTAAGACATCCTTGCTAAGTGTTCGCATGAGTAAATGGTTATGACTCTTCTATGTTGCATATATGGATTCTCTTGAGTATAACATAATTTATATTTCCTAGTCGGCTGACCATGGGGGGTCTTATTTTAGAATTTCTCAAGATTTTGCCACGATAAATAATTTTCAAGTTGAAATTTCGTAAAAAAATATATCATACAAATTAGACGAAAAATAGACTTTTAAACATTAAATTTGAGAAATTTGGATTTCATTTGAGTACATGTATTTAAAAAAATTAATGGTTTAAACATTGGTTTAAAAACTAACTTTGGAAATGCCTTTCATATTTTTTAGTGAAAATGTCATCACATGATATTTCTATCTCTCAAAATTTTAAAATAAAAATAAAAAGATGAACATTCACGACAGAAATAAATAAATAATAATAAGAATAATAATACAAAGAATCAATTATCAGTTTAATTATTACAAAACGTAGTCCGTCTATTCAAGAAGCTATAGCTCGTCTAGCTCAGTTGGTAAAGCGCAAGGCTCTTAACCTTGTGGCCGTGGATTCTCGAGCCCCACGGTGGGCGAAAAATGATTTATATCACACTTTTTAAAAAAAAAACATCAATAACTCATATAAAGTTTACTATATTTTATTTTAAATAAGTAAGTTTAAAAAAATTTTCATATTAATGCTTTTATGTAAGAATAACTTAAATACCACACATTTTTTAAAGAAAATATCAATAACTCATATAAAGTTTACTATATTTTATTTTAAATAAGTATGTTTAAAAAAATTATCATATTAATGCCTTTATGTAAGAATAACTTAAACAACGTATTTCCATGTACGAATATGAGAATATGCATTATAATGAAATTTATACAATATGCTTTAAAAAATAAAATATATAAAAACTCATATAAAGTTTACTATATTTTATTTTAAATAAACAAATATAAAAAATTATCATATTCATGCTTTTATGTAAGAATAACTTAAATAACATATTTCCATGTACAAATAAATAAGTTTATAAAACACATTTTTTAAACAAAATATCTAATAACTCATATAAAGTTTACTTTATTTTATTTTAAATAAATAAGTTTATCATCTTCATGCTTTTATGTAAGAATAACTTAAATAACGTATTTCCATGTACGAATATGAGAATATGTATTATAATGAAATTTTATACAATATTTTTAAAAATAAAATAATTAATAATTCAAAGAAATAGTACAATATTTTCTTAAGTAAATAATCAATTAAAAAATAACTATGCTCATGTTTTGTCAAAAAATGTTCACATGAATTAAATAACTTCCATGATGGTTACAACTTGATTTATGACCTAACATGGATCTTTTACATCATGAGATGGTGGGTGTGATGGATCAATCGACGAACTCAACTTTGCGGTCTTAAAGATTCAGCAAGTGGTAGGCGTTCCTATGAATGCACAAACAATTAAACTTGTCAAAATCATAAGTTTGAGGTTTAGGTTTAGATATTATGTACTCGAGACTTATATGAACTATAGCTTTTATAGTGAATTTTGTATAGATTTAAGACCCTATAACCTAAATGCAATTTATTGTTACCTTAACGTACATATGCTAGAAGATCTATGAGATTATGATATAGATGTCTTTATGATCATGTTAGCTCTGACAAACGGAACCTCCTGAATAGGTCAATCTAAAATTCCTTAGTAGTATAACTTTCTTCACTAAAAAATTTCAAGCAAGGCTTATATTTATGGATCTAATATTCTAAACGATATAATGGTTTATTGGATGCTCAGGAAACCACAATCAAGTAGGATATCATGACTGAACACCATGTGAATTCAAAAAACTTGAGTTGTATTTCAAAAATAAATGCATCAATTATCTTATATTATCACTTAATGAATCTACTATTTTTGGTTTATGGAAAACTGATAGCTATGAGATACGTAGCTTGTGAATCCCATGTTGGCAGAGTCAATTCATGGTTTATTTACTTGTTTTTATACTTGACATCTATTTTGTATTTGTTAGTTCCATTATTATATTAGATAGGTCATGATTGGGAGGCTTAAATAAAGGTCATACAATGAAGTGTGTGAAGAGTATATTGACGAGGTTGTAAATATACCATGGTGTGTCACCTTTGGGTAACAAATGTTAAGACATCCTTGCTAAGTGTTCGCATGAGTAAATGGTTATGACTCTTCTATGTTGCATATATGGATTCTCTTGAGTATAACATAATTTATATTTCCTAGTCCGCTGACCATGGGGGGTCTTATTTTAGAATTTCTCAAGATTTTGCCACGATAAATAATTTTCAAGTTGAAATTTCGTAAAAAAATATATCATACAAATTAGGCGAAAAATAGACTTTTAAACATTAAATTTGAGAAATTTGGATTTCATTTGAGTACATGTATTTAAAAACATTAATGGTTTAAACAGTGGTTTAAAAACTAACTTTGGAAATACCTTTCATATTTATTATTGAAAATGTCATCACATGATATTTCTATCTCTCAAAATTTTAAAATAAAAATAAAAAGATGAACATTCACAACAGAAATAAATAAATAATAATAAGAATAATAATAATACAAAGAATCAATTATCAGTTTAATTATTACAAAATGTAGTCCGTCTATATGAGCAACTATAGCCCGTCTAGCTTAGTTGGTAGAGCGCAAGGCTCTTAACATTGTGGTCGTGGGTTTGAACCCCATGGTGGGCGAAAAATGATTTATATCACACTTTTTTAAATAAAAAATCAATAACTCATATAAAGTTTACTATATTTTATTTTAAATAAGTAAGTTTAAAAAAATTATCATATTAATGCTTTTATGTAAGAATAACTTAAATACCACATATTTTTTAAAGAAAATATCAATAACTCATATAAAGTTTACTATATTTTATTTTAAATAAGTAAGTTTAAAAAAATTATCATATTAATGCCTTTATGTAAGAAGGACTTAAACAACGTGTTTCCATGTACGAATATGAGAATATGCATTATAATGAAATTTATACAATATGCTTTAAAAAATAAAATATCTAAAAACTCATATAAAGTTTACTATATTTTATTTTAAATAAACAAATATAAAAAATTATCATATTCATGCTTTTATGTAAGAATAACTTAAATAACGTATTTCCATGTACAAATAAATAAGTTTATAAAACACATTTTTAAAACAAAATATCTAATAACTCATATAAAGTTTACTTTATTTTATTTTAAATAAGTAAGTTTGTCATCTTCATGCTTTTATGTAAGAATAACTTAAATAACGTATTTCCATGTACGAATATGAGAATATGCATTATAATGAAATTTTATACAATATGTTTTAAAAATAAAATAATTAATAATTCAAAGAAATATTACAATATTTTCTTAAGTAAATAATCAATTAAAAAATAACTATGCTCATGTTTTGTCAAAAAATGTTCACATGAATTAAATAACTTCCATGATGGTTACAACTTGATTTATGACCTAACATGGATCTTTTACATCATGAGATGGTGGATGTGATGGATCAATCGAGGAACTCAACTTTGCGGTCTCTAAAGATTCAAAGATGCAAGTGGTAGGCGTTCCTATGAATGCACAAACAATTAAACTTGTCAAAATCATAAGTTTGAGGTTTAGGTTTAGATGTTATGTACTCGAGACTTATATGAACTCACTACGCCAAAAATGATTTTTTGTATCACCTAATTTAATAGCACTTTTAAAACAAATGCTATTAAAATGGAAAAAACACATTTATAATAGCACTTTTTAATCGGGCGCTATTATATAATACAGACTATGTAATTTTGATAGCACTTTGTACCAGAACGCTATTATTAAACTTCTTTAAGATACCATTTTGTATAAAACGCTATTATTTGACTACCTATATAATAGCATTTATTAAAAAGCGCTATGTTATATATAATAATGAATTAATTAATTAATTGATTAAAAAAAAAAACACATTTTCAGAAAATTGGGTTTCCCGCATCCACTCACCGCCAAAAACAAAAACACTACCATTGATTCTCCCAAAAACATTATCTTCCTCTGCTTCCTTCTTAGCCATTGATTCTCCCAACTGATTCACCGCCGTCAAATCTTCCTCTGCTTCCTTCGGTTTTCATTGATTCACCGCCGTTAGTCATTGATTTACCACCATCATCCCTTCCTTCGGTTTTCACCCGGATCCATTCTTCAGCCATCGGATTCACCATCGATTCAGATTCAGATTCACTTCTCAAACGACACTCAAACAGAAGGAGGAAACACCGAAAAGAAAGAACAACCAAATCTCATTCTCCGTCGAACTCAACCCTTTGTCATCTCACCTACGTCGTCGTCATCCCTCTCTTCATTTGTATCCGATAATATTTCTTTTTTCAGTTTCTGCTATCCGTTGATTCTCTGTGTTGTTTGTGAGCGTTATGATGTCTTTGTGTTGACGGATATTCGTGATTTTGAGTAGCTGTAATGAGGGTTTGTGAGGTTAAGTTGCAGTTGTGATGGTTCGTGAAATTTGAGTGATAAGGCTTGTGTTATTGATGTGTGCCTGAATGGTGAGAGATGAGCTGGTTATTGCTGCGTTTTAGCATTATCCTTCCCAAACATAGAAGCTGTCTTTGTCCAACACTCCAATTGTCTCCACCGTCAACCACTAACAAAATAGTAAAACACATTTCACCTCATATTTCTTATCACATGAATTAGGAGTAGTTCAGGGGAAGAAGAAAGTATATGATCACCTAAAGCCTCAAGTTTCTCGGGCTTTGCAGCCACCACTTCTTTTAATTGGCACCGCTCAAGACTCTGCAGTAAAATTAATTAACAGTAAGTTTTAGTTACGAGATGTTACAATTGTTAACTGAAGTTCCCTCATACATGAAATATCTATATATATACCTTCCAAATTTCATCTTCAGAATACAATCCAAGAGGGTCAATGTTGGTTCTTACTGTCCCTTGAAAGAGGACGGGATCTTGTGGTATAATTCCAAAACGTGACCTCAAATCATGAAGGCCAACAGTCGAAATATCGATACCATCAATGATTATATTTCCGGCGGAAGGCTCAATCAACCTAAATAAAACTTGAATGAGTGTTGATTTTCCACTTCCTGTACGCCCAACAACGCCAACTTTTTCTCCACCTTGAATGGTTAGAGAGACTCCCTTAAGAACTAGAGGAGTGTTTGGCCTGTACCTAACCTGCTCGCACATATTAAATTGTCTAATCTTGCAAAGAATATATATGTACTTGGTCATTGTGATTGCAATATGTACCTGTAAATTATTTAACTCTATAGTTCCATGACTAGGCCAATTTTGAGGAACAGACTTGTCAGCTATTTTCCATGGAGCTTCTGGTGGGAGGTTAGTAAACTGTTTTATCCTTTCAACTGAAACCATTTTGTTCTCAACATTGCAACTCATAGTTATGGCAAATGACAAAAGACCACTCAGAGACAGACCATAGGATAGAGACATACCAACATATTCTGCAAAATTTGTGAGGTTAAGTTGCAGTTGTGAGGGTTCGTGAAATTTGAGTGATAAGGCTTGTGTTATTAATGTGTGCCTGAATGGTGAGAGATGAGCTGGTTATTTATGTGAGCAGTTGTGAGTAGTGGCATGAAGTGTAAGGTATTTGGCCATTGAATTAGTTTTAACTAAGGTCTATGTGTTGAAGTTGTGTGCAATTTTCAATTTCTAGTCCTAGTTAACTGTAAATATCAATGTTGAGAGAGATTACACGGTGGAAAGAGTTGTATTTGAGACCAGCCCATGAGTATGGTTTTGAATGAGAAGGAACTCATGTTGAGTTTATGAGAGGCGGAAGTGATATCTAGTGGGAATTGAATGATATAAGTGCTATGCCATCTGAGTTGAGTGCAGAAGAAAGAATGTAGACATGGAAGAAGGAAGAGAAGAGAGGAATGAAGTTTTATGGAGAGCAAAAAAGTCAGTACATTGGTTGAAGATGAGTTGAAAAGTTTGTTCTAGTTTGAGTGATAAGGCTTCTGTTGTTTTGGTGTGATTTAGTCACAATTAATCGATTCTTCTTTTCAATCCAAGCAAAAATTGGCATTTCGTTAATGTTGGATGTTTTTTTGATTTCAGGAAAAACTTGATCAGTGGCTCTGTAGACAGCAAGAGGGTGGATCAAGACTTGCAAACTTTGATATAATTAACTACATTCAGGTTGGTTTCATCACTGTTCTATGTTTTTCATACAATGTTGAGGTTTTATTATTGTTCTCTGTTTTATCATTGTCTTTTGACATGATTCTCAATCCTAAACAAATGAGTTTAATCAACAACAATGGTCTCATATTAATCTCACTATGGTTTTTGCTCCACTTTAGCTCTAATCTTCTGCTCCAAAACAGAAACCTCAGTTTCAAGACCAAACATTCTATTCAAAGCATGCATATTCTCAAGTGTTTCACTCAAAGTCCTACTATCACTCCCATCACATCTCAAATGTTGCATTGGACCATGAAGCATTTTATTCACTATACCTCTACCAAGATCATCCACTGCTTTTTGTGTCTTCTTATTTATATCCTCATCACTCATTTTACCTAAACATTTCTCAACCTCAACAATCCTTAACCTTTCAGCATAAGCTCTCAGTTTCTTGATAGTAGGAACAGTTTCTAACGAGTCTCTCCATGCTTCGAATTGGCCCGATTCTTCGCCGATGATCACTTGTGCTTCCATTGCTTTTCTTAGTCTGTCCTCTTTGTTAGCAGCCACTACCTCTTTAAGGTTGTCGACATGATTGTATGCAGTCATGCATTGAATAAAATTAGCAAATCTGGTATTTTTATTTGTTTATAGGAAAGATAACAGAGTTTATCCACCTGATAATTGTTAATTCTCCTTGCTGTTAAAGCAATTAATGTGAGATATTTAAGTGGAGAGAGAAAACATGTCTAGCTTTCTTTGTTGATACTGAAACATAGGAATAGTAAAGATCCCTCTTTGTTTTATATTCACTTTTGTTTTAATGAATGAGTAATGAGTTGGGTTGCCTGCTGCAGTTCTATCGTATGTGGATGCTTTTGTCCCTAAGGCACATAAAGAGATACTTCGAATTACTGCTTAGTGCTGAGATTTTAGTAAATTAGTAACAGTTCATTTGTCTTGAAATTTGATGAAGTTTATACTCACATATTTCTATGTGTATATTCTAGATCCCATTTTGTTATGTACTACACTCTTTTCCTTTTCTTTTTCAGGAGAAATGGGCCCCGATTTCAGCTCAAAAATGGCTGTGAAGTCTCTAACATCACAGCAACTAGTACGCATTCATCAGTTGTTTCGTCAAGCCAAATTTGATGATCCCAGTGGTCATGTAAGTTATGAAGTCTATTATAAACCCTTTTCTTTACATTCATCACACATTGTTCCATAATTAACTTTTTCATTATGTTACTCACGCCATTGCTTATGTCCTTACTGTCTATTATCAGTGTCTTAGCCCTACTGGCGAATACAATCTTCGATTAGGAATTATAAAAGAACTTCACCCAGACATGGTTGCAACATATTCTGGCAGGTTGTGATTCAATATCAAAGTTTTGCTAGTTCTTACTCTTACCTCAAGTTATTGCTTCTTGTAACCATTCTTTTTAATCCTTCTCGCTGTGGACCGTCACAGGCATTTAGCTTACTGTCTATAATTCTATCTGATCTTTCTGACCGTGTTATAAAAGTTCTGAAGGGTTTATGGATGCCCTATAGTAGAGGCCCATTAGAGATGTTTTTAATGTTAGCTACCTGCTTGGCTTTTCTGGTAATAGATAATTCAATATGCTTAAAAGTTATTTTCCTGTGACTACTACACAGTGCTCAAGTTTTTGAAGGCCACCCTTTCATTGTGGAAGCAGGAATCAGTATAGCTGGAAAAGATGTCAAACAAGTTAAGTTTCACTTCCAGCAATATTTATTGTTAGATAGCAGTTAAGTTTGAAATTCATGCGTGCTAAAAATATCTTTTCTGAAAGAAATAGTTGATGTCAATTACTATGGTCTTGTCAAAGTAGCATACTGAACAGCCTCCTCAATAAAACCTGCATAATTGAGTGTCAATTACTATTGATGAACGGCCTCCACAATAAATCTTGCAATTATGGACTGTAGGAAAAGAAATGTCCTTGAGGTTCGAAGGCATGTTTAGTACCATACTTAGCTTGTACTTACCGACTGAAGGAAAAGATATGTCTTTGACTTTTGCCATCTTTGCCCTGTTTAGCAGATCCCTTGTGTATTCTGATTGAGTAAGTAGAAAAGCACCATGACGAAGCTGTTTGAACTTTGACATCAACTCCCAAAAAGTGATAAAAAGATCCTAGGTGTTTAAGTACAAATTATTAACTAAACTTGTTGATCAAATCATTAACAAGGGGAAACTATAATAATAGTGTAATCCATGTAGATAAAAACAGAGAGGCAAGTGGTTGCCTTAAAGAAAATGAATAAATAGGGATCACATCACAATGATAGAATTGAACTCAAACTGTCACAAGGTAGATATGATCCGTTCATACTCAACATTAGGTGTTTGTGTAAGGCCATAGAGAGCCTTGTTAAGTCTGCAAACCAGTAATTTATTGGGTGCTTCAGACTTGGGAAGTTACATTATGTAAACCTCTTCACGAGGGTTCCCCATTGGGAAAATCATTATTAACATCAATATACTAAATGGTCCATCTACTGATGAGTGCCAAAGTTAGAGTTACCCGAGACGGATAAAGTCTGAGATTGAGTTGCTGATAAAATCCCTATGCAACCAGGGGAGCTTTTGCACTTGTATGGTAGCTGGATGTCTCTAGCTTACTTTTTTTGCAGTAGTTGAATGTCTCTAGCAAAGCTGGGATGTCCACTCCTCTTCTACATAACAGAGTATGCTGACCCAGTACATTTTATCAGTTCAGTTACCGTAGTTATGATTATGTTATGTTTAATGAGCTAGGTAGCTTTTCTTAGGTTGATATCTATATAAACCTGGATTGTACATACAAGCTATTATGAAATCGTTTTACTAATTAACCGATTCTATTTTTCTGAAGTTCTCTTTCAATGCACACTCATGTCTATATTTCAAAGCTTGTTAGAACTCTGAAGAGCTAGTTATACAGTGTCATGTCATTGTGTTTTTCGACAATAGTAAATTATTAATGGTTTGTTCTGACAAATATACAATATTTATTTTCAGGGTTTGAATATATTTCGTTTTGCCAATAGAATTCCACTACTTTTTGAGCAAGGTGCCGATGTTGTCACCAGGACTGCACTTAAAAGAATCAAGTAAGTGTCCTCAGAAGCATATGGTTTCCCCTTGCCATTCTAGTTTATGATACTGTTTACTCTCTTGGCAATTTTCCTTTTACTGAACTATGTATGAGTGATGGTTACATACATGATTATCTTTTATGAGTTAGTTGTTTGAAACTATAGATGTGACACTTTTTCTATACTCATCATTGTTGCCGAATTTGTATTTTGTTAGTTAGTTTGAAGTCATTAAACTCGATTTTCCTTAATTAATTGAGTCTTTGTGTCTTATTTTGATAGAATAGCCATTAATTGCAACTTGTATCTAACTATTGGTTATTTCTTTTATACTTATCAATGTCAGGAGAAGTTAACAGAAGCTCTATCTGACCCATATTATGCGCTTCTTGTTAGACCCATATTAAATGTTTGATTATTCTTTATATGTTGAATTAGTTTTTATTGTACAATACATAATCAATATTCCTTCTATGATACAGGAAAACAAGAAGCAATTATTTTGCCTAATTAGTGATTGTATCTATGAGTTCAACGCTTTTGGATCATGAAGGTGGTTACTACATGGGATTGTTTTGTTATCCTTTCTTATTTTTTTGGTGTTTTGTTTAGAGAATTTGATTGTATGTTTTTGGATTTGGATTGAAGTACTCATAGATGGGCATCTACAAATTTGGCTATGCAAACGCCCTCTTAATATTCTATATGTTATGATATTTGGAAACAATAGGATTTGGTAATTTAAAATGTTATTTGGTATTTGATGGATCATAATATATATGCAATGAGTAACTTAAAGCGTTATTTGTGTTGAATTGAATATAGTTATTTTATATTTACACCAAAAAAAATGATTGTGTAATAAAAAATATTGTACTGTACTTATTAAAAATATTGTACCAAATATGTACCATTTATTAGCACTTTATTTGAAAGCGCTATCAAACATATGTTATATATTAGCGCTTTTTGTTTAGAGTGCTATAAAAAAACAAACAAAAAACATGCAAAATACTGACTTTGATAGCACTTTAATTAAAACGCTATTATAAATCGGTACTTTAATAGCGCTTTTAAAGTGCTATTAAATAAGAAATATTTACAATAGTGGCGCGGTTAATAGCACTTTTAAGCGCTATCAAAAACAAAAAAAAACGCTATTAAATAGCTTATTTGGTGTAGTGACTATAGCTTTTATAGTGATTTTGTATAGATTTAAGACCCTATAACCTAAATGCAATTTATTGTTACCTTAACGTACATATGCTAGAAGATCTATGAGATTATGATATAGATGTCTTTATGATCATGTTAGCTCTGACAAACGGTACCTCCTGAATAGGTCAATCTAAAATTCCTTAGTAGTATAACTTTCTTCACTAAAAAATTTCAAGCAAGGCTTATATTTATGGATCTAATATTCTAAACGATATAATGGTTTATTGGATGCTCAGGAAACCACAATCAAGTAGGATATCATGACTGAACACCATGTGAATTCAAAAAACTTGAGTTGTATTTAAAAAATAAATGCATCAATTATGTTATATTATCACTTAATGAATCTACTATTATTGGTTTATGGAAAACTGATAGCTATGAGATACGTAGCTTGTGAATCCCATGTTGGCAGAGTCAATTCATGGTTTATTTACTTGTTTTTATACTTGACATCTATTTTGTACTTGTTAGTTCCATTATTATATTAGATAGGCCATGATTGGGAGGCTTAAATAAAGGTCATACAATCAAGTGTGTGAAGAGTATATTGACGAGGTTGTAAATATACCATGGTGTGTCACCTTTGGGTAACAAATGTTAAGACATCCTTGCTAAGTGTTCGCATGAGTAAATGGTTATGACTCTTCTATGTTGCATATATGGATTCTCTTGAGTATAACATAATTTATATTTCCTAGTCCGCTGATCATGGGGGGTCTTATTTTAGAATTTCTCAAGATTTTGCCACGATAAATAATTTTCAAGTTAAAATTTCGTAAAAAATATATCATACAAATTAGACGAAAAATAGACTTTTAAACATTAAATTTAAGAAATTTGGATTTCATTTGAGTACATGTATTTAAAAATATTAATGGTTTAAACAGTGGTTTAAAAACTAACTTTGGAAATGCCTTTCATATTTTTTAGTGAAAATGTCATCGCATGATATTTCTATCTCTCAAAATTTTAAAATAAAAATAAAAAGATGAACATTCACGACAGAAATAAATAAATAATAATAAGAATAATAATACAAAGAATCAATTATCAATTTAATTATTACAAAATGTAGTCCGTCTATTCAAGCAGCTATAGCCCGTCTAGCTCAGTTGGTAGAGCGCAAGGCTCTTAACCTTGTGGTCGTGGATTCGAGCCCCACGGTGGGCGAAAAATGATTTATATCATGCTTTTTTTTTAAAAAAAAATATCAATAACTCATATAAAGTTTACTATATTTTATTTTAAATAAGTAAGTTTAAAAAAATTATCATATTAATGCTTTTATGTAAGAATAACTTAAATACCACACATTTTTTAATGAATATATCAATAACTCATATAAAGTTTACTATATTTTATTTTAAATAAGTAAGTTCAAAAAAATTATCATATTAATGCCTTTATGTAAGAATAACTTAAACAACGTGTTTCCATGTACGAATATGAGAATATGCATTATAATGAAATTTATACAATATGCTTTAAAAAATAAAATATCTAAAAACTCATATAAAGTTTACTATATTTTATTTTAAATAAACAAATATAAAAAATTATCATATTCATGCTTTTATGTAAGAATAACTTAAATAACGTATTTCCATGTACAAATAAATAAGTTTATAAAACACATTTTTAAAACAAAATATCTAATAACTCATATAAAGTTTACTTTATTTAATTTTAAATAAATAAGTTTATCATCTTCATGCTTTTATGTAAGAATAACTTAATTAACGTATTTCCATGTACGAATATGAGAATATGCATTATAATGAAATTTTATACAATATATTTTAAAAAATAAAATAATTAATAATTCAAAGATATATTACAATATTTCCTTAAGTAAATAATCAATTAAAAAATAACTATGCTCATGTTTTGTCAAAAAATGTTCACATGAATTAAATAACTTCCATGATGGTTACAACTTGATTTATGACCTAACATGGATCTTTTACATCATGAGATGGTGGTTGTGATGGATCAATCGACGAACTCAAATTTACGGTCTCTGAAGATTCAAAGATGCAAGTGGTAGGCGTTCCTATGAATGCTCAAACAATTAAACTTTTCAAAATCACAAGTTTGAGGTTTAGGTTTAGATATTATGTACTCGAGACTTATATGAACTATAGCTTTTATAGTGATTTTGTATAGATTTAAGACCCTATAACCTAAATGCAATTTATTGTTACCTTAACGTACATATGCTAGAAGATCTATGAGATTATGATATAGATGTCTTTATGATCATGTTAGCTCTGACAAACGGTACCTCCTGAATAGGTCAATCTAAAATTCCTTAGTAGTATAACTTTCTTCACTAAAAAATTTCAAGCAAGGCTTGTATTTATGGATCTAATATTCTAAACGATATAATGGTTTATTGGATGCTCAGGAAACCACAATCAAGTAGGATATCATGACTGAACACCATGTGAATTCAAAAATCTTGAGTTGTATTTAAAAAATAAATGCATCAATTATGTTATATTATCACTTAATGAATCTACTATTATTGGTTTATGGAAGACTGATAGCTATGAGATACGTAGCTTGTGAATCCCATGTTGGCAGAGTCAATTCATGGTTTATTTACTTGTTTTTATACTTGACATCTATTTTGTACTTGTTAGTTCCATTATTATATTAGATAGGCCATGATTGGGAGGCTTAAATAAAGGTCATACAATCAAGTGTGTGAAGAGTATATTGACGAGGTTGTAAATATACCATGGTGTGTCACCTTTGGGTAACAAATGTTAAGACATCCTTGCTAAGTGTTCGCATGAGTAAATGGTTATGACTCTTCTATGTTGCATATATGGATTCTCTTGAGTATAACATAATTTATATTTCCTAGTCCGCTGATCATGGGGGGTCTTATTTTAGAATTTCTCAAGATTTTGCCACGATAAATAATTTTCAAGTTAAAATTTCGTAAAAAATATATCATACAAATTAGACGAAAAATAGACTTTTAAACATTAAATTTAAGAAATTTGGATTTCATTTGAGTACATGTATTTAAAAATATTAATGGTTTAAACAGTGGTTTAAAAACTAACTTTGGAAATGCCTTTCATATTTTTTAGTGAAAATGTCATCGCATGATATTTCTATCTCTCAAAATTTTAAAATAAAAATAAAAAGATGAACATTCACGACAGAAATAAATAAATAATAATAAGAATAATAATACAAAGAATCAATTATCAATTTAATTATTACAAAATGTAGTCCGTCTATTCAAGCAGCTATAGCCCGTCTAACTCAGTTGGTAGAGCGCAAGGCTCTTAACCTTGTGGTCGTGGATTCGAGCCCCACGGTGGGCGAAAAATGATTTATATCATGCTTTTTTTTTTAAAAAAATATCAATAACTCATATAAAGTTTACTATATTTTATTTTAAATAAGTAAGTTTAAAAAAATTATCATATTAATGCTTTTATGTAAGAATAACTTAAATACCACACATTTTTTAATGAATATATCAATAACTCATATAAAGTTTACTATATTTTATTTTAAATAAGTAAGTTCAAAAAAATTATCATATTAATGCCTTTATGTAAGAATAACTTAAACAACGTGTTTCCATGTACGAATATGAGAATATGCATTATAATGAAATTTATACAATATGCTTTAAAAAATAAAATATCTAAAAACTCATATAAAGTTTACTATATTTTATTTTAAATAAACAAATATAAAAAATTATCATATTCATGCTTTTATGTAAGAATAACTTAAATAACGTATTTCCATGTACAAATAAATAAGTTTATAAAACACATTTTTAAAACAAAATATCTAATAACTCATATAAAGTTTACTTTATTTTATTTTAAATAAATAAGTTTATCATCTTCATGCTTTTATGTAAGAATAACTTAATTAACGTATTTCCATGTACGAATATGAGAATATGCATTATAATGAAATTTTATACAATATATTTTAAAAAATAAAATAATTAATAATTCAAAGATATATTACAATATTTCCTTAAGTAAATAATCAATTAAAAAATAACTATGCTCATGTTTTGTCAAAAAATGTTCACATGAATTAAATAACTTCCATGATGGTTACAACTTGATTTATGACCTAACATGGATCTTTTACATCATGAGATGGTGGTTGTGATGGATCAATCGACGAACTCAAATTTACGGTCTCTGAAGATTCAAAGATGCAAGTGGTAGGCGTTCCTATGAATGCTCAAACAATTAAACTTTTCAAAATCACAAGTTTGAGGTTTAGGTTTAGATATTATGTACTCGAGACTTATATGAACTATAGCTTTTATAGTGATTTTGTATAGATTTAAGACCCTATAACCTAAATGCAATTTATCGTTACCTTAACGTACATATGCTAGAAGATCTCTGAGATTATGATATAGATGTCTTTATGATCATGTTAGCTCTGACAAACGGTACCTCCTGAATAAGTCAATCTCAAATTCCTTAGTAGTATAACTTTCTTCACTAAAAAATTTCAAGCAAGGCTTGTATTTATGGATCTAATATTCTAAACGATATAATGGTTTATTGGATGCTCAGGAAACCACAATCAAGTAGGATATCATGAGTGAACACCATGTGAATTCAAAAATCTTGAGTTGTATTTCAAAAATTAATGCATCAATTATCTTATATTATCACTTAATGAATCTACTATTATTGGTTTATGGAAGACTGATAGCTATGAGATACGTAGCTTGTGAATCCCATGTTGGCAGAGTCAATTCATGGTTTATTTACTTGTTTTTATACTTGACATCTATTTTGTACTTGTTAGTTCCATTATTATATTAGATAGGCCATGATTGGGAGGCTTAAATAAAGGTCATACAATCAAGTGTGTGAAGAGTATATTGACGAGGTTGTAAATATACCATGGTGTGTCACCTTTGGGTAACAAATGTTAAGACATCCTTGCTAAGTGTTTGCATGAGTAAATGGTTATGACTCTTCTATGTTGCATATATGGATTCTCTTGAGTATAACATAATTTATATTTCCTAGTCTGTTGACCATGGGGGGTCTTATTTTAGAATTTCTCTAGATTTTGCCACGATAAACAATTTTCAAGTTGAAATTTCATAAAAAATATATCATACAAATTAGACGAAAAATAGACTTTTAAACATTAAATTTGAGAAATTTGGATTTCATTTGAGAACATGTATTTAAAAATATTAATGGTTTAAACAGTGGTTTAAAAACTAACTTTGGAAATGCCTTTCATATTTTTTAGTGAAAATGTCATCGCATGATATTTCTATCTCTCAAAATTTTAAAATAAAAATAAAAAGATGAACATTCACGACAGAAATAAATAAATAATAATAAGAATAATAATACAAAGAATCAATTATCAATTTAATTATTACAAAATGTAGTCCGTCTATTCAAGCAACTATAGCCCGTCTAGCTCAGTTGGTAGAGTGCAAGGCTCTTAACCTTGTGGTCGTGGATTCGAGCCCCACGGTGGGCGAAAAATGATTTATATCATGCTTTTTTTTAAAAAAAAAATATCAATAACTCATATAAAGTTTACTATATTTTATTTTAAATAAGTAAGTTTAAAAAAATTATCATATTAATGCTTTTATGTAAGAATAACTTAAATACCACACATTTTTTAATGAATATATCAATAACTCATATAAAGTTTACTATATTTTATTTTAAATAAGTAAGTTCAAAAAAATTATCATATTAATGCCTTTATGTAAGAATAACTTAAACAACGTGTTTCCATGTACGAATATGAGAATATGCATTATAATGAAATTTATACAATATGCTTTAAAAAATAAAATATCTAAAAACTCATATAAAGTTTACTATATTTTATTTTAAATAAACAAATATAAAAAATTATCATATTCATGCTTTTATGTAAGAATAACTTAAATAACGTATTTCCATGTACAAATAAATAAGTTTATAAAACACATTTTTAAAACAAAATATCTAATAACTCATATAAAGTTTACTTTATTTTATTTTAAATAAATAAGTTTATCATCTTCATGCTTTTATGTAAGAATAACTTAATTAACGTATTTCCATGTACGAATATGAGAATATGCATTATAATGAAATTTTATACAATATATTTTAAAAAATAAAATAATTAATAATTCAAAGATATATTACAATATTTCCTTAAGTAAATAATCAATTAAAAAATAACTATGCTCATGTTTTGTGAAAAAATGTTCACATGAATTAAATAACTTCCATGATGGTTACAACTTGATTTATGACCTAACATGGATCTTTTATATCATGAGATGGTGGTTGTGATGGATCAATCGACGAACTCAAATTTACGGTCTCTGAAGATTCAAAGATGCAAGTGGTAGGCGTTCCTATGAATGCTCAAACAATTAAACTTTTCAAAATCACAAGTTTGAGGTTTAGGTTTAGATATTATGTACTCGAGACTTATATGAACTATAGCTTTTATAGTGATTTTGTATAGATTTAAGACCCTATAACCTAAATGCAATTTATCGTTACCTTAACGTACATATGCTAGAAGATCTCTGAGATTATGATATAGATGTCTTTATGATCATGTTAGCTCTGACAAACGGTACCTCCTGAATAGGTCAATCTCAAATTCCTTAGTAGTATAACTTTCTTCACTAAAAAATTTCAAGCAAGGCTTGTATTTATGGATCTAATATTCTAAACGATATAATGGTTTATTGGATGCTCAGGAAACCACAATCAAGTAGGATATCATGAGTGAACACCATGTGAATTCAAAAATCTTGAGTTGTATTTCAAAAATTAATGCATCAATTATCTTATATTATCACTTAATGAATCTACTATTATTGGTTTATGGAAGACTGATAGCTATGAGATACGTAGCTTGTGAATCCCATGTTGGCAGAGTCAATTCATGGTTTATTTACTTGTTTTTATACTTGACATCTATTTTGTACTTGTTAGTTCCATTATTATATTAGATAGGCCATGATTGGGAGGCTTAAATAAAGGTCATACAATCAAGTGTGTGAAGAGTATATTGACGAGGTTGTAAATATACCATGGTGTGTCACCTTTGGGTAACAAATGTTAAGACATCCTTGCTAAGTGTTTGCATGAGTAAATGGTTATGACTCTTCTATGTTGCATATATGGATTCTCTTGAGTATAACATAATTTATATTTCCTAGTCTGTTGACCATGGGGGTCTTATTTTAGAATTTCTCTAGATTTTGCCACGATAAACAATTTTCAAGTTGAAATTTCATAAAAAATATATCATACAAATTAGACGAAAAATAGACTTTTAAACATTAAATTTGAGAAATTTGGATTTCATTTGAGTACATGTATTTAAAAATATTAATGGTTTAAACAGTGGTTTAAAAACTAACTTTGGAAATGCCTTTCATATTTTTTAGTGAAAATGTCATCACATGATATTTCTATCTCTCAAAATTTTAAAATAAAAATAAAAAGATGAACATTCACGACAGAAATAAATAAATAATAATAAGAATAATAATACAAAGAATCAATTATCAGTTTAATTAATACAAAATGTAGTTCGTCTATTTGAGTTGCTATAGCCCGTCTAGCTCAGTTGTAAGAGTGCAAGGCTCTTAACATTGTGGTTGTGGGTTCAAGCCCCACGAAGAGCAAAAAATGATTCATATCACATATTTTTTTTAAAAATATCAATAACATATATAAAGTTTACTATATTTTATTTTAAATAAGTAAGTTTAAAAAAATTATCATATTAATGCCTTTATGTAAGAATAACTTAAACAACGTGTTTCCATGTACGAATATGAGAATATGCATTATAATGAAATTTATACAATATGCTTTAAAAAATAAAATATCTAAAAACTCATATAAAGTTTACTATATTTTATTCTAAATAAACAAATATAAAAAATTATCATATTCATGCTTTTATGTAAGAATAACTTAAATAACGTATTTCCATGTACAAATAAATAAGTTTATAAAACACATTTTTAAAACAAAATATCTAATAACTCATATAAAGTTTACTTTATTTTATTTTAAATAAATAAGTTTATCATCTTCATGCTTTTATGTAAGAATAACTTAAATAACGTATTTCCATGTACGAATATTAGAATATGCATTATAATGAAATTTTATACAATATATTTTAAAAAATAAAATAATTAATAATTCAAAGATATATTACAATATTTCCTTAAGTAAATAATCAATTAAAAAATAACTATGCTCATGTTTTGTCAAAAAATGTTCACATGAATTAAATAACTTCAATGATGGTTACAACTTGATTTATGACCTAACATGGATCTTTTACATCATGAGATGGTGGGTGTGATGGATCAATCGACGAACTTAAATTTGCGGTCTCTAAAGATTCAAAGATGCAAGTGGTAGGCGTTCCTATGAATGCACAAACAATTAAACTTTTCAAAATCACAAGTTTGAGGTTTAGGTTTAGATATTATGTACTCGAGACTTATATGAACTATAGCTTTTATAGTGATTTTGTATAGATTTAAGACCCTATAACCTAAATGCAATTTATCGTTACCTTAACGTACATATGCTAGAAGATCTCTGAGATTATGATATAGATGTCTTTATGATCATGTTAGCTCTGACAAACGGTACCTCCTGAATAGGTCAATCTCAAATTCCTTAGTAGTATAACTTTCTTCACTAAAAAATTTCAAGCAAGGCTTGTATTTATGGATCTAATATTCTAAACGATATAATGGTTTATTGGATGCTCAGGAAACCACAATCAAGTAGGATATCATGAGTGAACACCATGTGAATTCAAAAATCTTGAGTTGTATTTCAAAAATTAATGCATCAACTATCTTATATTATCACTTAATGAATCTACTATTATTGGTTTATGGAAGACTGATAGCTATGAGATACGTAGCTTGTGAATCCCATGTTGGCAGAGTCAATTCATGGTTTATTTACTTGTTTTTATACTTGACATCTATTTTGTACTTGTTAGTTCCATTATTATATTAGATAGGCCATGATTGGGAGGCTTAAATAAAGGTCATACAATCAAGTGTGTGAAGAGTATATTGACGAGGTTGTAAATATACCATGGTGTGTCACCTTTGGGTAACAAATGTTAAGACATCCTTGCTAAGTGTTTGCATGAGTAAATGGTTATGACTCTTCTATGTTGCATATATGGATTCTCTTGAGTATAACATAATTTATATTTCCTAGTCTGTTGACCATGGGGGGTCTTATTTTAGAATTTCTCTAGATTTTGCCACGATAAACAATTTTCAAGTTGAAATTTCATAAAAAATATATCATACAAATTAGACGAAAAATAGACTTTTAAACATTAAATTTGAGAAATTTGGATTTCATTTGAGTACATGTATTTAAAAATATTAATGGTTTAAACAGTGGTTTAAAAACTAACTTTGGAAATGCCTTTCATATTTTTTAGTGAAAATGTCATCACATGATATTTCTATCTCTCAAAATTTTAAAATAAAAATAAAAAGATGAACATTCACGACAGAAATAAATAAATAATAATAAGAATAATAATACAAAGAATCAATTATCAGTTTAATTAATACAAAATGTAGTTCGTCTATTTGAGTTGCTATAGCCCGTCTAGCTCAGTTGGTAGAGTGCAAGGCTCTTAACATTGTGGTTGTGGGTTTGAGCCCCACGGAGAGCGAAAAATGATTCATATCACATCTTTTTTTAAAAAATATCAATAACATATATAAAGTTTACTATATTTTATTTTAAATAAGTAAGTTTAAAAAAATTATCATATTAATGCCTTTATGTAAGAATAACTTAAACAACGTGTTTCCATGTACGAATATGAGAATATGCATTATAATGAAATTTATACAATATGCTTTAAAAAATAAAATATCTAAAAACTCATATAAAGTTTACTATATTTTATTCTAAATAAACAAATATAAAAAATTATCATATTCATGCTTTTATGTAAGAATAACTTAAATAACGTATTTCCATGTACAAATAAATAAGTTTATAAAACACATTTTTAAAACAAAATATCTAATAACTCATATAAAGTTTACTTTATTTTATTTTAAATAAATAAGTTTATCATCTTCATGCTTTTAGGTAAGAATAACTTAAATAACGTATTTCCATGTACGAATATTAGAATATGCATTATAATGAAATTTTATACAATATATTTTAAAAAATAAAATAATTAATAATTCAAAGATATATTACAATATTTCCTTAAGTAAATAATCAATTAAAAAATAACTATGCTCATGTTTTGTCAAAAAATGTTCACATGAATTAAATAACTTCCATGATGGTTACAACTTGATTTATGACCTAACATGGATCTTTTACATCATGAGATGGTGGGTGTGATGGATCAATCGACGAACTCAAATTTGCGGTCTCTAAAGATTCAAAGATGCAAGTGGTAGGCGTTCCTATGAATGCACAAACAATTAAACTTTTCAAAATCACAAGTTTGAGGTTTAGGTTTAGATATTATGTACTCGAGACTTATATGAACTATAGCTTTTATAGTGATTTTGTATAGATTTAAGACCCTATAACCTAAATGCAATTTATCGTTACTGTTGTGAATTCAATGCCAATAACAAAGTATAGAATTAGGGAGAAGAATAAAGAACAAGGAAGAAGAACACAAGAATTGGTTATAACTGCTATTCTTTTACTTTCTCTTAGGAAACAAGATTACAAGTTTACAAGAATAACAAATAACCCTCTCACCCTATATTAGGATTTGCTGTTATGGCAATGATGAGAGACTAGTATGCTATTTATAATAAAACCTAACATACTAACTAATGGGCTTTTTCCACAAGGCCCATTATACAAGCTAACTTAACAAACAAGTTAACTTAACAAATTAGGGTTTAAACACTAAAACCTAATTCGACAAGCATCCTTCGACAAATACATGCTAGAACCTTCTTCGACTACAGCAAGTACTTCGACCAACTAGAGTTCGATCCAAAATCCCACAAATCTCCACCTTGGACCTAACTCTACAGCATCAAGAGACACTAACTAGCTTTCTTCATGCAGCCTTATCAACTGCATACAGTGGAAAAACTTGCAACTTGGCAATGTTTTGGTGATCATATCAGCGGCATTGTGTTCTGTCGAGACCTTCAGCACTTGGACTTCTCCACGCTCGATTACCCCTCTGACGAAATGCAGCCTCACATCTATGTGCTTGGTTCGCTCATGATAGGCTGAGTTCTTCGACAGGTGTATTGCACTTTGACTATCACATTTAACAGTGATACCTTGACCTTGAAGTTTCAGTTCCTTTGCAAAACCTTCAAGCCACAATGCTTCTTTCACAGCTTCAGTTAGGGCAATATATTCTGCTTCAGTAGTTGATAAGGCAACAACCTTCTGAAGAGTTGCTTTCCAACTAATTGCTGTACCAAACATAGTGAAAACATATCCAGAAATAGATTTTCTAGAATCCATACAACCTGCATAATCAGAGTCAACATAGCCTTCGACAGCTGCTTTACTATCTTCACCCAAGGCTCCACCATAAATTAAGACTCTGTTCAGAGACCCATTTATGTACCTTAGAATCCACTTTAACGCTTGCCAGTGAGCCTTTCCAGGATTCGCCATGTACCTGCTTACAAGACTTACTGCATATGCTATGTCGGGTCTAGTACAGACCATAGCATACATCAAAGAACCAACTATATTAGCATATGGGATGCTATTCATATATGTTCTTTCAACATCAGTACTGGGACATTGATCAATACTCAGCTTGAATTGAGGGTTCGTTGGAGTCACAACAGGCTTTGAGTTCGACATACCAAACTTGTCAAGAATCTTTCGTAGGTATGCCTCTTGAGATAAGCATAATTTCGACTGCTTTCTATCTCTTCGAATGTCAATTCCAAGAATCCTGGATGCAGCTCCCAGATCCTTCATGTCGAACTCCTTATTGAGTTCAGCCTTCACCCTCATTACATCTTCGACATTGTTGCTTGCTATCAGAATATCATCAACATAAAGCAACAAAATAACAAATGAATTTTCAGGTCGAAATCTGGAGTAAACACAATGGTCGAACTGACTTCGAATGAAACCTATGTGTTCCATGAACTTGTCGAATCTCTTATTCCACTGTCGAGGAGATTGTTTAAGTCCATATAAAGATTTCTTCAGTTTGCACACATAATCTTCTTTCCCCTTTTCGACATACCCTTCAGGTTGCCTCATCAGGATTGTTTCATCTAAGTCACCATACAAGAACGCAGTCTTCACATCCATTTGTTCCAGTTCAAGGTCGAACTGAGCCACCATGGCAAGCAACATTCGGATGGATCTGTGCTTCACAACAGGGGAAAATACATCATTGAAGTCGACACCTTCTTTCTGAGTGAAACCCCTTGCGACTAATCTTGCCTTGTACCTCTTCGACATTACTCCTTCAATTCCTTCCTTAACTTTGAAAATCCACTTACAGCTGACTAACCTTGCCCCAACAGGTTTCTTGATTAGTTCCCAAGTGTGATTATCATGAAGAGATTTCATCTCATCATGCATGGCCTTTAGCCATTCAGTCTTCATTCGACTCCTTATAGCTTCCTTATAATCTCTAGGTTCTTGGTCTAGAACTTCACTTGCAGAGATTAAGGCATAAGCTACAAGATCTGCATATCCAAGTCTCTGAGATGGTTTTATGACTCTTCTTTGCCTATCTCTCGACAATAGGTAGTCATCAACAGTTTCCTCAATATCATCAGAATCTTCTGTTTCTTCTTCGACTTCATCTGGGATACGCATTTCAGCATCAACATGCTCCACCTCAACAGGAATCTCTACCTGTTCCAGCTCTTCGTCAACATCATCAGTTTTCTTGAAAGCCATTTCAGTTTCATTGAAAACTACATCTCGACTGGTGATACACCTCCTGTGACCTGGCTCTAGGCACCACAGCCTATAAGCTTTCACTCCTTCAGGGTATCCCATAAACATGCATTTCAGAGCTCTAGGTTCGACCTTGTCTTGCCTAATGTGAGCATAGGCTACACAGCCAAATACTCTTAGTTTGTCGAGATCTGGTGGATGTCCCGACCAAACTTCTTCGAGTGTCTTCATATCTAACGCTGTCGAAGGACATCTGTTTATCAGATATGCTGCTGTCGAAACAGCCTCAGCCCAAAACACCTTCTTTAATCCCGCACTAGTCAACATGCATCTAACTCTCTCCAAAATAGTTCGATTAAACCTTTCAGCCAAACCATTTTGTTGTGGAGTACCTGCGGTAGTTCTGTGCCTTGCAATACCAGAGGCAACACAAAAACTGTCGAACGCCTCATTGCAAAACTCAAGGCCATTGTCGGTTCTCAACCTTTTTACCTTTCTGCCAGTTTGATTTTCGACAAGAGTCTTCCAACTTTTGAAATTCTCAAAAGTTTCATCCTTAGTCTTCTGGATGAATACCCATAACTTTCTGGAATAGTCATCTACTATGGATAGAAAATACTTTGCTCCTGAATGTGATGGACACCTTGCAGGCCCCCAAAGATCAGCATGGATGTAGTCAAGGGATCCATGTGTTCTTTGTTTGCCTTTGTTGAACTTCATTCTACAGGATTTTCCAAGTACACAGGGTTCACAAAACTTCAGCTTTTCGACTTTATCTCCACCAAGCAGATTTTGTTTCCCTAATTCGACCAGACCCCTTTCACTGACATGGCCCAATCTCATGTGCCAAATTTCTGTCTTCGACAAAGGTTTCGTGGATGCAACATTTGTCGAACCACTTACAACTTCAGCCTCAAGGGTATACAAGCCTTGTTTCTTCACGCCTCTCAAGACTTCCTTCGACCCTTTCATGACTCTCAGGATACTTTTCTCTCCTTGAAAAACATATCCTTTCTTGTCGAATTCACCAAGAGAAATCAAATTTCTCTTCAAATCAGGTACATACCTGACTTCAGTCAACAATCTTATTGACTCATCATGGAGCTTGAATCTCACAGATCCAACGCCTGCAATCTTGCAAGCTTTGTTGTTTCCCAGCAATACAGATCCACCATCTTGATTACATAATTCCTCGAACAAGTCTTTGTTTGGAGTCATGTGCCAAGTGCATCCAGAATCCATAATCCATTCCTTCGACGAGTTTTTGCTTGAAACCACAAGAACATCAGATGATTCGAAATCATCTTGGACAATAGCTGCGTTGCCATTATCCTTACCTCCATGATCTTTCAGGCGTTCAGGGCACACCTTTCTTGTGTGACCTACTTTCTTACAGTGATAGCATCTAATACCAGATGAGTCACCACTATAAGACTTCGACTGATTTTTACTTTTCTTCTTGTCGAATTTTCCTTTAACAGTCAAACCTTCACCAACCGTCGAAGGTTTATGCTCCTTACGTTCGTTCAAATCCTTAGAGTACAAAGCTGATTGAACTTCTTCAAAGGTCAGGGACTCTCTTCCATACAAGAGGGTTTCTTTGAAGTGAGCATGTGATCTGGGCAAAGCGCACAATAATAACAGCGCTTGATCTTCATCATCAATCTTTACATCAATGTTTTCAAGATCAAGAATCAGCTTGTTGAACATATCCAACTGCTCAGCCAACACTTTGTCTTCAGTCATCTTGAATGAATACAAAGCTTGCTTCAGGTAGAGTCGATTTACCAGAGATTTGGTCATATACAAACTTTCGAGTTTCACCCATAATCCTGATGTCGTCGTCTCTTTTGATACCTGTCGAAGAACCTTATCACCAAGGCTCAACAAAATTGCGCTGTGTGCTTTCTCGATCATGGCCGTCTTCTCTCTTTCTGTTAACGCAGCGTCCATCGCCGTCGCTCCCTTCAGCGCTTCCAAACAACCCTGCTGAACCAGTAGGGCTTTCATCTTCAAGCGCCACAGACCGAAATCATTCACTCCGGTGAACTTTTCGATCTCATACTTTGTCGAAGGCATCTTCTCCACGCTCACCGCACCAATTTGTTGTGAATTCAATGCCAATAACAAAGTATAGAATTAGGGAGAAGAATAAAGAACAAGGAAGAAGAACACAAGAATTGGTTATAACTGCTATTCTTTTACTTTCTCTTAGGAAACAAGATTACAAGTTTACAAGAATAACAAATAACCCTCTCACCCTATATTAGGATTTGCTGTTATGGCAATGATGAGAGACTAGTATGCTATTTATAATAAAACCTAACATACTAACTAATGGGCTTTTTCCACAAGGCCCATTATACAAGCTAACTTAACAAACAAGTTAACTTAACAAATTAGGGTTTAAACACTAAAACCTAATTCGACAAGCATCCTTCGACAAATACATGCTAGAACCTTCTTCGACTACAGCAAGTACTTCGACCAACTAGAGTTCGATCCAAAATCCCACAGTTACCTTAACGTACATATGCTAGAAGATCTCTGAGATTATGATATAGATGTCTTTATGATCATGTTAGCTCTGACAAACGGTACCTCCTGAATAGGTCAATCTCAAATTCCTTAGTAGTATAACTTTCTTCACTAAAAAATTTCAAGCAAGGCTTGTATTTATGGATCTAATATTCTAAACGATATAATGGTTTATTGGATGCTCAGGAAACCACAATCAAGTAGGATATCATGAGTGAACACCATGTGAATTCAAAAATCTTGAGTTGTATTTCAAAAATTAATGCATCAACTATCTTATATTATCACTTAATGAATCTACTATTATTGGTTTATGGAAGACTGATAGCTATGAGATACGTAGCTTGTGAATCCCATGTTGGCAGAGTTAATTCATGGTTTATTTACTTGTTTTTATACTTGACATCTATTTTGTACTTGTTAGTTCCATTATTATATTAGATAGGCCATGATTGGGAGGCTTAAATAAAGGTCATACAATCAAGTGTGTGAAGAGTATATTGACGAGGTTGTAAATATACCATGGTGTGTCACCTTTGGGTAACAAATGTTAAGACATCCTTGCTAAGTGTTTGCATGAGTAAATGGTTATGACTCTTCTATGTTGCATATATGGATTCTCTTGAGTATAACATAATTTATATTTCCTAGTCTGTTGACCATGGGGGGTCTTATTTTAGAATTTCTCTAGATTTTGCCACGATAAACAATTTTCAAGTTGAAATTTCATAAAAAATATATCATACAAATTAGACGAAAAATAGACTTTTAAACATTAAATTTGAGAAATTTGGATTTCATTTGAGTACATGTATTTAAAAATATTAATGGTTTAAACAGTGGTTTAAAAACTAACTTTGGAAATGCCTTTCATATTTTTTAGTGAAAATGTCATCACATGATATTTCTATCTCTCAAAATTTTAAAATAAAAATAAAAAGATGAACATTCACGACAGAAATAAATAAATAATAATAAGAATAATAATACAAAGAATCAATTATCAGTTTAATTAATACAAAATGTAGTTCGTCTATTTGAGTTGCTATAGCCCGTCTAGCTCAGTTGGTAGAGTGCAAGGCTCTTAACATTGTGGTTGTGGGTTTGAGCCCCACGGAGAGCGAAAAATGATTCATATCACATCTTTTTTTTAAAAATATCAATAACATATATAAAGTTTACTATATTTTATTTTAAATAAGTAAGTTTAAAAAAATTATCATATTAATGCCTTTATGTAAGAATAACTTAAACAACGTGTTTCCATGTACGAATATGAGAATATGCATTATAATGAAATTTATACAATATGCTTTAAAAAATAAAATATCTAAAAACTCATATAAAGTTTACTATATTTTATTCTAAATAAACAAATATAAAAAATTATCATATTCATGCTTTTATGTAAGAATAACTTAAATAACGTATTTCCATGTACAAATAAATAAGTTTATAAAACACATTTTTAAAACAAAATATCTAATAACTCATATAAAGTTTACTTTATTTTATTTTAAATAAATAAGTTTATCATCTTCATGCTTTTATGTAAGAATAACTTAAATAACGTATTTCCATGTACGAATATTAGAATATGCATTATAATGAAATTTTATACAATATATTTTAAAAAATAAAATAATTAATAATTCAAAGATATATTACAATATTTCCTTAAGTAAATAATCAATTAAAAAATAACTATGCTCATGTTTTGTCAAAAAATGTTCACATGAATTAAATAACTTCCATGATGGTTACAACTTGATTTATGACCTAACATGGATCTTTTACATCATGAGATGGTGGGTGTGATGGATCAATCGACGAACTCAAATTTGCGGTCTCTAAAGATTCAAAGATGCAAGTGGTAGGCGTTCCTATGAATGCACAAACAATTAAACTTTTCAAAATCACAAGTTTGAGGTTTAGGTTTAGATATTATGTACTCGAGACTTATATGAACTATAGCTTTTATAGTGATTTTGTATAGATTTAAGACCCTATAACCTAAATGCAATTTATCGTTACCTTAACGTACATATGCTAGAAGATCTCTGAGATTATGATATAGATGTCTTTATGATCATGTTAGCTCTGACAAACGGTACCTCCTGAATAGGTCAATCTCAAATTCCTTAGTAGTATAACTTTCTTCACTAAAAAATTTCAAGCAAGGCTTGTATTTATGGATCTAATATTCTAAACGATATAATGGTTTATTGGATGCTCAGGAAACCACAATCAAGTAGGATATCATGAGTGAACACCATGTGAATTCAAAAATCTTGAGTTGTATTTCAAAAATTAATGCATCAACTATCTTATATTATCACTTAATGAATCTACTATTATTGGTTTATGGAAGACTGATAGCTATGAGATACGTAGCTTGTGAATCCCATGTTGGCAGAGTCAATTCATGGTTTATTTACTTGTTTTTATACTTGACATCTATTTTGTACTTGTTAGTTCCATTATTATATTAGATAGGCCATGATTGGGAGGCTTAAATAAAGGTCATACAATCAAGTGTGTGAAGAGTATATTGACGAGGTTGTAAATATACCATGGTGTGTCACCTTTGGGTAACAAATGTTAAGACATCCTTGCTAAGTGTTTGCATGAGTAAATGGTTATGACTCTTCTATGTTGCATATATGGATTCTCTTGAGTATAACATAATTTATATTTCCTAGTCTGCTGACCATGGGGGGTCTTATTTTAGAATTTCTCTAGATTTTGCCACGATAAACAATTTTCAAGTTGAAATTTCATAAAAAATATATCATACAAATTAGACGAAAAATAGACTTTTAAACATTAAATTTGAGAAATTTGGATTTCATTTGAGTACATGTATTTAAAAATATTAATGGTTTAAACAGTAGTTTAAAAACTAACTTTGGAAATGCCTTTCATATTTTTTAATGAAAATGTCATCACATGATATTTCTATCTCTCAAAATTTTAAAATAAAAATAAAAAGATGAACATTCACGACAGAAATAAATAATTAATAATAAGAATAATAATAATACAAAGAATCAATTATCAGTTTAATTATTACAAAATGTAGTCCGTCTATTCGAGTAGCTAGAGCCCTTCTAGCTCAGTTGGTAAAGCGCAAGGCTCTTAAGCTTGTGGTCGTGGGTTCGAGCCCCACGGTGGGCGGAAAATGATTCATATCACATCTTTTTTTAAAAAATATCAATAACATATATAAAGTTTACTATATTTTATTTTAAATAAGTAAGTTTAGAAAAATTATCATATTAATGCCTTTATGTAAGAATAACTTAAACAACGTGTTTCCATGTACGAATATGAGAATATGCATTATAATGAAATTTATACAATATGCTTTAAAAATTAAAATATCTAAAAACTCATATAAAGTTTACTATATTTTATTTTAAATAAACAAATATAAAAAATTATCATATTCATACTTTTATGTAAGAATAACTTAAATAACGTATTTCCATGTACAAATAAATAAGTTTATAAAACACATTTTTAAAACAAAATATCTAATAACTCATATAAAGTTTACTTTATTTTATTTTAAATAAATAAGTTTATCATCTTCATGCTTTTATGTAAGAATAACTTAAATAACGTATTTCTATGTACGAATATTAGAATATGCATTATAATGAAATTTTATACAATATATTTTAAAAAATAAAATAATTAATAATTCAAAGATATATTACAATATTTCCTTAAGTAAATAATCAATTAAAAAATAACTATGCTCATGTTTTGTCAAAAAATGTTCACATGAATTAAATAACTTCCATGATGGTTACAACTTGATTTATGACCTAACATGGATCTTTTACATCATGAGATGGTGGGTGTGATGGATCAATCGACGAACTCAAATTTGCGGTCTCTAAAGATTCAAAGATGCAAGTGGTAGGCGTTCCTATGAATGCACAAACAATTAAACTTTTCAAAATCACAAGTTTGAGGTTTAGGTTTAGATATTATGTACTCGAGACTTATATGAACTATAGCTTTTATAGTGATTTTGTATAGATTTAAGACCCTATAACCTAAATGCAATTTATCGTTACCTTAACGTACATATGCTAGAAGATCTCTGAGATTACTATATAGATGTCTTTATGATCATGTTAGCTCTGACAAAAGGTACCTCCTGAATAGGTCAATCTAAAATTCCTTAGTAGTATAACTTTCTTCACTAAAAAATTTCAAGCAAGGCTTGTATTTATGGATCTAATATTCTAAACGATATAATGGTTTATTGGATGCTCAGAAAACCACAATCAAGTAGGATATCAGGACTGAACACCATGTGAATTCAAAAATCTTGAGTTGTATTTCAAAAATTAATGCATCAACTATCTTATATTATCACTTAATGAATCTACTATTATTGGTTTATGGAAGACTGATAGCTATGAGATACGTAACTTGTGAATCCCATGTTGGCATAGTCAATTCATGGTTTATTTACTTGTTTTTATACTTGACATCTATTTTGTACTTGTTAGTTCCATTATTATATTAGATAGGCCATGATTGGGAGGCTTAAATAAAGGTCATACAATCAAGTGTGTGAAGAGTATATTGACGAGGTTGTAAGTATACCATGGTGTGTCACCTTTGGGTAACAAATGTTAAGACATCCTTGCTAAGTGTTTGCATGAGTAAATGGTTATGACTCTTCTATGTTGCATATATGGATTCTCTTGAGTATAACATAATTTATATTTCCTAGTCTGCTGACCATGGGGGGTCTTATTTTAGAATTTCTCAAGATTTTGCCACGATAAACAATTTTCAATTTGAAATTTCGTAAAAAATATATCATACAAATTAGACGAAAAATAGACTTTTAAACATTAAATTTGAGAAATTTGGATTTCATTTGAGTACATGTATTTAAAAATATTAATGGTTTAAACAGTGGTTTAAAAACTAACTTTGGAAATGCCTTTCATATTTTTTAATGAAAATGTCATCACATGATATTTCTATCTCTCAAAATTTTAAAATAAAAATAAAAAGATAAACATTCACGACAGAAATAAATAAATAATAATAAGAATAATAATACAAAGAATCAATTATCAGTTTAATTATTACAAAATGTAGTCCGTCTATCCGGGCAGCTATAACCCTTCTAGCTCAGTTGGTAAAGCGCAAGGCTCTTAACCTTGTGGTCGTGGGTTCGAGCCCCACGGTGGGCGAAAAATGATTTATACGACATACGGTGTGTGAAAAATGATTTATATCACACTTTTTTTTAAAAAACTCAATAACTCATATAAAGTTTACTATATTTTATTTTAAATAAGTAAGTTTAAAAACATTATCATATTAATGCTTTTATGTAAGAATAACTTAAATACCACACATTTTTTAAAGAAAATATCAATAACTCATATAAAGTTTACTATATTTTATTTTAAATAAGTAAGTTTAAAAAAATTATCATATTAATGCCTTTATGTAAGAATAACTTAAACAACGTGTTTCCATGTACGAATATGAGAATATGCATTATAATGAAATTTATACAATATGCTTTAAAAAATAAAATATCTAAAAACTCATATAAAGTTTACTATATTCTATTTTAAATAAACAAATATAAAAAATTATCATATTCATACTTTTATGTAAGAATAACTTAAATAACGTATTTCCATGTACAAATAAATAAGTTTATAAAACATTTTTAAAACAAAATATCTAATAACTCATATAAAGTTTACTTTATTTTATTTTTAATAAATAAGTTTATCATCTTCATGCTTTTATGTAAGAATAACTTAAATAACGTATTTCCATGTACGAATATTAGAATATGCATTATAATGAAATTTTATACAATATATTTTAAAAAATAAAATAATTAATAATTCAAAGAAATATTACAATATTTCCTTAAGTAAATAATCAATTAAAAAATAACTATGCTCATGTTTTGTCAAAAAATGTTCACATGAATTAAATAACTTCCATGATGGTTACAACTTGATTTATGACCTAACATGGATCTTTTACATCATGAGATGGTCGGTGTGATGGATCAATCGACGAACTCAAATTTGCGGTCTCTGAAGATTCAAAGATGCAAGTGGTAGGCGTTCCTATGAATGCACAAACAATTAAACTTTTCAAAATCACAAGTTTGAGGTTTAGGTTTAGATATTATGTACTCGAGACTTATATGAACTATAGCTTTTATAGTGATTTTGTATAGATTTAAGACCCTATAACCTAAATGCAATTTATTGTTACCTTAACGTACATATGCTAGAAGATCTCTGAGATTATGATATAGATGTCTTTATGATCATGTTAGCTTCAACAAACGGTACCTCCTGAATAGGTCAATCTCAAATTCCTTAGTAGAATAACTTTCTTCACTAAAAAACTTCAAGCAAGGATTGTATTTATGGATCTAATATTCTAAATGATATAATGGTTTATTGGATGCTCAGGAAACCACAATCAAGTAGGATATCATGACTGAACACCATGTGAATTCAAAAATCTTGAGTTGTATTTCAAAAATAAATGCATCAATTATCTTATATTATCACTTAATGAATCTACTATTATTGGTTTATAGAAAACTGATAGCTATGAGATACGTAGCTTGTGAATCCCATATTGGCAGAGTCAATTCATGGTTTATTTACTTGTTTTTATACTTGACATCTATTTTGTACTTGTTAGTTCCATTATTATATTAGATAGGCCATGATTGGGAGGCTTAAATAAAGGTCATACAATCAAGTGTGTGAAGAGTATATTGACGAGGTTGTAAATATACCATGGTGTGTCACCTTTGGGTAACAAATATTAAGACATCCTTGCTAAGTGTTCGCATGAGTAAATGGTTATGACTCTTCTATGTTGCATATATGGATTCTCTTGACTATAACATAATTTATATTTCCTAGTCCGCTGACCATTGGGGGTCTTATTTTAGAATTTCTAAGGATTTTGCCACGATAAATAATTTTCAAGTTGAAATTTCGTAAAAAATATATCATACAAATTAGACGAAAAATAGACTTTTAAACATTAAATTTGAGAAATTTGGATTTCATTTGAGTACATGTATTTAAAAACATTAATGGTTTAAACAGTGGTTTAAAAACTAACTTTGGAAATGCCTTTCATATTTTTTAGTGAAAATGTCATCACATGATATTTTTATCTCTCAAAATTTTAAAATAAAAATAAAAAGATAAATATTCACGACAGAAATAAATAAATAATAATAAGAATAATAATACAAAGAATCAATTATCAGTTTAATTATTACAAAATGTAGTCCGTCTTTTACAACAACTATAGCCCGTCTAGCTCAGTTGGTAGAAGGCAAGGCTATTAACCTTGTGGTGGTGGGTTCGAGTCCCACGGTTGACAAAAAATGATTTATATTACACTTTTTTAAAATAAAAAAAATAACTCATATAAAGTTTACTATATTTAATTTTAAATAAGTAAGTTTAAAAAAATTATCATATTAATGCTTTTATGTAAGAATAACTTAAATACCACACATTTTTTAAAGAAAATATCAATAACTCATATAAAGTTTACTATATTTTATTTTAAATAAGTAAGTTTAAAAAAATTATCATATTAATGTCTTTATGTAAGAATAACTTAAACAACGTGTTTCCATGTACGAATATGAGAATATGCATTATAATGAAATTTATACAATATGCTTTAAAAAATAAAATATCTAAAAACTCATATAAAGTTTACTATATTTTATTTTAAATAAACAAATATAAAAAATTATCATATTCATGCTTTTATGTAAGAATAACTTAAATAACGTATTTCCATGTACAAATAAATAAGTTTATAAAACACATTTTTAAAACAAAATGTCTAATAATTCATATAAAGTTTACTTTATTTTATTTTAAATAAATAAGTTTATCATCTTCATGCTTTTATGTAAGAATAACTTAAATAACGTATTTCCATGTACGAATATTAGAATATGCATTATAATGAAATTTTATATAATATATTTTAAAAAATAAAATAATTAATAATTCAAAGAAATATTACAATATTTCCTTAAGTAAATAATCAATTAAAAATAACTATGCTCATGTTTTGTCAAAAAATGTTCACATGAATTAAATAACTTCCATGATGGTTACAACTTGATTTATGACCTAACACGGATCTTTTACATCATGAGATGGTGGGTGTGATGGATCAATTGACGAACTCAAATTTGCGGTCTCTGAAGATTCAAAGATGCAAGTGGTAGGCGTTCCTATGAATGCACAAACAATTAAACTTTTCAAAATCACAAGTTTGTGGTTTAGGTTTAGATATTATGTACTCGAGACTTATATGAACTATAGCTTTTATAGTGATTTTGTATAGATTTAAGACCCTATAACCTAAATGCAATTTATTGTTACCTTAACGTACATATGCTAGAATATCTCAGAGATTATGATATAGATGTCTTTATGATCATGTGAGCTCTGACAAACGGTACTTCCTGAATAGGTCAATCTCAAATTCCTTAGTAGTATAACTTTCTTCACAAAAAGTTTTCAAGCAAGGCTTATATTTATGGATCTAATATTCTAAACGATATAATGGTTTATTGGATGCTCAGGAAACCACAATCAAGTAGGATATCATGACTGAACACCATGTGAATTCAAAAATCTTGAGTTGTATTTCAAAAATTAATGCATCAATTATCTTATATTATCACTTAAAGAATCTACTATTATTGGTTTATGGAAAACTGATAGCTATGAGATACGTAGCATGTGAATCCCATGTTGGCAGAGTCAATTCATGATTTATTTACTTGTTTTTATACTTGACATCTATTTTGTACTTGTTAGTTCCATTATTATATTAGATAGGCCATGATTGGGAGGCTTAAATAAATGTCATACAATCAAGTGTGTGAAGAGTATATTGACGAGGTTGTAAATATACCATGGTGTGTCACCTTTGGGTAATAAATGTTAAGACATCCTTGCTAAGTGTTTGCATGAGTAAATGGTTATGACTCTTCTATGTTGCATATATGGATTCTCTTAGTATAACATAATTTATATTTCCTAGTCTGCTGACCATGAGGGGTCTTATTTTAGAATTTCTCAAGATTTTGCCACGATAAACAATTTTCAAGTTGAAATTTCGTAAAAAATATATCATACAAATTAGACGAAAAATAGACTTTTAAACATTAAATTTGAGAAATTTGGATTTCATTTGAATACATGTATTTAAAAATATTAATGGTTTAAACAGTGGTTTAAAAACTAACTTTGGAAATGCCTTTCATATTTTTTAGTGAAAATGTCATCACATGATATTTCTATCTCTCAAAATTTTAAAATAAAAATAAAAAGATGAACATTCACGACAGAAATAAATAAATAATAATAAGAATAATAATACAAAGAATCAATTATCAGTTTAATTATTACAAAATGTAGTCCGTCTATTCGAGCAGCTATAACCCGTCTAGCTTAGTTGGTAAAGCGCAAGGCTCTTAACCTTGTGGTCGTGGGTTCGAGCCCCACTGTGGGCGAAAAATGATTCATACTACATTTTAAAAAAAAAAAATATCAATAACATATATAAAGTTTACTATATTTTATTTTAAATAAGTATGTTTAAAAAAATTATCATATTAATGCTTTTATGTAAGAATAACTTAAATACCACACATTTTTTAAAGAAAATATCAATAATTCATATAAAGTTTACTATATTTTATTTTAAATAAGTAAATTTAAAAAAATTAGCATATTAATGCCTTTATGTAAGAATAACTTAAACAACGTGTTTCCATGTACAAATATGAGAATATGCATTATAATGAAATTTATACAATATGCTTTAAAAAATAAAATATGTAAAAACTCATATAAAGTTTACTATATTTTATTTTAAATAAACAAATATAAAAAATTATCATATTCATGCTTTTATGTAAGAATAACTTAAATAACGTATTTCCATGTACAAATAAATAAGTTTATAAAACACATTTTTAAAACAAAATATCTAATAACTCATATAAAGTTTACTTTATTTTATTTTAAATAAATAAGTTTATCATCTTCATGCTTTTATGTAAGAACAACTTAAATAACGTATTTCCATGTATGAATATTAGAATATGCATTATAATGAAATTTTATACAGTATATTTTAAAAAATAAAATAATTAATAATTCAAAGAAATATTACAATATTTCCTTAAGTAAATAATCAATTAAAAAATAACTATGCTCATGTTTTGTCAAAAAATGTTCACATGAATTAAATAACTTCCATGATGGTTACAACTTGATTTATGACCTAACATGGATCTTTTACATCATGAGATGGTGGGTGTGATGGATCAATCGACGAACTCAAATTTGCGGTCTCTGAAGATTCAAAGATGCATGTGGTAGGCGTTCCTATGAATGCACAAACAATTAAACTTTTCAAAATCACAAGTTTGAGGTTTAGGTTTAGATATTATATACTCGAGACTTATATGAACTATAGTATTTATAGTGATTTTGTATAGATTTAAGACCCTATAACCTAAATGCAATTTATTGTTACCTTAACGTACATATGCTAGAAGATCTCTGAGATTATGATATAGATGTCTTTATGATCATGTTAGCTCTGACAAATGGTACCTCCTGAATAGGTCAATCTCAAATTCCTTAGTAGTATAACTTTCTTCACAAAAAATTTTCAAGCAAGGCTTATATTTATGGATCTAATATTCTAAACGATATAATGGTTTATTGGATGCTCAGGAAACCACAATCAAGTAGGATATCATGACTGAACATCATGTGAATTCAAAAATCTTGAGTTGTATTTCAAAAATAAATGCATCAATTATCTTATATTATCACTTAATGAATCTACTATTATTGGTTTATGGAAAACTGATAGCTATGAGATACGTAACTTGTGAATCCCATGTTGGCAGAGTCAATTCATGGTTTATTTACTTGTTTTTATACTTGACATCTATTTTGTACTTGTTAGTTCCATTATTATATTAGATAGGCCATGATTGAGAGGCTTAAATAAAGGTCATACAATCAAGTGTGTGAAGAGTATATTGACGAGGTTGTAAATATACCATGGTGTGTCACCTTTGGGTAACAAATGTAAAGACATCCTTGCTAAGTGTTTGCATGAGTAAATGGTTATGACTCTTCTATGTTGCATATGTGGATTCTCTTGAGTATAACATGATTTATATTTCCTAGTCTGCTGACCATGGGGGGTTATATTTTAGAATTTCTCAAGATTTTGCCACGATAAACAATTTTCAAGTTGAAATTTCGTAAAACATATATCATACAAATTAGACGAAAAATAGACTTTTAAACATTAAATTTGAGAAATTTGGATTTCATTTGAGTACATGTATTTAAAAATATTAATGGTTTAAACAGTGGTTTAAAAACTAACTTTGGAAATGCCTTTCATATTTTTTAGTGAAAATGTCATCACATGATATTTCTATCTCTCAAAATTTTAAAATAAAAATAAAAAGATGAACATTCACGACAGAAATAAAAAAATAATAATAAGAATAATAATACAAAGAATCAATTATCAGTTTAATTATTACAAAATGTAGTCCGTCTATTCGAGCAACTATTGCCCGTCTAGCTCAGTTGGTAGAGCACAAGGCTCTTAACATTGTGGTCGTGGGTACGAGCCCAACGGTTGGCGAAAAATGATTTATAACAACACTTTTTTTTTTAAATATCAATAACTCATATAAAGTTTACTATATTTTATTTTAAATAAGTAAGTTTAAAAAAATTATCATATTAATGCTTTTATGTAAGAATAACTTAAATACCACACATTTTTTAAAGAAAATATCAACAACTCATATAAAGTTTACTATATTTTATTTTAAATAAGTAAGTTTAAAAAAATTATCATATTAATGCCTTTATGTAAGAATAACTTAAACAACGTGTTTCCATGTACGAATATGAGAATATGCATTATAATGAAATTTATACAATATGCTTTAAAAAATAAAATATCTAAAAACTCATATAAAGTTTACTATAGTTTATTTTAAATAAACAAATATAAAAAATTATCATATTCATGCTTTTATGTAAGAATAACTTAAATAACGTATTTCCATGTACAAATAAATAAGTTTATACAACACATTTTTAAAACAAAATATCTAATAACTCATATAAAGTTTACTATATTTTATTTTAAATAAATAAGTTTATCATCTTCATGCTTTTATGTAAGAATAACTTAAATAACGTATTTCCATGTACGAATATGAGAATATGCATTATAATGAAATTCTATACAATATGTTTTAAAAAATAAAATAATTAATAATTCAAAGAAATAGTACAATATTTTCTTAAGTAAATAATCAATTAAAAAATAACTATGCTCATGTTTTGTCAAAAAATGTTCACATGAATTAAATAACTTCCATGATGGTTACTACTTGATTTATGACCTAACATGGATCTTTTACATCATGAGATGGTGGGTGTGATGGATCAATCGACGAACTCAACTTTGCGGTCTCTGAAGATTCAGAGATGCAAGTGGTAGGCGTTCCTATGAATGCACAAACAATTAAACTTGTCAAAATCATAAGTTTGAGGTTTAGGTTTAGATATTATGTACTCGAGACTTATATGAACTATAGCTTTTATAGTTATTTTGTATAGATTTAAGACCCTATAACCTAAATGCAATTTATTGTTACCTTAACGTACATTACTAGAAGATCTATGAGATTATGATATAGATGTCTTTATGATCATGTTAGCTCTGACAAACGGTACCTGCTGAATAGGTCAATCTCAAATTCCTTAGTAGTATAACTTTCTTCACTAAAAAATTTCAAGCAAGCCTTGTATTTATGGATCTAATATTCTAAACGATATAATGGTTTATTGGATGCTCAGGAAACCACAATCAAGTAGGATATCATGACTGAACACCATGTGAATTCAAAAATCTTCAGTTGTATTTCAAAAATAAATGCATCAATCATCTTATATTATCACTTAATGAATCTACTATTATTGATTTATGGAAAACTGATAGCTATGAGAAACGTAGCTTGTGAATCCCATGTTGGCATAGTTAATTCATGGTTTATTTACTTGTGTTTATACTTGACATCTATTTTGTACTTGTTAGTCCATTATTATATTAGATAGGCCATGATTGGGAGGCTTAAATAAAGGTCATACAATCAAGTGTGTTAAGAGTATATTGACGAGGTTGTAAATATACCATGGTGTGTCACCTTTGGGTAACAAATGTTAAGACATCCTTGCTAAGAGTTTGCATGTGTAAATGGTTATGACTCTTCTATGTTGCATATATGCATTCTCTTGAGTATAACATAATTTATATTTCCTAGTCTGCTGACCATGGGGGGTCTTATTTTAGAATTTCTCAAGATTTTGTCACGATAAATAATTTTCAAGTTGAAATTTCGTAAAAAATATATCATAAAATTAGACGAAAAATAGACTTTTAAACATTAAATTTGAGAAATTTGGATTTCATTTGAGTACATGTATTTAAAAATATTAATGGTTTAAACAGTGGTTTAAAATCTAATTTGGAAATGCCTTACATATTTTTTAGTGAAAATGTCATCACATGATATTTCTATCTCTCAAAATTTTAAAATAAAAATAAAAAATGAACATTCACGATAGAAATAAATAAATAATAAAAAGAATAATAATACAAATAATCATTTATCAGTTTAATTATTACAAAATGTAGTCCGTCTATTCGAGCAGCTATAGCCCGTCTAGCTCAGTTGGTAGAGTGCAAGGCTCTTAACCTTGTGTCGTGGGTTTGAGCCCCACGGTGGGCTAAAAATAATTTATACCACACATTTTTTTAAGAAAATATCAATAACTCATATAAAGTTTACTATATTTTATTTTAAATAAGTAATTTAAAAAAATTATCATATTAATGCTTTTATGTAAGAATAACTTAAATACCACACATTTTTTAAAGAAAATATCAATAACTCATATAAAGTTTACTATATTTTATTTTAAATAAGTAAGTTTAAAAAAATTATCATATTAATGTCTTTATGTAAGAATAACTTAAACAACGTGTTTCCATGTACGAATATGAGAATATGCATTATAATGAAATTTATACATTATGCTTTAAAAAATAAAATATCTAAAAACTCATATAAAGTTTACTATATTTTATTTTAAATAAACAAATATAAAAAATTATCGTATTCATGCTTTTATGTAAGAATAACTTAAATAACGTATTTCCATGTACAAATAAATAAGTTTATACAACACATTTTTAAAACAAAATATCTAATAACTCATATAAAGTTTACTATATTTTATTTTAAATAAATAAGTTTATCATCTTCATGCTTTTATGTAAGAATAACTTAAATAACGTATTTCCATGTACGAATATGAGAATATGCATTATAAAGAAATTTTATACAATATGTTTTAAAAAATAAAATAATTAATAATTCAAAGAAATAGTACAATATTTGCTTAAGTAAATAATCAATTAAAAAATAACTATGCTCATGTTTTGTCAAAAAATGTTCACATGAATTAAATAACTTCCATGATGGTTACAAATTGATTTATGACCTAACATGGATCTTTTACATCGTGAGATGGTAGGTGTGATGGATCAATCGACGAACTCAACTTTGCGGTCTCTGAAGATTCAAAGATGCAAGTGGTAGGCGTTCCTATGAATGCGCAAATAATTAAACTTGTCAAAATCATAAGTTTGAGGTTTAGGTTTAGATATCATGTACTTGAGTCTTATATGAACTATAGCTTTTATAGTGATTTTGTATAGATTTAAGACCCTATAACCTAAATGCAATTTATTGTTACCTTAACGTACATATGCTAGAAGATCTCTGAGATTATGATATAGATGTCTTTATGATCATGTTAGCTCTGACAAACGGTACCTCCTGAATAGGTCAATCTCAAATTCCTTAGTAGTATAACTTTCTTCACAAAAACTTTTCAAGCAAGGCTTATATTTATGGATCTAATATTCTAAACGATATAATGGTTTATTGGATGCTCAGGAAACCACAATCAAGTAGGATATCATGACTGAACACCATGTGAATTCAAAAATCTTCAGTTGTATTTCAAAAATAAATGCATCAATCATCTTATATTATCACTTAATGAATCTACTATTATTGATTTATGGAAAACTGATAGCTATGAGAAACGTAGCTTGTGAATCCCATGTTGGCAGAGTCAATTCATGGTTTATTTACTTGTTTTTATACTTGACATATATTTTGTACTTGTTAGTCCATTATTATATTAGATAGGCCATGATTGGGAGGCTTAAATAAAGGTCATACAATCAAGTGTGTGAAGAGTATATTGACGAGGTTGTAAATATACCATGGTGTGTCAGCTTTGGGTAACAAATGTTAGGACATCTTTGCTAAGTGTTTGCATGAGTAAATGGTTATGACTCTTCTATGTTGCATATATGCATTCTCTTGAGTATAACATAATTTATATTTCCTAGTCCGCTGACCATGGGGGGTCTTGTTTCAGAATTTCTCAAGATTTTGCCACGATAAATAATTTTCAAGTTGAAATTTCGTAAAAAATATATCATAAAAATTAGATGAAAAATACACTTTTAAACATTAAGTTTGAGAAATTTGGATTTCATTTGAGTACATGTATTTAAAAATATTAATGGTTTAAACAGTGGTTTAAAAACTAACTTGGAAATGCCTTACATATTTTTTAGTGAAAATGTCATCACATGATATTTCTATCTCTAAATATTTTAAAATAAAAATAAAAAGATGAACATTCACGATAGAAATTAATAAATAATAATAATAAGAATAATAATAATACACATAATCAATTATCAGTTTAATTATTACAAAATGTAGTCCATCTATTTGACCATTTATAGCCCGTCTAGCTCAGTTGGTAGAGCGCATGTCTCTTAACGTTGTGGTCGTGTGTTCGAGGCCCCACAGCGGGCGAAAAATGTTTTATACCACACGTTTTCTTAAAAAAAATATCAATAACTCATATAAAGTTTACTATATATTATTTTAAATAAGTAAGTTTAAAAAAATTATCATATTAATGCTTTTATGTAAGAATAACTTAAATACCACACATTTTTTTAAAAAAATATCAATAACTCATATAAAGTTTACTATATTTTATTTTAAATAAGTAAGTTTAAAAAAATTATCATATTAATGCCTTTATGTAAGAATAACTTAAACAACGTGTTTCCATGTACGAATATGAGAATATGCATTATAATGAAATTTATACAATATGCTTTAAAAAATAAAATATCTAAAAACTCATATAAAGTTTACTATATTTTATTTTAAATAAACAAATATAAAAAATTATCATATTCATGCTTTTATGTAAGAATAACTTAAATAACGTATTTCCATGTACAAATAAATAAGTTTATACAACACATTTTTAAAACAAAATATCTAATAACTCATATAAAGTTTACTATATTTTATTTTAAATAAATAAGTTTATCATTTTCATGCTTTTTTGTAAGAATAACTTAAATAACGTATTTCCATGTACGAATATGAGAATATGCATTATAATGAAATTTTATACAATATGTTTTCAAAAATAAAATAATTAATAATTCAAAGAAATATTACAATATTTGCTTAAATAAATAATCAATTAAAAAATAACTATGCTCATGTTTTGTCAAAAAATGTTCACATGAATTAAATAACTTCCATGATGGTTACAAATTGATTTATGACCTAACATGGATCTTTTACATCGTGAGATGGTGGGTGTGATTGATCAATCGACGAACTCAACTTTGCGGTCTTTGAAGATTCAAAGATGCAAGTGGTAGGCGTTCCTATGAATGCACAAACAATTAAACTTGTCAAAATCATAAGTTTGAGGTTTAGGTTTAGATATTATGTACTCGAGTCTTATATGAACTATAGCTTTTATAGTGATTTTGTATAGATTTAAGACCCTATAACCTAAATGCAATTTATTGTTACCTTAACGTACATATGCTAGAAGATCTCTGAGATTATGATATAGATGTCTTTTTGATCATGTTAGCTCTAACAAACGGTACCTCCTGAATAGGTCAATCTCAAATTCCTTAGTAGTATAACTTTCTTCACAAAAAAATTTCAAGCAAGGCTTGTATTTATGGATCTAATATTCTAAACGATATAATGGTTTATTGGATGCTCATGAAACTACAATCAAGTAGGATATCGTGATTGAACACCATGTGAATTCAAAAATCTTCAGTTGTATTTCAAAAACAAATGCATCAATTATCTTATATTATCACTTAATGATTCTACTATTATTAATTTATGGAAAACTGATAGCTATGAGATACGTAGCTTGTGAATCCCATGTTGGCAGAGTCAATTCATGGTTTATTTACTTGTTTTTATACTTGACATCTATTTTGTACTTTTTAGTCCATTATTATATTAGATAGGCCATGATTGGGAGACAAAAATTTCAATGAGTTTGAGTGAAGTTTGAGGGATTTTTTTGTTAGAGGAAAAGAAAATGAATGAATTAGTATGAATAGGTGACCATGCAACATTCTAATATGGAAAGGAAAGTTTCACAAGTGCACTTACGAATTCACCTTTCATCATGTTTCACAAGTGCAAATGCGAAACCCCCTCAATTTTGTAAAATCCATCGTGTAAATAATAAAACGTGCAAAATATGGTGGCTTCACAAGTGCACTTGTGAATTCATGTTGAAAGGTGAATTCACAAGTGTACTTGTGAAGGGTATTTTTTGATTTTCAGTGGTGAAAATCACCACTACTAGGTGTAAAGAGAAATTCCTTTTTAAAAAATCACCAATTTAATAGGGGATAAAATATGTATAAATCCTTAAAAATTATGTGACGTTTAATACGTTATTGATGGATAAATTTCTTGAGGTGACAAAGCATGAGAATCTTCATATGGTAAGAAGGAAGTTCAAACTTTTTTTTATATTAGACTTCTCAAAACTCACATATATGATAGGGACAAAATACTTATTAACTAAAAAAAAAGGTGTTCTCGTTAACTACTCTATCATACAAGGTATGAGTAGCTAGACAATTTACTCTTTTATCAATACGTAGAATTGTTGTAGGAACACATATGCTACATAGATTCCATAGAAAATAAATACTTTTGGTATGATTTTACTTGTTAGATTAGCCTACATTAACTGTTAAGTCATAAATTGTTTGTATTAATTGCCTAATTCACACAAAAATGATCTATATATAGATTAGATATATTAATTGTTCAATAAATATAAAAAGTAAAATTTAATTATAACATGAGCCAGAGGGAGTAATTCTTTTTTGTGATAGAATACTTGCAGTATTTCAGGAGCATCATTTTATTTTATCTTCATGAACATAATAATAAATGAGAATGGTTTGTAAAACAATTTGACCTTATTTTTCCAACTAATGCTTGTATCAATTCATTATTTCATATTTTGTAGTCATTAATTCCTTACTGGATAAATTATTTTTAGGTTATCCAATATTGAGTTTGTAGGCCAGGAATTAGATAAATAAGTGAAATCTAAGACCAATTAATGATCCTAAATCGGAATATTTTATCCCGATTTGATGCACCATTTATGCCCATCCCTTAACAATGATTTTGGAACTCCAAATGCTTAGGCGAACATTACTTAGATTGTGTCTAATGGCAGAGTTATGAAAATAACAATTAGAAAAATATTTAGTTTTGAGTGGTCTAGTGATCATATAATCTGGATTAACCATAAGTTTTTGTGCTTTATTTCCAAGCATTGCATGGTTAAAGACTTAGGGACTTTGAAACCCATGCCTCTTCACTTCTATGCATGGATAATATTTTCAAAGAAATATATTGCATTAGAAAACTATCTCTCTCGCACTCGCCACTATTACCAAAAATTATTTACATTAAAGAGATGCCACTTTTTATGCATAAATATATTGAACGAATTGTAGATGTTAAAGACGAGGACAACTGTGGTTTTCAAACTGTTTCGAGTTTGTTCGGTAAAAGAGAGGAGAATTATACATTTGTTTGCCAACAACTTCTCCAAGAGTTGAAGGCGCATATGGAATCATACACATCACTATATGGGGAAAAAATAACATTACAGTGTAATTCACACCGCTCTTGTTCTTTGTGTTAGCGGTCCGACATCGGTTAAAAATGGATGTGCTTCCCTGAAATGTGACATCTTATAGCAAGTGCTTAAGATATGGTGTGTATTGATCTTACAAGATATGGTTTCTTAGGGGGGGAAATTCCACTTCGGAGTTGGCCATCTCAAAATTTATCCCCACGCATCATGTGTATTTGGTGGCTTTCAAAATCACAATATTTTGTTAAAGCTTATTTGAAATAGGAGTGTCATATACCAAAGACATCATCTAAGAAGACGTCACATTTCAAAAAAAGAGTCTGAAACTTGGTCGAATCACTTTTTATCTAACTATGTATTTAGATGGTGATTCGTTTTTTCGTATGTATTGTAGACACCGATGTAACCTAGATACAATGTTATGCATAGTAATATATATTCAACATTAATTGTATAAAAATTAGGCCAGTTTTAAGAAAAAAATTGGTTTCAACGAATTAACAACGTTTCCCCTGCAGAAAATAGCTTATGTATTAATAGTGAGTCGGTGGGACAATTCTAAAGATTCACTTTCGGATTAGTCTCATTTTAACTACAAAAACTTCCAAACACGTGGTAGTTCAGAAATGCATCTCCGTAGAAACCTTTATATTGGAAAATAAATAGGGTGAGTACTGAAATGCATATCGGAATATCATCTGAGACAAAATAGGGTTTCTTCAAATATACTACACAAGAAAACATATATTGGCATGTCGTATTTGTCTACTTCAACTACACGAAGCCCTCGCTTGAATTTAGGGTCACATCGTATACCTCTCTTATAGATCTGAAATCCATATTAGAGAATTTCCTACAATACTCAGAAAATCAAAGAGTTGTGAACGTCGAGTACTATTCACACTCAATTGGCAGCTGTTGTACCCCAAAATTTTTCCTCTCATTTATCAAGAATTTTCTCACAAGATCTCCTTTGGCTCAAGACTGCACTAGGGTTGATCAGCTCAAGACACCTCCTTAAGCACTGATGACCAAAATTAGGGTTTGCGATTGCACAAGTATATGTGAACTTCTAATGCTCCATATGACTTTCATGGATCATTATGTACCCTCAAGATTACTCATGTTAAGTTTCAAGCATTGGATCACACTTTTGCTCACTCAATTGAGCAATTGACCTAAAAATCAACTGTATTGGAGAAAAAGTCAATTGTGGCCAATTTACAGTCAAACCTCATAATTTTTTATCCACATCAACATTTTAAACTTATATGTATCATTTGATCAAGTTTGTACCATAATTCCTCAAGAAATTTGATCAAATCTTCAAAAGGGTAAAATAGTCAAAATTAGGGTTTTGACTGGGAAAGGGCAATTTCTGATTTTTGACCTAGCAAATGATCAATTGGTTTAAGGCATGATATCAAGATTCCAATTGCATAATTTTGACCTAATAACATGGCTCAAAACATTGCTCAAGTCCAATGGATTGACAAATGAATTTTCAATCAACTGATCAAAAGTCAACTATATACTAAAAAGTCAAACTTTGACTTTTTGGTCAAAATCAAATGTCAAAGATCACAATTCATCAAAGCATGTCAAAATATGAAAATTATTCATCAAGAAATCAAAAATTCAAGATTTCATTTTGAAAAGTTAATATTTCTAAACTTAGAAATTTTTCTAAGTGTTGGAAATTACTTATTTTTTCACAACTTTGAGTAAAATTTTCACCATGATGCAAGTTGATTCAGAAGAAACTTTCAACATGAAAGTTTTAGACCTCCATGAAATATACAACTTTGATTTACACAACTCCTTCCAAAAGTGCTTGGATCTCAAGTTATAATTTTAAGAATACATGGTCATGAAACAAAACATAGTGAAATTTTGCCCTGATTTGGTCAGGATTTTGACCTAACTTCATGGCACTTTTTCATATAGTTCCAAGGGGAATTTTCAAAAGTGATTCAAATATGGGTTGTATAGAACATTACAATCTTTCTGAAATGTCCAAGAACTCCTTGAGATCATTTTTGAGTAGGGAGAATCGAAGAGATGAAATTAGGGTTTTCACACTTGAATTATAAGTCATTTTGTGATGAACAAAATTCAAATTCAAAGTTATGCTGCATAACCTCCAATTTGCAGGCCTAAAACTTGTTAGGCAATCCATAATTAATTGCTTGCACATCTGTTAAAGGTCTCAATTCAAGTATTCAATGCAAGGCCATGCTTTATATCCCTTTTGGGAAGAAAGTGCACAATGTCATTTTGATAAAGTAGCTTTTTGCATAAAACTTGTTCTTGAGCCTTGCACTTGTTATCTTTTGATCATACATGTCTCATAACTCAAGAGAAACTTGTTATACACTTACAATCACCCAGCCCATGCTTGTACTCCCTCTTGAAACTTGTTTTCCCACTTTTCTTGAAAATCAAGTAACATAGCAAATAGCTTGTAACTTGTACTTCTGACTCTCAAAATCACTCAAACCTCTTTGCTTATACATACACAAGTCATTTGCCATAAATCTCACGCATGCTTAAGCCCTGAAAAGACCAAGAACACAGAATCACCAAAAACACTTCAAAACTTGTCATTTCTGAGTTTTGAATCCAATCTCAAAATTTTCTCGTGCGTTTCTTGGCCTTTTACTTTCAAAAGCTTCTAAGAAACATACACAAACAATCCCAACACCTGTAACACCACTGTAACACCTCCATCATCGTCCACCATTTTCAAAAACAGCACCTTGCACCTTGACTTCTCCAGAACTCCTCAGGTACTTTCAACTCAAGCTAAGGATCACATTAGCTTCCTGGTAACTTGAGGAAGCGAATCCAATCATTGGAACTCACTGAAAGCTACTCAAACTCCAAACTCGATAACCTCTTGCAAGGTAAGTTTTCTTACTTTTGAACTCTTCATACAGGCATCATTAATGGTTTATTTGTGAATGAAAATGTCATCGCATGATATTTCTATCTCTCAAAATTTTAAAATAAAAATAAAAAGATGAACATTCACGACAGAAATAAATAAATAATAATAAGAATAATAATACAAAGAATCAATTATCAATTTAATTATTACAAAATGTAGTCCGTCTATTCAAGCAGCTATAGCCCGTCTAGCTCAGTTGGTAGAGCGCAAGGCTCTTAACCTTGTGGTCGTGGATTCGAGCCCCACGGTGGGCGAAAAATGATTTATATCATGCTTTTTTTTTAAAAAAAATATCAATAACTCATATAAAGTTTACTATATTTTATTTTAAATAAGTAAGTTTAAAAAAATTATCATATTAATGCTTTTATGTAAGAATAACTTAAATACCACACATTTTTTAATGAATATATCAATAACTCATATAAAGTTTACTATATTTTATTTTAAATAAGTAAGTTCAAAAAAATTATCATATTAATGCCTTTATGTAAGAATAACTTAAACAACGTGTTTCCATGTACGAATATGAGAATATGCATTATAATGAAATTTATACAATATGCTTTAAAAAATAAAATATCTAAAAACTCATATAAAGTTTACTATATTTTATTTTAAATAAACAAATATAAAAAATTATCATATTCATGCTTTTATGTAAGAATAACTTAAATAACGTATTTCCATGTACAAATAAATAAGTTTATAAAACACATTTTTAAAACAAAATATCTAATAACTCATATAAAGTTTACTTTATTTTATTTTAAATAAATAAGTTTATCATCTTCATGCTTTTATGTAAGAATAACTTAATTAACGTATTTCCATGTACGAATATGAGAATATGCATTATAATGAAATTTTATACAATATATTTTAAAAAATAAAATAATTAATAATTCAAAGATATATTACAATATTTCCTTAAGTAAATAATCAATTAAAAAATAACTATGCTCATGTTTTGTCAAAAAATGTTCACATGAATTAAATAACTTCCATGATGGTTACAACTTGATTTATGACCTAACATGGATCTTTTACATCATGAGATGGTGGTTGTGATGGATCAATCGACGAACTCAAATTTACGGTCTCTGAAGATTCAAAGATGCAAGTGGTAGGCGTTCCTATGAATGCTCAAACAATTAAACTTTTCAAAATCACAAGTTTGAGGTTTAGGTTTAGATATTATGTACTCGAGACTTATATGAACTATAGCTTTTATAGTGATTTTGTATAGATTTAAGACCCTATAACCTAAATGCAATTTATCGTTACCTTAACGTACATATGCTAGAAGATCTCTGAGATTATGATATAGATGTCTTTATGATCATGTTAGCTCTGACAAACGGTACCTCCTGAATAGGTCAATCTCAAATTCCTTAGTAGTATAACTTTCTTCACTAAAAAATTTCAAGCAAGGCTTGTATTTATGGATCTAATATTCTAAACGATATAATGGTTTATTGGATGCTCAGGAAACCACAATCAAGTAGGATATCATGAGTGAACACCATGTGAATTCAAAAATCTTGAGTTGTATTTCAAAAATTAATGCATCAATTATCTTATATTATCACTTAATGAATCTACTATTATTGGTTTATGGAAGACTGATAGCTATGAGATACGTAGCTTGTGAATCCCATGTTGGCAGAGTCAATTCATGGTTTATTTACTTGTTTTTATACTTGACATCTATTTTGTACTTGTTAGTTCCATTATTATATTAGATAGGCCATGATTGGGAGGCTTAAATAAAGGTCATACAATCAAGTGTGTGAAGAGTATATTGACGAGGTTGTAAATATACCATGGTGTGTCACCTTTGGGTAACAAATGTTAAGACATCCTTGCTAAGTGTTTGCATGAGTAAATGGTTATGACTCTTCTATGTTGCATATATGGATTCTCTTGAGTATAACATAATTTATATTTCCTAGTCTGTTGACCATGGGGGGTCTTATTTTAGAATTTCTCTAGATTTTGCCACGATAAACAATTTTCAAGTTGAAATTTCATAAAAAATATATCATACAAATTAGACGAAAAATAGACTTTTAAACATTAAATTTGAGAAATTTGGATTTCATTTGAGTACATGTATTTAAAAATATTAATGGTTTAAACAGTGGTTTAAAAACTAACTTTGGAAATGCCTTTCATATTTTTTAGTGAAAATGTCATCGCATGATATTTCTATCTCTCAAAATTTTAAAATAAAAATAAAAAGATGAACATTCACGACAGAAATAAATAAATAATAATAAGAATAATAATACAAAGAATCAATTATCAATTTAATTATTACAAAATGTAGTCCGTCTATTCAAGCAACTATAGCCCGTCTAGCTCAGTTGGTAGAGCGCAAGGCTCTTAACCTTGTGGTCGTGGATTCGGGCCCCACGGTGGGCGAAAAATGATTTATATCATGCTTTTTTTTAAAAAAAAAATATCAATAACTCATATAAAGTTTACTATATTTTATTTTAAATAAGTAAGTTTAAAAAAATTATCATATTAATGCTTTTATGTAAGAATAACTTAAATACCACACATTTTTTAATGAATATATCAATAACTCATATAAAGTTTACTATATTTTATTTTAAATAAGTAAGTTCAAAAAAATTATCATATTAATGCCTTTATGTAAGAATAACTTAAACAACGTGTTTCCATGTACGAATATGAGAATATGCATTATAATGAAATTTATACAATATGCTTTAAAAAATAAAATATCTAAAAACTCATATAAAGTTTACTATATTTTATTTTAAATAAACAAATATAAAAAATTATCATATTCATGCTTTTATGTAAGAATAACTTAAATAACGTATTTCCATGTACAAATAAATAAGTTTATAAAACACATTTTTAAAACAAAATATCTAATAACTCATATAAAGTTTACTTTATTTTATTTTAAATAAATAAGTTTATCATCTTCATGCTTTTATGTAAGAATAACTTAATTAACGTATTTCCATGTACGAATATGAGAATATGCATTATAATGAAATTTTATACAATATATTTTAAAAAATAAAATAATTAATAATTCAAAGATATATTACAATATTTCCTTAAGTAAATAATCAATTAAAAAATAACTATGCTCATGTTTTGTCAAAAAATGTTCACATGAATTAAATAACTTCCATGATGGTTACAACTTGATTTATGACCTAACATGGATCTTTTATATCATGAGATGGTGGTTGTGATGGATCAATCGACGAACTCAAATTTACGGTCTCTGAAGATTCAAAGATGCAAGTGGTAGGCGTTCCTATGAATGCTCAAACAATTAAACTTTTCAAAATCACAAGTTTGAGGTTTAGGTTTAGATATTATGTACTCGAGACTTATATGAACTATAGCTTTTATAGTGATTTTGTATAGATTTAAGACCCTATAACCTAAATGCAATTTATCGTTACCTTAACGTACATATGCTAGAAGATCTCTGAGATTATGATATAGATGTCTTTATGATCATGTTAGCTCTGACAAACGGTACCTCCTGAATAGGTCAATCTCAAATTCCTTAGTAGTATAACTTTCTTCACTAAAAAATTTCAAGCAAGGCTTGTATTTATGGATCTAATATTCTAAACGATATAATGGTTTATTGGATGCTCAGGAAACCACAATCAAGTAGGATATCATGAGTGAACACCATGTGAATTCAAAAATCTTGAGTTGTATTTCAAAAATTAATGCATCAATTATCTTATATTATCACTTAATGAATCTACTATTATTGGTTTATGGAAGACTGATAGCTATGAGATACGTAGCTTGTGAATCCCATGTTGGCAGAGTCAATTCATGGTTTATTTACTTGTTTTTATACTTGACATCTATTTTGTACTTGTTAGTTCCATTATTATATTAGATAGGCCATGATTGGGAGGCTTAAATAAAGGTCATACAATCAAGTGTGTGAAGAGTATATTGACGAGGTTGTAAATATACCATGGTGTGTCACCTTTGGGTAACAAATGTTAAGACATCCTTGCTAAGTGTTTGCATGAGTAAATGGTTATGACTCTTCTATGTTGCATATATGGATTCTCTTGAGTATAACATAATTTATATTTCCTAGTCTGTTGACCATGGGGGGTCTTATTTTAGAATTTCTCTAGATTTTGCCACGATAAACAATTTTCAAGTTGAAATTTCATAAAAAATATATCATACAAATTAGACGAAAAATAGACTTTTAAACATTAAATTTGAGAAATTTGGATTTCATTTGAGTACATGTATTTAAAAATATTAATGGTTTAAACAGTGGTTTAAAAACTAACTTTGGAAATGCCTTTCATATTTTTTAGTGAAAATGTCATCGCATGATATTTCTATCTCTCAAAATTTTAAAATAAAAATAAAAAGATGAACATTCACGACAGAAATAAATAAATAATAATAAGAATAATAATACAAAGAATCAATTATCAATTTAATTATTACAAAATGTAGTCCGTCTATTCAAGCAACTATAGCCCGTCTAGCTCAGTTGGTAGAGCGCAAGGCTCTTAACCTTGTGGTCGTGGATTCGGGCCCCACGGTGGGCGAAAAATGATTTATATCATGCTTTTTTTTAAAAAAAAAATATCAATAACTCATATAAAGTTTACTATATTTTATTTTAAATAAGTAAGTTTAAAAAAATTATCATATTAATGCTTTTATGTAAGAATAACTTAAATACCACACATTTTTTAATGAATATATCAATAACTCATATAAAGTTTACTATATTTTATTTTAAATAAGTAAGTTCAAAAAAATTATCATATTAATGCCTTTATGTAAGAATAACTTAAACAACGTGTTTCCATGTACGAATATGAGAATATGCATTATAATGAAATTTATACAATATGCTTTAAAAAATAAAATATCTAAAAACTCATATAAAGTTTACTATATTTTATTTTAAATAAACAAATATAAAAAATTATCATATTCATGCTTTTATGTAAGAATAACTTAAATAACGTATTTCCATGTACAAATAAATAAGTTTATAAAACACATTTTTAAAACAAAATATCTAATAACTCATATAAAGTTTACTTTATTTTATTTTAAATAAATAAGTTTATCATCTTCATGCTTTTATGTAAGAATAACTTAATTAACGTATTTCCATGTACGAATATGAGAATATGCATTATAATGAAATTTTATACAATATATTTTAAAAAATAAAATAATTAATAATTCAAAGATATATTACAATATTTCCTTAAGTAAATAATCAATTAAAAAATAACTATGCTCATGTTTTGTCAAAAAATGTTCACATGAATTAAATAACTTCCATGATGGTTACAACTTGATTTATGACCTAACATGGATCTTTTATATCATGAGATGGTGGTTGTGATGGATCAATCGACGAACTCAAATTTACGGTCTCTGAAGATTCAAAGATGCAAGTGGTAGGCGTTCCTATGAATGCTCAAACAATTAAACTTTTCAAAATCACAAGTTTGAGGTTTAGGTTTAGATATTATGTACTCGAGACTTATATGAACTATAGCTTTTATAGTGATTTTGTATAGATTTAAGACCCTATAACCTAAATGCAATTTATCGTTACCTTAACGTACATATGCTAGAAGATCTCTGAGATTATGATATAGATGTCTTTATGATCATGTTAGCTCTGACAAACGGTACCTCCTGAATAGGTCAATCTCAAATTCCTTAGTAGTATAACTTTCTTCACTAAAAAATTTCAAGCAAGGCTTGTATTTATGGATCTAATATTCTAAACGATATAATGGTTTATTGGATGCTCAGGAAACCACAATCAAGTAGGATATCATGAGTGAACACCATGTGAATTCAAAAATCTTGAGTTGTATTTCAAAAATTAATGCATCAATTATCTTATATTATCACTTAATGAATCTACTATTATTGGTTTATGGAAGACTGATAGCTATGAGATACGTAGCTTGTGAATCCCATGTTGGCAGAGTCAATTCATGGTTTATTTACTTGTTTTTATACTTGACATCTATTTTGTACTTGTTAGTTCCATTATTATATTAGATAGGCCATGATTGGGAGGCTTAAATAAAGGTCATACAATCAAGTGTGTGAAGAGTATATTGACGAGGTTGTAAATATACCATGGTGTGTCACCTTTGGGTAACAAATGTTAAGACATCCTTGCTAAGTGTTTGCATGAGTAAATGGTTATGACTCTTCTATGTTGCATATATGGATTCTCTTGAGTATAACATAATTTATATTTCCTAGTCTGTTGACCATGGGGGGTCTTATTTTAGAATTTCTCTAGATTTTGCCACGATAAACAATTTTCAAGTTGAAATTTCATAAAAAAAATATCATACAAATTAGACGAAAAATAGACTTTTAAACATTAAATTTGAGAAATTTGGATTTCATTTGAGTACATGTATTTAAAAATATTAATGGTTTAAACAGTGGTTTAAAAACTAACTTTGGAAATGCCTTTCATATTTTTTAGTGAAAATGTCATCACATGATATTTCTATCTCTCAAAATTTTAAAATAAAAATAAAAAGATGAACATTCACGACAGAAATAAATAAATAATAATAAGAATAATAATACAAAGAATCAATTATCAGTTTAATTAATACAAAATGTAGTTCGTCTATTTGAGTTGCTATAGCCCGTCTAGCTCAGTTGGTAGAGTGCAAGGCTCTTAACATTGTGGTTGTGGGTTCGAGCCCCACGGAGAGTGAAAAATGATTCATATCACATCTTTTTTTTAAAAATATCAATAACATATATAAAGTTTACTATATTTTATTTTAAATAAGTAAGTTTAAAAAAATTATCATATTAATGCCTTTATGTAAGAATAACTTAAACAACGTGTTTCCATGTACGAATATGAGAATATGCATTATAATGAAATTTATACAATATGCTTTAAAAAATAAAATATCTAAAAACTCATATAAAGTTTACTATATTTTATTCTAAATAAACAAATATAAAAAATTATCATATTCATGCTTTTATGTAAGAATAACTTAAATAACGTATTTCCATGTACAAATAAATAAGTTTATAAAACACATTTTTAAAACAAAATATCTAATAACTCATATAAAGTTTACTTTATTTTATTTTAAATAAATAAGTTTATCATCTTCATGCTTTTATGTAAGAATAACTTAAATAACGTATTTCCATGTACGAATATTAGAATATGCATTATAATGAAATTTTATACAATATATTTTAAAAAATAAAATAATTAATAATTGAAAGATATATTACAATATTTCCTTAAGTAAATAATCAATTAAAAAATAACTATGCTCATGTTTTGTCAAAAAATGTTCACATGAATTAAATAACTTCCATGATGGTTACAACTTGATTTATGACCTAACATGGATCTTTTACATCATGAGATGGTGGGTGTGATGGATCAATCGACGAACTCAAATTTGCGGTCTCTAAAGATTCAAAGATGCAAGTGGTAGGCGTTCCTATGAATGCACAAACAATTAAACTTTTCAAAATCACAAGTTTGAGGTTTAGGTTTAGATATTATGTACTCGAGACTTATATGAACTATAGCTTTTATAGTGATTTTGTATAGATTTAAGACCCTATAACCTAAATGCAATTTATCGTTACCTTAACGTACATATGCTAGAAGATCTCTGAGATTATGATATAGATGTCTTTATGATCATGTTAGCTCTGACAAACGGTACCTCCTGAATAGGTCAATCTCAAATTCCTTAGTAGTATAACTTTCTTCACTAAAAAATTTCAAGCAAGGCTTGTATTTATGGATCTAATATTCTAAATGATATAATGGTTTATTGGATGCTCAGGAAACCACAATCAAGTAGGATATCATGAGTGAACACCATGTGAATTCAAAAATCTTGAGTTGTATTTCAAAAATTAATGCATCAACTATCTTATATTATCACTTAATGAATCTACTATTATTGGTTTATGGAAGACTGATAGCTATGAGATACGTAGCTTGTGAATCCCATGTTGGCAGAGTCAATTCATGGTTTATTTACTTGTTTTTATACTTGACATCTATTTTGTACTTGTTAGTTCCATTATTATATTAGATAGGCCATGATTGGGAGGCTTAAATAAAGGTCATACAATCAAGTGTGTGAAGAGTATATTGACGAGGTTGTAAATATACCATGGTGTGTCACCTTTGGGTAACAAATGTTAAGACATCCTTGCTAAGTGTTTGCATGAGTAAATGGTTATGACTCTTCTATGTTGCATATATGGATTCTCTTGAGTATAACATAATTTATATTTCCTAGTCTGCTGACCATGGGGGGTCTTATTTTAGAATTTCTCTAGATTTTGCCACGATAAACAATTTTCAAGTTGAAATTTCATAAAAAATATATCATACAAATTAGACGAAAAATAGACTTTTAAACATTAAATTTGAGAAATTTGGATTTCATTTGAGTACATGTATTTAAAAATATTAATGGTTTAAATAGTGGTTTAAAAACTAACTTTGGAAATGCCTTTCATATTTTTTAATGAAAATGTCATCACATGATATTTCTATCTCTCAAAATTTTAAAATAAAAATAAAAAGATGAACATTCACGACAGAAATAAATAATTAATAATAAGAATAATAATAATACAAAGAATCAATTATCAGTTTAATTATTACAAAATGTAGTCCGTCTATTCAAGTAGCTAGAGCCCTTCTAGCTCAGTTGGTAAGGCGCAAGGCTCTTAAGCTTGTGGTCGTGGGTTCGAGCCCCACGGTGGGCGGAAAATGATTCATATCACATCTTTTTTTAAAAAATATCAATAACATATATAAAGTTTACTATATTTAATTTTAAATAAGTAAGTTTAGAAAAATTATCATATTAATGCCTTTATGTAAGAATAACTTAAATACCACACATTTTTTAAAGAAAATATCAATAACTCATATAAAGTTTACTATATTTTATTTTAAATAAGTAAGTTTAAAAAAATTATCATATTAATGTCTTTATGTAAGAATAACTTAAACAACGTGTTTCCATGTACGAATATGAGAATATGCATTATAATGAAATTTATACAATATGCTTTAAAAAATAAAATATCTAAAAACTCATATAAAGTTTACTATATTTTATTTTAAATAAACAAATATAAAAAATTATCATATTCATGCTTTTATGTAAGAATAACTTAAATAACGTATTTCCATGTACAAATAAATAAGTTTATAAAACACATTTTTAAAACAAAATATCTAATAATTCATATAAAGTTTACTTTATTTTATTTTAAATAAATAAGTTTATCATCTTCATGCTTTTATGTAAGAATAACTTAAATAACGTATTTCCATGTACGAATATTAGAATATGCATTATAATGAAATTTTATATAATATATTTTAAAAAATAAAATAATTAATAATTCAAAGAAATATTACAATATTTCCTTAAGTAAATAATCAATTAAAAATAACTATGCTCATGTTTTGTCAAAAAATGTTCACATGAATTAAATAACTTCCATGATGGTTACAACTTGATTTATGACCTAACACGGATCTTTTACATCATGAGATGGTGGGTGTGATGGATCAATTGACGAACTCAAATTTGCGGTCTCTGAAGATTCAAAGATGCAAGTGGTAGGCGTTCCTATGAATGCACAAACAATTAAACTTTTCAAAATCACAAGTTTGTGGTTTAGGTTTAGATATTATGTACTCGAGACTTATATGAACTATAGCTTTTATAGTGATTTTGTATAGATTTAAGACCCTATAACCTAAATGCAATTTATTGTTACCTTAACGTACATATGCTAGAATATCTCAGAGATTATGATATAGATGTCTTTATGATCATGTTAGCTCTGACAAACGGTACTTCCTGAATAGGTCAATCTCAAATTCCTTAGTAGTATAACTTTCTTCACAAAAAGTTTTCAAGCAAGGCTTATATTTATGGATCTAATATTCTAAACGATATAATGGTTTATTGGATGCTCAGGAAACCACAATCAAGTAGGATATCATGACTGAACACCATGTGAATTCAAAAATCTTGAGTTGTATTTCAAAAATTAATGCATCAATTATCTTATATTATCACTTAAAGAATCTACTATTATTGGTTTATGGAAAACTGATAGCTATGAGATACGTAGCATGTGAATCCCATGTTGGCAGAGTCAATTCATGATTTATTTACTTGTTTTTATACTTGACATCTATTTTGTACTTGTTAGTTCCATTATTATATTAGATAGGCCATGATTGGGAGGCTTAAATAAATGTTATACAATCAAGTGTGTGAAGAGTATATTGACGAGGTTGTAAATATACCATGGTGTGTCACCTTTGGGTAATAAATGTTAAGACATCCTTGCTAAGTGTTTGCATGAGTAAATGGTTATGACTCTTCTATGTTGCATATATGGATTCTCTTAGTATAACATAATTTATATTTCCTAGTCTGCTGACCATGGGGGGTCTTATTTTAGAATTTCTCAAGATTTTGCCACGATAAACAATTTTCAAGTTGAAATTTCGTAAAAAATATATCATACAAATTAGACGAAAAATAGACTTTTAAACATTAAATTTGAGAAATTTGGATTTCATTTGAATACATGTATTTAAAAATATTAATGGTTTAAACAGTGGTTTAAAAACTAACTTTGGAAATGCCTTTCATATTTTTTAGTGAAAATGTCATCACATGATATTTCTATCTCTCAAAATTTTAAAATAAAAATAAAAAGATGAACATTCACGACAGAAATAAATAAATAATAATAAGAATAATAATACAAAGAATCAATTATCAGTTTAATTATTACAAAATGTAGTCCGTCTATTCGAGCAGCTATAACCCGTCTAGCTTAGTTGGTAAAGCGCAAGGCTCTTAACCTTGTGGTCGTGGGTTCGAGCCCCACTGTGGGCGAAAAATGATTCATACTACATTTTAAAAAAAAAAATATCAATAACATATATAAAGTTTACTATATTTTATTTTAAATAAGTATGTTTAAAAAAATTATCATATTAATGCTTTTATGTAAGAATAACTTAAATACCACACATTTTTTAAAGAAAATATCAATAATTCATATAAAGTTTACTATATTTTATTTTAAATAAGTAAGTTTAAAAAAATTAGCATATTAATGCCTTTATGTAAGAATAACTTAAACAACGTGTTTCCATGTACAAATATGAGAATATGCATTATAATGAAATTTATACAATATGCTTTAAAAAATAAAATATGTAAAAACTCATATAAAGTTTACTATATTTTATTTTAAATAAACAAATATAAAAAATTATCATATTCATGCTTTTATGTAAGAATAACTTAAATAACGTATTTCCATGTACAAATAAATAAGTTTATAAAACACATTTTTAAAACAAAATATCTAATAACTCATATAAAGTTTACTTTATTTTATTTTAAATAAATAAGTTTATCATCTTCATGCTTTTATGTAAGAACAACTTAAATAACGTATTTCCATGTATGAATATTAGAATATGCATTATAATGAAATTTTATACAGTATATTTTAAAAAATAAAATAATTAATAATTCAAAGAAATATTACAATATTTCCTTAAGTAAATAATCAATTAAAAAATAACTATGCTCATGTTTTGTCAAAAAATGTTCACATGAATTAAATAACTTCCATGATGGTTACAACTTGATTTATGACCTAACATGGATCTTTTACATCATGAGATGGTGGGTGTGATGGATCAATCGACGAACTCAAATTTGCGGTCTCTGAAGATTCAAAGATGCATGTGGTAGGCGTTCCTATGAATGCACAAACAATTAAACTTTTCAAAATCACAAGTTTGAGGTTTAGGTTTAGATATTATATACTCGAGACTTATATGAACTATAGTATTTATAGTGATTTTGTATAGATTTAAGACCCTATAACCTAAATGCAATTTATTGTTACCTTAACGTACATATGCTAGAAGATCTCTGAGATTATGATATAGATGTCTTTATGATCATGTTAGCTCTGACAAATGGTACCTCCTGAATAGGTCAATCTCAAATTCCTTAGTAGTATAACTTTCTTCACAAAAATTTTTCAAGCAAGGCTTATATTTATGGATATAATATTCTAAACGATATAATGGTTTATTGGATGCTCAGGAAACCACAATCAAGTAGGATATCATGACTGAACACCATGTGAATTCAAAAATCTTGAGTTGTATTTCAAAAATAAATGCATCAATTATCTTATATTATCACTTAATGAATCTACTATTATTGGTTTATGGAAAACTGATAGCTATGAGATACGTAACTTGTGAATCCCATGTTGGCAGAGTCAATTCATGGTTTATTTACTTGTTTTTATACTTGACATCTATTTTGTACTTGTTAGTTCCATTATTATATTAGATAGGCCATGATTGAGAGGCTTAAATAAAGGTCATACAATCAAGTGTGTGAAGAGTATATTGACGAGGTTGTAAATATACCATGGTGTGTCACCTTTGGGTAACAAATGTAAAGACATCCTTGCTAAGTGTTTGCATGAGTAAATGGTTATGACTCTTCTATGTTGCATATGTGGATTCTCTTGAGTATAACATGATTTATATTTCCTAGTCTGCTGACCATGGGGGGTTATATTTTAGAATTTCTCAAGATTTTGCCACGATAAACAATTTTCAAGTTGAAATTTCGTAAAACATATATCATACAAATTAGACGAAAAATAGACTTTTAAACATTAAATTTGAGAAATTTGGATTTCATTTGAGTACATGTATTTAAAAATATTAATGGTTTAAACAGTGGTTTAAAAACTAACTTTGGAAATGCCTTTCATATTTTTTAGTGAAAATGTCATCACATGATATTTCTATCTCTCAAAATTTTAAAATAAAAATAAAAAGATGAACATTCACGACAGAAATAAAAAAATAATAATAAGAATAATAATACAAAGAATCAATTATCAGTTTAATTATTACAAAATGTAGTCCGTCTATTCGAGCAACTATTGCCCGTCTAGCTCAGTTGGTAGAGCACAAGGCTCTTAACATTGTGGTCGTGGGTACGAGCCCAACGGTTGGCGAAAAATGATTTATAACAACACTTTTTTTTTTAAATATCAATAACTCATATAAAGTTTACTATATTTTATTTTAAATAAGTAAGTTTAAAAAAATTATCATATTAATGCTTTTATGTAAGAATAACTTAAATACCACACATTTTTTAAAGAAAATATCAACAACTCATATAAAGTTTACTATATTTTATTTTAAATAAGTAAGTTTAAAAAAATTATCATATTAATGCCTTTATGTAAGAATAACTTAAACAACGTGTTTCCATGTACGAATATGAGAATATGCATTATAATGAAATTTATACAATATGCTTTAAAAAATAAAATATCTAAAAACTCATATAAAGTTTACTATAGTTTATTTTAAATAAACAAATATAAAAAATTATCATATTCATGCTTTTATGTAAGAATAACTTAAATAACGTATTTCCATGTACAAATAAATAAGTTTATACAACACATTTTTAAAACAAAATATCTAATAACTCATATAAAGTTTACTATATTTTATTTTAAATAAATAAGTTTATCATCTTCATGCTTTTATGTAAGAATAACTTAAATAACGTATTTCCATGTACGAATATGAGAATATGCATTATAATGAAATTCTATACAATATGTTTTAAAAAATAAAATAATTAATAATTCAAAGAAATAGTACAATATTTTCTTAAGTAAATAATCAATTAAAAAATAACTATGCTCATGTTTTGTCAAAAAATGTTCACATGAATTAAATAACTTCCATGATGGTTACTACTTGATTTATGACCTAACATGGATCTTTTACATCATGAGATGGTGGGTGTGATGGATCAATCGACGAACTCAACTTTGCGGTCTCTGAAGATTCAGAGATGCAAGTGGTAGGCGTTCCTATGAATGCACAAACAATTAAACTTGTCAAAATCATAAGTTTGAGGTTTAGGTTTAGATATTATGTACTCGAGACTTATATGAACTATAGCTTTTATAGTTATTTTGTATAGATTTAAGACCCTATAACCTAAATGCAATTTATTGTTACCTTAACGTACATTACTAGAAGATCTATGAGATTATGATATAGATGTCTTTATGATCATGTTAGCTCTGACAAACGGTACCTGCTGAATAGGTCAATCTCAAATTCCTTAGTAGTATAACTTTCTTCACTAAAAAATTTCAAGCAAGCCTTGTATTTATGGATCTAATATTCTAAACGATATAATGGTTTATTGGATGCTCAGGAAACCACAATCAAGTAGGATATCATGACTGAACACCATGTGAATTCAAAAATCTTCAGTTGTATTTCAAAAATAAATGCATCAATCATCTTATATTATCACTTAATGAATCTACTATTATTGATTTATGGAAAACTGATAGCTATGAGAAACGTAGCTTGTGAATCCCATGTTGGCATAGTTAATTCATGGTTTATTTACTTGTGTTTATACTTGACATCTATTTTGTACTTGTTAGTTCCATTATTATATTGGATAGGCCATGATTGGGAGGCTTAAATAAAGGTCATACAATCAAGTGTGTGAAGAGTATATTGACGAGGTTGTAAATATACCATGGTGTGTCACCTTTGGGTAACAAATGTTAAGACATCCTTGCTAAGAGTTTGCATGTGTAAATGGTTATGACTCTTCTATGTTGCATATATGCATTCTCTTGAGTATAACATAATTTATATTTCCTAGTCCGCTGACCATGGGGGGTCTTATTTTAGAATTTCTCAAGATTTTGTCACGATAAATAATTTTCAAGTTGAAATTTCGTAAAAAATATATCATACAAATTAGACGAAAAATAGACTTTTAAACATTAAATTTGAGAAATTTGGATTTCATTTGAGTACATGTATTTAAAAATATTAATGGTTTAAACAGTGGTTTAAAAACTAACTTTGGAAATGCCTTTCATATTTTTTAGTGAAAATGTCATCACATGATATTTCTATCTCTCAAAATTTTAAAATAAAAATAAAAAGATGAACATTCACGACAGAAATAAATAATTAATAATAAGAATAATAATAATACAAAGAATCAATTATCAGTTTAATTATTACAAAATGTAGTCCGTCTATTTGAGTAGCTAGAGCCCTTCTAGCTCAGTTGGTAAGGCGCAAGGCTCTTAAGCTTGTGGTCGTGGGTTCGAGCCCCACGGTGGGCGGAAAATGATTCATATCACATCTTTTTTTAAAAAATATCAATAACATATATAAAGTTTACTATATTTTATTTTAAATAAGTAAGTTTAGAAAAATTATCATATTAATGCCTTTATGTAAGAATAACTTAAACAACGTGTTTCCATGTACGAATATGAGAATATGCATTATAATGAAATTTATACAATATGCTTTAAAAAATAAAATATCTAAAAACTCATATAAAGTTTACTATATTTTTTTTTAAATAAACAAATATAAAAAATTATCATATTCATGCTTTTATGTAAGAATAACTTAAATAACGTATTTCCATGTACAAATAAATAAGTTTATAAAACACATTTTTAAAACAAAATATCTAATAACTCATATAAAGTTTACTTTATTTTATTTTAAATAAATAAGTTTATCATCTTCATGCTTTTATGTAAGAATAACTTAAATAACGTATTTCCATGTACGAATATTAGAATATGCATTATAATGAAATTTTATACAATATATTTTAAAAAATAAAATAATTAATAATTCAAAGATATATTACAATATTTCCTTAAGTAAATAATCAATTAAAAAATAACTATGCTCATGTTTTGTCAAAAAATGTTCACATGAATTAAATAACTTCCATGATGGTTACAACTTGATTTATGACCTAACATGGATCTTTTACATCATGAGATGGTGGGTGTGATGGATCAATCGACGAACTCAAATTTGCGGTCTCTAAAGATTCAAAGATGCAAGTGGTAGGCGTTCCTATGAATGCACAAACAATTAAACTTTTCAAAATCACAAGTTTGAGGTTTAGGTTTAGATATTATGTACTCGAGACTTATATGAACTATAGCTTTTATAGTGATTTTGTATAGATTTAAGACCCTATAACCTAAATGCAATTTATCGTTACCTTAACGTACATATGCTAGAAGATCTCTGAGATTACTATATAGATGTCTTTATGATCATGTTAGCTCTGACAAAAGGTACCTCCTGAATAGGTCAATCTAAAATTCCTTAGTAGTATAACTTTCTTCACTAAAAAATTTCAAGCAAGGCTTGTATTTATGGATCTAATATTCTAAACGATATAATGGTTTATTGGATGCTCAGAAAACCACAATCAAGTAGGATATCAGGACTGAACACCATGTGAATTCAAAAATCTTGAGTTGTATTTCAAAAATTAATGCATCAACTATCTTATATTATCACTTAATGAATCTACTATTATTGGTTTATGGAAGACTGATAGCTATGAGATACGTAGCTTGTGAATCCCATGTTGGCATAGTCAATTCATGGTTTATTTACTTGTTTTTATACTTGACATCTATTTTGTACTTGTTAGTTCCATTATTATATTAGATAGGCCATGATTGGGAGGCTTAAATAAAGGTCATACAATCAAGTGTGTGAAGAGTATATTGACGAGGTTGTAAGTATACCATGGTGTGTCACCTTTGGGTAACAAATGTTAAGACATCCTTGCTAAGTGTTTGCATGAGTAAATGGTTATGACTCTTCTATGTTGCATATATGGATTCTCTTGAGTATAACATAATTTATATTTCCTAGTCTGCTGACCATGGGGGGTCTTATTTTAGAATTTCTCAAGATTTTGCCACGATAAACAATTTTCAATTTGAAATTTCGTAAAAAATATATCATACAAATTAGACGAAAAATAAACTTTTAAACATTAAATTTGAGAAATTTGGATTTCATTTGAGTACATGTATTTAAAAATATTAATGGTTTAAACAGTGGTTTAAAAACTAACTTTGGAAATGCCTTTCATATTTTTTAATGAAAATGTCATCATATGATATTTCTATCTCTCAAAATTTTAAAATAAAAATAAAAAGATAAACATTCACGACAGAAATAAATAAATAATAATAAGAATAATAATACAAAGAATCAATTATCAGTTTAATTATTACAAAATGTAGTCCGTCTATTCGGGCAGCTATAACCCTTCTAGCTCAGTTGGTAAAGCGCAAGGCTCTTAACCTTGTGGTCGTGGGTTCGAGCCCCACGGTGGGCGAAAAATGATTTATACGACATACGGTGTGTGAAAAATGATTTATATCACACTTTTTTTTAAAAAACTCAATAACTCATATAAAGTTTACTATATTTTATTTTAAATAAGTAAGTTTAAAAACATTATCATATTAATGCTTTTATGTAAGAATAACTTAAATACCACACATTTTTTAAAGAAAATATCAATAACTCATATAAAGTTTACTATATTTTATTTTAAATAAGTAAGTTTAAAAAAATTATCATATTAATGCCTTTATGTAAGAATAACTTAAACAACGTGTTTCCATGTACGAATATGAGAATATGCATTATAATGAAATTTATACAATATGCTTTAAAAAATAAAATATCTAAAAACTCATATAAAGTTTACTATATTCTATTTTAAATAAACAAATATAAAAAATTATCATATTCATACTTTTATGTAAGAATAACTTAAATAACGTATTTCCATGTACAAATAAATAAGTTTATAAAACATTTTTAAAACAAAATATCTAATAACTCATATAAAGTTTACTTTATTTTATTTTTAATAAATAAGTTTATCATCTTCATGCTTTTATGTAAGAATAACTTAAATAAAGTATTTCCATGTACGAATATTAGAATATGCATTATAATGAAATTTTATACAATATATTTTAAAAAATAAAATAATTAATAATTCAAAGAAATATTACAATATTTCCTTAAGTAAATAATCAATTAAAAAATAACTATGCTCATGTTTTGTCAAAAAATGTTCACATGAATTAAATAACTTCCATGATGGTTACAACTTGATTTATGACCTAACATGGATCTTTTACATCATGAGATGGTCGGTGTGATGGATCAATCGACGAACTCAAATTTGCGGTCTCTGAAGATTCAAAGATGCAAGTGGTAGGCGTTCCTATGAATGCACAAACAATTAAACTTTTCAAAATCACAAGTTTGAGGTTTAGGTTTAGATATTATGTACTCGAGACTTATATGAACTATAGCTTTTATAGTGATTTTGTATAGATTTAAGACCCTATAACCTAAATGCAATTTATTGTTACCTTAACGTACATATGCTAGAAGATCTCTGAGATTATGATATAGATGTCTTTATGATCATGTTAGCTTCAACAAACGGTACCTCCTAAATAGGTCAATCTCAAATTCCTTAGTAGAATAACTTTCTTCACTAAAAAACTTCAAGCAAGGATTGCATTTATGGATCTAATATTCTAAATGATATAATGGTTTATTGGATGCTCAGGAAACCACAATCAAGTAGGATATCATGACTGAACACCATGTGAATTCAAAAATCTTGAGTTGTATTTCAAAAATAAATGCATCAATTATCTTATATTATCACTTAATGAATCTACTATTATTGCTTTATAGAAAACTGATAGCTATGAGATACGTAGCTTGTGAATCCCATGTTGGCAGAGTCAATTCATGGTTTATTTACTTGTTTTTATACTTGACATCTATTTTGTACTTGTTAGTTCCATTATTATATTAGATAGGCCATGATTGGGAGGCTTAAATAAAGGTCATACAATCAAGTGTGTGAAGAGTATATTGACGAGGTTGTAAATATACCATGGTGTGTCACCTTTGGGTAACAAATATTAAGACATCCTTGCTAAGTGTTCGCATGAGTAAATGGTTATGACTCTTCTATGTTGCATATATGGATTCTCTTGACTATAACATAATTTATATTTCCTAGTCCGCTGACCATTGGGGGTCTTATTTTAGAATTTCTAAGGATTTTGCCACGATAAATAATTTTCAAGTTGAAATTTCGTAAAAAATATATCATACAAATTAGACGAAAAATAGACTTTTAAACATTAAATTTGAGAAATTTGGATTTCATTTGAGTACATGTATTTAAAAACATTAATGGTTTAAACAGTGGTTTAAAAACTAACTTTGGAAATGCCTTTCATATTTTTTAGTGAAAATGTCATCACATGATATTTTTATCTCTCAAAATTTTAAAATAAAAATAAAAAGATGAACATTCACGACAAAAATAAATAAATAATAATAAGAATAATAATACAAAGAATCAATTATCAGTTTAATTATTACAAAATGTAGTCCGTCTTTTACAACAACTATAGCCCGTCTAGCTCAGTTGGTAGAAGGCAAGGCTCTTAACCTTGTGGTGGTGGGTTCGAGCCCCACGGTTGACAAAAAATGATTTATATTACACTTTTTTAAAATAAAAAAAATAACTCATATAAAGTTTACTATATTTAATTTTAAATAAGTAAGTTTAAAAAAATTATCATATTAATGCTTTTATGTAAGAATAACTTAAATACCACACATTTTTTAAAGAAAATATCAATAACTCATATAAAGTTTACTATATTTTATTTTAAATAAGTAAGTTTAAAAAAATTATCATATTAATGTCTTTATGTAAGAATAACTTAAACAACGTGTTTCCATGTACGAATATGAGAATATGCATTATAATGAAATTTATACAATATGCTTTAAAAAATAAAATATCTAAAAACTCATATAAAGTTTACTATATTTTATTTTAAATAAACAAATATAAAAAATTATCATATTCATGCTTTTATGTAAGAATAACTTAAATAACGTATTTCCATGTACAAATAAATAAGTTTATAAAACACATTTTTAAAACAAAATATCTAATAATTCATATAAAGTTTACTTTATTTTATTTTAAATAAATAAGTTTATCATCTTCATGCTTTTATGTAAGAATAACTTAAATAACGTATTTCCATGTACGAATATTAGAATATGCATTATAATGAAATTTTATATAATATATTTTAAAAAATAAAATAATTAATAATTCAAAGAAATATTACAATATTTCCTTAAGTAAATAATCAATTAAAAATAACTATGCTCATGTTTTGTCAAAAAATGTTCACATGAATTAAATAACTTCCATGATGGTTACAACTTGATTTATGACCTAACACGGATCTTTTACATCATGAGATGGTGGGTGTGATGGATCAATTGACGAACTCAAATTTGCGGTCTCTGAAGATTCAAAGATGCAAGTGGTAGGCGTTCCTATGAATGCACAAACAATTAAACTTTTCAAAATCACAAGTTTGTGGTTTAGGTTTAGATATTATGTACTCGAGACTTATATGAACTATAGCTTTTATAGTGATTTTGTATAGATTTAAGACCCTATAACCTAAATGCAATTTATTGTTACCTTAACGTACATATGCTAGAATATCTCAGAGATTATGATATAGATGTCTTTATGATCATGTTAGCTCTGACAAACGGTACTTCCTGAATAGGTCAATCTCAAATTCCTTAGTAGTATAACTTTCTTCACAAAAAGTTTTCAAGCAAGGCTTATATTTATGGATCTAATATTCTAAACGATATAATGGTTTATTGGATGCTCAGGAAACCACAATCAAGTAGGATATCATGACTGAACACCATGTGAATTCAAAAATCTTGAGTTGTATTTCAAAAATTAATGCATCAATTATCTTATATTATCACTTAAAGAATCTACTATTATTGGTTTATGGAAAACTGATAGCAATGAGATACGTAGCATGTGAATCCCATGTTGGCAGAGTCAATTCATGATTTATTTACTTGTTTTTATACTTGACATCTATTTTGTACTTGTTAGTTCCATTATTATATTAGATAGGCCATGATTGGGAGGCTTAAATAAATGTCATACAATCAAGTGTGTGAAGAGTATATTGACGAGGTTGTAAATATACCATGGTGTGTCACCTTTGGGTAATAAATGTTAAGACATCCTTGCTAAGTGTTTGCATGAGTAAATGGTTATGACTCTTCTATGTTGCATATATGGATTCTCTTAGTATAACATAATTTATATTTCCTAGTCTGCTGACCATGGGGGGTCTTATTTTAGAATTTCTCAAGATTTTGCCACGATAAACAATTTTCAAGTTGAAATTTCGTAAAAAATATATCATACAAATTAGACGAAAAATAGACTTTTAAACATTAAATTTGAGAAATTTGGATTTCATTTGAATACATGTATTTAAAAATATTAATGGTTTAAACAGTGGTTTAAAAACTAACTTTGGAAATGCCTTTCATATTTTTTAGTGAAAATGTCATCACATGATATTTCTATCTCTCAAAATTTTAAAATAAAAATAAAAAGATGAACATTCACGACAGAAATAAATAAATAATAATAAGAATAATAATACAAAGAATCAATTATCAGTTTAATTATTACAAAATGTAGTCCGTCTATTCGAGCAGCTATAACCCGTCTAGCTTAGTTGGTAAAGCGCAAGGCTCTTAACCTTGTGGTTGTGGGTTCGAGCCCCACTGTGGGCGAAAAATGATTCATACTACATTTTAAAAAAAAAAAATATCAATAACATATATAAAGTTTACTATATTTTATTTTAAATAAGTATGTTTAAAAAAATTATCATATTAATGCTTTTATGTAAGAATAACTTAAATACCACACATTTTTTAAAGAAAATATCAATAATTCATATAAAGTTTACTATATTTTATTTTAAATAAGTAAGTTTAAAAAAATTAGCATATTAATGCCTTTATGTAAGAATAACTTAAACAACGTGTTTCCATGTACAAATATGAGAATATGCATTATAATGAAATTTATACAATATGCTTTAAAAAATAAAATATGTAAAAACTCATATAAAGTTTACTATATTTTATTTTAAATAAACAAATATAAAAAATTATCATATTCATGCTTTTATGTAAGAATAACTTAAATAACGTATTTCCATGTACAAATAAATAAGTTTATAAAACACATTTTTAAAACAAAATATCTAATAACTCATATAAAGTTTACTTTATTTTATTTTAAATAAATAAGTTTATCATCTTCATGCTTTTATGTAAGAACAACTTAAATAACGTATTTCCATGTATGAATATTAGAATATGCATTATAATGAAATTTTATACAGTATATTTTAAAAAATAAAATAATTAATAATTCAAAGAAATATTACAATATTTCCTTAAGTAAATAATCAATTAAAAAATAACTATGCTCATGTTTTGTCAAAAAATGTTCACATGAATTAAATAACTTCCATGATGGTTACAACTTGATTTATGACCTAACATGGATCTTTTACATCATGAGATGGTGGGTGTGATGGATCAATCGACGAACTCAAATTTGCGGTCTCTGAAGATTCAAAGATGCATGTGGTAGGCGTTCCTATGAATGCACAAACAATTAAACTTTTCAAAATCACAAGTTTGAGGTTTAGGTTTAGATATTATATACTCGAGACTTATATGAACTATAGTATTTATAGTGATTTTGTATAGATTTAAGACCCTATAACCTAAATGCAATTTATTGTTACCTTAACGTACATATGCTAGAAGATCTCTGAGATTATGATATAGATGTCTTTATGATCATGTTAGCTCTGACAAATGGTACCTCCTGAATAGGTCAATCTCAAATTCCTTAGTAGTATAACTTTCTTCACAAAAAATTTTCAAGCAAGGCTTATATTTATGGATCTAATATTCTAAACGATATAATGGTTTATTGGATGCTCAGGAAACCACAATCAAGTAGGATATCATGACTGAACACCATGTGAATTCAAAAATCTTGAGTTGTATTTCAAAAATAAATGCATCAATTATCTTATATTATCACTTAATGAATCTACTATTATTGGTTTATGGAAAACTGATAGCTATGAGATACGTAACTTGTGAATCCCATGTTGGCAGAGTCAATTCATGGTTTATTTACTTGTTTTTATACTTGACATCTATTTTGTACTTGTTAGTTCCATTATTATATTAGATAGGCCATGATTGAGAGGCTTAAATAAAGGTCATACAATCAAGTGTGTGAAGAGTATATTGACGAGGTTGTAAATATACCATGGTGTGTCACCTTTGGGTAACAAATGTAAAGACATCCTTGCTAAGTGTTTGCATGAGTAAATGGTTATGACTCTTCTATGTTGCATATGTGGATTCTCTTGAGTATAACATGATTTATATTTCCTAGTCTGCTGACCATGGGGGGTTATATTTTAGAATTTCTCAAGATTTTGCCACGATAAACAATTTTCAAGTTGAAATTTCGTAAAACATATATCATACAAATTAGACGAAAAATAGACTTTTATTCATTAAATTTGAGAAATTTGGATTTCATTTGAGTACATGTATTTAAAAATATTAATGGTTTAAACAGTGGTTTAAAAACTAACTTTGGAAATGCCTTTCATATTTTTTAGTGAAAATGTCATCACATGATATTTCTATCTCTCAAAATTTTAAAATAAAAATAAAAAGATGAACATTCACGACAGAAATAAAAAAATAATAATAAGAATAATAATACAAAGAATCAATTATCAGTTTAATTATTACAAAATGTAGTCCGTCTATTCGAGCAACTATTGCCCGTCTAGCTCAGTTGGTAGAGCACAAGGCTCTTAACATTGTGGTCGTGGGTACGAGCCCAACGGTTGGCGAAAAATGATTTATAACAACACTTTTTTTTTTAAATATCAATAACTCATATAAAGTTTACTATATTTTATTTTAAATAAGTAAGTTTAAAAAAATTATCATATTAATGCTTTTATGTAAGAATAACTTAAATACCACACATTTTTTAAAGAAAATATCAACAACTCATATAAAGTTTACTATATTTTATTTTAAATAAGTAAGTTTAAAAAAATTATCATATTAATGCCTTTATGTAAGAATAACTTAAACAACGTGTTTCCATGTACGAATATGAGAATATGCATTATAATGAAATTTATACAATATGCTTTAAAAAATAAAATATCTAAAAACTCATATAAAGTTTACTATAGTTTATTTTAAATAAACAAATATAAAAAATTATCATATTCATGCTTTTATGTAAGAATAACTTAAATAACGTATTTCCATGTACAAATAAATAAGTTTATACAACACATTTTTAAAACAAAATATCTAATAACTCATATAAAGTTTACTATATTTTATTTTAAATAAATAAGTTTATCATCTTCTTGCTTTTATGTAAGAATAACTTAAATAACGTATTTCCATGTACGAATATGAGAATATGCATTATAATGAAATTCTATACAATATGTTTTAAAAAATAAAATAATTAATAATTCAAAGAAATAGTACAATATTTTCTTAAGTAAATAATCAATTAAAAAATAACTATGCTCATGTTTTGTCAAAAAATGTTCACATGAATTAAATAACTTCCATGATGGTTACTACTTGATTTATGACCTAACATGGATCTTTTACATCATGAGATGGTGGGTGTGATGGATCAATCGACGAACTCAACTTTGCGGTCTCTGAAGATTCAGAGATGCAAGTGGTAGGCGTTCCTATGAATGCACAAACAATTAAACTTGTCAAAATCATAAGTTTGAGGTTTAGGTTTAGATATTATGTACTCGAGACTTATATGAACTATAGCTTTTATAGTTATTTTGTATAGATTTAAGACCCTATAACCTAAATGCAATTTATTGTTACCTTAACGTACATTACTAGAAGATCTATGAGATTATGATATAGATGTCTTTATGATCATGTTAGCTCTGACAAACGGTACCTGCTGAATAGGTCAATCTCAAATTCCTTAGTAGTATAACTTTCTTCACTAAAAAATTTCAAGCAAGCCTTGTATTTATGGATCTAATATTCTAAACGATATAATGGTTTATTGGATGCTCAGGAAACCACAATCAAGTAGGATATCATGACTGAACACCATGTGAATTCAAAAATCTTCAGTTGTATTTCAAAAATAAATGCATCAATCATCTTATATTATCACTTAATGAATCTACTATTATTGATTTATGGAAAACTGATAGCTATGAGAAACGTAGCTTGTGAATCCCATGTTGGCATAGTTAATTCATGGTTTATTTACTTGTGTTTATACTTGACATCTATTTTGTACTTGTTAGTCCATTATTATATTAGATAGGCCATGATTGGGAGGCTTAAATAAAGGTCATACAATCAAGTGTGTTAAGAGTATATTGACGAGGTTGTAAATATACCATGGTGTGTCACCTTTGGGTAACAAATGTTAAGACATCCTTGCTAAGAGTTTGCATGTGTAAATGGTTATGACTCTTCTATGTTGCATATATGCATTCTCTTGAGTATAACATAATTTATATTTCCTAGTCCGCTGACCATGGGGGGTCTTATTTTAGAATTTCTCAAGATTTTGTCACGATAAATAATTTTCAAGTTGAAATTTCGTAAAAAATATATCATAAAATTAGACGAAAAATAGACTTTTAAACATTAAATTTGAGAAATTTGGATTTCATTTGAGTACATGTATTTAAAAATATTAATGGTTTAAACAGTGGTTTAAAATCTAATTTGGAAATGCCTTACATATTTTTTAGTGAAAATGTCATCACATGATATTTCTATCTCTCAAAATTTTAAAATAAAAATAAAAAATGAACATTCACGATAGAAATAAATAAATAATAAAAAGAATAATAATACAAATAATCATTTATCAGTTTAATTATTACAAAATGTAGTCCGTCTATTCGAGCAGCTATAGCCCGTCTAGCTCAGTTGGTAGAGTGCAAGGCTCTTAACCTTGTGTCGTGGGTTTGAGCCCCACGGTGGGCTAAAAATAATTTATACCACACATTTTTTTAAGAAAATATCAATAACTCATATAAAGTTTACTATATTTTATTTTAAATAAGTAATTTAAAAAAATTATCATATTAATGCTTTTATGTAAGAATAACTTAAATACCACACATTTTTTAAAGAAAATATCAATAACTCATATAAAGTTTACTATATTTTATTTTAAATAAGTAAGTTTAAAAAGATTATCATATTAATGTCTTTATGTAAGAATAACTTAAACAACGTGTTTCCATGTACGAATATGAGAATATGCATTATAATGAAATTTATACATTATGCTTTAAAAAATAAAATATCTAAAAACTCATATAAAGTTTACTATATTTTATTTTAAATAAACAAATATAAAAAATTATCGTATTCATGCTTTTATGTAAGAATAACTTAAATAACGTATTTCCATGTACAAATAAATAAGTTTATACAACACATTTTTAAAACAAAATATCTAATAACTCATATAAAGTTTACTATATTTTATTTTAAATAAATAAGTTTATCATCTTCATGCTTTTATGTAAGAATAACTTAAATAACGTATTTCCATGTACGAATATGAGAATATGCATTATAAAGAAATTTTATACAATATGTTTTAAAAAATAAAATAATTAATAATTCAAAGAAATAGTACAATATTTGCTTAAGTAAATAATCAATTAAAAAATAACTATGCTCATGTTTTGTCAAAAAATGTTCACATGAATTAAATAATTTCCATGATGGTTACAAATTGATTTATGACCTAACATGGATCTTTTACATCGTGAGATGGTAGGTGTGATGGATCAATCGACGAACTCAACTTTGCGGTCTCTGAAGATTCAAAGATGCAAGTGGTAGGCGTTCCTATGAATGCGCAAATAATTAAACTTGTCAAAATCATAAGTTTGAGGTTTAGGTTTAGATATCATGTACTTGAGTCTTATATGAACTATAGCTTTTATAGTGATTTTGTATAGATTTAAGACCCTATAACCTAAATGCAATTTATTGTTACCTTAACGTACATATGCTAGAAGATCTCTGAGATTATGATATAGATGTCTTTATGATCATGTTAGCTCTGACAAACGGTACCTCCTGAATAGGTCAATCTCAAATTCCTTAGTAGTATAACTTTCTTCACAAAAAATTTTCAAGCAAGGCTTATATTTATGGATCTAATATTCTAAACGATATAATGGTTTATTGGATGCTCAGGAAACCACAATCAAGTAGGATATCATGACTGAACACCATGTGAATTCAAAAATCTTCAGTTGTATTTCAAAAATAAATGCATCAATCATCTTATATTATCACTTAATGAATCTACTATTATTGATTTATGGAAAACTGATAGCTATGAGAAACGTAGCTTGTGAATCCCATGTTGGCAGAGTCAATTCATGGTTTATTTACTTGTTTTTATACTTGACATATATTTTGTACTTGTTAGTCCATTATTATATTAGATAGGCCATGATTGGGAGGCTTAAATAAAGGTCATACAATCAAGTGTGTGAAGAGTATATTGACGAGGTTGTAAATATACCATGGTGTGTCAGCTTTGGGTAACAAATGTTAGGACATCTTTGCTAAGTGTTTGCATGAGTAAATGGTTATGACTCTTCTATGTTGCATATATGCATTCTCTTGAGTATAACATAATTTATATTTCCTAGTCCGCTGACCATGGGGGGTCTTGTTTCAGAATTTCTCAAGATTTTGCCACGATAAATAATTTTCAAGTTGAAATTTCGTAAAAAATATATCATAAAAATTAGATGAAAAATAGACTTTTAAACATTAAGTTTGAGAAATTTGGATTTCATTTGAGTACATGTATTTAAAAATATTAATGGTTTAAACAGTGGTTTAAAAACTAACTTGGAAATGCCTTACATATTTTTTAGTGAAAATGTCATCACATGATATTTCTATCTCTCAATATTTTAAAATAAAAATAAAAAGATGAACATTCACGATAGAAATTAATAAATAATAATAATAAGAATAATAATAATACACATAATCAATTATCAGTTTAATTATTACAAAATGTAGTCCATCTATTTGACCATTTATAGCCCGTCTAGCTCAGTTGGTAGAGCGCATGTCTCTTAACGTTGTGGTCGTGTGTTCGAGGCCCCACAGCGGGCGAAAAATGTTTTATACCACACGTTTTCTTAAAAAAATATCAATAACTCATATAAAGTTTACTATATTTTATTTTAAATAAGTAAGTTTAAAAAAATTATCATATTAATGCTTTTATGTAAGAATAACTTAAATACCACACATTTTTTTAAAAAAATATCAATAACTCATATAAAGTTTACTATATTTTATTTTAAATAAGTAAGTTTAAAAAAATTATCATATTAATGCCTTTATGTAAGAATAACTTAAACAACGTGTTTCCATGTACGAATATGAGAATATGCATTATAATGAAATTTATACAATATGCTTTAAAAAATAAAATATCTAAAAACTCATATAAAGTTTACTATATTTTATTTTAAATAAACAAATATAAAAAATTATCATATTCATGCTTTTATGTAAGAATAACTTAAATAACGTATTTCCATGTACAAATAAATAAGTTTATACAACACATTTTTAAAACAAAATCGCTAATAACTCATATAAAGTTTACTATATTTTATTTTAAATAAATAAGTTTATCATTTTCATGCTTTTTTGTAAGAATAACTTAAATAACGTATTTCCATGTACGAATATGAGAATATGCATTATAATGAAATTTTATACAATATGTTTTCAAAAATAAAATAATTAATAATTCAAAGAAATATTACAATATTTGCTTAAATAAATAATCAATTAAAAAATAACTATGCTCATGTTTTGTCAAAAAATGTTCACATGAATTAAATAACTTCCATGATGGTTACAAATTGATTTATGACCTAACATGGATCTTTTACATCGTGAGATGGTGGGTGTGATTGATCAATCGACGAACTCAACTTTGCGGTCTCTGAAGATTCAAAGATGCAAGTGGTAGGCGTTCCTATGAATGCACAAACAATTAAACTTGTCAAAATCATAAGTTTGAGGTTTAGGTTTAGATATTATGTACTCGAGTCTTATATGAACTATAGCTTTTATAGTGATTTTGTATAGATTTAAGACCCTATAACCTAAATGCAATTTATTGTTACCTTAACGTACATATGCTAGAAGATCTCTGAGATTATGATATAGATGTCTTTTTGATCATGTTAGCTCTAACAAACGGTACCTCCTGAATAGGTCAATCTCAAATTCCTTAGTAGTATAACTTTCTTCACAAAAAAATTTCAAGCAAGGCTTGTATTTATGGATCTAATATTCTAAACGATATAATGGTTTATTGGATGCTCATGAAACTACAATCAAGTAGGATATCGTGATTGAACACCATGTGAATTCAAAAATCTTCAGTTGTATTTCAAAAACAAATGCATCAATTATCTTATATTATCACTTAATGATTCTACTATTATTAATTTATGGAAAACTGATAGCTATGAGATACGTAGCTTGTGAATCCCATGTTGGCAGAGTCAATTCATGGTTTATTTACTTGTTTTTATACTTGACATCTATTTTGTACTTTTTAGTCCATTATTATATTAGATAGGCCATGATTGGGAGACAAAAATTTCAATGAGTTTGAGTGAAGTTTGAGGGATTTTTTTGTTAGAGGAAAAGAAAATGAATGAATTAGTATGAATAGGTGACCATGCAACATTCTAATATGGAAAGGAAAGTTTCACAAGTGCACTTACGAATTCACCTTTCATCATGTTTCACAAGTGCAAATGCGAAACCCCCTCAATTTTGTAAAATCCATCGTGTAAATAATAAAACGTGCAAAATATGGTGGCTTCACAAGTGCACTTGTGAATTCATGTTGAAAGGTGAATTCACAAGTGTACTTGTGAAGGGTATTTTTTGATTTTCAGTGGTGAAAATCACCACTACTAGGTGTAAAGAGAAATTCCTTTTTAAAAAATCACCAATTTAATAGGGGATAAAATATGTATAAATCCTTAAAAATTATGTGACGTTTAATACGTTATTGATGGATAAATTTCTTGAGGTGACAAAGCATGAGAATCTTCATATGGTAAGAAGGAAGTTCAAACTTTTTTTTATATTAGACTTCTCAAAACTCACATATATGATAGGGACAAAATACTTATTAACTAAAAAAAAAGGTGTTCTCGTTAACTACTCTATCATACAAGGTATGAGTAGCTAGACAATTTACTCTTTTATCAATACGTAGAATTGTTGTAGGAACACATATGCTACATAGATTCCATAGAAAATAAATACTTTTGGTATGATTTTACTTGTTAGATTAGCCTACATTAACTGTTAAGTCATAAATTGTTTGTATTAATTGCCTAATTCACACAAAAATGATCTATATATAGATTAGATATATTAATTGTTCAATAAATATAAAAAGTAAAATTTAATTATAACATGAGACAGAGGGAGTAATTCTTTTTTGTGATAGAATACTTGCAGTATTTCAGGAGCATCATTTTATTTTATCTTCATGAACATAATAATAAATGAGAATGGTTTGTAAAACAATTTGACCTTATTTTTCCAACTAATGCTTGTATCAATTCATTATTTCATATTTTGTAGTCATTAATTCCTTACTGGATAAATTATTTTTAGGTTATCCAATATTGAGTTTGTAGGCCAGGAATTAGATAAATAAGTGAAATCTAAGACCAATTAATGATCCTAAATCGGAATATTTTATCCCGATTTGATGCACCATTTATGCCCATCCCTTAACAATGATTTTGGAACTCCAAATGCTTAGGCGAACATTACTTAGATTGTGTCTAATGGCAGAGTTATGAAAATAACAATTAGAAAAATATTTAGTTTTGAGTGGTCTAGTGATCATATAATCTGGATTAACCATAAGTTTTTGTGCTTTATTTCCAAGCATTGCATGGTTAAAGACTTAGGGACTTTGAAACCCATGCCTCTTCACTTCTATGCATGGATAATATTTTCAAAGAAATATATTGCATTAGAAAACTATCTCTCTCGCACTCGCCACTATTACCAAAAATTATTTACATTAAAGAGATGCCACTTTTTATGCATAAATATATTGAACGAATTGTAGATGTTAAAGACGAGGACAACTGTGGTTTTCAAACTGTTTCGAGTTTGTTCGGTAAAAGAGAGGAGAATTATACATTTGTTTGCCAACAACTTCTCCAAGAGTTGAAGGCGCATATGGAATCATACACATCACTATATGGGGAAAAAATAACATTACAGTGTAATTCACACCGCTCTTGTTCTTTGTGTTAGCGGTCCGACATCGGTTAAAAATGGATGTGCTTCCCTGAAATGTGACATCTTATAGCAAGTGCTTAAGATATGGTGTGTATTGATCTTACAAGATATGGTTTCTTAGGGGGGGAAATTCCACTTCGGAGTTGGCCATCTCAAAATTTATCCCGACGCATCATGTGTATTTGGTGGCTTTCAAAATCACAATATTTTGTTAAAGCTTATTTGAAATAGGAGTGTCATATACCAAAGACATCATCTAAGAAGACGTCACATTTCAAAAAAAGAGTCTGAAACTTGGTCGAATCACTTTTTATCTAACTATGTATTTAGATGGTGATTCGTTTTTTCGTATGTATTGTAGACACCGATGTAACCTAGATACAATGTTATGCATAGTAATATATATTCAACATTAATTGTATAAAAATTAGGCCAGTTTTAAGAAAAAAATTGGTTTCAACGAATTAACAACGTTTCCCCTGCAGAAAATAGCTTATGTATTAATAGTGAGTCGGTGGGACAATTCTAAAGATTCACTTTCGGATTAGTCTCATTTTAACTACAAAAACTTCCAAACACGTGGTAGTTCAGAAATGCATCTCCGTAGAAACCTTTATATTGGAAAATAAATAGGGTGAGTACTGAAATGCATATCGGAATATCATCTGAGACAAAATAGGGTTTCTTCAAATATACTACACAAGAAAACATATATTGGCATGTCGTATTTGTCTACTTCAACTACACGAAGCCCTCGCTTGAATTTAGGGTCACATCGTATACCTCTCTTATAGATCTGAAATCCATATTAGAGAATTTCCTACAATACTCAGAAAATCAAAGAGTTGTGAACGTCGAGTACTATTCACACTCAATTGGCAGCTGTTGTACCCCAAAATTTTTCCTCTCATTTATCAAGAATTTTCTCACAAGATCTCCTTTGGCTCAAGACTGCACTAGGGTTGACCAGCTCAAGACACCTCCTTAAGCACTGATGACCAAAATTAGGGTTTGCGATTGCACAAGTATATGTGAACTTCTAATGCTCCATATGACTTTCATGGATCATTATGTACCCTCAAGATTACTCATGTTAAGTTTCAAGCATTGGATCACACTTTTGCTCACTCAATTGAGCAATTGACCTAAAAATCAACTGTATTGGAGAAAAAGTCAATTGTGGCCAATTTACAGTCAAACCTCATAATTTTTTATCCACATCAACATTTTAAACTTATATGTATCATTTGATCAAGTTTGGACCATAATTCCTCAAGAAATTTGATCAAATCTTCAAAAGGGTAAAATAGTCAAAATTAGGGTTTTGACTGGGAAAGGGCAATTTCTGATTTTTGACCTAGCAAATGATCAATTGGTTTAAGGCATGATATCAAGATTCCAATTGCATAATTTTGACCTAATAACATGGCTCAAAACATTGCTCAAGTCCAATGGATTGACAAATGAATTTTCAATCAACTGATCAAAAGTCAACTATATACTAAAAAGTCAAACTTTGACTTTTTGGTCAAAATCAAATGTCAAAGATCACAATTCATCAAAGCATGTCAAAATATGAAAATTATTCATCAAGAAATCAAAAATTCAAGATTTCATTTTGAAAAGTTAATATTTCTAAACTTAGAAAATTTTCTAAGTGTTGGAAATTACTTATTTTTTCACAACTTTGAGTAAAATTTTCACCATGATGCAAGTTGATTCAGAAGAAACTTTCAACATGAAAGTTTTAGACCTCCATGAAATATACAACTTTGATTTACACAACTCCTTCCAAAAGTGCTTGGATCTCAAGTTATAATTTTAAGAATACATGGTCATGAAACAAAACATAGTGAAATTTTGCCCTGATTTGGTCAGGATTTTGACCTAACTTCATGGCACTTTTTCATATAGTTCCAAGGGGAATTTTCAAAAGTGATTCAAATATGGGTTGTATAGAACATTACAATCTTTCTGAAATGTCCAAGAACTCCTTGAGATCATTTTTGAGTAGGGAGAATCGAAGAGATGAAATTAGGGTTTTCACACTTGAATTATAAGTCATTTTGTGATGAACAAAATTCAAATTCAAAGTTATGCTGCATAACCTCCAATTTGCAGGCCTAAAACTTGTTAGGCAATCCATAATTAATTGCTTGCACATCTGTTAAAGGTCTCAATTCAAGTATTCAATGCAAGGCCATGCTTTATATCCCTTTTGGGAAGAAAGTGCACAATGTCATTTTGATAAAGTAGCTTTTTGCATAAAACTTGTTCTTGAGCCTTGCACTTGTTATCTTTTGATCATACATGTCTCATAACTCAAGAGAAACTTGTTATACACTTACAATCACCCAGCCCATGCTTGTACTCCCTCTTGAAACTTGTTTTCCCACTTTTCTTGAAAATCAAGTAACATAGCAAATAGCTTGTAACTTGTACTTCTGACTCTCAAAATCACTCAAACCTCTTTGCTTATACATACACAAGTCATTTTCCATAAATCTCACGCATGCTTAAGCCCTGAAAAGACCAAGAACACAGAATCACCAAAAACACTTCAAAACTTGTCATTTCTGAGTTTTGAATCCAATCTCAAAATTTGCTCGTGCGTTTCTTGGCCTTTTACTTTCAAAAGCTTCTAAGAAACATACACAAACAATCCCAACACCTGTAACACCACTGTAACACCTCCATCATCGTCCACCATTTTCAAAAACAGCACCTTGCACCTTGACTTCTCCAGAACTCCTCAGGTACTTTCAACTCAAGCTAAGGATCACATTAGCTTCCTGGTAACTTGAGGAAGCGAATCCAATCATTGGAACTCACTGAAAGCTACTCAAACTCCAAACTCGATAACCTCTTGCAAGGTAAGTTTTCTTACTTTTGAACTCTTCATACAGGCATCATTAATGGTTTATTTGTGAATGAAAAATGTAGATATCATTGCCCTAAAGCTAACCATGTCCATAATTTTCATTAATTTTTCTTGAGCTTAGAGAATTTTAAGATTGAAGTTTCTGAGATTTTTAGGGTTCAGATTAGGGCCATTAAAATTCATGCTTGTCTTTAATCTATAATTTTATTGCTTTGTGTGATACGGTGGGAGAACTGACTTGAAGGTTTTATGTTTTATTGCAAATGTTGTGGTTATCAAGAGTCGCCACTGTCTTTTTTTTATCCAAAAGGAAAGGTGAAAAAGCACAGGAAAGACCTTTGAGATTGTTTCTTGAGTTCGGGGGGTAGATTATGAAAAGCGAAGGTGTTAGCACCATTTTCATCCATGGTTTTCCACGGGATCTTAGTTACTTGCTAGATCACTTGCTTTTGTTTGAAATTGTGCTTTGTGTGGTTTTGAAAGTATTTTGTAAAAGAGGCCATTGTTTAGGCAATCTTTGTAATGATTCTCGTTCGTAAGAATGTATATAAAGATGTTTGTCTTTTTGAAAATGTTTTCAATGTTTGTAAGATGTTTGGAAACATGTGTGTTTGTTTTGAAAATAGCAAGGATATTTGTTTGAAATGGAGCAAGTAACTAAAAGTAATCTACCTACTCAAATGTCTTTCTTGTTCATTTTATTTTCCTTTGATATTGTTGTCTTGCCATTGATTTGGTAAGCAACTCTATCTTTGGATGTAAACGGGACGGGCGTGGGTCATCGTATAGCCATGATTAGCAATGTTGCAAAGTATCTTAGCATTCTTGAGGGACTAAGATCATTTTTGTAAGGCAACTTTGAATAGCGTCATCGAGGGACTATGATCTTGTTTTTTTGTTTGTTTTGCTAAGATACCTTACATGCGTAACATGGCCATTTTGTTCAAGGCAACCAAGTGGAGTAACCCTAGGGGTGTTTGTGCGTAAGTGTGTCGTTTCCATGCTTGATTTTGTCTTGAATTAGGGTTTTCTATTTGATTGGTTTTATCTTTCCATACAAACCCTAATTATTAACATGTTATATATAAAGCGATAAATTGCGGAAAGTAAATATCCTACGCTATTACAATCATTTGGGGATGGGGTGTACAAATTTACAAATGGGGATTGCAAGAAATTAAAGTCCTAATTATCTATTACAACCATATTAAATAGCCATGAAGAAAATATATGAAACATATAGAAATAAAAAAACATTTCGGATCATTATGTGTCGACACTTGCCATAAAATCAAGCTCCTCGAATGTACTTTGGTTTTGATGAAGACAAATCATGATTGATAAAGAAGGCAAAAATTGTTGATCAAGCTAAAAGCCTCTTTGGATGAAGTCTTTGGCTCAAGCCCTTAGCAAATTTCAAAGTATGATAATACTTATCTTGAACTTAAGATATAAATGCTCAAAGGTCAAAAGGAAACATTTTATATTGCCCAACCCTTTATCTAAGTTCTTTCAAAGTAAAAAATCAATTTTTATTTGAGTGCAATCGATTTGCATGTTAGTGCAATCGATTGCACTACTTCAGTTTTTCAAAACATTGGCTACTGACTTCCAGTGCAATCGATTTGCATGGTTGTGCAATCGATTGCACAGTCAAAAAATCTGGAAATTTGGCTACTGGAACCCCGTGCAATCGATTGCACACTGTATGATTTTGAAAAACAGCTGCCTTACACCTGCCTGTTCATGATACTATTTCATGGAAAACTTCTCACTCAATCTTGGCTATTGTTCATGATTTTTTACAAACCTTTTCTTCAAAGGTAACTGCATTTTAGCCTAAAAAATGAACCAAATGATGATGATTGAAATGAAGAGTTTAAAGTTAAAGAGACTTACCTTGCAACTAAAATTTATGTTTTGAGCTTGAGGCGTTGTTTGTGGACTGTTATGACCTTCTTTCAGTTATGAGATTTTTTAGAGTTTGTCAACGAAACTTCAGGTTTTTCTTTCTCCCTTTTTCCTCTTCTCTCTCCTTTTTTCTAACTCTCTTTCTCTTGCAATTGGCCTCCCTATTTATAGAGAAGGTTTGAGACTTCAAACAACTCATATTTTTGAATCACATATTATGGTTATCTTGCTTGTTTTTGAAGCAAACATGAAGGACATGTTTCCAATGCTTGTACCAAGCTATGTAAAGTGGTTTATCACTTTAAACATGTTTGTTCTGACTTGTAGAAGTTAAGTGTGATTAGAACAACAAGTTAGAGGCTCAAGAAATTGACTTTATATTAAAGTGAACTTTGCAAGAATGGCAATGGTGCCTTTGTACCAAAAATGGAAAGATGCAATGGACAATACTTGAACCACTTGGATAATGGTTCAATCAATTGTGTAAACATATGATTATGCATATATTTGCAAGTCAATAGGCCTTCAAAGTGAAGATTATGCAACATGGTTAAGATTTTGTTCCTTGTTCATCACAAATTTGCCTTGTAAATCAATAATGAATGTCCAACTTCAGATCCTTGTATCTTCTATCTCAAATATGATAAATTCATGCGCTTTGAGGTTTTGGAAAGCTTGAAACACCCTCTATAACTTTCATGTTGGCCATTTTGACAAAATCATCTTGTAACTATGTGAAAAAATGCCAAGAAGTTGGGATAAAATCCTGACCAAAACTGCTGAAAATTTCTCTAAGTGTTTATTCAAAAATGCCATGACTTCATGAATTTATAACTCAAAATCCAAGTATTTCTAGGAGAAGTTGTGTAAATAAGTGTTGTAGATCTCATGGAGATCTACAACTTTCATGTTTAAAGTTTCCCTTGAATCATCTTGTATCATGTTGGAAATTTGGCATAAAGTTGTGAAAAATCATGAATTTTCCAACACTTAGAAAAGTTTCTAAGTTTGAAATTTTAACTTTTCAAAGATGAAATTTGACTTATTTGTTTTCTTGATGAACAAGTTTCATATTCTTGAGTGTCTTGATGAAATTTGATCTTTGGAATGTAATGTTGACCAAAAAGTCAAAGCTTGAATTTCTAGTATGCAATTGACCATTTTGCCCTTGGGCCAATTCCAAACCTAAATTGATGTATCACTGCTGCAAACTTGACGTCATAGAAGATCTTATGAGAGAATCTTTGAGAAATGAGAGGGTAAATTTTGGGGTACAATATTTACCCCTGTTCAATCTTTTTAAACCTGAAGAGTTAGATTGGCGAGTCCGCCATTCGTGACTTGAAGGTGAAAGATGATTGAACACTAGAGTGCCCAGAAATTTGCACTCGGAGATGGATGGTGAATGGGCTTATAGATGCCATTTGGAGAAATGTTGGTAAACACTGGAAGAAGTATCAACATAAATCTCTTGTTGATTTATACTAAAACTTGATGTTTTACCTGTGAGGAAAAGAGTTAGTAAAATGCAGATGCTTGTATGATGTTCACCAGATGTGGTATTATGTTAAATGCATATGGTATGTACATGTTATGATGTATGAGTGTGAGATGTATGTTTCTGTCCGGGAAAATAAATCTCTGACTACTACTGAGGAAATTCTGGGGGATTGAATCCCTGATTTCCGTTGGGGATGAAGAATATGCATATCTTCAAACTTTGTTGAAAGGATGCTTTCGCTGGGGAATATCTCTTGAATGTCAGCTGTTATCTGGTCGGATCCAGGCTTCACAATTTGCTGAGGATGAAGTAGTCAACTGTTATCTGGTCGGATCCAGGATTCACGAAAACTTACTGGGAGAAGAGACGAATTAACTGTTGTTGTACCCCAAAATTTTCCCTCTCATTTTTCTCAAAACATTGCAAGAAAATCTCCAAGTGGCTCAAGGTTGCTCAAGAGTGGGTCAGACAAGTCATCTCCTAAGGCAGTCAACCCCAAATTAGGGTTTTGTGTTGTATCAAGATCCTTGAGTCCAAATGACCTAAAGTACTCCACAATGTCCTAATATGTTCTCAAGATCATCCATGTCAAGTTTCAAGCTTTGCAGAGGAAGTTTGCTCAGTCAATTGCTCAAAGGGTCCAAAAATCGATTGTGCTAGGGCAAAAGTCAACTGTGACCTACAAACAGTCAAACTTCAAGATATTTTGTCAACATTCTAATTTTGAAGGATATTTCATAATTTGATCAAGGGTTGATCATAATTCATCAAGGATTGCTCAAAATTCATCAAGACTCAAGAGTTGCTAAATTAGGGTTTTGTAGGAAAAGTCAACTCAACTTTGACCAAGCATAACTTTCTCATACTTTATGAGAAATGACCCATACAAAGCTAATTTGGAATAGGACGCAATTTCCTACAATCCATATTCATACCCCAAGATCAAAAAATGCACTCACAAGAAGTTATGAATTTGGACATTATAGGTCATTTTTGAAAGTCAACAAAAACACCTTTTTTCCCAAAGCTTGTAACTTTAGCATGGAATATCAAAATGAGATGAGACCAAAAGGGTTGGTTAGAGGACATCTCAATCTTTCTAAAAAGTCTAAGAACACTTCCAAAAGTTTAAAATTGAAGAAGTTATGCATTGTTGAAGTTGGACCTTTTTCACAAAATTGCCAAAAGTTAACTATCCCCAAAACTTTAAATTTTGTCAAATGGGCCCATTCTTTTCCACTTGACTTGAGCTTGCATAGTTTCCCACGTGTCCTATCTTCATCCATGAGCTCATATTTCATTTTTATTATTTAACTTGATTTTTATTGAATTTATTCATTTTAAATCAAATAAAATCACATAAAATCAAAAACTTTGATAACATAAGATTTTTTTGGCTGTTTCAGGCTTTGATTACCATCATTATCATCATCAAACTCGAATCAAACCAAATCATGTGCAAAAAGATTGAAATTGACAAATTTGGAAGGTTTTAAAGAAGAGATCAAATCAAATTCATTGGCATTGATATGGAAAGATTTAGTCCATAATTTCTACCCTAATACACCACACAATACATAAGCAAGCAAAAGGGGACGAGATCAGGGTTGGCAATTGCAGAGAGAGGCAGAACAAGATTTGAAAAAAGTCACAAAAAGCTTGAGATTGAAATCGTGTTTAGAGGTGTTTTCAAGGGCTGAGACCTGTCCCAATCGCTTCCTGGGCATTCACTCAAGCTAAACCAATCCAAAGCAAGATTTTTCAGACATCCAAACGCGCTGTAAGTGTCACGAAACCCAGCTCTGTTCTTAAAATTGAAACTCATCATTCTTGCATCTATAATGAAAACTAACTGCATATTTGTAATCCTCACAACATTTCCAAGCTATTTGCATCATTTAATTTCGTTTATATAACCTGTAATGCAAAACACCATAGCTAGGGTTCTTGGAGCTTTTTTGGGCGTTTTATTTTCAGGAACAATTGACCATCAAGAAGGGTATGGTTAGGACCGGGAGGTTGAGACGAACATAACCATGCCCTTGAAATGCATTTTTGTGGCTCGTAGCAAATTTTGGAGATGGACTGGCTTATAGCTACGGACTCCTGTCCGTTGGTATAGGTCTGGGATTTTTTAGCCACGGACATGAGGTTGAAGATGATGCGTGGCACCCCATCATTGGCCCATTCAAACCACGCGCGCGTTATTTTAATTGCTAGCATATAATTTGTTTTTATTATATTATGTTTACTTTGCATATTATTAACAAACATAATAACATGGTGCATTGGCAATGCAAGCGTTCAAATCTCCTTCAGGACCTGGGTTCGAATCCCAGGTCCCCCACTTTCTCAATGTTTTTTTCCTTCAGGTACTATTATGCGCGCTTAGGCTTGCAGAACACCATGCATCCTCATTCATCTAATTGCCAGGTGGCCAAAGGTCAAATCTGAGGGTTCAAGGCTGAAGGTCCACCAAAGGCCAAGTCCAAGCGTGCACATTGGATTCCAAAAAGTCAACAAAGGCCAACTGCAATTGGGCCATAAAATTGCTATTCATACTCCCATTTCAGGCCCAATACCCTTCTCTTTGCTATTTTTTTTATTTTATTAATTGTTTTATTGTTTTATTTAATTTCTAACCAATCACAAAATTCCTTTTCATAAAATAAAATCACAAAAATATTTTTTTTATTTAATTAAACTTTAAACTTTTATTTTTCTTAATAAACACAAATTAATTAATTTAGGCTTTTAATTCTAGAATAATTTTAACCTATTTTGTAAATAAATAATTAATTAGATTTAATTAGGTACTAACCATTAATTTAATTAATTCCATTTTCTTTCTTAAAATAACAAAATCAAAAAAATATGTCATAATTAATTTTTCATTTAATTAATTTATTAATTTAATTTAGTAAATAATTTAGGTTTAATTTCTTTCTTAAAATAAAAAACAACAAAAAGATTTTTTTCTTTAACCAAAAGGGTCAAAACCCTAATCATGCGCTCGATTTAATTTCCCGCACGCGATTTACTTTCTTTTATCCAATAATGTACTTGCTTCCGGATTATAATAGTTAATAGGACTTTTAATTATTTTTATCGCTTTATTTATTTTCAAAAGGGTTTGTCTTTGGCGATGTAAATACCCGACGCCTTGTAATTTAAATTCCGCATTTTATTTCTGCAAAATTATAACTGTTATATGTTTGATAATAGGTTTGCATGACAAGACTGAATGCTTAAACTAAAATCAAGTTAGAACACCCTTAACATGTACAAAGATAAAAATAACTGAAAATGACACACTCGTACATGCGCACTCCTAGGGTACACCACACTTGGTTGCCTTCGTACATGGTCATTGAGTATAGGTTGTTTTAGAGGTCGTCCTCTTGTATAACAGATCATAGTCGCCATGAAATGGTTGCCTCAGATAATGTTACCTCAAACAAATGATCTAAGACATTAGGGTTACCGCTAAGACGTCCTAACATTGCTTTAGTGACTGCATGTCCCTCATTCGAATTGACCCTTAAACTCCAACGACGGTGCTACCTACTCATTAATAGTGGGATAGCATTGTCTAAAGGAAATTAGCATAGAACGATTCCTTTTTCGAGTAGGTAGATGGTTCTTAGATACTTGCTCTTTCAAAAAACAAAACTCTTTTCACACTTACACTCCTTTTCGAACAAAGTTTTCAAAAACACTTCATACGCTCTTGAGGACAGAAGCAAGAGTTAAATCGAAGTTTCAAATAAAAACTTTTTCAAACCCACAAACACAAAGAAAGCAATTTTGAAAACAATTGAGCAAGTACCTAAGAGCCCGTGGATAACCACGGATAGAAAGGGTGATAACACCTTCCCTTTCTATAATCTACCCCCCGAACCTGAGAAATATCTCGAAAAAGGAATTTTTCTGTGCTTTTTTTCCTTTCCTTGTTGGATAAAATAAAAGTCGGTGGGGACTCTTGCTTACTGCGACATTTTGCAAAAACAAGCGCAAAATGCAAACCAGCATTCCAAAAAACAGTCAGTTCTTCCCACCGTATCACAGAACTGGCGACTCTGCCGGGGAGTTAATAAGTGTGGTGTACCTTAGGATTAATTCATTTTGTTTTCAATTGCTTGATTTGTATGCTTTATCTTTATGGGTTTGAATCGGAGTTACTATAGATCCTAACCCAGATCTGAGGGACACCCTTTAGGTAAATAGCAATAAACTGTGAGGGAACTGTACGGCATAGACCGATACGGTTGAAGCAATAGCTACGTTGGTGTGGCACTTTAGTATGTACCAATATCCCTTGTGGTGCAACGAGGAGAATATGGGTCTGCTAAGGGGTCATTAAGCACCAACTGACCTTAGAATCCATAAATGACCAACTTGGCCATAGAACAGTAGCAGTATGCTACACTCATTGAGACCAAATTCTCGCGATGATTCCGGCTGCAAGAAAAGGTTGCTAAACTGGAATTATGACCGATCGAGGGTGGTCAGTGATATTGAGATCCTCTAGAACCCGGTTACTATTTTTAGGACAAGTTTAACCAACTGAACTGAAAGAGGGTAGTACCTAAGCTCCCTGCCAGCCTGAAATCTAAGGACTATCTGTGTGACTTGTTTGCCCTTACCATGTTTGCTATTTGTAGATACTTGTGGTGTGTTTTCTATCATGACATCATGACATCATGACATTGCATGCATCTTGCATTGGACTAACCTATTTCAAAGACAGGAGGGATTCATCTTTGTTCTGTTTTGTAGGTCATGGCACCCATGCGTAGGAACACTATTCGGATCAACTTTGTCCAGATTCCCACTCAGCTCAAGGAATTGGTTGCAAAGGTTTCAGATACTTCCTCCTTTATCAGAAGACATGGGCACCTCCTTGGTTTGGTCACCTCCAAGATGGATGAACAGATGATGAGTTTCTTAGTCCAGTTCTTTATTCCACTGTACCATTGCTTTACTTTTCCGGACTACCAGTTGGTCCCTACCTTGGAAGAGTTCTCTGATCTGCTTGGTATCTCTATTCTGGAGCAGACCCCGTTCACAGGTTGGGAGAAGATCCTTAGGCCGGAAGAGATTCCTTCATCCCTCCATCTGACAAAAGCTGAGGTAATATCTAATTGGGAGACTAGAAGTGGGGCAAAGGGCTTGTTGACTAAGTTCTTGGTTGGTAAGGCTAATCAGTTCTGGGACAGTCTAGACTTCCAGGCATTTGAAGACATTCTGGCTCTTCTCATATATGGTTTGGTGTTGTTTCCTAACTCGGATTCTTTCGTCGACGTGAATGCAGTGAAGATTTTTATGTCCGATAATCCTGTGCCCACTCTCTTGGGTGACATTCTTCACTCTCTTTATGCCCGTACTGCTCGGAAGCGGGGAACCCTTATGTGTTGTGCTCCATTGCTGGCGAGGTGTTTTATTTCTCACCTCCCCAAATTAGTTTTGAAGAACAAGGAAGGCATGGGCTGGGCCTATAGGATTATGTCTCTCTCTCATAATGACATCATTTGGACTATCAAGGGCATGGAAGATGTGGCTATTATTGATCGCTGTGGGGAATACCCCAATGTTCCACTGATAGGAACCAATGGAGAGATCACTTATAATCCGTGCTTGGCCTTACGTCAGTTCGGGCGAGCCAGGAGGGAAGGACCTCATGAGTTGCTGATTGTTGTACCCCAAAATTTGCCCTCCCATATTTTTCAAAGATTTGCCAAGCCAAGTCTCAAAATGCCCCAAGGGTTGCACAGTGCAAAGGTCTCCCATACAGTCAAAACTAGGGTTTATGATCTGATCAAGAAAATGGAGTTTTCAAAGGCCCAATCAAGTCTCATATGCCTACAAACATGGACAAGCATCCTCATATCAAGTTTCAAGGCATTCAGCTCAAAATTGCACAGTCAAAACCCTAAATTGCACTACAGTCAACTGTAGGGGTAAAATGGTCATTTGACAGTCAAAAGTTCAAATTTTTGGTCAACATATCATTTTGAAGCCACAAACATCATTTGATCAATGCTTGATCATGATTCTCAAAATTTGGCTCAGAAAACCATCAAGATGCAAAAGTTTCCTTATTTGGACAGCTGAAAAAGTCAACTGAAATTGACCAGGGCATAACTTTCACATGGATTATCAGAAAAATCCCATCCAAAGCTCATTTTGAAGAGAAAGACATTTCCTACAACTCATCTTCATACTTCAAGTCCAAGAAATGCTCTCACAAAAAGTTATCAATATCAACATTATAGGTCATTTTCAAAAGTCAACAAAAAGGGACTTTAAGTCAAAGGCCATAACTTGCGATTGGTAAATCAAAATGACATGGGACCAAAGGCATTGGTTAGAGGACTCAAAGACCTTTCCAAAGTGTCCAAGAACATGAGAAAAGATTAAAAATTGAGCAAGTTATGCCTTGTGGAAGTTGGGAAATTTTTGGATATTTTGAAAAGTCAACAATGGTTCAAATGACCTAAAATTGCTAATGGGCCCATTTTTCTTCCATGATTCATCATTCTAAGCATATGCACGGCCACTTGGCCCAAAGGGAAGTATTTTCTCATTTTTTATTTATTTATTTGAATTATTATTTATATTAATTCACTTAAATCAAATTAAATATAGGAAAAATACTAACCTAAGTTTTCAAATCTTTTTATACATGTTTTGCCATCAAGATTTCGTGCATAGGTCAAATAGGAAAGAATTGGATTGATTTGAGCATAATTGACACAAAATACACATGAAAAAAGATATGGAAAATCTTAAAAAAAAATCAAATCTCCAAAACCATTATTGCATTGGATTTTATTGAGCTTTGTTGACCTAATAGCCTCACTACATATGCTTGATCATAAACCTAATGCCCATGGACTCTAAGCTGCGCTAAAGAACACATTGCAAACTTGGAATTTTCTCTAAAAAGCTCAAAACTGAAAAGCAGGTTCTAGGTCGATTCAAAGCACAAGACTTGTTTCATTAGCATCCTCAAGTCTCACTGAACGATTCTCAATCATTAACGTCCATCAAGACTCAAGGAATTGGTAATATGAGTGCAGACTGTATCAAATAAAATTCATGATCGTGCATACCAATTCATGCGTTTTTTACAAGTTTTAATATGTGTTTTGCATTCCTCATGATGTTCTGAAGCTAACCCACGCATTTGATTAGATTATTATGCGCTATAGGCAATTTCGCCATTGTTAAATTTTAGGGTTTGCAGAGCTTCCAATTGGGGATTTTGAAACCAAGTAAAATTGGAGGACGAGTCCAACACCATTGAATTTGACGCATCTGGACGAACAGGAAACACACATCGCGCTCAATTTATGAGTGCCTAAAACCTATTCGCTATTTTTTCAAAACGTCCCTAAAACAACGCTAAGAAAACCGTGGCTTAATGTTTGGTGTTTCAGGGAAAACGAAGAAGAAGACCTCGTGGCCAGTAACCATTGGTTCTTTTTAAATTTCGCGCGCTTTGGTCCATTAACACGTTGCTTTCTTTTATATGATTTATTTGTTATTAACATACCAAACGCGTTGTAGTGGCTCAGTTGGCAAAATGCAATGTTGTTAACCCCCATGACCTGGGTTCGAGTCCCAGGTCTATACAATTTCCCATATTATTTTGTTATATATGTTCACATGCAGGTTTAATACTGAAGCGTACCATGCACCCACCGAATCCAACGTCCACGTGCCTAAGAGAATTAATCAGAGAGCCATGATCAGAGGTGTACCATAAGCCCTAGTCAAAGGTCCCATACGTGGCCTGGAAAAGTCAACGAATTTCAAGCTTATTGGGCCAGAACTCTTGAATCAAAACCTCCATATTGGGGCCTGAACCCCCCCCTGGTTTGCAATTCTCTACATTTTTTTTTTATTTTTTTTATTTTCAATTGATTTTTATTTTCTTTATTGTTTTAATTTAAATAATTATTTTTTTACAAAATATAAAAATACACAAAAAATCAGAAAAGATAAAAAACACAATAAATATTTTTATTTTAATATTTTCTTGTAAATAAATGCATGTAGAATTAATTAGTATAAATTAGGGTTAATTTTAATTCTTTTATGATAAAATCTAAAAAATGTAGAATTAGGGTTTATTCAATTTTTTCATCCTTTCTATTATTTTCTTTTCATAAAAAATTAAAATTATTTATTTATGCTTATAATTAAATTGTATGTAAAAATTAGGTTTAATAAGTGTTTTATCCCTTTTTAATTTTCTTTTTGTCATCATAATATTATTTACCTTATTTATTTTCATAATTAAACTTGTAAATTAATTAGGGTTGCATTTAGGTTAAAAAAGGTCAATATTTTCTTAATAACTTAAAAATAATTAGAATTAGGTTTAGTATTTAGTTTTAATTAATTCTTTTTCTATTAAATCTTAAAAAACATTAAAATACCAAAAACATTTTCTTTTAAATTTTAATTTTAATTCCTTATTAATTTAATATTTTGCAAAAGGGTCCAACGCCCTCGTTTCGCTTAATTCTCGTCAGTTCACGCATTTATTTTATTTCATTTAAATAATTATGTATCTCTCCCGAAGCCTTGTAACGTTTTAATTACCTCTCGTACTTTGCTTTATTTGCTTTATTTATTTTCCGTCAAATCGGGTCCGGTTTAATTTTGGCGATGTGGACCCGCGCCATTTGTAATAGCTTTAGATTTATTTTCCGCAAATATCTTAACTGTTAAACAAAGCATGCAAGAATGAATGGCCTTAAATAAAATCAAGCATAGAATACCAATGAACATGACAAGACAAATGCAAATGAAAACGACACACAATTCGCACACACCACTCCTAGGGTACGCCTCACTGTTGCCTTACCTCGAAAGGTGATCGTCGAGTAGAGGATGTCTTAGTAAGTCCTCATGATCCGGGAACCTGGCATTAGGGTAGCTTCTAAGGTGTCTTCCCATTGCTCTGGTGATCACCATGTCCCGAACATCGAATTGACCCGAACACCTCCAACGGTGGTGCTACCTACCTCTCAATGGTGGGATGGCACTACTTTAAAGGACATTTACACAGACGAATTCCTTAGGGTAGGTAGGTTCTCGTAGATACTTGCTCTCTTCAAAAAAAACAAACAAAAATCTTTTCACACCGACACTTTTCAAAAGCTTTCAAAGCAATTTTTCAAACACTCTGACACAAGAGTCGATCTGAAACTTTCAAAGAAACTTTTTTAAAACCCACAGTTGAAAAGCAAACAAATATTTTTGAAAACATAATGAGCAAGTATCTAAGAGCCCATGGATAACCATGGATAGAAAGGGTGCTAACACCTTCCCTTTCTATAACCTACCTCCCGAACCGAGAGCAATCTCTTTAAGGAATTTTTCTGTGCTTTTGTCCTTTCCATTTGGAGAAAATAAAAGACGGTGGCGACTCTTGCTTCCGCGACATTTCGCGAACCAGCGTTAAACAGTCAGTTCCAGATCCACCGATCACAGAACTGGCGACTCTGCTGGGGAATATCTTATAAAGTGGGGTGTACCTTAGGGCTAGGTCATAACTGTGTTTTCACTTGTATTGATTTGCTTGCTTTACTATTGTGGGTTGCATCGGAGATACATAGATCCTAACCCGGATCTGGGGATACCCTGTTTAGGTAGCATAAGTTGTGAGGGACCTGTCCGGCGTAGACCGACACAGGTGAAGCAGTGGCTACGTTGGTGTGGCACCTTAGTCTGTACCGATATCCCTTGTGTCGCAACGAGGAGAATATGGGTCTTATAAGGAGTCATTAAGCACCAACAACCTTAGAACCTTAATTGACACAACTTGGCCTTTAGAATTGTAGCAGTATGCTACGCCCATTGAGGCTAAACTCTCGTGATGGTTCTGGCCGCAAGAAAAGATTGCGATGCTGGAGTTATGACCGATTGAGGGTAGTCAATGATATTGGGATCCTCTAAGAACCCGGTTACTTTTGATTAGGACAGGTGTGAACCAACAAACTGAAAGAGGGTAGTACCTAGACCTCATGCTGGCCTAAACTTTAGGGGCTTGCCTTGTGTGACTTGTGTGCCTTACCATGTTTGCCTTTGTATCTGTATGTGGTGTGCTTTATCATAACATCATAGCATCATGAGTATTGCATGCATCCTGCATAAGGACTGACCATTTCAAAGACAAGAGGGTTTCATCTTTGCTCTGTTTTGTAGGACATTATGATGCTTGTGCGAAGGAATACTATCCGGTTCAACTTTGTTCGTTCACCTGAGTTGCTTGATGAGTTGGTTAGCAGAATTCCAAATACCACTTCCTTCATTCAGAGGCATGGCTCCCTTCTCAGTTTAGTCACTGCAAAGCGGGATCAACAGTTGATGAGTGTTCTGACCCAATTCTATGACCCTCTGTACCAGTGCTTCACCTTTCAAGACTTCCAGCTGGTCCCTACCCTGGAAGAGTTCTCTGATTTTCTTGGTATCCCTATCTTGGATCAGACTCCCTTTACTGGTTGGGAAAAGACCCTCAGGCTTGAGGACGTTGCTGCAGCTCTTCCTTTGACCCATCAAGAGGTAACAGACAACTGGGTGACTAGAAGCGGAGTTAAGGGTTTCTTGGCTAAGTTTCTAATTGGTAAAGCTAACAATTTCTGGAATGACCTGGACTTTAGGGCATATGAAGACATCTTGGCTCTCCTAATCTATGGGTTAGTCCTGTTTCCTAATCCTGACAACTTCATTAATGCCACTGCCATAAGGATCTTTATGTCTCAGAATCCTGTGCCCACTCTCTTGGGTGACATCTTGCAACAACTTCATGCCCGTACTACCCGAAGACGAGGAACCCTATGGTGTTGTATCCCTTTGTTGGTGAGGTGGTTTATTTTGCACCTCCCTAAGTTCGTACTAAAGAACCAAGAAGGAAGAGGTTGGGCTCATAGATTAATGTCTCTCACCGATAAAGACATCATTTGGACTTGCAGAGGTTTGGATGAGATAGCTATTATTGATCGATGCGGGGAGTATCCTAATGTTCCTCTGATTGGTACTCAAGGAGGGATCTCTTACAATCCATGTCTAGCACTCCGTCAGTTTGGAAGAGCAAGAAGAGCAGGTCCCCATGAGATGTTGGTGCCTCACATCAGTTTCGAGTTTCAGGTGGATAGTGACGAGCTACGTCGTAGGTTCATCAAGGCTTGGGACAAAGTTCATAAAGCTGACCCACAAGAGTTAGGGCCAAAGACTTCTTTACCTATGGAAGCCTACTACAAATGGGTTCGCATCCGCGCTCAGAAGTTAGGTATGCCGTATAAAGCTGTCAGACCCGTCATTCTTGAGTGTCCTGATAAGGATGGTGTTCCTCCAACTGTCCTTCCTCCTCAGATACCTACTGATTATGAGACATTGAAGAGATCTTGGTCGCAATTGCGAGAAGAACGGGATTCTTACCGGGAAAAGTTCAACGAGCAGGAATCAAAGATCCAGAAGCTGACCAAGCAGTTGGAGAATGAGAGAGCTCTGAATGCCTACATCCGTACTGAGAAGAGGAGACCATGGGAGCAATAAGGAACTCTGAATGTGCCTTTACAGTTTTATTTCCTTTCCAGTATTTCCTTTCATGTAACGCCTAAGGGCAACTTGTTGAATAATTTCAGTGGCAAAGTTGAATCTAATGAAGTGTGTTCTTTTTGTTTACAAAGTTGATTCCCGATTGTCTTTGAAAACATAAATCATACGCATTTCATACATCATGTGCATAGCAGGTTTTTCCCCTTTTCAGGTTGCTTACAGTTCTTCGCTGTTTATTTCAGCATCATGAATCCCGAATCTGCATCAACCGAGACATCAATCAAGGCTCTTCAGGCGCAGAATGCGCAGTTTCAAGAACTAATCAAGGGTCTAGCTAAAGGCCAAGAAGAACTGAAGGCTATGCTCCTAAAGAAGGAGAAGAAGAAGAAGAGAAGAACTGTCCTGTTCAACTCGGGCCGAAGGTTTGGCAATACTCTGCAGCATGAAGAGGCTGGTTCTTCTGTTGGCAAGAGTCCTTCTCAGGCAGAAGTAAAGGTTCCTAGTCCGGTAGTCTCCGACAACGAGACAAATTTTGACGAAGAGCAGTACCCTCCTGCAGACGACAGATATAAGCAACTGGAGGACAGGTTGAAGGCTATGGAGGTTCAACAGGTACCTGGGCTGGATTTCGGAGATCTGGGTTTGTCAAGTGGTGTGATTATCCCTCATAAATTCAAAGCACCATCCTTCTCTAAGTATGACGGGGCGTCTTGTCCCAAGCTGCATTTAAGGTCCTATGTTCGGAAAATTCAACCGTACTCTGCGGATAAGAATTTATGGATCCACTTCTTCCAGGAGAGTATTTCAGGGACTCATCTCGAATGGTTCTATCAGCTGGATGGGACCAAGGTTCGTAACTGGGAGGAGTTGGCTACTGCTTTCTACAAGCAGTATCAATATAATGCCGACCTTGCCCCCACACGTACCCAACTCCAGGGTATGTCGTTAGGTGCAAGCGAAGGTTTTAAGGAGTACGCTCAGAAGTGGAGAGACCTGGCTGGCAGGGTGCAGCCACCGTTGACTGATCGGGAGTTGGTTGACATGTTCTTGGGGACCCTATTTGGGCCATTTTTCAACCATCTCATTGGGAATTCTTCTGCTGGGTTCACTGATCTAATCCTGACTGGAGAGAGAATTGAAGCTGGGTTAAAATCTGGAAAGATTGCGAAGGGTGCATCATCTAGTTCGGAAAAGAAACCATTCAAGAAGGAGTCTAGTGCCGTATATGGTTCCAGGAAATCAGAGAGACATGAGCACCGCCAATCTGTCAGTGCGGTAATGATTGCTAAGCCTGCTGCCGCTCCCCGGCCAAACAATACTCAGAAGGTGGAAAGACCTCGGAGAGAATTCACCCGCTTAAACATGACTTTATCACAGATCCTGCCACAGTTGCTCTCAACCAATTTAGTGACTGTCAGGGAGGCGCCGAAGTTCCCCAATACTGCATCTCCCAAGTACAACCCGAATGCTCGTTGTGCTTACCATTCAGATAGCCCGGGGCATTCTACCGATGACTGTTGGGCGTTAAAGAATAAGGTGCAAGACCTTATCGACGCAAAGGAAATACAATTCGAAGCGCCTGCAAAGCCAAATGTAGTTACTGCCCCTATGCCTCAACATGGGGTAAATGCCGTTGATGAAGACGTTTATGCTGTTTCTGTGGATGATCTAGCCACTCCTCTAAAGATTGTCAAGAAGAACCTACTGCAGGCCGGTTTATTTCCGGGCTGTAGTGAGGGTTGCCTGTTCTGCGCGGTATCCCCATCTGGTTGTCCCTTGCTAAAGTTAGGCATCCAAAGCTTAATGGATAGCAGGGAGATTCTATTCAAAAAGTCTGTTGTTCGGTTGGTCCCAGTGGAAGAAGTTTCTGTGGTGACTATCTTCAATAATCCGATCCCGGCTCTCCCGAAGAAGCCCATTCAAATCATGACCGTTGCACCTGTTATTATCACTGTTCCAGGGCCCTTGCCTTATGTATCTGATAAAGCTGTCCCTTGGCACTATGGGGCAGACGTATATGTAAATGGGATTAAACAAGAGCTCAACGCTGGCGCCAGCATTTGTGACATCACTGGCCCAGCCAAAGTGACACGCAGTGGCAGGCTCTTCTCGCCTGACATTGCACCGCCTGCTGCCCGAAGACCGCTTCTCATAACCCCTGCAAGTATACCTGTCCCTGCTGCTGATCCGATTGTTTCTCCTGCTGCCGAGTCATCCAATGCTCGGGGCAAGGGAATTGAAGTTGAGCCTGCCCAGATGGAGGTACCCGTACCCATAGCTGCTGAGGCCTCCCTACAAGAGATGGAGGAGATTCTTAAGATCATAAAGAATAGTGATTTTAATGTTGTGGAACAGCTGGGGCATACGCCCTCCAAGATCTCCATGCTCTCTCTATTGCTGTGCTCCGAGGCCCATGCCAAGGCCTTAATCTCGTTCCTCAAGACGGCCCATGTGCCCCATGAAACCTCTGCAGTCCAGTTCACTGATTGTGTGGCAAGTCTAACGGCAGACAATGGCTTGGGTTTCTCAGACGCTGACTTGACCACAAAGGGAAGAGACCATAATGATGCTCTGCATGTCTCTATTGAATGCAGGGGCACTACCTTGGCACATGTGTTGGTGGATACTGGTTCGTCTTTGAATGTGTTACCCAAGAAGGCTTTGGACCGTCTAGATTGTGAAGGCCTGGAATTAAAACCTAGCAACATCATCGTCAGGGCCTTTGATGGTTCAAAGAGGATGGTCCATGGAGAGGTTGACATTCCGATTCGTGTGGGCTCTCAGGTGTTTGACTCCACTTTTTATGTGATGGACATCCGTCCATCTTACTCTTGTCTACTGGGTCGACCTTGGATACATAAGGCTGGGGCAGTGACCTCTACCTTGCATCAGAAGCTGAAGTACCCCGTCAGAGGGAAGATTGTCACTGTGCAAGGAGAGGAGGAATATATGGTGAGCCACCTGAACTCCTTCAGGTACATTGAGATGGATGGGGAGTTTATCGAAACCCCCTTTCAGCATTTCGAGGAGGTGTTTCCAATTGCAGCAGAAACAGCAACAAAAGAAAGTGGTCCTTTGAAGATGGCTTCCCTGAAGGATGCCCGGGCTGTGGTTCAGAAGGGCGAATGTGCCGACTGGGGCAGACTTCCAGACTTTACTCAGAAGACTGATAAACTTGGGCTGGGTTTTACCACAGAAGGTCAGAAAGCTACGAGGAAAGCGAAGATCGGAAGACCTCCTGTATTTATTAAAAGTTCAGGAGTGAATGTTGTTGGGGAAGACCATGAAGTGGACGAAGCTGAATTCAACAGCTGGATTTATCCGACGACCGAAGGCGGACTGAACAACTGGATTGCTAAGGATTATACCCCTGTTACCTTTGTGACGCAGTAATAAATTTCTTTGTTTCGTTATGTTGTAATAAACAATAATAAACTCTTTGGCCCGGTGTCTTACCCGAGGCATCGTGGTATCATTTGTGAGGGCATACAAACTGTCATTTCATATATCATGAATGAAAATCTTGGACGTATGTTTCGCATTGCAAATATTGTGCTCCTTTTCTGTCTTTTTTTTTCCTTTACATAATTTTCGAAACAGCTGTATTTACACACACACTCACTCATACAGGTTTCAATCCACTCTGGATCTTACTGATAACAACTCTGCTACTGCCAGTTATGACTTCGAAAATCCGATCAACTTAGCCGAAGACGAAGGTGAAGATGATTGCGAAGTGCTTGGCGAGCTTGCAAGATTGTTGCTTCAGGAAGAGAGGGCAATTCAACCCCATGAAGAGCCAGTGGAAACAATAAACTTGGGTACTGAGGCAGACAGGAAAGAGGTAAAGATTGGTGCCAACCTAGAGCTCATCGTGAAGCAACGGTTAACCAAGATGTTACATGACTATATGGAGATCTTTGCCTGGTCCTACAAAGACATGCCTGGGTTGGATACCGACATTGTGGTCCATCACTTGCCGACTAAGGAAGACTGCCCTCCAGTTAAGCAAAAAGTCCGTCGGATGCGTCCAGAGATGTCCGAGAAGATTAAGGCCGAAGTTATGAAACAGTTTGATGCTGGGTTCCTTGCAGTAACTTCTTACCCTCAGTGGGTTGCTAATGTGGTGCCGGTACCTAAGAAGGACGGTAAGGTCAGAATGTGTGTCGATTACAGGGATCTGAACAGGGCCAGCCCCAAGGATGACTTCCCCTTACCTCACATTGATGTCCTTGTTGATAATACAGCTCAGCACAAGGTATTCTCTTTCATGGATGGCTTTTCAGGTTACAATCAGATTAAAATGGCACCTGAAGACATGGAAAAGACTACATTTGTCACTCAATGGGGCACCTTCTGTTACAAGGTCATGCCATTCGGATTAAAGAACGCTGGGGCAACCTACCAACGTGCCATGGTTGCTTTATTTCATGATATGATCCATCATGAGATAGAAGTGTATGTTGACGACATGATCGCAAGGTCCCAGACTGAGGAAGAGCATCTAGATCATCTACAGAAGTTGTTTGACCGGTTGAAACTGTACAAACTGAGATTGAACCCGAACAAATGCATCTTCGGGGTAAGATCTGGGAAGTTGCTAGGCTTCGTGGTCAGTGATAAAGGCATTCAAGTGGACCCTGCTAAGGTCAAAGCTATTCAAGAGATGCCAGTTCCTAAGACAGAGAAGGAAGTCAGAGGCTTTTTAGGACGCCTGAATTACATCGCTCGATTCATCTCACATTTGACTGCTACCTGTGAGCCAATCTTCAAGCTGCTGAAGAAAGATCAGGTAGTACGTTGGAACGATGAATGTTAGGCTGCTTTCGACAGAATCAAAGAGTATCTCCAAGAACCACCTATCCTTATGCCACCGGTTGAAGGGAGACCTCTGATCCTATATCTGACAGTGCTGGACAACTCAATGGGGTGTGTGCTGGGGCAGCATGACGAGTCTGGCCGAAAAGAGCACGCCATTTATTACCTTAGCAAAAAGTTTACCGACTGTGAGACCCGATACTCACTGCTTGAGAAAACTTGCTGCGCTTTGGTATGGGCTGCTCGCCGGCTGAGACAGTATATGCTGACTCACACTACCTTGTTGATCTCAAAAATGGATCCGATAAAGTACATATTCAAAAAGCCTGCTCTGTCCGGGAGAATTGCAAGATGGCAAATGATCTTGACGGAATACGACATTCAGTACACGACCTAGAAAGCCATCAAGGGAAGTGTATTGGCAGACCACTTAGCTCATCAAGCTGTAGATGACTATCAATCAATGAACTTCGAGTTTCCGGATGAAAGCATTATGATAGTGACTGATTGTGAAGTGCCTGGACCGGACGAAGGACCTGAACCAGGATCCCGATGGTCTATGCACTTTGACGGAGCCTCCAATACTTTGGGAAACGGTATCGGCACCATTATCATATCACCTCAAGGTACTCATACTCCACTCACTGCCCGGCTGTGTTTCAACTGTACTAACAACATGGCGGAGTATGAGGCGTGTATCATGGGTCTTCAAGCTGCGATCGACCTAAGGATCAAATTTCTAAGTGTCTTCGGAGATTCTGCTCTTGTGATCAATCAGATCAAAGGAGAGTGGGATACGAAACATCCAAACCTGATTCCTTACAGAGAATGTGTGTTGACCCTAATTCCCCACTTCACAAAGATAACCTTTGAGCACTTTCCAAGAGAAGAGAATCAGTTAGCGGACGCGTTAGCTACAATGTCTTCAATGTTCAAGGTCAAATGGGATAACGAGGCTCCCCGGATCATCATCTGGAAACTGGACGAACCGGCATACTGTTGTGATCTCGAAACTGAATTGGTGACTGAGAAGCCTTGGTACCACGAAGTGAAGAGATATCTGGAAGCTCAGGAATACCCTGAAGGGGAATCTGTCAATGATAAGAAGTTCCTGAGAAGGTTTGCAGCCAAGTTCTTCTTAAGCAACGGTATATTATACAAGCGAAACCATGATTCGACCTTACTGCGTTGTGTGGATAAGACTGAAGCAGGAAGGATCATGGAAGAGCTACATGAAGGGACCTTTGGTACGCATTCCAGTGGACATACAATGGCAAAGAAGATCCTACGGGCAGGATATTACTGGTCCACCATGGAAGCTGACTGCTACCAACACTCCAGGACATGCCACAAATGTCAGATCTATGCAGACAAGGTGCATGTTCCTCCGGTTCCCCTGAATGTTCTAACTGCGCCATGGCCGTTTGCAATGTGGGGCATAGACATGATCGGTGAGATAAAACCTACGGCATCCAATGGACATCGCTTCATCCTAGTGGCAATTGATTATTTCACGAAGTGGGTCGAGGCAGCATCCTATGCTATGGTAACCAAGACTGTTGTGGCACGGTTCATTCGGCATAACCTGATCTGTCGATATGGCGTCCCTGAGCGGATAATTACAGACAACGGTACCAATCTGAACAACAAGATGATCGCTGAGCTCTGTGAACAGTTCAAGATACATCACCACAATTCTTCTCCTTACAGACCGAAGATGAATGGGGCTGTAGAAGCAGCAAATAAGAACATCAAGAAGATCGTGCAGAAGATGACAGTGACCTATAAAGATTGGCACGAGATGTTACCGTTCGCTCTACATGGGTACCGTACCTCAGCTAGGACGTCAACCGGGGCAACTCCTTTCTCTCTGGTTTATGGCATGGAGGCAGTCTTACCGATTGAAGTGCAAATTCCCTCTCTCCGGATAATGAAGGATGCAAATCTGAACGAAGATGATTGGATCCAGACACGACTTGATCAACTCAACCTCATTGATGAAAAGAGACTTGCTGCTATCTGTCATGGTCAGACGTATCAGAAACGGATGATCAGGGCATTTAACAAAAAGGTCAGACCACAGGAATATCAAGTTGGGGATCTGGTGATCAAGCGAATCATCCTTCCTCAGAGTGATCCAAGGGGCAAATGGACCCCTACGTACGAAGGGCCATTTGTGGTTAAACATGTGTTCTCAGGAGGAGCCATGATTCTAACCAACATGGATGGTGACGACCTTCCTCACCCCGCCAATGCAGACATAGTAAAAAGATACTACGCATGAAAAAAGACCCGCTAGGCTGACATGCCTAGGCAAAAATTAGGGCTTCCCGTCGAACCAAAAGGGTTCGGGCAAAATGAAGGGATGAAAATGAAAAATCTGTACACCCGGCAAGTCGAAAACCTGAAAAGGCGGCTTGGGCAAAAATGGGTATCCCGGTGGACCGAAAACCCGAAAGGGCGGTCCAGGCAAAAATTAGGGATAAAAGCGTAATACTATGTCTCATTGATCACTTTGCATCCAGAATCCGGTATCTACATCAAGTTCGGACGGCATCGATCAGTCAGCTTCACCTTCAACCAAGGTCATCAAGTGATGAGACGCTCAGAGTTATAAAGGCAATAGCAGAGTTGAAACCCAGTGGGATCATTCACTTCACACAGCTGTTTTATTTTCTTTTGTACAAAATTTGTATAAACTCTCTTATTCGGCGACATTCCTCTTACTAGGACGTCAGCCTCTTGTATACAAAACGCCTATTCACAGGCCATTCAAAAATCAATACAAATATATTTTCAGTTAAACGTGCCAAGTATTTTTCTTTTTTCTGTTTTGTTTTGCGAAGAACGTCCAAGGTTCAATTTGTGGTATATGCATTGACAATAATTTGCTAACTCAAATATTTGCACACGAAACAAAGGAATTAATTGCAGGTGACACTAGAAGCAGGGGCAATAAAAGAGTTGTCTGAGCAGTCTAATTGTTCTATCCTCCAAGGTACCAAGGTAGGTTCAGCTAAAGAATATGACCGGTACATCTTAAATCCCCAGAGAGTGGTTCAGCAAAACAGTACATTCCTCTCCAAGCAAATTATCAAATCTCAAGGAAATTGAGTATCCTCCTGTAGATCTCAATACTTCCCCAGCAGCATATATTCTTAACAAGCATCCCCGGCAGTCTTGATCTAAAGATTGTTCCACGGCGGCAGACCAACATTCAAAGGAATCACTCCCTCGCAGTTCCAAAACTCCCCAGAGAGTCCAATTCAGCTCCCCAGGAAAGTGGGAATTCATATCCCCAAGCAGTAAGCTTATCCCCAGTAAATTCTGGAAGCTTATCCTTCGCAGAGCACGAACGCGTCTCCCGGCTTTATTCAAAGAGTTATTTCCTTAACAGGATATAACTGGGTTATCCTCAGCCAAAAGCCACGGAAAGAGCGTCGTCGACAAAGTCTTCTTACCTCAGCAAAGTCTATCAGCACTTCCAACAACAAGGGTATCCCCAGCAAGTTATTATCTACACTCAACAAAGCATCTCTATCCCCACAGAGTATTGCTTCCCAGCATGGTCGCTAGAGTATCTTTTTCTCCCCGCAGAATCTTCCATTTGCCAAGTTTATTCCGCAACGGGGTCATCTTCTCCTACCGGTATTCTTGCAGTTATCATCCCCAGCGGAAGCAAAATCTATTCCCCAACATCAGCCCAGGATACGACTTCCCGGCACCCGTCAAGGATTCACTTTCCTAGACAAAAACATACATAAAACATCACATACATCATTATAGCATGCATAGACGCATCATATCATACAAATCTCATTTATGTTGAGAACATCATTGCTTGATCCATATCATGCATTGCATATGACTGACCTTTACCTTTCAGGAAAGACGCAGTTAAAATGCTCAAACATATTTCAAAGCCTTCTCTAGTCCAGCTAAATCGACTCCCAACAGATTTTTCTGATAAAGACTCAGCAGAAGTTATGGTCCCCTCTCCAATGGTGAGTGAGGTGATAATTCCTTTTTCAGATGTTTCCCTCTCCGACGGTGAGTGTGAGGTGATAGTCTCCTATGGTTCCCTCTCCGACGGTGAGTGAGGTGGTAATTCCTTTTTCAGATGTTTCCCTCTCCGACGGTGAGTGTGAGGTGATAGTCTCCTATGGTTCCCTCTCCGACGGCGAGTGAGGTGGTAATTCCTTTTTCAGATGTTTCCCTCTCCGACGGTGAGTGTGAGGTGATAGTCTCCTATGGTTCCCTCTCCGACGGTGAGTGAGGTGGTAATTCCTTCTTTAGATGTTTCCCTCTCCGACGGTGAGTGTGAGGTGATAGTCTCCTATGGTTCCCTCTCCGACGGTGAGTGAGGTGGTAATTCCTTCTTCAGATGTTTCCCTCTCCGACGGTGAGTGTGAGGTGATAGTCTCTTATGGTCCCCTCTCCAACGGTGAGTGAGGTGGTAATTCCTTTTTCAGATGTTTCCCTCTCCGACGGTGAGTGTGAGGTGATAGTCTCCTATGGTTCCCTCTCCGACGGTGAGTGAGGTGGTAATTCCTTCTTCAGATGTTTCCCTCTCTGACGGTGAGTGTGAGGTGATAGTCTCCTATGGTTCCCTCTCCGACGGTGAGTGAGGTGGTAATTCCTTCTTCAGATGTTTCCCTCTCCGACGGTGAGTGTGAGGTGATAGTCTCTTATGGTCCCCTCTCCAACGGTGAGTGAGGTGGTAATTCCTTCTTCAGATGTTTCCCTCTCTGACGGTGAGTGTGAGGTGATAGTCTCTTATGGTCCCCTCTCCAACGGTGAGTGAGGTGGTAATTCCTTTTTCAGATGTTTCCCTCTCCGACGGTGAGTGTGAGGTAATAGTCTCCTATGGTTCCCTCTCCGACGGTGAGTGAGGTGACAATTCCTTTTCCTATGATTCCCTCTCCGACGGCGAGTGAGGTGATTCCCTTTCAGATTATAATGGCCTATGGTTCTCGTTCCGATCCTGCGAAGATGGTATTTCCCACCAAGTTTTTCTCAACGAGCGTTGTTGAAGTTAAAGTCACCCAAGGTTCTCTTACCACTCATGCTAAGGCAGTAACCATCCCTGGTTCATTCATCACCATTTGAAGCTCCAGACTCAACTCCTGCAACCAGTCAGGACATACCTATGCCAAGCATCTAAAAATCAGCTCCTGCGACGTGTCAGGTACTCCTTTTTCTTTTGCAGGTATGCAGGTTCTCGCTAAGGAATCTCCTACGCGATCAACATTCAGATGGCATCCATAAGCCCATCATCCTATCCAGCAATCTCCAAATGGCATCTATAAGCCCATTCCCCCATCACACTGCCACTATGTGAGCGCAAATTTCTGGGCACTCTAGTGTCCAATCATCTTCTACCCTCGGATTACGAAAGGCACGTCAGCCAATCTTCATCCTCAGGTCTAAGAAGATTGAACAGGGGCAACTGTTGTACCCCAAAATTTTCCCTCCCATATTTTTCAAAGATTTGCCAAGCCAAGTCTCAAAATGCCCCAAGGGTTGCACAGTGCAAAGGTCTCCCATACAGTCAAAACTAGGGTTTATGATCTGATCAAGAAAATGGAGTTTTCAAAGGCCCAATCAAGTCTCATATGCCTACAAACATGGTCAAGCATCCTCATATCAAGTTTCAAGGCATTCAGCTCAAAATTGCACAGTCAAAACCCTAAATTGCACTACAGTCAACTGTAGGGGTAAAATGGTCATTTGACAGTCAAAAGTTCAAATTTTTGGTCAACATATCATTTTGAAGCCACAAACATCATTTGATCAATGCTTGATCATAATTCTCAAAATTTGGCTCAGAAAACCATCAAGATGCAAAAGTTTCCTTATTTGGACAGCTGAAAAAGTCAACTGAAATTGACCAGGGCATAACTTTCACATGGATTATCAGAAAAATCCCATCCAAAGCTCATTTTGAAGAGAAAGACATTTCCTACAACTCATCTTCATACTTCAAGTCCAAGAAATGCTCTCACAAAAAGTTATCAATCTCAACATTATAGGTCATTTTCAAAAGTCAACAAAAAGGGACTTTAAGTCAAAGGCCATAACTTGAGATTGGTAAATCAAAATGACATGGTACCAAAGGCATTGGTTAGAGGACTCAAAGACCTTTCCAAAATGTCCAAGAACATGAGAAAATATTAAAAATTGAGCAAGTTATGCCTTGTGGAAGTTGGGAAATTTTTGGATATTTTGAAAAGTCAACAATGGTTCAAATGACCTAAAATTGCTAATGGGCCCATTTTTCTTCCATGATTCATCATTCTAAGCATATGCACGACCACTTGGCCCAAAGGGAAGTATTTTCTCATTTTTTATTTATTTATTTGAATTATTATTTATATTAATTCACTTAAATCAAATTAAATATAGGAAAAATACTAACCTAAGTTTTCAAATCTTTTTATACATGTTTTGCCATCAAGATTTCGTGCATAGGTCAAATAGGAAAGAATTGGATTGATTTGAGCATAATTGACACAAAATACACATGAAAAAAGATATGGAAAATCTTAAAAAAAATCAAATCTCCAAAACCATTATTGCATTGGATTTTATTGAGCTTTGTTGACCTAATAGCCTCACTACATATGCTTGATCATAAACCTAATGCCCATGGACTCTAAGCTGCGCTAAAGAACACATTGCAAACTTGGAATTTTCTCTAAAAAGCTCAAAACTGAAAAGCAGGTTCTAGGTCAATTCAAAGCACAAGACTTGTTTCATTAGCATCCTCAAGTCTCACTGAACGATTCTCAATCATTAACGTCCATCAAGACTCAAGGAATTGGTAATATGAGTGCAGACTGTATCAAATAAAATTCATGATCGTGCATACCAATTCATGCGTTTTTTACAAGTTTTAATATGTGTTTTGCATTCCTCATGATGTTCTGAAGCTAACCCACGCATTTGATTAGATTATTATGCGCTATAGGCAATTTCGCCATTGTTAAATTTTAGGGTTTGCAGAGCTTCCAATTGGGGATTTTGAAACCAAGTAAAATTGGAGGACGAGTCCAACACCATTGAATTTGACGCATCTGGACGAACAGGAAACACACATCGCGCTCAATTTATGAGTGCCTAAAACCTATTCGCTATTTTTTCAAAACGTCCCTAAAACAACGCTAAGAAAACCGTGGCTTAATGTTTGGTGTTTCAGGGAAAACGAAGAAGAAGACCTCGTGGCCAGTAACCATTGGTTCTTTTTAAATTTCGCGCGCTTTGGTCCATTAACACGTTGCTTTCTTTTATATGATTTATTTGTTATTAACATACCAAACGCGTTGTAGTGGCTCAGTTGGCAAAATGCAATGTTGTTAACCCCCATGACCTGGGTTCGAGTCCCAGGTCTATACAATTTCCCATATTATTTTGTTATATATGTTCACATGCAGGTTTAATACTGAAGCGTACCATGCACCCACCGAATCCAACGTCCACGTGCCTAAGAGAATTAATCAGAGAGCCATGATCAGAGGTGTACCATAAGCCCTAGTCAAAGGTCCCATACGTGGCCTGGAAAAGTCAACGAATTTCAAGCTTATTGGGCCAGAACTCTTGAATCAAAACCTCCATATTGGGGCATGAACCCCCCCTGGTTTGCAATTCTCTACATTTTTTTTTTATTTTTTTTATTTTCAATTGATTTTTATTTTCTTTATTGTTTTAATTTAAATAATTATTTTTTTACAAAATATAAAAATACACAAAAAATCAGAAAAGATAAAAAACACAATAAATATTTTTATTTTAATATTTTCTTGTAAATAAATGCATGTAGAATTAATTAGTATAAATTAGGGTTAATTTTAATTCTTTTATGATAAAATCTAAAAAATGTAGAATTAGGGTTTATTCAATTTTTTCATCCTTTCTATTATTTTCTTTTCATAAAAAATTAAAATTATTTATTTATGCTTATAATTAAATTGTATGTAAAAATTAGGTTTAATAAGTGTTTTATCCCTTTTTAATTTTCTTTTTTTCATCATAATATTATTTACCTTATTTATTTTCATAATTAAACTTGTAAATTAATTAGGGTTGCATTTAGGTTAAAAAAGGTCAATATTTTCTTAATAACTTAAAAATAATTAGAATTAGGTTTAGTATTTAGTTTTAATTAATTCTTTTTCTATTAAATCTTAAAAAACATTAAAATACCAAAAACATTTTCTTTTAAATTTTAATTTTAATTCCTTATTAATTTAATATTTTGCAAAAGGGTCCAACGCCCTCGTTTCGCTTAATTCTCGTCAGTTCGCGCATTTATTTTATTTCATTTAAATAATTATGTATCTCTCCCGAAGCCTTGTAACGTTTTAATTACCTCTCGTACTTTGCTTTATTTGCTTTATTTATTTTCCGTCAAATCGGGTCCGGTTTAATTTTGGCGATGTGGACCCGCGCCATTTGTAATAGCTTTAGATTTATTTTCCGCAAATATCTTAACTGTTAAACAAAGCATGCAAGAATGAATGGCCTTAAATAAAATCAAGCGTAGAACACCAATGAACATGACAAGACAAATGCAAATGAAAACGACACACAATTCGCACACACCACTCCTAGGGTACGCCTCACTGTTGCCTTACCTCGAAAGGTGATCGTCGAGTAGAGGATGTCTTAGTAAGTCCTCATGATCCGGGAACCTGGCATGAGGGTAGCTTCTAAGGTGTCTTCCCATTGCTCTGGTGATCACCATGTCCCGAACATCGAATTGACCCGAACACCTCCAACGGTGGTGCTACCTACCTCTCAATGGTGGGATGGCACTACTTTAAAGGACATTTACACAGACGAATTCCTTAGGGTAGGTAGGTTCTCGTAGATACTTGCTCTCTTAAAAAAAAACAAACAAAAATCTTTTCACACCGACACTTTTCAAAAGCTTTCAAAGCAATTTTTCAAACACTCTGACACAAGAGTCGATCTGAAACTTTCAAAGAAACTTTTTTAAAACCCACAGTTGAAAAGCAAACAAATATTTTTGAAAACACAATGAGCAAGTATCTAAGAGCCCATGGATAACCATGGATAGAAAGGGTGCTAACACCTTCCCTTTCTATAACCTACCTCCCGAACCGAGAGCAATCTCTTTAAGGAATTTTTCTGTGCTTTTGTCCTTTCCATTTGGAGAAAATAAAAGACGGTGGCGACTCTTGCTTCCGCGACATTTCGCGAACCAGCGTTAAACAGTCAGTTCCAGATCCACCGATCATACTGATGTCGAGCGTTGTCTTTGACTTCCAAGGGGATAGTGACGAGCAACGCCGCAGATTCATAAGAGCTTGGGATAGAGTACACAGGTCTGATCCGCACGAGCTGGGTGCAAAGACTTCTCTTCCGATGGAGCCATATCTCCGATGGGGTTCGAATCTGTGCCCAAAAGCTGGGAATGCCGTACGAAGCTGTCTTGCCTATAATTGTTGAGGTTGCTGATGAAGAAAGGGTTCCTCCTACCATCCTCCATCCATACATGCCTACTGACATTGGGGGCATTGAAGAGATCGTGGATGCAGCTGAGAGAAGAGCGGGATACTTACAGAGAAAAGTATCACGAGCAAGAGCAGAAGATTCAGAAGTTGACAAGGCAGCTGGAGAACGAGCGGATCCTCAATGACTATGTTCGCACCGACAAGAAACGACCATGGGAACACTGATTGTCTTTTGATTATTTCTAGTTTTTTATTTACTTTTCAGTTTTTCTTTCTTGTAACGCCTTAAAGGCATCTGTTGAACAATTGAGTTTCAGGTTTATCTAATAAAAGTGTGTTTCATTTTTTGTTTATGAATTTGAATCTCTAAAGTCTTTGAAATCATATCATGCGCATATCATTCCCATGCACCTCATAACAGGTACCCTTACAGGTTTTTCTCATCTTCTTCGCTGTTTATTTCAGTATCATGTCTTCTGAACCATCAACTGAATAAGCAATCAAGGCTCTGCAAGCCCAAAACGCCCAGTTCCAGGAATTGTTCATGAGTTTGGCTAAGGGTCAGCAAGATCTAAAGACCCTTATCTTGAAAGAGAAGAAGAAGAAGAAGACGGTCCTGTTTAATATGGGTCGCAGATTCGGAAACGATTTGCGAGAAGAGGTTGATTTGACCCACTCATCTGGAGGGGGAGATAATCAGGAAGAAAGGAGGGCTCCTAGTCCTGTGGTTTCAGACAATGAGACTGACTTTAACGAAGACCAATATCCTCCGGCTGAGGATAGATACAAGCAACTGGAAGACCGGTTGAGTGCGATGGAAGTTCAGAAAGTGCCTGGTCTGGACTTTGGTGATCTGGGTCTGTCATCTGGGGTGGTGATTCCCCACAAGTTCAAAGCACCGATCTTTGCTAAATACGACAGGGTTTCTTGCCCGAAGCTGCACCTCTGGTCATATGTTAGGAAGGTTCAGCCATACACCACTGACAAGAACCTCTGGATCCACTTCTTTCAAGACAGTCACTCAGGGACTCAGCTTGAATGGTTTTACCAGCTGGAAGGTGCTAGTATCCGTAATTGGGAGGATTTGGCTGCTGCTTTCTACAAGCAGTACCAATAAAATGCCTACCTCACTCCCACGCGCACCCAACTCCAGGGTATGTCTATGGGCACGGGTGAAGGTTTCAAAGATTATGCTCAGAAGTGGAGGGACCTTGCTGGAAGAGTGCAACCACCCTTGGCTGATAAGGAACTAGTGGATATGTTTCTGGGGACCTTGTCTGGTCCGTATTTCAACCATCTGATTGGAAGTTCGTCATCCGGGTTTACATAGCTGATTATGACCGGGGAGAGGATTGAGGTTGGTATCAAATCCGGTAAAATACAGAAGGGTGCTTCATCCGGCACCGAGAAGAAGCCTTTTAAGAAGGAGTCCAATGCTGTTTACAGTTCAAAAAGCCATAATAGACCTGAGCGTCGCCAAGCTGTTAATGCCGTGGTTATTTCAAGACCTACTGTTGCTCCTCGGCACAACAATCAACCAAGGGCCGAAAGGCCACAAAGACAATTCACTCAGCTCAACATGACTTTATCCCAAATTCTGCCGCAGTTATTGAAAACCAACTTCGTGATTCCGAAGGAGGCCCCGAAGACTCCCAACACTACATGACCCATGTACAATCCGAATGCCCGCTGTGCTTTTCACTCTAATAGTCCGGGACATGATACGGATAACTGCTGGGTCTTGAAGAACAAAGTACAGGACTTAATTGATTCTAAGGAGATTGAATTTGAAGCACCTGAAAGACCTAATGTTGTGACTGCTCCTATGCCCAAGCATGGAGTAAATGCTTTAGATGAAGACTCGTTTGTGTTTTCTGTGAAAGACATTGTTACTCCATTGATGATTATGAAGAAGAACCTTCTGTTAGCCGGTTTATTTCCAGGCTGTGACGAAGGTTTCCATATGTGTTCTGCCCTACCTACCGGTTGCCATCTTTTGAAGTCAGGTGTCCAACGCCTGATGGATAATAAAGAAATTTCGTTTGAGAAGACTGTTGTTCCTTTGGTTCCTACTGAAGAAGTTGCTATAATCACCATTTTCGAAAATTCTTCCAAGGCTTCCTCGAGAAATCCTATTAGAATTACATCTGTTCCAAGAATTGCACCATTGATCATCACCATTCCTGGGCCTATCCCCTATACATCAAATAAAGTTATCCCTTTGCATTACGGGGCTGATGTATACTATCACGGAGTTAAGCAATACTTGAGTGCTGAAGAGGCTGATACTGACGTCAGCAATATCGTTGGACCTGCCAAAGTCACCCGCAGCGGAAGACTTTTCTCCCTTGAGATCTCTGCACCAGTTGTTCCGAAGCTTGTTGTTATTACACCTGCCTGTGTACCTGCTACTGTCCCTGTTCAAGTTCCAATTCTTACCCCTGTTGTCGAGTCATCTGACACTCGAGGCAAAGGGACCACTAGTGAGCCTGCCCAGACGGAGGCACCGAAGACGATTACTGTTGAAGCCTCTAGACAAGAGATGGAGGAAATTTTAAAGATCATCAAAAAGAGCGACTACAATGTAGTCGATCAGCTAGGGCAAACCCCGTCCAAAATCTCTATGTTATCACTGTTGCTATGCTCAGAAGCCCATGCTAAGGCTTTGATTGCTTTCCTGAAGACTGCACACGTACCGCAAGAAACATCAGCTGATCAGTTTAAAGTTGCGTGGCTAGTCTGACCGCTGATAATGGGTTGGGTTTCTCTAACGCCGACTTGACTGCTAAGGGGAAGAATCACAATGACGCCCTGCATGTCTCCATTGCATGCAGGGGCACTACTCTTGCTCACGTGTTGGTAGATACTGGACCTTTGTTGAATGTGTTACTCAAGAAGGCTCTAGACCGATTAGACTGTGAAGGGTTGGAGTTGAAGCCGAGTAACATTGTAGTCAGGGCCTTTGACGGGTCCAAGAGAATTGTACACGGAGAAGTGGATATTCCGATTAAGGTTGGTTCACAGGTTTTTGCATCTACATTCTATGTGATGGATATTCGGCCATCTTATTCTTATTTGTTGGGTCGTCCGTGGATCCACAAAGCTGGGGCAGTAACGTCTACACTTCACCAGATGCTAAAGTACCTAGTGAAGGGGAAAATTGTGACAGTGCTAGGAGAAGAAGAGTACATGGTGAGCCACCTCAACTCTTTTCGATATGCAGAGATGGATGGGGAGTTCATTGAGACCCCGTTTCAACATTTTGAAGAGGTTCCCCAGACACTGGCGTCAGCTGAAACTATTGTTGAAGATCCTCCAATGAAGATGTCTTCTGTAACACCCCGTTTTCAATTAATTTATTTATTTAAATTTGGGAATTTATTTTATTAGAATTAATAAAATAAAAAGAATTATTTATTTTGGAGTATTTGAGGAAAATAAAAGAAATAAGGAATATTGGGATTTTTATGTTATTGGGCTTAGATGTTGTTAGTAAAGAGTGGGGGTGCAGAGAAATAAAGTTATGTTTGGGACTTAGGCCATTTTCTCATTTTTGGTTTTCACGTAAGAACAGAAGTTGGAATTTGGGAAAATAGAGCTCTGAAGAACGGAGAACGAAGAACATCGCTCAAGAACTCAAAGCTGCTAATTGATAAGGTAAGGGGGGTTTATACTCGATTTATATTTGTTTATGGGTTTATGTACGGTTGATTCGGGTAATCGTAGGAAATCCCAATTGTTAGATGTTTCTAGGGATCGATAACCTTAGGATTGAACTTTGTTAGAAAAGGTTTAAGTTCCCGATTTTATGAATCAATTAGAGACTTTAGGTTCCTATGATGGATTGGATGTCTTTGTACTATATTGCACCGCCGTAGAGAGGTATTTTCGTGCAAAAAAATGGGTATATGAGCTGCTGCAAAAACAGAAAAATTGGGTTCGCACTCATCAACACGGGCGCGTTGATTTACGCGGGCACCCGTGTTGATTCACTGTAATGCTGATGAAAAAGTGTTTTCTGGCCATAATTCAACACGGGCGTGTTGATTAACACGGGCGCCCGTGTTGATTCACTGTGTTGGCATAAAAATGGGTTTTCTGGGCACAATTCAACACGGGCCGTGTTGATTTACACGGGCGCCCGTGTTGATCCCCTGTATTGTCAAAAAAACGTGTTTTCTGGACACATTTCCACACGGGCAGTGTTGTTTTACACGGGCACCCGTGTTAAACCTCCTGTGTTGGTTTTTAAACTATGTTTTCTGTGCATGTTGTTAAGTACGGATTGATCCGGTTTTGATGTGCAGTGTTTGACATGTTTTGAATATGTGTTTATTGAATTCCTAGTGTTGATTGATGTGTGTATCGAATAACGATTGTATGTTATGATACCAACACTATGTGGATCTTATTGTCATGCTTTTAGAGGATGTTATCAAGCATGAATTATGATATAACTTGATATGATTGATGTTTAATAGTATGCTGAGTGGTTACATGCTATTCCTATCATGTTATGTTTGATATTGTTGATGTGCATGATATGTTGATTGATGTTCATAGTATGCTGAGTGTTACATACTTACATATCATGTTGCATTTGTTAATTCCCATTGTGTGGAATTAACATGGTGGCCAATATACGTGTCCGCGATCTAATGGAACGTTGAGGTGGTAGCCGTGTCCGCGATATAATGGAACGGTGAGTTATCCGTGACCCGCGATTTAATGGGGCGGTGAAGTGGTACCACATGCATGGGTGTGTTGCATTACTCGAATATAACATGAATGGATGATTTTTCCAATGTTATATTTGATTGTTTGTATGCACGTATGATTGATAAATGGTTGATGATGTTTGATGAATATTTGCAAATATGAAAGGCAATATGTCATGGATATATGAATTGTAAAGGTTTTGTAAACTAGGAAATATGCTAATTATTGGGTGATGCTTATGATTTCGTGAATTGATTGTTATGAATGTATAACCAAATGTATATTTGAGAAGCTCACCCTTACTGTTGAATATTTCAGATTGAGGAGCTTCGCTCAGGTGCTTGGCGAAGGCTTATCGTGTCTAGTTTAGTTTCGTTTTAGTATGTCCGGGTCATGCTCTGATAGTTGTAACTCCGGGAACGTTTGGTTGTCGAGCTGCTTTAGTCAGACTCGTTTATTTTCTTTTAATTATTATAATATGACGTTGACTTTTCCAGGTGTTAATCCCTGATGATTTTGGAAAATATTATAACATTTGATTTTATTAAATAAATTATTCCGCTGTGTAGACATGTATGAGTTACCACTAAAATTATGCATGACAGGAATTTATTTTATTAAAAGAGAATTGTAGCATTCCTCGATTATTACATGTACTCTGAGTTTATATTTTTTAATATTTGCGAAAATTATATGCGGGGTTTTAGAGGGTGTTACAATAGTGGTATCAGAGCATAGTCGGTCGTTGTGACCAGAGTCTTGAGTCAGTCATTCCTTTTCGTATGCGACTAGTGCAAGGTAACACTGTCGATACTGTATTCTGATGTGGAGTATGTTTTAATTCTCAGGAATATGGCTGGGAGGGGTAATGGACGAAATGATGCTGCACTAGCTGAGGCTTTGGGGATGTTAGTTGGTGTACTTGCTGGAAACCCAACTGGAGGCGTGATTGGTGCTGATAGGCAATTGGGAAATTTCCAGAGGAACAATCCTCCGTTGTTCAAAGGTACACATGACCCCGAAGGTGCTCAGAAGTGGCTGAAGGAAATCGAAAGGATTTTCCGTGTGATCGATTGTGCTGAAGATCTGAAAGTCAGATATGGTACGCATATGTTGGCAGAAGAGGCCGACGACTGGTGGGTTGCCACAAGGACTGAAATGGTTCAAGATGGAGAGGCACTGACTTGGGCTAACTTCAGAAGGGCTTTTCTGAGGAGGTACTTTCCTGAAGATGTTCGGGGAAGAAAGGAAATTGAATTTTTGGAGCTTAAGCAGGGCAATCTGACTGTTAGTGAGTATGCTACTAAGTTCACTGAGCTGGCAAAGTATTATGCACACTACAACAATGATGAGGCTGGAGAATTCTCTAAATGTATCAAATTTGAGAATGGTCTCCGAGATGAGATTAAGCAGGGAATCAGGTACCAGCGTATTCGTAGATTTTCTGATCTGGTGGATTGTAGCAGAATCTTAGAAGAAGATATTACCAAGAATCGGTCGTCTCACTCTCGGGGGGCTGTTGATAAAAGAGGGAAGCAACATATGGACCGTGGCAAGCCATATGGTAGAGATAACCAGAGATCAGGCGGTTGGAAAAGGCCTAGTGGGGGAGATTCTAAGGCTCCTATCAGATGCTACAGGTGTGGTGAGTCTGGTCATCACATTCGAGATTGCAAGAGTGATGAGAAGAAGTGCTATAAATGTGGAAAGGCTGGTCATTTGTCTATTGATTGCAAAGGGAAGTTTGTTACTTGTTACAATTGTGGCGAAGAAGGTCACATTCGTCCGCAGTGTCCTAAGCCTAGGAAGGATCAGTCAGGTGGAAAAGTGTTTGCTTTGTCTGGATCTGAGACTACCCCAGAGGATCGATTGATTAAAGGTACGTGTTTTATTCATGGCACACCTTTAGTTGCAATTATTGATACTGGTGCAACTCATTCTTTCATTTCTTTGGATTGTGCTGAGAGGTTGAAACTGGACATATCTGGTATGCGAGGTAGCATGGTTGTTGATACTCCTGCATCGGGTTCAGTGACAACTTCACTCGTATGTAGGAATTGTCCTATTGAGATTTTTGGTAGAAGTTTCGGTATGGATTTAGTGTGCCTACCGCTTGAACAAATTGATATTATCCTTGGGATGAACTGGTTGGAATTTAACCGGGTTCATCTGAACTGCTTTGCTAAGACGGTGATTTTCCCAGAAGCAGTTGGTGTCGAGAATTTGACTATGACTGCTAGGCAGGTGCAAGAAGCAATGGAAGATGGTGCTAATGTGTTTATGTTACTTGCTTCGTTAGATGCAACAGGAAAGGTCAGGAGTAGTGAATTGCCAGTGGTGTGTGATTTTCCAGAAGTCTTTCCTGATGATGTTGGCGAGTTACCTCCTGAGAGAGAAGTGGAATTTTCTATAGATTTAATTCCTGGTACGAGACCGGTGTCGATGGCGCCATATCGTATGTCTGCGTCTGAATTGGCTGAATTGAAGAGTCAGTTGGAAGATTTACTGGAGAAGAAGTTTATTCGTCCAAGTGTTTCGCCTTGGGGTGCTCCGGTATTGTTGGTTAAGAAGAAAGAAGGTTCTATGAGACTGTGTGTTGATTACAGGCAATTGAACAAGGTAACCATTAAGAATCGGTACCCGTTACCGAGGATTGATGATTTAATGGATCAGTTAATTGGAGCCAGTGTATTCAGTAAGATTGATTTGAGATCTGGATATCATCAGATTCGTGTGAAAGCGGAAGATATTCAAAAGACTGCTTTTCGAACGAGGTATGGGCATTATGAATATTCTGTTATGCCGTTCGGAGTTACTAATGCACCTGGTGTTTTCATGGAATATATGAATAGGATTTTTCACCCATATCTGGATAAGTTTGTTGTGGTTTTTATTGATGACATTCTGATTTATTCCGAGAATGACGAAGAACATGCGGAACATCTCAGAATTGTGTTAGAGTTGTTGAAAGATAAGAAGTTGTATGCAAAGTTGTCCAAATGTGAGTTCTGGCTGAATGAAGTTAGTTTTCTTGGACATGTGATTTCTAAGAATGGTATTGCAGTGGATCCTACGAAAGTAGAAGCGGTATCTCAGTGGGAAGTACCGAAGACTGTTTCGGAAATCAGAAGTTTTCTTGGTCTTGCAGGTTATTACAGAAAGTTTATCGAAGGATTCTCAAAGTTAGCATTGCCGTTGACGAAGTTGACTCGTAAAGGACAAGCGTTTATTTGGGATTCTGATTGTGAGAAAGGTTTCCAAGAATTGAAGCGGAGATTGATAAGTGCTCCTATTCTGATTTTGCCGAATCCGGTGGAATCTTTTGTGGTCTATTGTGATGCATCTCTGTTGGGTTTAGGTGGTGTTTTAATGCAGAATCAGCAGGTAGTTGCGTATGCTTCGAGACAGTTGAAGGTTCATGAAAGGAACTATCCTACTCATGACTTAGAGTTGGCAGCAGTTGTGTTTGTCTTGAAATTGTGGAGACATTATCTGTATGGTTCGAGGTTTGAAGTGTATAGTGATCATAAGAGTTTGAAGTATCTTTTCGATCAGAAAGAGCTTAATATGAGGCAAAGAAGGTGGTTAGAATTCCTCAAAGATTATGATTTTGGTTTGAATTACCATCCTGGTAAGGCAAATGTAGTTGTAGATGCTTTGAGCAGGAAGTCCTTGCATATGTCTATGATGATGGTTCGTGAATTGGATTTAATTGAGCAATTCCGAGATTTGAGTTTGGTTTGTGAAAGTACTCCGAAGTGTGTTCGTTTGGGTATGTTGAAACTTACTAGTGGTATTCTAGAAGAGATCAGGATCGGGCAGAAATCCGATGTTAATTTAGTTGATAAATTGACATTGATCAACCAAGGTCAAGGTGGTGAGTTTAGGATTGATGAAAATGATGTTATGAGATTTGGCGATAGAGTTTGTGTTCCTGATGTCGCAGAAATCAAGAAAAGTATATTAGAGGAAGGACATCGCAGTGGGATGAGCATTCATCCGGGTGCCACGAAAATGTATCATGATTTGAAGAAATTGTTTTGGTGGCCGAGAATGAAAAAGGAAATAGCTGAATTTGTGTATGCATGTTTAATCTGTCAGAAATCGAAGATTGAGCATCAAAAGCCGTCTGGGTTTATGCAACCGATGTTTATTCCAGAATGGAAGTGGGATAGTATTTCTATGGATTTCGTATCTGGGTTGCCAAGGACTCCTATGAATTGTGAAGCGATATGGGTCGTTGTGGATAGGTTGACTAAGTCTGCTCATTTTATACCGGTGCGAATGGATTACTCGATGGAGAGATTGGCACAGTTGTATATTGAGAAAATAGTGAGTTTGCATGGAGTTCCTTCTAGTATTGTGTCAGATAGAGATCCGAGGTTCACTTCGAAATTTTGGGAAGGATTGCAGAAGGCTTTGGGTACTAAGTTGAGATTGAGTTCAGCTTACCATCCTCAGACTGATGGACAGACGGAGAGGACGATTCAATCGTTGGAAGATTTATTGCGTGCTTGTGTTTTAGAGAAAGGTGGAGCTTGGGATAGCTATTTGCCATTGATTGAGTTTACTTATAACAATAGTTACCATTCGAGTATTGGTATGGCTCCGTTTGAGGCATTGTATGGTAGACGGTGTAGGACGCCTTTGTGTTGGTATGAATCTGGAGAGAGTTCGGTAATTGGGCCAGAGATTGTTCAGCAGACTACCGAAAAGATCAAATTGATTCAAGAGAAGATGAGAGCTTCTCAGAGTCGTCAGAAAAGTTATCATGATAAGAGGAGAAAGAATTTAGAATTCAGTGCTGGAGATCATGTGTTTATGAGAGTTACTCCGATGACGGGTATTGGTCGGGCGTTGAAGTCTAAGAAGTTGACTCCGCGTTTTATTGGTCCGTTTCAGATTACGGAAAGAGTTGGAGAAGTTGCGTATCGCATTGCTTTACCTCCGAGACTTGCGAATTTGCACGATGTTTTTCATGTTTCCCAGTTGAGGAGATACATTCCAGACCCATCTCATGTAATCCAAATAGATGATGTACAGGTGAGAGATAACCTGACAGTAGAAGCATTGCCTATGAGGATAGAAGATCGGGAAGTGAAACAGTTAAGAGGTAAAGAGATAGCATTAGTGAAGGTTGCTTGGGGAGGTCCAGCAGATGGAAATATCACTTGGGAGCTGGAGAGCCAGATGAAAGAGGCTTATCCGGAGCTGTTCGTCTAAGGTATGTTTTCGAGGACGAAAACTCTTTTAGTGGGGGAGAGTTGTAACACCCCGTTTTCAATTAATTTATTTATTTAAATTTGGGAATTTATTTTATTAGAATTAATAAAATAAAAAGAATTATTTATTTTGGAGTATTTGAGGAAAATAAAAGAAATAAGGAATATTGGGATTTTTATGTTATTGGGCTTAGATGTTGTTAGTAAAGAGTGGGGGTGCAGAGAAATAAAGTTATGTTTGGGACTTAGGCCATTTTCTCATTTTTGGTTTTCACGTAAGAACAGAAGTTGGAATTTGGGAAAATAGAGCTCTGAAGAACGGAGAACGAAGAACATCGCTCAAGAACTCAAAGCTGCTAATTGATAAGGTAAGGGGGGTTTATACTCGATTTATATTTGTTTATGGGTTTATGTACGGTTGATTCGGGTAATCGTAGGAAATCCCAATTGTTAGATGTTTCTAGGGATCGATAACCTTAGGATTGAACTTTGTTAGAAAAGGTTTAAGTTCCCGATTTTATGAATCAATTAGAGACTTTAGGTTCCTATGATGGATTGGATGTCTTTGTACTATATTGCACCGCCGTAGAGAGGTATTTTCGTGCAAAAAAATGGGTATATGAGCTGCTGCAAAAACAGAAAAATTGGGTTCGCACTCATCAACACGGGCGCGTTGATTTACGCGGGCACCCGTGTTGATTCACTGTAATGCTGATGAAAAAGTGTTTTCTGGCCATAATTCAACACGGGCGTGTTGATTAACACGGGCGCCCGTGTTGATTCACTGTGTTGGCATAAAAATGGGTTTTCTGGGCACAATTCAACACGGGCCGTGTTGATTTACACGGGCGCCCGTGTTGATCCCCTGTATTGTCAAAAAAACGTGTTTTCTGGACACATTTCCACACGGGCAGTGTTGTTTTACACGGGCACCCGTGTTAAACCTCCTGTGTTGGTTTTTAAACTATGTTTTCTGTGCATGTTGTTAAGTACGGATTGATCCGGTTTTGATGTGCAGTGTTTGACATGTTTTGAATATGTGTTTATTGAATTCCTAGTGTTGATTGATGTGTGTATCGAATAACGATTGTATGTTATGATACCAACACTATGTGGATCTTATTGTCATGCTTTTAGAGGATGTTATCAAGCATGAATTATGATATAACTTGATATGATTGATGTTTAATAGTATGCTGAGTGGTTACATGCTATTCCTATCATGTTATGTTTGATATTGTTGATGTGCATGATATGTTGATTGATGTTCATAGTATGCTGAGTGTTACATACTTACATATCATGTTGCATTTGTTAATTCCCATTGTGTGGAATTAACATGGTGGCCAATATACGTGTCCGCGATCTAATGGAACGTTGAGGTGGTAGCCGTGTCCGCGATATAATGGAACGGTGAGTTATCCGTGACCCGCGATTTAATGGGGCGGTGAAGTGGTACCACATGCATGGGTGTGTTGCATTACTCGAATATAACATGAATGGATGATTTTTCCAATGTTATATTTGATTGTTTGTATGCACGTATGATTGATAAATGGTTGATGATGTTTGATGAATATTTGCAAATATGAAAGGCAATATGTCATGGATATATGAATTGTAAAGGTTTTGTAAACTAGGAAATATGCTAATTATTGGGTGATGCTTATGATTTCGTGAATTGATTGTTATGAATGTATAACCAAATGTATATTTGAGAAGCTCACCCTTACTGTTGAATATTTCAGATTGAGGAGCTTCGCTCAGGTGCTTGGCGAAGGCTTATCGTGTCTAGTTTAGTTTCGTTTTAGTATGTCCGGGTCATGCTCTGATAGTTGTAACTCCGGGAACGTTTGGTTGTCGAGCTGCTTTAGTCAGACTCGTTTATTTTCTTTTAATTATTATAATATGACGTTGACTTTTCCAGGTGTTAATCCCTGATGATTTTGGAAAATATTATAACATTTGATTTTATTAAATAAATTATTCCGCTGTGTAGACATGTATGAGTTACCACTAAAATTATGCATGACAGGAATTTATTTTATTAAAAGAGAATTGTAGCATTCCTCGATTATTACATGTACTCTGAGTTTATATTTTTTAATATTTGCGAAAATTATATGCGGGGTTTTAGAGGGTGTTACATCTTCCCTCAAGGATTCCCGGGCTGTTGTTGAGAAAGGTAGGTGTGCAAATTAGGGCCAACTCCCTGATTTTGCACATAAGACTAACAAGTTTGGTTTGGGTTTCACTGCAGAAGCTCAAAGGGCTGTTCGGAATGCACGGATCGGAAGACCTCCCCTGTTCATCAGGAATTCAGGAGTGAATGCCATTGAAGACAATGTTGAAGAGTCTAAGTTTGACAGTTGGATCTACCCGACTGCCGATGGTGGATTAAGCAATTGGATGGCAAAGGACTTCGTCCCAATTTATTTTATTTCCCAATAATAAGACTTTTGTTTTGAATTTTAAATAGACAATGTTTTAAAATTTACGGCCCGGTGTCTTACCCAGGGCACCGTGGCTTCATTTGTGAGGGCTTTATGTGTGTCATCTACATATATCATTAATAAAAGCATTGGACGTTTTTTGCATTTCAAATTTTGCGCTCCTTGTTTTTCTTTTATTATATATTGCAAAACAGTTATTTTACACACACTCACATATACAGGTCTACATCCACTCTGGATCTCACTGGTAACGACTCTGATATTGCCAGTTATGACTTCGAAAGTTCGATCAACTTAGCTGAGGACGAAGGTGAAGATGATTTCGAAGTTCCTGGTGAACTTGCAAGACTGCTACTTCAGGAAGAGAGGGCTATACAGCCGCATGAAGAACCAGTGGAAACAGTAAATCTGGGTACAGAAGAGGACAAGAAAGAGGTTAAAATCGGTGTAAATCTGGAGCTTAGTGTGAAGCAACGGCTGATTCAGATGTTGCGAGACTACGTTGAGATCTTTGCCTGGTCTTATGAAGATATGTCTGGGTTGGATACCGATATTGTGGTTCACCGCCTGCCTACCAAGGAAGACTGTCCTCCAGTGAAACAGAAGGTCCGCCGAATGCGCCCAGATATGTCTGAGAAAATCAAGGCTGAAGTTATGAAACAGTTTGACGCCGGTTTTCTAGCAGTTACTTCTTACCCACAGTGGGTGGCCAACGTGGTTCCTGTGCTGAAGAAGGATGGTAAGGTTCGAATGTGTGTTGACTATAGGGATCTGAACAGGGCAAGCCCCAAGGATGATTTCCCTCTACCTCATATTGACGTTCTGGTTGACAACACCACACAGCATAAGGTCATCTCCTTTATGGATGGTTTCTCCGGTTATAATCAGATTAAGATGGCTCCCGAAGACATGGAGAAGACAACCTTTGTCACTCAATGGGGTACCTTTTTCTACAAGGTCATTCCTTTTGGATTGAAGAATGCTGGGGCAACATATCAGCGCGCTATGGTCGCTTTGTTCCATGACATGATCCATCATGAGATTGAGGTATATGTCGATGACATGATTGAAAGGTCCCAAACTGAGGAAGAACATCTGGACCACCTTCAGAAGTTGTTTGACAGGTTGAAGTTGTACAAGCTGAGGTTAACTGCTAAGACATCATCTAAGAGAACGTCACATTTCAAAAAAAGAGTTTGAAACTTGGTCGAATCACTTTTTATCTAACTATGTATTTAGATGGTGATTCATTTTTTCATATGTATTGTAGACACCGATGTAGCCTAGATACAATGTGATGCATAGTAATATATATTCAACATTAATTGTATAAAAATTAGGCCAGTTTTAAGAAAAAAATTGGTTTCAACGAATTAACAACTTTTCCCCTACAGAAAATAGCTTATGTATTAATAGTGAGTCAGTGGGACAAGTCGAGAGATTCACTTTCGGATTAGTCTCATTTTAACTACAAAAACTGCCAAACACGTGGTAGTTCAGAAATGCATCTTCGTAGAAACCTTTATATTGGAAAATAAATAGGGTGAGTACTGAAATGCATATCGGAATATCATCTGAGACAAAATAGGGTTTCTTCAAATATACTACACAAGAAAACATATATTGGCATGTCGTATTTGTCTACTTCAACTACACGAAGCCCTCGCTTGAATTTAGGGTCACATCGTATACCTCTCTTATAGATCTGAAATCCATATTAGAGAATTTCCTACAATACTCAGACAATCAAAGAGTTGTGAACGTCGAGTACTATTCACCCTCAATTGGCAGTTGTTGTACCCCAAAATTTTCCCTCTCATTTATCAAGAATTTTCTCACAAGATCTCCTTTGGCTCAAGACTGCACTAGGGTTGATCAACTCAAGACACCTCATTAAGCACTGATGACCAAAATTAGGGTTTGCGATTGCACAAGGATATTTGAACTTCCAATGGCCCATATGACTTTCATGGATCATTATGGACCCTCAAGATTACTCATGTCAAGTTTCAAACATTGGATCACACTTTTGCTCACTCAATTGAGCAATTGACCTAAAAATCAGTTGTATTGGGGAAAAAGTCAATTGTGGCCAATTTACAGTCAAACCTCATTATTTTTTATCCACATCAACATTTTAAACTTATATGTATCATTTAATCTAGTTTGTACCATAATTCCTCAAGAAATTTGATCAAATCTTCAAAAGGGCAAAATGGTCAAAATTAGGGTTTTGACTGGGAAAGGGAAATTTCTGATTTTTGACCTAGCAAATGATCAATTGGTTTAAGGCATGATCTCAAGAGTCCAATTGCATAATTTTGACCTAATAACATGGCTCAAAACATTGCTCAAGTCCAATGGATTGACAAATGAATTTTCAATCAACTGATCAAAAGTCAACTGTATACTAAAAAGTCAAACTTTGACTTTTTGGTTAAAATCAAATGTCAAAGATCACAATTCATAAAATCATGTCAAAATATGAAAATTATTCATCAAGAAATCAAAAATTCAAGATTTCATTTTGAAAAGTTAATATTTCTTAACTTAGAAATTTTTCTAAGTGTTGGAAATTTCTTATTTTTTCACAACTTTGAGCAAAATTTTCACCATGATGCAAGCTGATTCAGAAGAAACTTTCAACATGAAAGTTTTAGACCTCCATGAAATCTACAAATTTTATTTACACAACTCCTTCCAAAAGTGATTGGATCTCAAGTTATAATTTTAAGAATACATGGTCATGAAACAAAACATAGTGAAATTTTGCCCTGATTTGGTCACGATTTTGACCTAACTTTATGGCACTTTTTCATATAGTTCCAAGGGGAATTTTCAAAAGTGATTCAAAGATGGATTGTATAGAACATTACAATCTTTCTGAAATGTCCAAGAACTCCTTGAGATCATTTTTGAGTAGGGAGAATCGAAGAGATGAAGTTAGGGTTTTCACACTTGAATTACAAGTCATTTTGTGATGAACAAAATTCAAATTCAAAGTTATGCTGCATAACCTCTAATTTGCAGGCCTCAAACTTGTTAGGCACTCCATAATTAATTGCTTGCACATCTGTTAGATGTCTCAATTCAAGCATTCAATGCAAGGTCATGCTTTATATCCATTTTGGGAAGAAAGTGCACAATGCCATTTTGATAAAGTAGCTTTTTGCATAAAACTTGTTCTTGAGCCTTGCACTTGTTCTTTTCTGATCATACATGTCTCATAACTCAAGATAAACTTGTTATACACTTACAATCACCCAGCCCATGCTTGTACTCCCTCTTGAAACTTGTTTTCCCACCTTTCTTGAAAATCAAGTAACATAGCAAATAGCTTGTAACGTGTACTTATGACTCTCAAAAGCACTCAAACCTCTTTGCTTATACATACACAAGTCATTTTCCATAAATCTCACGCATGCTTAAGCCCTGAAAAGACCAAGAACACAGAATCACCAAAAACACTTCAAAACTTGTCATTTCTGAGTTTTGAATCTAATCTCAAAATTTGCTCGTGCGTTTCTTGGCCTTTTACTTTCAAAATATTATAAGAAACATACACAAACAATCCCAACACCTGTAACACCACTGTAACACCTCCATCATCATCCACCATTTTCAAAAATAGCACCTTGCACCTTGACTTCTCCAGAACTCCTCAGGTACTTTCAACTCAAGCTAAGGATCACATTAGCTTCCTGGTAACTTGAGGAAGCGAATCCAATCATTGGAACTCACTGAAAGCTACTCAAACTCCAAACTCGATAACCTCTTGCAAGGTAAGTTTTCTTACTTTTGAACTCTTCATACAGGCATCATTAATGGTTTATTTGTGAATGAAAAATGTAGATATCATTGCCCTAAAGCTAACCATGTCCATAATTTTCATTAATTTTGCTTGAGCTTAGAGAATTTTAAGATTGAAGTTTCTGAGATTTTTAGGGTTCATATTAGGGCCATTAAAATTCATGCTTGTCTTTAATCTATAATTTTATTGCTTTGTGTGATACAGTGGGAGAACTGACTTGAAGGTTTTATGTTTTATTGCAAATGTTGCGGTTATCAAGAGTCGCCACTGACTTTTTTTTATCCAAAAGGAAAGGTGAAAAAGCACAGGAAAGACCTTTGAGATTGTTTCTTGAGTTCGGGGGGTAGATTATGAAAAGGGAAGGTGTTAGCACCATTTTCATCCATGGTTTTCCACGGGCTCTTAGTTACTTGCTAGATCACTTGCTTTTGTTTGAAATTGTGCTTTGTGTGGTTTTGAAAGTATTTTGTAAAAGAGGCCATTATTTAGGCAATCTTTGTAATGATTCTCGTTCGTAAGAATGTATATAAAGATGTTTGTCTTTTTGAAAATGTTTTCAATGTTTGTAAGATGTTTGGAAACATGTGTGTTTGTTTTGAAAATAACAAGGATATTTGTTTGAAATGGAGCAAGTAACTAAAATTAATCTACCTACTCAAATGTCTTTCTTGTTCATTTTATTTTCATTTGATATTGTTGTCTTGCCATTGATTTTGTAAGCAACTCTATCTTTAGATGTAAACGGGACGGGCGTGGGTCATCGTATAGCCATGATTAGCAATGTTGCAAAGTATCTTAGCATTCTTGAGGGACTAAGATCATTTTTGTAAGGCAACTTTGAATAGCGTCATCGAGGGACTATGATCTTGTTTTTTTTGTTTGTTTTGCTAAGATACCTTACATGCGTAACATGGCCATTTTGTTCAAGGCAACCAAGTGGAGTAACCCTAGGGGTGTTTGTGCGCAAGTGTGTCGTTTCCATGCTTGATTTTGTCTTGAATTAGGGTTTTATCTTTCCATACAAACCATAATTATTAAAATGTTATATATAAAGCGATAAATTGCGGAATGTAAATATCCTACGCTATTACAATCATTTGGGGATGGGGTGTACAAATTTACAAATGGGGATTGCAAGAAATTAAAGTCCTAATTATCTATTACAACCATATTGAATAGCCAAGAAGAAAATATATGAAACATATAGAAATAAATAAATAAAAATTGGATCATTATGTGTCGACACATGCCATAAAATCAAGCTCCTCGAATGTACTTTGGTTTTGATGAAGACAAATCATGATTGATAAAGAAGGAAAAAATTGTTGATCAAGCTAAAAGCCTCTTTGGATGAAGTCTTTGGTTAAAGCCCTTAGCAAATTTCAAAGTATGATAATACTTATCTTGAACTTAAGATATAAATGCTCAAAGGTCAAAAGGAAACATTTTATATTGCCCAACCCTTTATCCAAGTTCTTTCAAAGCAAAAAATCAATTTTTATTTGAGTGCAATCGATTTGCATGTTAGTGCAATCGATTGCACTGCTTCAGTTTTTCAAAACATTGGCTACTGACTTCCAGTGCAATTGATTTGCATGGTTGTGCAATCGATTGCACAGTCAAAAAATCTGGAAATTTGGCTACTGGAACCCCATGCAATCGATTGCACACTGTATGATTTTGAAAAACACCTGTCTTACACCTGCCTGTTCATGATACTATTTCATGGAAAACTTCTCACTCAATCTTGGCAATTGTTCATGATTTTTTACAAACCTTTTCTTCAAAGGTCACTGCATTTTAGCCTCAAAAATGAACCAAATGATGATGATTGAAATGAAGAGTTTAAAGTTAAAGAGACTTACCTTGCAACTAGAATTTATGTTTTGAGCTTGAGGCGTTGCTTTGTGGACTGTTATGACCTTCTTTCAGTTATGAGATTTTTGAGAGTTTGTCAACAAAACTTCGGGTTTTTATTTCTCCCCTTTTCCTCTTCTCTCTCATTTTTTCTAACTCTCTTTCTCTTGCAATTGGACTCCCTATTTATAGAGAAGGTTTGAGACTTCAAACAACTCAGATTTTTGAATCACATGTTATGGTTATCTTGCTTGTTTTTGAAGCAAACCTGAAGGACATGTTTCCAATGCTTGTACCAAGCTATGTAAAGTGGTTGATCACTTTAAACATGTTTGTTCTGACTTGTAGAAGTTGAGTGTGATTAGAAAAACAAGGTAGAGGCTCAAGAAATTGACTTTATGATTAAAGTGAACTTTGCAAGAATGGCAATGGTGCCTTTGTGCCAAAAATGGAAAGATGCAATGGACAATACTTGAACCACTTGGATAATGGTTCAATCAATTGTGTAAACATATGATTATGGATAGATTTTCAAGTCAATAGGCCTGCAAAGTGAAGATTATGCAGCATGGTTAAGATTTTGTTCCTTGTTCATCACAAATCTGCCTTGTAAATCAATAATGAATGTCCAACTTCAGATCCTTGTATCTTCTAGCTCAAATATGATAAATCCATGCACTTGGAGGTTTTGGAAAGCTTGAAACACCCTCTATAACTTTCATGTTGGCCATTTTGACAAAATCATCTTGTAACTATGTGAACAAATGCCAAGAAGTTGAGATAAAATCCTCACCAAAACTGCTGAAAATTTCTCTAAGTGTTTATTCAAAAATGCCATGACTTCATGAATTTATAACTCAAAATCCAAGTATTTATAGGAGAAGTTGTGTAAATAAATATTGTAGATCTCATGGAGATCTACAACTTTCATGTTTAAAGTTTCCCTTGAATCATCTTGTATCATGTTGGAAATTTGGCATAAAGTTGTGAAAAAACATGAATTTTCCAACACTTAGAAAAGTTTCTAAGTTTGAAATTTTGACTTTTCAAAGATGAAATTTGACTTTTTTTGATTTCTTGATGAACAAGTTTCATATTCTTGAGTGTCTTGATGAAATTTGATCTTTGGAATGTAATGTTGACCAAAAAGTCAAAGCTTGAATTTCCAGTATGCAATTGACCATTTTGCCCTTGGGCCAATTCCAAACCTAAATTGATGTATCACTGCTGCAAAATTGACGTCATAGAAGATCTTATGAGAGAATCTTTGAGAAATGAGAGGGCAAATTTTGGGGTACAATAGTTACCCCTGTTCAATCTTTTTAAACCTGAAGAGTTAGATTGGCGAGTCCGCCATTCGTGACTTGAAGGTGAAAGATGATTGACCACTAGAGTGCCCAGAAATTTGCACTCGAAGATGGATGGTGAATGGGCTTATAGATGCCATTTGGAGAAATGTTGGTAAACACTGGAAGAAGTATCATCATAAATCTCTTGTTGATTTATACTAAAACTTGATGTTTTACCTGTGAGGAAAAGAGTTAGTAAAATGCAGATGCTTGTATGATGTTCACCAGATGTGGTATTATGTTAAATGCATATGGTATGTACATGTTATGATGTATGAATGTGAGATGTATGTTTCTGTCCGGGAAAATAAATCTCTGACTGCTGTTGAGGAAATTCTGGGGGATTGAATCCATGATTGCCGTTGGGGATGAATAATATGCATATCTTCAAACTTTGTTGAAAGGATGCTTTCGTTGGGGTAATATCTCTTGAATGGCAACTGTTATCTGGTCGGATCCAGGCTTCACAATTTGCTGAGGATGAAGTAGTCAACTACTATCTGGTCGGATCCAGGATTCATGGCAACTTACTGGGAGAAGAGATGAATTAGCTGTTGTTGTACCCCAAAATTTTCCCTCTCATATTTCTCAAAACATTGCAAGAAAATCTCCAAGTGGCTCAAGGTTGCTCAAGAGTGGGTCAGACAAGTCATCTCCTAAGGCAGTCAACCCCAAATTAGGGTTTTGTGTTGTATCAAGATCCTTGAGTCCAAATGACCTCAAGTACTCCCCAATGTCCTAATATGTTCTCAAGATAATCCATGTCAAGTTTCAAGCCTTGCAGAGGAAGTTTGCTCAGTCAATTGCTCAAAGGGTCCAAAAATCGACTATGTTAGGGCAAAAGTCAACTGTGACCTACAAACAGTCAAACTTCAAGATTTTTTGTCAACATTCTAATTTTGAAGGACATTTCATCATTTTATCAAGGGTTGATCATGATTCATCAAGGATTGCTCAAAATTCATCAAGACTCAAGAGTTGCTAAATTAGGGTTTTGTAGGAAAAGTCAACTCAACTTTGACCAAGCATAACTTTCTCATACTTTATGAGAAAAGACCCATCCAAAGCTCATTTGGAAGAGGATGAAATTTCCTACAATCCATATTCATACCCCAAGATCAAAAAATGCACTCACAAGAAGTTATGAATTTGGACATTATAGGTCATTTTTGAAAGTCAACAAAAACACCTTTTTTTTCCAAACCTTGTAACTTGAGCATGGAATATCAAAATTAGGTGAGACCAAAAGGTTTGGTTATAGGACATCTTAAGATTTCTAAAAAGTCCAAGAAAACTTCCAAAAGTTCAAATTTGAAGAAGTTATGCATTGTTGAAGTTGGACTTTTTCACAAAATTGCCAAAAGTCAACTATCCCCAAAACTTCAAATTTTGTTAAATGGGCCCATTCTTTTCCACTTGACTTGAGCTTGCATAGTTGCCCACGTGTCCTAGCTTCATCCATGAGCTCATATTTCATTTTTATTATTTAATTTGATTTTTATTGAATTTATTCATTTTAAATGAAATAAAATCACATAAAATCCAAAACTTTGATAACATAAGATTTTTTGGCTGTTTCAGGCTTTGATTACCATCATTATCATCATCAAACTCGAATCAAACCAAATCATGTGCAAAAAGATTGAAATTGACAAATTTGGAAGGTTTTAAAGAAGAGATCAAATCAAATTCATTGGCATTGATATGGAAAGATTTAGTCCATAATTTCTACCCTAATACACCACACAATACATAAGCAAGCAAAAGGGGACGAGATCAGGGTTGGCAATTGCAGAGAGAGGCAGAACAAGATTTGAAAAAAGTCACATAAAGCTTGAGATTGAAATCGTGTTTAGAGGTCTTTTTCAAGGGCTGAGACTTGTCCCAATCGCTTCCTGGGCATTCACTGAAGCTAAACCAATCCAAAGCAAGCTTTTTCAGACGTCCAAACGCGTTGTAAGTGTCACGAAACCCAACTCTGTTCTTAAAATCGAAACTCATCATTCTTGCATCTATAATGAAAACTAACTGCATATTTGTAATCCTCACAACATTTCCAAGCTATTTGCATCATTTAATTTTGTTTATATAACTTGTAATGCAAAACACCATACCTAGGGTTCTTTGAGCTTTTTTGGGCGTTTTATTTTCAGGAACAATTGACCATCAAGAAGGGTATGGTTAGGACCGGGAGGTTGAGACGAACATAACCATGCCCTTGAAATGCATTTTTGTGGCTCGTAGAAAATTTTGGAGATGGACTGGCTTATAGCTACGTACTTCTGTCCGTTGGTATAAGTTTGAGATTTTTTAGCCACGGACATGAGGTTGAAGATGATACGTGGCGCCCCATCATTGGCCCATTCAAACCACGCGCGTGTTTTTTTAATTGCTGGCATATAATTTGTTTTTATTATATTATGTTTACTTTGCATATTATTAACAAACAGAACAACATGGTGCGTTGGCAAGGCAAGCGTTCAAATCTCCTTCAGGACCTGGGTTCGAATCCTAGGTCCCCCACTTTCTCAATGTTTTTTTCCTTCAGGTACTCCCATGCACGCTTAGGCTTGCAGAACACCATGCATCCTCATTCATCCAATTGCCAGGTGGCCAAAGGCCAAATCTGAGGGTTCAAGGCTGAAGGTCCACCAAAGGCCAAGTCCAAGCGTGCACATTGGATTCCAAAAAGTCAACAAAGGCCAGCTGCAATTGGGCCACATAATTGCTATTCATACTCCCATTTCAGGCCCAATACCATTCTCTTTGCTATTTTTTTATTTTATTAATTGTTTAATTGTTTTATTTAATTTCTAACCAATCACAAAATTCCTTTTCATAAAATAAAATCACAAAAATATTTTTTTTAATTAAACTTTAAACTTTTATTTTTCTTAATAAACACTAATTAATTAATTTAGGTTTTTAATTCTAGAATAATTTTAACCTATTTTGTAAATAAATAATTAATTAGATTTATTTAGGTACTAACCATTAATTTAATTAATTCCATTTTCTTTCTTAAAATAACAAAATCAAAAAAATATGTCATAATTAATTTTTCATTTAATTAATTTATTAATTTAATTTAGTAAATAATTTAGGTTTAATTTCTTTCTTAAAATAAAAAACAACAAAAAGATTTTTTCTTTAACCAAAAGGGTCAAAACCCTAATCATGCGCTCGATTTAATTTCCCACACGCGATTTACTTTCTTTTATCCAATAATGTACTTGCTTCCGGGTTATAATAGTTAATAGGAATTTTAATTATTTTTATCGCTTTATTTATTTTCAAAAGGGTTTGTCTTTGGCGATGTAAATACCCAACGCCTTGTAATTTAAATTCCGCATTTTATTTCTGCAAAATTATAACTGTTAGATGTTTGATAATAGGTTTGCATGACAACACTGAATGCTTAAACTAAAATCAAATTAGAACACCCTTAACATGTACAAAGATAAAAAATAACTGAAAACTACACACTCGCACATGCGCACTCCTAGGGTACACCCCACTTGGTTGCCTTCGTACGCGGTCATTGAGTATAGGTTGTTTTAGAGGTCGTCCTCTTGTATAACAGATCATAGTCGCCACGAAATGGTTGCCTCGGATATTGTTGCCTCAAACAAATGATCTAAGACATTAGGGTTACCGCTAAGACGTCCTAACATTGCTTTAGTGACCGCATATCCCTCATTCGAATTGACCCTTAAACTCCAACAACGGTGCTACCTACTCATTAATAGTGGGATAACATTGTCTAAAGGAAATTAGCATAGAACGATTCCTTTTTTGAGTAGGTAGATGGTTCTTAGATACTTGCTCTTTCAAAAAACAAAACTCTTTTCACACTTACACTCCTTTTCGAACAAAGTTTTCAAAAACACTTCATACGCTCTTGAGGACAGAAGCAAGAATTAAATCAAAGTTTCAAAAAAAAAAAATTTCAAACCCACAAACACAAAGAAAGAAATTTTGAAAACAATTGAGCAAGTACCTAAGAGCCCGTGGATAACCACGGATAGAAAGGGTGCTAACACCTTCCCTTTCTATAATCTACCCCCCCCAAACCCGAGAAATATCTCGAAAAAGGAATTTTTCTGTGGTTTTTTTCCTTTCCTTGTTGGATAAAATAAAAGTTGGTGGCGACTCTTGCCTACCGCGACATTTTGCAAATACAAACGCAAAACGCAAACCAGCATTCCAAAAAACAGTCAGTTCTTCCCACCGTATCACAGAACTGCCGACTCTGCTGGGGAGTTAATAAGTGGGGTGTACCTTAGGATTAGTTCATTTTGTTTTCAATTGCTTGATTTGTATGATTTATCTTTGTGGGTTTGAATCGGAGTTACTATAGATCCTAACCCAGATCTAGGGGACACCCTTTAGGTAAGTAGCAATAAACTATGAGGGAACTATATGGCGTAGACCGATACGGTTGAAGTAGTAGCTATGTTGGTGTGGCACTTTAGTATGTACTGATATCCCTTGTGGTGCAACGAGGAGAATATGGGTCTGCTAAGGGGTCATTAAGCACCAACTGACCTTAGAATCCACAATTGACCAACTTGGCCACAGAACAATAGCAGTATGCTACACTCATTGAGACCAAATTCTTGTGATGATTCCGGCCGCAAGAAAAGGTTGCTAAACTGGAATTATAACCGATCGAGGGTGGTCAGTGATATTGAGATCCTCTAGAATCCGGTTACTATTTTTAGGACAGGTTTAACCAACTGAACTGAAAGAGGGTAGTACCTAAGCTCCCTGCCAGCCTGAAATCTAAGGACTATCTGTGTGACTTGTTTGCCCTTACCATGTTTGCTATTTGTGGATACTTGTGGTGTGTTTTCTATCATGACATCATGACATCATGACATTGCATGCATCTTGCATTGGACTAACCTATTTCAAAGACAGGAGGGATTCATCTTTGTTCTGTTTTGTAGGTCATGGCACCCATGCGTAGGAACACTATTCGGATCAACTTTGTCCAGATTCCCACTCCGCTCAAGGAATTGGTTTCAAAGGTTTCAAATACTTCCTCCTTTATCAGAAGACATGAGCACCTCCTTGGTTTGGTCACCTCCAAGATGGATGAACAGATGATGAGTGTCTTAGTCTAGTTATTTGATCCATTGTACCATTGCTTTACTTTTCCGGACTACCAGTTGGTCCCTACCTTGGAAGAGTTCTCTTATCTGCTTGTTATCTCTATTCTGGAGCAGACCCCGTTCATAGGTTGGGACAAGATCCTTAGGCCGGAAGAGATTGCTTAATCCCTCCATCTGACAAAAGCTGAGGTAATGTCTAATTGGGAGACTAGAAGTGGGACAAAGGGCTTCTTGACTAAGTTCTTGGTTGGTAAGTGTTGTACCCCAAAATTTGCCCTCCCACATTCATCAAGAATTGTCAAAGTCAAGGTCACAAAATTCCCCAAGGGTTGTGCAGCTCAACTGTCTCCTATACAGTCAAAACTAGGGTTTGAGTTCTGGTCAAGCAAATGAACTTTTCAAAGGCCCAATCAAGTCTCATATGCCTATAAAGATGGTCAAGCATCCTCATGACAAGTTTCAAGGCATTCAGCTCAAAATTGCACAGTCAAAACCCTAGATTGCACTACAGTCAACTGTAGGGGCAAAATGGTCATTTGGCAGTCAAAAGTTCAAATTTTTGGTCAACATATCATTTTGAAGCCACAAACATCATTTGATCAATGCTTGATCATGATGCTCAAAATTTGGCTCAGAAATCATCAAAGATGCAAAAGTTGCTATATTTGGACAGCTGAAAAAGTCAACTGAAATTGACCAGGGCATAACTTTCACATGGATTATCAGAAAAATTCCATCCAAAGCTCATTTTGAAGAGAAAGACATTTCCTACAATTCATCTTCATGTTCCAAGTCCAAGAAATGCTCTCACAAAAAGTTATCAATTTCAACATTATAGGTCATTTTCAAAAGTCAACAAAAAGGGACTTTAAGTCAAAGGCCATAACTTGAGATTGGTAAATAAAAATGACATGGGACCAAAAGCATTGGTTAAAGGACTCAAAGACCTTTCCAAAATGTCCAAGAACATGTGAAAAGCTTAAAAATTGACCAAGATATGCCTTGTGGAAGTTGGGAAATTTTTGGAAATTTTTGAAAGTCAACATTGATGCAAAAGGCCTAAAAATGCAAATGGGCTCATTTTTCTTCCAAGTTTCTTCATGCCAAGCCTATGCACGACCACTAGGCCCATAGGGAAGTATTTTCATATTTTTTAATTATTTATTTGAATTTATATTAATTTATATTCATTTAAATCATTTTAATACATGAAAAATATAAACCTAACATGAAAAAATCTTTTTATGCATGATTTGGCCTATATAATTCGTGCACATGTTAATAGGGAAGGTCTTGATGCTAATTGATCAGATTTGAACCAAAATGCACATGGGAAAAGATTGGTAAAGATATTAAGCAAATCAAATCTCCAAACAATGAATTCATGAGATTTTGTACAACTTTCTTGACCTAAATAATTCCATACAAATATGAGATCACAACCCTAATGCCAGAGGACTGAAAAACTGCGCAAGAAACCAACATACAAACTTGAGAAAATTGCCTTAAAACTGAAATCTGAAATCAAGGTTATAGGTGAATTCAAGCTCCAATTTTTATTCCAATAGCTTCCTTGGCTGATTCTGGACGTGTATCAATCAAGAACAACCCTCAATACGCGTGGAATTGGTATACAGAAGTCCATCTTTTTCCATAAAAAAGCATAATCGTATTTTCAATTCCAGGCATTATCATGACATTCTAATCATGGATTCATATTCCTGGCAAGGTTTCAAAACTAACCATTATGTTTAATTAGATTTTTAGGCTGTATACAGAGTTTTGCCATGTCCAAATTTTAGGGTTTACAGGTTTACCAATTTGGGGTTTTTAAGACGAAGCAAAATTGGAGCTCCAGACCACTGCCATTGCATTGAGCACGACCAGACGAAAAGCTTCCAACCCTCGCGCTCAATTTATGAGCGTCGAGGGTCTAATCGCTATTTTTTGATATATAGCTTTAGGCCACGCTCAAAAACCGTTGCTTATATGCTTTATTTACAGGGATGGTGGAGAAGACAACTCCGTGGCACGCAGGGATTGGTTACATTTGAATTTGCGCGCGGTTTCAGATCACTAACCCATTTTATTTTATATTGATTACTCGTTATTATATATTAAAAGAATTCCAAACGGTTCAGTGGCAGGTATAGAGGCGTGCAATCTCCAAGACCTGGGTTCGAACCCCAGGTCTTACAAATCTTCATACTATTTTTCCAACGAAATTCCTATGCGCTTCAGTAATGTAGGCGTATGATATACCATCACCATCCAATCACACACGTGTCCAGGAGAGGCAGACTAAGGGCTCAGATCCCAGGCCTATGGTGAACGTGGTCAGATCACTAGCACCCAATCCAAAAAGTCAACAAATGGCATGCTTATTGGGCCAATGTTCTAAGGCCTGACCTCCAATTTTGGGACAACACCCCACCCTGGTTTGAAATTTCATTTATTTCCCTTATATCTTTTTTAATTCTTATTTTATTTATTTATTGTTTTATTCAGTAATTATTTTCTACAAAAATATAAAAAATCAGAAAAAGACCAAAAAAATAATATTTATTTATTATAATTATTTTATTAGCATGTAAATAAACTAATTTCAAATTAGGCTTAATTTATATTTTTTCCATAACAAAAAATCAAAAAAAATAGAATTAGGTTAATGGATATTTTTTATTCCTTTTAATATTTTTCCTTTTTTCCACAATAATAATTATTATTTATTTATTTTATAATTAAAATTGTACATAAATAAATTAGGGTTTAATTTAGACTATATTTTAAATCTTTCATAATAAATAAAAAAATACTAGAATTAGGGTTTATCTTTTAATTTAATTTCAATTAATTTCTTTTCCTTATTAAATCTAAAAAATACAAAAATATCAAAAAAAAAAAACATTTAACCATTTAAGTTTTAATTCTCATTACTTTTAATTGTTTTGCAAAAGGGTCCAACGCCCTAGTTTTGTTTTGATTGTTTTCTTTTGCGCATTTACTTTATTGCTTAATATAATTCTGTAAATCTCCCAAAGCCATGTACATTTATTTATCGCACTTTTATTGCTTTATTTATTTTCCGCTAAATCGGGTCCGGTTTAATTTTGGCGATGTGGACCCGCGCCTTTGTAATAGCCTTAGATTTATTTCCTCGCAAAATATTTAACTGTTAACTGTGCATGCAAGAATGAATGGACAAACTAAAATCAAGCGTAGAACACGACAAACATGACAAGACAAATAACTGAAACATGACACACAATTCGCACACACCACCCCTAGGGTACGCCTCACTGTTGCCTTTCGAAAGGTGGTCGTCGAGTAGAGGGCGTCTTAGTAAGTCCTCATGATCCGGGAACCTGGCATGAGGGTAGCTTCTAAGGTGTCTTCCCATTGCTCTGGTGATCACCATGTCCCGAACCTCGAATTGACCCGAACACCTCCAACGGTGGTGCTACCTACCTCTCAATGGTGGGATGGCACTACTTTTAAGGACATTTACACAGACGAATTCCTTAGGGTAGGTAGGTTCTCAAGGATACTTGCTCTAATCTCAAAAACAAACAAAGATCTTTTCACACTGACACATTTTCAAAAGCTTTCAAAACAAACTTTTCAAACACTCTGACGTATGAGTCGATCTGAAATTTTTCAAAGAAACTTTTTTTAAACCCACATTGAAAAGCAAACAAAACAATTTTGAAAACACATTGAGCAAGTATCTAAGAGCCCATGGATAACCATGGATAGAAAGGGTGCTAACACCTTCCCTTTCTATAACCTACCTCCCGAACCGAGAGCAATCTCTTTAAGGAATTTTTCTGTGCTTTTGTCCTTTCCATTTGGAGAAAATAAAAGACGGTGGCGACTCTTGCTTCCGCGACATTTCGCGAACCAGCGTTAAACAGTCAGTTCCAGATCCACCGATCACAGAACTGGCGACTCTGCTGGGGAATACTTTAAAGTGAGGTGTACCTTAGGGCTAGGTCATAACTGTGTTTTCACTTGTATTGTTTTGCTTGCTTTACTATTGTGGGTTGCATCGGAGTTACATAGATCCTAACCCGGATCTGGGGATACCCTGTTTAGGTAGCATAAGCTGTGAGGGACCTGTCCGGCGTATACCGACATGGGTGAAGCAGTGGCTACGTTGGTGTGGCGCCTTGGTCTGTACCGATATCCCTCGTGTTGAAACGGGGAGAATATGGGTCTTCCAAGGAGTCATTAAGCACCAACAGACCTTAGAACCTTAAATGACCCAACTTGGCCAATAGAACAGTAGCAGTATGCTACGCCCATTGAGGCTAAACTCTCGTGATGGTTCTGGCTGCAAGAAAAGATTGCGATGCTGGAGTTATGACCGATTGAGGGTAGTCAATGATATTGGGATCCTCTAAGAACCCGGTTACTTTGATTAGGACAGGTTGAACCCACCAACTTCAAGAGGGTAATACCTAGACCGCATGCTGGCCTAAACCCTAAGGGCTCTTTTGTGTGACTTGTGTGCCTTCGTACTTGACTATCTGCATGCTTGTTATCTGACCCTTGATGTCTTGCAGGTTTTGTTCATAGTCCTTAATTGGGACTTATAACAGGGTGTACTAACCACTTGCAGGTTCTGTTTATAGTCCTTGATTGGGACTCATGACAGGTTTTACTTAGGTTTCCTGCAGGTTTTGTTTATAGTCCTTAATTGGGACTTATAACAGGGTGTACTAACCACTTGCAGGTCTTGTCTATAGTCCTTAATTGGGACTCATAATAGGATACTAAGTTTCTTGCAGGTCTTGTTTATAGTCCTTAACTAGGACTCATGACAGGGTTTATCAAATTTCTTGCAGGTGTTGTTTATGGTCCTTAATTGGGACTCATAACAAAGAATACTGAATTTCTTGCAGGGTCTGTTTATAGTCCTCAATTGGGGCTCATAACAGGGTTTACCTACATCACCCCATGCATAGCATGACATCATACCATTGCATACCATTGCGTACCTCCTAACCCATTTTAAGGATCTCAAGGGCTTGTGATGCAGGTCATGATGAACAACTATCCCAGCAAGGGGCAAAGAGGATTTATTTTCCTCTAGCCAAGGGTGTCAGGGGCTATGACCCACTGGATATGGTGAGCCTTTGACCCTTGAAGAAGGGCTCTCAACAATATGAAGTCCCTTCCATCAAGCTACCGGATTCCAACTCTAACACGTTTCTTTGTTTACCCCGCGAGGTCCTTGAAAACATTGCATGCATATCATACATCTCATTGCATTGCAGGTATCCCTTTAACAGGTTGCTTACCCTTCCCCGCTGTTTATTTCAGCCGCTCGTCATGAATCCTGAATCATCAGCCGAGCAGACTATCAAGGACCTCCAGGCTCAAAACGCCCAGTTCCAAGAGCTGATTATGAATCTGACCCAGGGGCAGCAAGATCTGAAAGCTCTGCTCTTGAAGAAGGACAAGAAAAAGAAGAGGACTGTTCTGTTCAGCCCTAGACGCAGATCTGGGAATACACCGCAAGTTGAAACTGAGAGGACAACCCCATCTGTGGGAAAAAGCAGCCACCATGAGGAGGAGGTACCCAGTCCAGTGGTCTCCGACAACGAAACAGACTTCGACGACGAACAGTACCCTCCGGCTGAGGACAAGTACAAACAGTTGGAGGATAGGATGAAGGCTATGGAGGTGCAACAGGCACCTGGGCTGGATCTTGGAGATTTGGGTTTGTCAACTGGTGTGGTTATTCCCCGGAAGTTCAAAGCACCATCCTTTACTAAGTATGACGGGGCATCTTGCCCCAAGCTGCATCTAAGGTCCTATGTTCGGAAGATCCAGCCATATACGGTGGACAAGAATTTATGGATCCACTTCTTCCAGGAAAGTCTTTCAGGGACTCACCTCGAATGGTTCTATCAACTGGATGGGACTAAAGTTCGTAACTGGGAGGAGTTGGCAACTGCTTTCTATAAGCAGTACCAGTACAATGCCGACCTTGCCCCCACGCGTACTCAACTCCAGGGTATGTCGTTAGGCGCAAGCGAAGGTTTTAAGGAGTACGCTCAGAAATGGAGGGATCTCGCTGGAAGGGTACAACCACCTCTGACTGATCGGGAACTTGTCGACATGTTCTTGGGGACCTTGTCTGGTCCATTTTATAACCACCTGATTGGGAATTCGTCTGCTGGATTCACAGATCTTATCTTGACTGGAGAGCGAATTGAAGCTGGTATCCGGTCTGGGAAAATTCAAGAGGTTGCACCTTCTGATAAAAAGCCTCATCATGGAAAGAAAGAATCCAATGCCGTGCACGGTAAAAAGAGCCGTCATGAGGCAGGGGCAATCCAGATTTCCAATCCCGGACCTGCTCAACAAGGACAGGGGCAGCAGCGCAAGGAGAAGCGGCAGTACACCAAACTCAACATGTCGTTGGATCAAGCACTGCAACAAATGTTGAAGGCAGGGTTGATCACTTTAAGGGCTCCTCTCCGGAACCCGAACACTTCTGCACCCAACTATCATCCCAACGATAGGTGCGCATATCATTCAGATAGCCCGGGGCATACTACAGACAATTGTTGGCCTCTCAAGAATAAGATCCAAGATATGATCGACGCTGGAGAGATTCAGTTTGAAGTGCCGGAAACTCCGAACATAATCACTGCTCCGTTGCCCAATCATTGAAGCCTTTTGTTTATTTGAATATTTTGAGTTGTACTTTTCTTTGCTTATACAAACAATTAATGTCATAGCAAACTCTTTTATTCTATTAATGCATCGCATATGTCTGTTTTGGAAATTAATACAATTATTTTCATTAGGTTCAAATATCTTTTCATATTTTTTCTGATGTCAACTCTCGGTTAATAACTCTGAGCCTCTTGAGGGAGGATGACGAAAACGATACCACGATCTTTACAGTATGCTTTTGAACAGACCCCGCTGATGAGGTACAGGCATTGTTTCAATTCCTAAACACTGGAGTTATAAGGATGATAATCCCTCGTCAACCCATCAGAGCCAAAGAAGTAGGAGTTTTTATTTTCGAAAATCAAAACCCTTAATCATAACCTGGGGCAGGGTAGTTCTCTCAGTTGATCCAAGCGCATGATGAATGGCACCAAAAAGTCTTTACAAAACGAACAAAGACAGTGACGGTTCAGAACAATCAAAAGGACAGGCAGTCATCATCAAAATTCATAAATGAAAAGCCCAAAAAGTCTAAACCTACAAAGGGGACTTATGAAACTGGGGCATCCCGCTGACTGTGACTCCAAAAGGAAACAGTTCAGGCAAAAAAAAGAAAGGGATAACGAAATCAAAAAAGAAAGAGGTCCTACAAACCCTCAACAAAAAAAAAAAAGGACTGCCTATTCAGAATAAATCATCGACAGCTGAACCATTATTGGAACATCAAAGCAAAGACTCAAGCAAGGTCTAACGCATGATCAACTGAGTTTAGGTTTGGAGAACATCACGAAGAGCGGGTGGGTACAAATAAATTTGAGCCTTTATCCTTTGTTTCTTAAACCATGAACCAGGCCACGATATAACCCTTGAAAGTCCTAGCTGAAGCATGGGTTAGTTCGAAAGCATACTGTTACGAAAGGTATCCTGACTCCTGAAGGCCTACGGTAAATACGGAGTTGACATCACGTTTTACAAACATTCACTTGTTTTATGAAAAGATGCATTTTCAAAATCTTCGAGACAGACATAAGCTTGGAATTTTTAACATAACTTTGTTTGCATATGACGTTTTGTTTGAACAGCAGGGAAATTCGCACGATGAATACCTAGTGAACAAAAGCACTTCCAATCAAGGGGCAGACGTGATTATTGTCCATCATCTAGGGCAATTCAGTCAAGATTCGGAGAATCTCTCAAAAGGCCAACCAGCCTGGGGCAAATCTCCACCTGAGTCACTTGGGGCATTTCAACAACAAATCTCGCCTGATCAAACATCTTCTGGTGACAAAACACTTCTAAACAGGGGCAACTCCCTACTTTCTAAGAACGGACATAGTCGGAAAAGATACTACGCAAAACCAAAGACCCGCTAGGTTGACACACCTAGGCAAAAATAAGGGCTTCCCGGCGAACCAAAAGGGTTCGGGCAAAATGAGGGATGAAATGAAAAAATCTGTACACCCGGCAAGTCGAAAACCTGAAAAGGCGGCTTGGGCAAAAATGGGTATCCCGGTGGACTGAAAACCCGAAAGGGCGGTCCAGGCAAAAGTTAGGGATTAAAGCGTACGACTATGTCCCATCATCTTATCATCTGCCTACCAGAAGAAGCTTGGTCTATCAACAATCATCAGCATACCACAAGTGCCTCCCCCATAGAAGCAGGGGCAATAAAGAGCGGTCTGAGCAGTCTGACTGTTCTATCCTCCAAGGTATCAGGGTAAGCCCCGTTGAAGAACATAACCAATACAGTTCAAAACTTCCCCAGGAGAGTCCAATCCAGTTCCCCAGGAAGGTTGGAATCTATCTCCCCAAGCAATAAGCATACCCCAGTAAATTCTGGAAGCTTATCCTCGCAGAGCACGAACGCGTCGTCCGGCTTTATTTAAAGAGTTATTTCCTTAACAGGATATAACTGGGTTATCCTCAGCCAAAAGCCACGGAAAGAGCGTCGTCGACGAGATCTTCTTATCCCCAGCGAAGTCCATTTATACTTCCAAATACAGCAAGGTATCCTCAGCGAGTCATCCTCAACAATTCGGCAAAAGCATCTCCCCACAGAGTATTTCTTCCCAGCATGGTCGCTAGAATATCTTTTTCTCCCCGCAGAATCCCACATTCGCCAAGTTTATTCCCCAACGGAGTCATCTTCTCCTACCGGTATACTTGCAGTTATCCTCCCCAGCGGAAGCAAAGCTACTCTTCCACATCAGCCCCGGATACGACTTCCCGGCACCCGTCAAGGATTGATTTTCCCTAGACAAACATACATTCATAAAACGTCACATACCTCATTATAGCATGCATATGCATCATACTATAAGACTCTCATTGATTTTGAAAACATACAGTTCATGCATCATGATTTTGCATACAATTATGTTTTGCCTTTTCAGGAAAAAGATCAGTACAAAAATGACTACTATCAACTATTGCAATTCATTCTTGATATAGTTTCAGATATGATCCAGAGATGGTGACGTTCTGATACTGCTTCAAGAATTCCTTCTCGATATAGTTTCGGATGTAAACCCAGCGATGGTGACGTTCTGATACTGCTTCAAGATTTCCTTCTCGATATAGTTTCGGATGTAAACCCAGCGATGGTGACGTTCTGATGCTGCTTCCAGAATTCCTTCTCGATATAGTTTCAGATGTAAACCCAGCGATGGTGACGTTCTGATACTGCTTCAAGAATTCCTTCTCGATATAGTTTCAGATGTAAACCCAGCGATGGTGACGTTCTGATACTGCTTCAAGATTTCCTTCTCGATATAGTTTCGGATGTAAACCCAGCGATGGTGACGTTCTGATACTGCTTCCAGATTTCCTTCTAGATATAGTTTCAGATGTAAACCCAGCGATGGTGACGTTCTGATACTGCTTCCAGATTTCCTTCCAGATATAGTTTCAGATGTAAACCAGATATGGTAACGTTCTGATACTGCTTCCAGAAGTCCTTTTTCAGATGTTCCCCTCTCCGGCATGAGCGTGAGGTGATATTCTCTTATGGTCCCCTCTCCAACGGCGGGTGAGGTGGTAATCCCTTTTCAGATGTTTCCCTCTCCGGCATGAGCGTGAGGTGATATTCTCTTATGGTCCCCTCTCCAACGGCGTGTGAGGTGGTAATTCCTTTTTCAGATGTTTCCCCCTCCGGCATGAGCGTGAGGTAATATTCTCTTAAGGTCCCCTCTCCAACGGCGAGTGAGGTGGTAATTCCTTTCAGATTATAATTTCATATAGTTCCCTCTCCAACGGTGAGTAAGGTGACTCCCTTTGAGATCATAATGTCCTTTGGTTCTCTTCCTGACACTATGAAGATGGTAATTCTCACCAAGATTTTCTCAACGAGCGTTGTTGAGGTTGAAATCATTCAAGATTCTCTTACCATTCATGCTAAGGCAGTAACCATCCCTGGTTCATTCATCAGCGTTTGAAGCTCCAGACTCAGCTCCTGTAACCAATCAGGACATATCTATATCAAGCATCCAAAATCAGCTCCTGCGACGTGTCAGGTACTCATTTTTCTGTTTTGCAGGTATGCAGGTTCTCGCTAAGGAATCTCTTACGCAATCAACATCCAGATGGCATCTATAAGCCCATCATCCCATCCAGCAATCTCCAAATGGCATCTATAAGCCCATTCCCTCATCATCACCGCTACTATGTGAGCGCAAATTTCTGGGCACTCTAGTGTTCAATCATCTTTTACCCTCGGATTACGAAAGGCACGTCAGCCAATCTGCATCCTCAGGTCTAAGAAGATTGAACAGGGGCAACTGTTGTACCCCAAAATTTGCCCTCCCACATTCATCAAGAATTGTCAAAGTCAAGGTCACAAAATTCCCCAAGGGTTGTGCAGCTCAACTGTCTCCTATACAGTCAAAACTAGGGTTTGAGTTCTGGTCAAGCAAATGAACTTTTCAAAGGCCCAATCAAGTCTCATATGCCTATAAAGATGGTCAAGCATCCTCATGACAAGTTTCAAGGCATTCAGCTCAAAATTGCACAGTCAAAACCCTAGATTGCACTACAGTCAACTGTAGGGGCAAAATGGTCATTTGGCAGTCAAAAGTTCAAATTTTTGGTCAACATATCATTTTGAAGCCACAAACATCATTTGATCAATGCTTGATCATGATGCTCAAAATTTGGCTCAGAAATCATCAAAGATGCAAAAGTTGCTATATTTGGACAGCTGAAAAAGTCAACTGAAATTGACCAGGGCATAACTTTCACATGGATTATCAGAAAAATTCCATCCAAAGCTCATTTTGAAGAGAAAGACATTTCCTACAATTCATCTTCATGTTCCAAGTCCAAGAAATGCTCTCACAAAAAGTTATCAATTTCAACATTATAGGTCATTTTCAAAAGTCAACAAAAAGGGACTTTAAGTCAAAGGCCATAACTTGAGATTGGTAAATCAAAATGACATGGGACCAAAAGCATTGGTTAAAGGACTCAAAGAACTTTCCAAAATGTCCAAGAACATGTGAAAAGCTTAAAAATTGACCAAGATATGCCTTGTGGAAGTTGGGAAATTTTTGGAAATTTTTGAAAGTCAACATTGATGCAAAAGGCCTAAAAATGCAAATGGGCTCATTTTTCTTCCAAGTTTCTTCATGCCAAGCCTATGCACGACCACTAGGCCCATAGGGAAGTATTTTCATATTTTTTAATTATTTATTTGAATTTATATTAATTTATATTCATTTAAATCATTTTAATACATGAAAAATATAAACCTAACATGAAAAAATCTTTTTATGCATGATTTGGCCTATATAATTCGTGCACATGTTAATAGGGAAGGTCTTGATGCTAATTGATCAGATTTGAACCAAAATGCACATGGGAAAAGATTGGAAAAGATATTAAGCAAATCAAATCTCCAAACAATGAATTCATGAGATTTTGTACAACTTTCTTGACCTAAATCATTCCATACAAATATGAGATCACAACCCTAATGCCAGAGGACTGAAAAACTGCGCAAGAAACCAACATACAAACTTGAGAAAATTGCCTTAAAACTGAAATCTGAAATCAAGGTTATAGGTGAATTCAAGCTCCAATTTTTATTCCAATAGCTTCCTTGGCTGATTCTGGACGTGTATCAATCAAGAACAACCCTCAATACGCGTGGAATTGGTATACAGAAGTCCATCTTTTTCCATAAAAAAGCATAATCGTATTTTCAATTCCAGGCATTATCATGACATTCTAATCATGGATTCATATTCCTGGCAAGGTTTCAAAACTAACCATTATGTTTAATTAGATTTTTAGGCTGTATACAGAGTTTTGCCATGTCCAAATTTTAGGGTTTACAGGTTTACCAATTTGGGGTTTTTAAGACGAAGCAAAATTGGAGCTCCAGACCACTGCCATTGCATTGAGCACGACCAGACGAAAAGCTTCCAACCCTCGCGCTCAATTTATGAGCGTCGAGGGTCTAATCGCTATTTTTTGATATATAGCTTTAGGCCACGCTCAAAAACCGTTGCTTATATGCTTTATTTACAGGGATGGTGGAGAAGACAACTCCGTGGCACGCAGGGATTGGTTACATTTGAATTTGCGCGCGGTTTCAGATCACTAACCCATTTTATTTTATATTGATTACTCGTTATTATATATTAAAAGAATTCCAAACGGTTCAGTGGCAGGTATAGAGGCGTGCAATCTCCAAGACCTGGGTTCGAACCCCAGGTCTTACAAATCTTCATACTATTTTTCCAACGAAATTCCTATGCGCTTCAGTAATGTAGGCGTATGATATACCATCACCATCCAATCACACACGTGTCCAGGAGAGGCAGACTAAGGGCTCAGATCCCAGGCCTATGGTGAACGTGGTCAGATCACTAGCACCCAATCCAAAAAGTCAACAAATGGCATGCTTATTGGGCCAATGTTCTAAGGCCTGACCTCCAATTTTGGGACAACACCCCACCCTGGTTTGAAATTTCATTTATTTCCCTTATATCTTTTTTAATTCTTATTTTATTTATTTATTGTTTTATTCAGTAATTATTTTCTACAAAAATATAAAAAATCAGAAAAAGACCAAAAAAATAATATTTATTTATTATAATTATTTTATTAGCATGTAAATAAACTAATTTCAAATTAGGCTTAATTTATATTTTTTCCATAACAAAAAATCAAAAAAAATAGAATTAGGTTAATGGATATTTTTTATTCCTTTTAATATTTTTCCTTTTTTCCACAATAATAATTATTATTTATTTATTTTATAATTAAAATTGTACATAAATAAATTAGGGTTTAATTTAGACTATATTTTAAATCTTTCATAATAAATAAAAAAATACTAGAATTAGGGTTTATCTTTTAATTTAATTTCAATTAATTTCTTTTCCTTATTAAATCTAAAAAATACAAAAATATCAAAAAAAAAAACATTTAACCATTTAAGTTTTAATTCTCATTACTTTTAATTGTTTTGCAAAAGGGTCCAACGCCCTAGTTTTGTTTTGATTGTTTTCTTTTGCGCATTTACTTTATTGCTTAATATAATTCTGTAAATCTCCCAAAGCCATGTACATTTATTTATCGCACTTTTATTGCTTTATTTATTTTCCGCTAAATCGGGTCCGGTTTAATTTTGGCGATGTGGACCCGCGCCTTTGTAATAGCCTTAGATTTATTTCCTCGCAAAATATTTAACTGTTAACTGTGCATGCAAGAATGAATGGACAAACTAAAATCAAGCGTAGAACACGACAAACATGACAAGACAAATAACTGAAACATGACACACAATTCGCACACACCACCCCTAGGGTACGCCTCACTGTTGCCTTTCGAAAGGTGGTCGTCGAGTAGAGGGCGTCTTAGTAAGTCCTCATGATCCGGGAACCTGGCATGAGGGTAGCTTCTAAGGTGTCTTCCCATTGCTCTGGTGATCACCATGTCCCGAACCTCGAATTGACCCGAACACCTCCAACGGTGGTGCTACCTACCTCTCAATGGTGGGATGGCACTACTTTTAAGGACATTTACACAGACGAATTCCTTAGGGTAGGTAGGTTCTCAAGGATACTTGCTCTAATCTCAAAAACAAACAAAGATCTTTTCACACTGACACATTTTCAAAAGCTTTCAAAACAAACTTTTCAAACACTCTGACGTATGAGTCGATCTGAAATTTTTCAAAGAAACTTTTTTTAAACCCACATTGAAAAGCAAACAAAACAATTTTGAAAACACATTGAGCAAGTATCTAAGAGCCCATGGATAACCATGGATAGAAAGGGTGCTAACACCTTCCCTTTCTATAACCTACCTCCCGAACCGAGAGCAATCTCTTTAAGGAATTTTTCTGTGCTTTTGTCCTTTCCATTTGGAGAAAATAAAAGACGGTGGCGACTCTTGCTTCCGCGACATTTCGCGAACCAGCGTTAAACAGTCAGTTCCAGATCCACCGATCACAGTAAGGCTAATCAGTTCTGGGACAGTCTAGACTTCCAAGCATTTGAAGACATTCTGGCTCTTCTCATATATGGTTTGGTGTTGTTTCCTAACTCGGATTCTTTCGTCGACGTGAATGCAGTGAAGATTTTTATGTCCGGTAATCCTGTGCCCACTCTCTTGGGTGACATTCTTCACTCTCTTTATGCTCGTACTGCTCGGAAGCGGGTAACCATTATGTGTTATGCTCCATTGTTGGCGAGGTGGTTTATTTCTCACCTCCCCAAATTAGTTTTGAAGAACAAGGAAGGCATGGGTTGGGCCTATAGGATTATGTCTCTCTCTCATAATGACATCATTTGGACTATCAAGGGCATGGAAGATGTGGCTATTATTGATCGCTGTGGGGAATACCCCAATGTTCCACTGATAGGAACCAATGGAGGGATCACTTATAATCTGTGCTTGGCCTTACGTCAGTTCAGGCGAGCCAGGAGGGAAGGACCTCATGAGTTGTTGATGTCGAGCATTGTCTTTGACTTCCAAGGGGATAGTGACGAGCAACACCGCAGATTCATAAGAGCTTGGGATAGAGTACACAGGTCTGATCCGCACGAGTTGGGTGCAAAGACTTCTCTTCTAATGGAGCCATATCTTCGATGGGTTCGAATCCGTGCCCAAAAGCTGGGAATGTCGTACGAAGCCGTCTTGCCTATAATTGTTGAGGTTGCTGATGAAGAAGGGGTTCCTCCTACCATCCTCCATTCATACATGCCTACTGACATTGGGGCATTGAAGAGATCGTGGATGCAGCTGAGAGAAGAGCAGGATACTTACAGAGAAAAGTATCACGAGCAAGAGCAGAAGATTCAGAAGTTGACAAGGCAGTTGGAGAACGAGCGGATCCTCAATGACTATGTTCGCACCGACAAGAAACGACCATGGGAACACTGATTGTCTTTTGATTATTTCTATTTTTTGATTTACTTTTCAGTTTTTCTTTCTTGTAACACCTTAAAGGCATCTGTTGAATAATTGAGTTTCAGGTTTATCTAATAAAAGTGTGTTTCATTTTTTGTTTACGAGTTTGAATCTCTAAAGTCTTTGAAATCATATCATGTGCATATCATTCCCATGCACCTCATAATAGGTACCCTTACAGGTTTTTCTCATCTTCTTCGCTGTTTATTTCAGCTTCATGTCTTCTGAACCATCAACTGGACAAGCAATCAAGGCTCTGCAAGCCCAAAACGCCCAGTTCCAGGAATTGTTCATGAGTTTGGCTAAGGGTCAGCAAGATCTGAAGACCCTTATCTTGAAAGAGAAGAAGAAGAAGAAGAAGAAGAAGAAGACGGTCCTGTTTAATATGGGTCACAGATTCAGAAACGATTTGCGAGAAGAGGTTGATTTGACCCACTCATCTGGAGGGGGAGATAATCAGGAAGAAAGAAGGGCTCTTAGCCCTGTGGTTTCAGACAACGAGACTGACTTTGACGAAGACCAGTATCCTATGGCTGAGGATAGATACAAGCAACTGGAAGACCGGTTGAGTGCGATGGAAGTTCAGAAAGTGCCTGGTCTGGACTTTGGTGATCTGGGTCTGTCATCTGGGGTGGTGATTCCCCACAAGTTCAAAGCACCGATCTTTTCTAAATACGACGGGGTTTCTTGCCCGAAGCTGCACCTCTGGTCGTATGTTAGGAAGATTCAGCCATACACCGCTGACAAGAACCTCTGGATCCACTTCTTTAAAGATAGTCTCTTAGGGACTCAGCTTGAATGGTTTTACCAGCTGAAAGGTGCTAGTATCTGTAATTGGGAGGATTTGGCTGCTGCTTTCTACAAGCAGTACCAATACAATGCCGACCTCGCTCCCACGCGTACCCAACTCCAGGTTATGTCTATAGGCACGGGTGAAGGTTTCAAAGATTATGCTCAGAAGTGGAGGGACCTTGCTGGAAGAGTGCAACCACCCTTGGCTTATAGGTAACTAGTGGATATGTTTTTGGGGACCTTGTCTGGTCCGTATTTCAACCATCTAATTGGAAGTTCGTCATCCTGGTTTACAAAGCTAATTATGACCGGGGAGAGGATTGAGGCTGGTATCAAATCTGGTAAAATATAGAAGGGTGCTTCATCCGGCACCGAGAAGAAGCCTTTTAAGAAGGAGTCCAGTGCTGTTTACAGTTCAAAAAGCCATAATAGACCTGAGTGCCTCCAAGCTGTTAATGCGGTGGTTACTGATAAAGACAATTCACTCAGCTCAACATGACTTTATCCCAAATTCTGCCACAGTTATTGAAAACCAACTTGGTGATTCCGATGGAGGCCCCGAAGACTCCCAACACTACATCACCCATGTACGATCCGAATGCCCGCTGTGCTTTTCACTCTAATAGCCCGGGGCATGATACGGATAACTGTTGGGTCTTGAAGAACAAAGTACAAGACTTAATTGATGCTAAGGAGATTGAATTCGAAGCACCTGAAAGACCTAATGTTGTGACTGCTCCTATGCCCAAGCATGGAGTAAATGTTGTAGATGAAGACTCGTTTGTGGTTTCTGTGAAAGTCATTGTTACTCCATTGATGACTGTGAAGAAGAACCTTCTATTAGCCGGTTTATTTTCAGGTTGTGATGAAGGTTGCCATATGTGTTCTGCCCTACCTACCGGTTGGCATCTTTTTAAGTCAGGTGTCCAACGCCTGATGGATAATAAAGAAATTCTGTTTGAGAAGACTGTTGTTCCTTTGGTTCCTACTAAAGAAGTTGTTATAATCACAATTTTCGACAATTCTTCCAAGGCTTCCTCGAGAAAGCCTGTTAGAATTACATTTGTTCCAATAATTGCACCATTGATCATCACCGTTCCTGGGCCTATCCCCTACACATCAAATAAAGTTGTCCCTTGGCATTACGGGGCTGATGTATACTATCACGGAGTTAAGCAAGACTTGAGTGCTGAAGAGGCTGATACTGACGTCAACAATATTGTTGGACCTCCCAAAGTCACCCGCAACGGAAGACTTTTCTCGCCTGAGATCTCTGCACCAGTTGTTTCGAAGCCTGTTGTTATTACACCTGCCTGTGTACCTGCTACTGTCCCTGTTCAAGTTCCAATTCTTACCCCTGTTGCCGAGTCGTATGACACTCGGGGCAAAGGGACCACTAGTGAGCCTGCCCAGACGGAGGCACCGAAGACGATTACTGTTGAAGCCTCTAGACAAGAGATGGAGGAAATTTTAAAGATCATCAAAAAGAGCGACTACAGTGTAGTCGGGCAGCTGGGGAAAACCCCGTCCAAAATCTCTATGTTATCACTGTTGCTATGCTCAGAAGCCCATGCCAAGGCTTTGATTGCTTTCCTGAAGACTGCACACATACCGCAAGAAACATCAGTTGATCAGTTTAAAGATTGCGTGGCTAGTCTGACTGCTGATAATAGGTTGGGTTTCTCTAACGCCGACTTGACTGCTAAGGGGAAGAATCACAATGACGCCCTGCATGTCTCCATTGAATGCAGGGGCACTACTCTTGCTCACGTGTTGGTAGATACTGGATCTTCGTTGAATGTGTTACCCAAGAAGGCTCTAGACCGGTTAGACTGTGAAGGGTTGGAGTTGAAGCCGAGTAACATTATAGTCAGGGCCTTTGACGGGTCCAAGAGAATGGTACACGGAGAAGTGGATATTCCGATTAAGGTTGGTTCTCAGGTTTTCGCATCTACATTCTATGTGATGGACATTTGGCCATCTTATTCTTGTTTGCTGGGTCGTCCGTGGATCCACAAAGCTGGGGTAATAATGTCTATGCTTCACCAGATGCTAAAGTACCCAATGAAGGGGAAAATTGTGACAGTGCGAGGAGAAGAGGAGTACATGGTGATCCACCTCAACTCTTTCCGATATGTAGAGATGGATGGGGAGTTCATCGAGACCCAGTTTCAACATTTTGAAGAGGTTCCCCAAACATTGGCGTCAGCTGAAACTGTTGTTGAAGATCCTCCAATGAAGATGGCTTCCCTCAAGGATGCCCGGGCTGTTGTTGAGAAAGGTGGGTGTGCAAATTGGGGACAACTCCTTGATTTTTCACATAAGACTAACAAGTTTGGTTTGGGTTTCACTGCAGAAGCTCAAAGGGCTGTTCGGAATGCATGGATCGGAAGACCTCCCCTGTTCATCAGCAATTCAGGAGTGAATGCCATTGAAGACAATGTTGAAGAGTCTGAGTTTGACAGTTGGATCTACCCGACTGCCGATGGTGGATTAAGCAATTGGACGGCAAAGGACTTCGTCCCAATTTCTTTTATTACCCAGTAATGAGACTTTTGTTTTGAATATGTAACAGACAATGTTTTAAACTTTACGGCCCGGTGTCTTACCCGGGGCACCGTGGCTTCATTTGTGAGGGCTTTATGTGTGTCATCTACATATATCATTAATAAAAGCATTGGACGTTTTTTGCATTTCAAATTTTGCGCTCCTTGTTTTTCTTTTATTATATATTGCAAAACAGTTATTTTACACACACTCACATATACAGGTCTACATCCACTCTGGATCTCACTGGTAACAACTCTGATATTGCCAGTTATGACTTCGAAAGTTCGATCAACTTAGCTGAGGACGAAGGTGAAGATGATTTCGAAGTTCCTGGTGAACTTGCAAGACTGCTACTTCAGGAAGAGAGGGCTATACAGCCGCATGAAGAATCAGTGGAAACAGTAAATCTGGGTACAGAAGAGGACAAGAAAGAGGTTAAAATCGGTGTAAATCTGGAGCTTAGTGTGAAGCAACGGCTGATTCAGATGTTGCGAGACTACGTTGAGATCTTTGCCTGGTCTTATGAAGATATGTCTGGGTTGGATATCGATATTATGGTTCACCGCCTGCCTACCAAGGAAGACTGTCCTCCAGTGAAACAGAAGGTCCGCCGAATGCGCCCAGATATGTCTGAGAAAATCAAGGCTGAAGTTATGAAACAGTTTGATGCCAGTTTTCTAGCAGTTACTTCTTACCCACAGTGGGTGGCCAACGTGGTTCCTGTGCCGAAGAAGGATGGTAAGGTTTGAATGTGTGTTGACTATATGGATCTGAACAGGGCAAGCCCCAAGGATGATTTCCCTCTACCTCATATTGGCGTTCTGGTTGACAACACCGCACAACATAAGGTCTTCTCCTTTATGGATGGTTTCTTCGGTTATAATCAGATTAAGATGGCTCCCGAAGACATGGAGAAGACAACCTTTGTCACTCAATGGGGTACCTTTTGCTACAAGGTCATGCCTTTTAGATTGAAGAATGTTGGGGCAATGTATCAGCGCGCCATGGTCACTTTGTTCCATGACATGATCCATCATGAGATTGAGGTATACGTCGATGACATGATTGCAAGGTCCCAAACTGAGGAAGAACATCTGGACCACCTTCAGAAGTTGTTTGACAGGTTGAAGTTGTACAAGCTGAGGTTAAACCCGAACAAGTGCACCTTCGGGGTGAGATCTGGTAAGCTGTTGGGTTTCGTCGTAAGTGATAAAGGTATTCAAGTTGATCCTGCAAAGGTGAAGGCCATACAGGAAATGCCAGCACCCCGAACAGAAAAAGAAGTCAGAGGCTTTCTGGGACGATTGAATTATATTGCCTGATTCATCTCGCACCTGACTGCTACTTGTGAGCCAATCTTCAAGCTGCTGAAGAAAGATCAAGTGGTAAGATGGAACGATGAATGTCAGGCCGCTTTCGAAAGGATCAAAGAGTATCTCCAAGAGCCACCTAATCTGATGCCGCCAGTTGAAGGGAGACCTTTGATCTTATACTTGACAGTACTCGACAACTCAATGGGGTGCGTGTTGGGGCAGCATGACGAGTCTGGCCGAAAATAGAATGCTATTTATTACCTTAGCAAAAAGTTTACCGACTGCGAGACCCGATACTCGTTGCTTGAGAAAACTTGTTGTGCTTTGGCATGGGCTGCTCGCCGACTGAGACAGTATATGCTGACTCACACTACTTTATTTATATCAAAAATGGACCCAATCAAGTATATCTTCGAGAATCCCGCTGTTGTACCCCAAAATTTTCCCTCCCATTTCCTCAACATTTTCTCACCACAAGACCCTTGGAGTTCAAGATCCAACTAGGGTTTCCTCTGCTCAAGGCTTCTCCTTGCACTGTTGACCCAAATTAGGGTTTGTGTTTGCACAAAGATGTTTTGACCTAAAATGCCTAAGATGACTTTCATGCTTCATATTGGACTCCCAAGTTTATCCATACCAAGTTTCAAGCCTTGATTCCAATCTTTGCCCAGTCAATTGGACAGTTGACCTAGAAATCAGCTGTATTGGGGAAAAAGTCAATTGTGGCCAATTGACAGTCAAACCTCATGATTTTTGACCCACATCAACATTATGAACTCATATGAACCATTTGGTTAAGTTTGGATCACAATTCCACAAGAAATTTGATCAGATCACCAAAAGGGCAAAATGGTCATTTTTAGGGTTTTGACTGCACAAAGGCAATTTTTGACTGTTTGACCTAACCAATGGCGAACCAAGCTCACATATGGACTCAAGGACCCCATGGCATTGTCTTGACATGTTCAACAAGTTCAAAAGATCCCAAATGCACAAGATTGACAGATGAATTTTCCAGTCAACTGAGCCAAATTTGACTGTATACTGAAAAGTCAAACATTGACTTTTTGGTCAAAATCAAGTGTCAAGATTCATTTTTCATCAAAACATGTCAAATTATGAAACTTGTTCATCAAGAAACCAAAAATTACAAATTAGGGTTTTAAAATGAAGAAATTTCATAACTTAGAAATTTTCTAAGTTATGAAATTTCCTAATTTTTTCCTAACTTTGTCCCACTTTTTCACCAAGATGCATTTGGATTAAAACAAAAGTCAAAACATGAAAGTTGTAGCCCATTGCAAAATCTACAACTTTGATTCACAAAGTTTCCTCAAAAGAAGCTTGTAGCTCAAGTTATGATTTTTTGAACAAGGGTGCAAAACATTCTTAACTTAGAAAAATTTTGACCTATTTTAGGCAGGATCTTTGCCTAACTTCATGGCAACTTTTCACATGCTTCCACTTGGAATTTCAACTTGCATTACAAAGATGGATTGTAGTACACATTCCAAGCTTTCCAAAATGTCCAAGAACTCATCAAACAACCTTGTGGTTAGGGAGAATCGAATTTGGCAATATAGGCAAAACTCACTTTGCTCATGGCCAATTTTCATGTTCATACACTTAGGCATTTTTGAACTCAGCTTGCACTCCTAGATTACAGGCCACAAATCCCATTTACACTCATAAATTCAATTCTAATCCATTGTGCCAAGACATTATTTTGCTCATTTGGTCATTACATGGAAGTTTAAGCCATAAATAGAAAAAGCATTTTATCTATTCTTGAAAAGATTAGCTTTATGTCAAATTTGCAATCCAAGTAGTACAAGGCAAATCTCTTTGGCACAATTTATTAAACTAATCCCACTGATCAAGGGCAAGTTTTACACCAAACATTGGAATAGCATCCCTGGACATCAAGCAAGCTATACAAATCCTTACCTTGCCTTGAAAGTACCTCCATTGCCAAGCACGATCCAAGCTGAACAGGTAAGTTCATGGATCTCTATTTCTCAATCTAGGAATAGTTAGGCTTAGATTTATGAATGAAAAATGTCATGCTCATGGCCCTGAAACTATACATATCTTCACTTTCCATTTATATTGCATATGTTGAGAGTATTTTGAATCTGAACATTGATAAAAACTTAGGTCAAGAATTAGGGATGGAGAAATTCTCTCTCATTTCTGAGAGTTAGGTTAAGTTTTTTATATGTCTGGATTCATGGTTCAATGCTTGACATTTTTCATGTTATGAGTTTGTGCTGAATATCAAGGAATCAAGAGATAGCAAGCAGGGAAGAAATGGCGCGTTTTTCAAATGTTGTTGTCTGAAGGTTGAAGACAACCTTTCATGGGTTGGGCCTGTGATTTTTCTTCTTTTTACACCACATTCTCACATGTGCACCCCCTTGGCCCATTGCATTTTATTTTTATTATTTTTGACTTTTGATTTTTGTTTCTGATTCATTTATTTTATTTAAGCATGAAAAAATATTAAAATTATTTTTCTCACATTTTTACATTTTTATTTGATATTTATTTGATTTTATTTAGTTTTGTACATAAAATAAACATAATACTTTTATTTAAGATAACTAAAAATGATGCAAATATTTTTACTTTCTGATTTTATTTTATTTTACCCTTTTGAAAACATTTTATAAAAAAAATATACCATTTTTGTAAATATTAAATATTTCATTTTTATACATAATTAATATATTTAGTAAATAATATTAATATTTATATGTTTATTAGTATATTTAGGTTAAAAACATAAAAAAATAATACATTTTTATTTTTTACTAATATTTAACTTAAAAATCTTTTTGACAATATACCTTCTTTTTTTTATTTATTTTTTACACATAATTAACAAATATTGTATATAATACTTAATAAATAATTAATACCTCTTATTTAGCCAAATTAGGGTTTTTGCCCTAAAAATAAAAATATTAAAAAATTAACTTTTCTTTTATTTATTTTTATTTTATTTGTGAATAAAAATATACACTTACACAAAAATACCTTCACATATACATTGTTCTATTCTTATACATCTTTACATTTATATTTGCGCAATTCAATTTGGTTGTAAATATTGGGTACTATCCTCCTATGAAGTCTCATCCCCATTTGAATATTTTGTACCCCCACTCCCATGATCATTGTGTAATAACTTAGGACCTTTTAAATTTCGCACTTTAAATGCTTTCTAAATATACCATGTTAGAATTAGGGTTTTGTATGCAAATCAAAAACAACAAATAGTTTGACCTAAATTCAAGATAAACAAGCATGAAAATGAACAAACACCAATCACACTTGCACCCCTAGGGTATTCCACTTGTTGCCTTCAATAATGGGACATATTGCATGTTAAGTATCTTTGGCAAAAACAAAACAATTAAATGATCATAGTCCCTCGATGACGCTTTCGAAAGTTGCCTAAAAAATGATCAAGTCCCTTAAAGGAAAAATTTCCCAAAGATACTTGGCACCATTGCAATCATGGTCTAAACGATGACCCGCGCCTGTCCCGTTCATATCCTAACACAAGATTGTCCACCAAATACAATGGTGGAACAAAATTGTTAAAAGGGTTAAAAACATAGCAAAGATCTTTGAGTAAATTTAGGGGTAGATAGCTCTTGGTTACTTGCCAACTTGCAAAACAAAAACACTTGCCTATTTTTCAAAACCACGCATCACAACACACTTTCAAAAACAACTTTCAAAAAAACAATTGAAAACTTTTCAAAAGACATACACCTTTGTATACATCCCAACATGGATCATTACAAAGGTTGCCACCACATTGGCCTCTTTTCAAAACATTTTCAAAACCCACACACAAAGCACCATTTCAAACAATTGAAAATCAAGGCAAGTTGATCTAAGCAAGTAACTAAGAGCCCATGGATAACCATGGATAGAAAGGGTGCTAATACCTTCCCTTTCTATAATCTACTCCCCGAACCCAAGAAAACATCTCAAAGGTTTTTTGCTGTGCTTTTTAACCTTTCTTTAGGATAAAATAAAAAGTCGGTGGCGACTCTTGCTCAACCGAAACATTTGCGAAAACAAACGCAAAACCTCAAGTCAGTTCTCCCACCGTATCACAGAACTGGCGACTCTGCTGGGGAGAATTGTTCAAAAGTGGGGTTACCTTAGGGTTTAGATCACCTTTGTTTTCAATTGATTACTTTGTTTGCTTTTACATTTGTGGGTTTTGCATCGGAGTTTCATAGATCCTAACCCGGATCTGGGGAATCCCCTTTTAGGTAGCATAATCTGTGAGGGACCTGTCCGGCGTAGACCGACATGGGTGAAGCAGTGGATACATTGGTGTGGCACCTTAGTCTGTACCGATATCCCTTGTGTTGCAACGAGGAGAATATGGGTCTTCTAAGGAGTCATCAAACACCAACCGACCTTAGAACCCTAAATTGACCAAACTTGGCCATAGAACAGTAGTAGTATGCTACACTCATTGAGGCTAAACTCTCGCGATGGTTCTGGCCGCAAGAAAAGATTGTGATGCTGGAGTTATGACCGATTGAGGGTAGTCAAGGATTTGAGATCCTCTAGAACCCGGTTACTTTTGATAGGACATGTTTAACCAACGAAACTAAAAGAGGGTAATACCTAAACTACATGCTGGCCTAAAACCTAAGGGTTGTCTTGTGTGACTTGCGTGCCTTATCATGTTTGCCTTTGTGAATACTTGTGGTGTGCTTCATCATAGCATCATACCATCATACCATTGCATGCATCTTGTATAAGGACTGACCCATTTCAAAGACAAAAAAGTTTCATCTTTGCTCTGTTTTGTAGGACATCATGATGCCCGTGCGTAGGAATACTATTCGGCTCAACTTTGTTCAACCACCAACTTTGCTCAAGGATTTGGTTGATAGGATTCCAAACACTACTTACTTCATCAAGAGGCATGGTTATCTCCTTGGTTTGATCACTTCAAAGTGGGACCAACAACTGATAAGTGTCCTGACCCAGTTTTATGATCCCCTGTATCATTGCTTTACCTTTCAAGACTTCCAGCTGGTCCCTACCCTAGAAGAATTCTCTGATTTGCTTGGTATCCCTGTTTTGGAGCAAACTCCATTCACTGGTTGGGAGAAGACTCTTAGGCCTGAAGAGATTGCTGCAGTCCTTCCCTTAACCAAAGAAGAGATAGTGGCTAACTGGGAAACTAGAAGTGGAGTTAAGGGCTTTTTGGTTAAATTTCTGGTTGGCAAAGCTAATGGTTGTTGGAATGACTTAGACTTCAAGGTGTACGAAGACATTCTGGCTCTTTTAATCTATGGTCTGGTATTGTTTCCAAATCCTGACACCTTTATCAGTATCTATGCCATAAGGATCTTCATGTCTCGGAATCCTGTACCCATTCTTTTGGGTGATATCCTGCAACAACTCTATGCTTGTACTGCCCGAAGACGGGGAACTCCGTGGTGTTGTGCTCCTTTGCTAGTGAGGTGGTTTATTTCGCACCTTCCTAAGCTCGTGCTGAAGAATGAAGAAGGAAAGGGTTGGGCTCATAGGTTAATGTCTCTCACTGATAATGACATCACTTGGACTCTCAGAGGTTTGGATGAGGTAGCTGTTATTGATCGTTGCAGAGAATACCCTAATGTTCCATTGATCGGCACCCAGGGAGGAATCTCTTATAATCCATGTTTAGCTCTCCGTCAGTTTGGAAGAGCCAGAAGAGTAGGGCCTCATGAGATGTTGGTTCCTCACTTCCATTTTGAATTTCAGGTAGACAGTGACAAACTACGCCATGGATTTATTAAAGCTTGGGGCAGAATTCACAAAGCTGACCCACATGAGTTGGGACCAAAGACTTCTCTACCAATGGAACCCTATTGCAGATGGGTCCGCATCCGTGCTCAGAAGTTAGGTATGCCATATGAAGCTGTCAGACCTGTCATTCTTGAATCTCTTGATGAAGACGGGGTTCATCCAACTGTCCTCCCTCCTCAGATACCCACTGATGTTGATACACTGAAGAGATCTTGGGCGCAGCTAAAGGAAGAACGGGATTTTTATCGGGAAAAGTTCAACGAACAGGAACGGAAGATCCAGAAGATGACTAAGCAATTGGAGGAAGAACGGATCCTGAATGACTATATCCATACTGAGAAGAGGAGGCCATGGGAGCACTGATGGGCTTTGAATGTTTCCTTTTACAGCTTTTATTTCCTTTTCAGTATTTTCATTCCTGTAATGCCTAAGGGCAAGTTGTTGAACAATTTAAAGTTTGAATCTAATGAAGTGTGTTTCCCTTTTGTCTACAAAGTTGAATCTCGTTTGTCTTTGAAAACATAAATCATACGCATCTCATTGCATCATGTGCACAACAGGTACCCTTTTTCCACAGGTTGCTTAATCTTCTTCGCTGTTTATTTGAACAGTCATCATGAATCCTGAATCATCCAACAAACAAGCTATCAAGGCCCTCCAGGACCAGAATGCCCAGTTTCAAGAGATGGTCATGAGCTTAGCCCAAGGTCAACAAGAGTTGAAGGCTCTGCTCCTGAAGAAGAAGAAGAAGAAGAGGACTGCGTTGTTCAACACTAGACGCAGGTTTGGAAATGCACTCCATAATGAGGCTGATCAAGCTACTTCCTCTGCAGAGAAGGACAGTCCCCAAGGGGGAAGGGCTCCTAGTCCTGCAGTCTCCGACAACGAGACAGATTACAATGATGAATAGTACCCTCCTGCTACAGACAGATACAAACAACTAGAGGACCGTTTAAGTGCCATGGAAATTCAAAATGTGTCGGGGTTGGATTTCAGAGATTTAGGTTTATCTTCTGGGGTGGTGATCCCACACAAGTTCAAGGCGCCTGCCTTTACGAAGTACGACGGGGCTTCCTGTCCTAAGCTGCATCTCAGATCATATGTAAGGAAGATCCAACCTTACACTGCAGACAAGAACCTATAGATCCATTTCTTTCAGGATAGCCTTTCGGGGTCTCAACTCGAATGGTTCTATCAGTTAGATGGAGCCAGTATCCGAAACTGGGAGGACTTGGCTACTGCATTTTATAGACAGTATCAGTACAATTCTGACCTCGCTCCCACGCGTACCCAACTTCAGGGTATGTCATTGGGAACGGGCGAAGGATTCAAGGAGTATGCGCAAAAATGGAGAGACTTGGCTGGCAGGGTGCAGCCTCCTTTAACTGACCGTGAACTTGTTGACATGTTTCTAGGGACCCTGTCTGGTCCATTCTTCAATCATCTGATTGGTAATTCTTCCGCTGGGTTTACAGATTTGATCTTGACTGGTGAAAGGATAGAAGCTGGTATCAAGTCAGGGAAGATACAGAAAGGTGCCTCCGCGAGTACTGAGAAGAAGCCTTTCAAGAAGGAAGCTAGTGTTGTTTATGGTCCTAGAAGACAAGTTAAGCCGGAACGCCGCCAAGCTGTCAATGCATTGGTCATTTCCAAGCCTGCTGTTGCTCCTCAGCAGTATAATCAACAAAGGGGTGAGAGGCCCAAAAGACAATACACTCGGCTTAGTATGACCTTGTCTCAGATATTGCTGCAACTACTGTCAACCAACCTGGTAACTGTCAAGGAAGCTCCGAAGGTGGTAAATACAGCTTCTCCAAAATACAACCCCAACGCCTGTTGCGCTTATCACTCTGATAGCCCCGGGCATACTACGGACGATTGATGGGCTCTGAGGAATAAGGTTCAAGACCTTATTGATGCTAAGGAAATACAGTTTGAGGCGCCCGAAAGGCCCAATGTTGTGACTGCTCCCATGCCCCAGCATGGAGTGAATGTTGTGGAAGAAGACCGATATGTAGCCTCCGTGGAAGAGATTGTTACTCCATTATCGACTGTTAAAAGGAATTTGTTGCTAGCCGGTTTATTTCCGGGATGTGATGAAGATTGCCTTCTATGTGCTGTTTCGCCTTTTGGTTGTCCTTTGCTGAAATCAGGTATCCAAAGCCTGATGGATAGCAAGGAAATCTTGTTTGAGAAGATTTTCGTTCCTGCTGTCCCTACCGAAGAAGTTTCTATTGTCACTATTTTCAACAAATCTCCCAAGGCTCCTTCAAAGAAGCCTGTCAAAATTATGTCCACTTAGAAAGTTGCTCCCATCATCATTACAGTTCCGGGGCCTCTCCCTTATACATCCGACAAAGCTATCCCATGGCACTATGGGGCAGATGTTTATGTGCTTGGAGTGAAGCAAGAGTTTTATACAAGTACTGGTGTTAGCAACATCACCGGGCCTGCCAAGATTACTCGCAGTGGTAGGCTTTTTTCACCAGATATTTCGCCGCCAGTTATTCAGAAGCCTTTTATCATCACACCCGCAAGTGTGCATGTTTCCCTTCCAAATCAAGTTCTTGTTTCTACCCCTGCCGCCGAGTCCTCTAATGCTCGGGGCAAAGGGGTTGCTGCTGATTTTCCTGCCTTGACGAAGGCGCCGAAGACAACCGCTGTTGAAGCCTCCCAGCAAGAGATGGAGGAGATCCTCAAAATTATCAAAAAAAGTGATTTCAATGTTGTTGAGCAGTTGGGGCACACCCCATCAAAAATTTCTATGCTATCACTGTTGTTATGTTCAGAGGCCCGCGCCAAAGCCCTGATCTCCTTTCTGAAAACAGCTCATGTGCCACAAGAAACATCTGCTGATCAATTTACTGATTGTGTGGCTAACTTGACTGCTGATAACGGGTTGGGCTTTTCTGACGCCGATATGACTGCAAAAGGGAAGAACCATAATGATGCCCTGCATGTCTCTATTGAATGCAGGGGCACTACTCTGGCCCATGTGTTGGTGGACACCGGTTCTTCATTGAATGTATTGCCCAAGAAGGCCCTAGACAGATTGGATTGTGAGGGTCTGGAACTCAAGCCCAGTAACATTGTTGTCCGAGCCTTTGACGGTTCGAAGAGGATGGTACATGGCGAGGTTGACATTCCAATCAGGGTTGGTTCCCAAGTTTTTGATTCTACTTTCTATGTGATGGATATCCGTCCATCCTATTCCTATTTATTGGGTCGTCCATGGATCCATAAGGCTGGAGCGGTGACCTCCACACTACATCAAAAGCTTAAGTACCCAGTCAGAGGAAAGATTGTTACAGTCCAAGGGGAAGAAGAGTATATGATCAGCCACTTGAACTCGTTCCAATACATAGAAATGGATGGGGAATTCATTGAAACCCCTTTTCAACACTTTGAAGAGGTGCCTCAGACGTTGGCGTCGGCTGAAACTGTGATTGAAGACCCTCCTTTGAAGATGGCTTCCTTGAAGGATGCCCAGGCTGTGATTGAGAAAGGCGAGTGCGCAAACTGGGGTCGACTTCCTGACTTCACTCCGAAGACTGACAAGTTTGGGCTGGGCTTCACTGCAGAGGCTCAGAGGGCTGTTCGCAAAGCAAGGATCGGAAAACCTCCGGTGTTCATCACCAACCCAGGAGTGAATGCTATTGAGGAAGATGTAGAGGAAGCAGAATTTGACAGCTGGATCTACCCAACAACCGACAATGGACCAAGCAACTGGACTACCAAAGACTTTACACCTATTACTTTTGTCACTCAGTAATGAACTCTTTTGTTTTCAATTTGTAACAAACAATATGATGAAACTTCTGTGGCTCGGTGTCCTACCCGGGGCACCGCGGCTCCATTTATGAGGGCTTTTGTATGACATTTTCATATATCATTAATCAAAACATTGGACGTTTGTTGCATTTAAAATCTTGTGCTCCTTTTCTTTCTTTACTTATATATTGCAAAACAGTTATATTTACACACACTCACTTATACAGGTTCCAATCCACTCTGGATCTCACTGGTAACGACTCTGCTACTTCCAGTTATGACTTCGAAAATCCGATCAACTTAGCCGAAGACGAGGGTGAAGATGATTGTGAAGTGCCTGGTGAACTTGCAAGACTGCTACTCCAGGAAGAGAGGGCCATTTAGCCGCATGAAGAGCCAGTAGAAATGGTAAATCTGGGCACTGAGACAGATAGAAAGGAAGTCAAGATTGGTGCCAATCTAGAGCTCAGTGTGAAACAACGGTTGATTCAGATGCTGCATGACTACATGGAAATCTTTGCTTGGTCTTACGAAGACATGCCTGGTTTGGATGCCGACATTGTGGTTCATCACCTGCCTACCAAGGAAGACTGCCCTCCGGTAAAACAGAAGGTCCGCCGCATGCGTCCAGAGATGTCCGAGAAAATCAAAGTTGAGGTTATGAAACAATTTGATGCCGGTTTTCTTGCAGTGACTTCTTACCCTCAGTGGGTTGCCAACGTGGTTCCAGTGCCGAAGAAAGACATTAAAGTCCGAATGTGTGTTGATTACAGGGATTTGAACAGGCCCAGCCCTAAGGATGATTTCCCTCTGCCTCATATCGATGTTCTGGTTGATAATACTGCTCAGCATAAAGTTTTCTCCTTCATGGACGGCTTCTCCGGTTATAATCAGATCAAGATGGCTCCTGAAGACATGGAGAAGACCACTTTCGTTACTCAGTGGGGCACCTTTTGCTACAAGGTCATGCCATTTGGGTTGAAAAATGCTGGGGCAACCTACCAACGTGCCATGGTTGCTTTATTTCATGATATGATCCATAAGGAGATAGAAGTGTACGTCGACGATATGATTGCAAGGTCTCAAACTGAGGAGGAACACCTTGACCATCTACAGAAGCTGTTTGACCGTCTGAAGTTGTACAAGCTGAGGTTGAACCCAAACAAATGCACCTTTGGGGTGAGGTCTGGAAAATTGTTGGGTTTCATTGTAAGCGACAAAGGTATTCAAGTGGACCCCGCCAAGGTGAAAGCCATACAAGAGATGCCGACTCCCAAGACAGAGAAGGAAGTCAGAGGCTTTCTAGGACGACTGAATTACATTGCCCGATTCATCTCGCATCTAACTGCTACCTGTGAACCAATCTTCAAGCTGCTAAAGAAAGATCAAGTAGTACGTTGGAACGATGAATGTCAGGCCGCTTTTGAAAAGATAAAAGAGTATCTCCAAGAACCACCCATCCTCATGCCACCAGTAGAAGGGATACCTCTAATACTATACTTGATAGTGCTTGACAACTCAATGGGGTGTGTGCTGGGGCAGCATGACGAGTCTGGCCGAAAAGAGCACGCTATTTATTACCTGAGCAAAAAGTTTACCGACTGTGAGACTCGGTACTCACTGCTCGAGAAAACTTGCTGCGCTCTGGTATGGGCTGCTCGCCGGCTGAGACAGTACATGTTGACTCACACTACTCTGTTGATTTCAAAAATGGATCCAATCAAGTACATATTCGAAAAGCCCGCTCTGTCCGGAAGAATAGCAAGATGGCAAATGATCTTGACGGAATATGACATCCAGTACACGACTCAAAAAGCAATCAAGGGAAGCGTATTGGCAGACCATTTGGCACACCAACCAGTGGACGATTACCAATCGTTGAACTTTGAATTTCCAGACGAAGACATCATGGTAGTGATTGATTGTGAAGTACCTGGACCGGATGAAGGACTCGAGGAAGGATCCCGATGGTCTATGCACTTCGACAGAGCCTCAAACGCTTTGGGTAATGGTATCGGCACTGTGATCATATCTCCAAGAGGTACTCATACTCCACTTACTGCCCGACTATGTTTCAACTGCACCAACAACATGGCGGAGTATGAGGCATGTATCATGGGTATCCAAGCTGCAATTGACTTAAGGATCAAGTTTCTGAGTGTCTTCGGAGATTCCTCTCTTGTGATCAATCAGGTCAAAGGCGAGTGGGATACGAAACATCCAAATCTTATTCCTTACAAGGAGTATGTATTGACATTGCTTCCCCACTTCGAAGAGATAACTTTTGAACACTTCCCAAGAGAGGAGAATCAGTTAGCAGACGCGTTGGCTACAATGTCCTCTATGTTCAAAGTCAAATGGGACAACGAAGCGCCCCAGATCATTATCTGGAAGTTGGACGAACCTGCATATTGCTGTGATCTTGAGGCCGAAGAGGTAACAGAGAAACCCTGGTATCATGAAGTGAAGAGGTACTTGGAAGCTCAAGAATACCCCGAAGGTGCATCTGTTAACGACAAGAAGTTCCTGAGAAGGTTCGCGGCAAAGTTCTTCCTCAGCAACGGCATTTTGTACAAGCGAAACCATGACTCAACCCTACTGCGTTGTGTGGATAAGACTGAAGCAGAAAAGATCATGGCAGAGCTACATGAAGGTACCTTCGGAACACATTCCAGTGGACATACCATGGCGAAGAAAATCCTTCGGGCGGGGTATTTCTGGTCCACAATGGAAGCCGACTGTTATCGTCATTCGCGAACTTGTCATAAATGCCAGATCTATGCGGATAAGGTGCACATTCCTCCGGTACCTCTGAACGTCTTGACAGCACCTTGGCCTTTTGCAATGTGGGGCATCAATATGATCGGCGAGATCCGACCTACGGCATCCAATGGGCACCGCTTCATCTTGGTAGCGATTGATTACTTCACAAAGTGGGTTGAAGCGGCTTCCTACGCCACTGTAACCAAGAGCGTCATGGCACGATTCATTCGGCACAACCTGATCTGTCGATACGGTGTACCTGAAAGGATCATTACGGACAATGGTACCAATCTTAACAACAAAATGATCACTGAGCTCTTCGAGCAATTCAAGATACAGCACCACAACTCTTCACCTTACCGGCCGAAGATGAATGGGGCTATAGAAGCAGCAAATAAGAATATTAAGAAGATTGTGCAGAAGATGACAGTGACCTATAAGGATTGGCACGAGATGTTACCGTTTGCTCTCCATGGGTACCGCACCTCAACACGGACATCAACAGGGGTAACTCCCTTTTCCTTGGTCTACGGTGTGATCGGTGGATCTGGAACTGACTGTTTAACGCTGGTTCGCGAAATGTCGCGGTAAGCAAGAGTCGCCACCGTCTTTTATTTTCTCCAAATGGAAAGGACAAAAGCACAGAAAAATTCCTTATAGAGATTGCTCTCGGTTCGGGAGGTAGGTTATAGAAAGGGAAGGTGTTAGCACCCTTTCTATCCATGGTTATCCATGGGCTCTTAGATACTTGCTCATTTGTGTTTTCAAAATTGTTTTGTTTGCTTTTCAACTGTGGGTTTTAAAAGTTTCTTTGAAAATTTCAGTTCGACTCTTGTATCGGTCCTCAAGAGTGTTTGAAAAATTGCTTTCGAAAGCTTTTGAAAAGGTGTCGGTGTGAAAAGTATTTTTGAATTTGTTTTGAAATTAGAGCAAGTATCTACGAGTTCTCTACCTACCCTAAGGAATTCGTCTGTGTAGATGTCTTTTAAAGTAGTGCCATCCCACCATTGAGAGGTAGGTAGCACCACCGTTGGAGGTGTTTGGGTCAATTCGAGTTTAGGGACATTGTGGTCACCGAGCAAAGGTAAGACACCTTAGAAGCTACCCTTATGCCATTGATCTTTTATTCCGAGGCAACCGTTCCGAGGCAACTTATCCGAGGCAACTTTGTTTTAGGCAACTAGATCAATGGACACAAGGACTCACTAAGACGTCCTATAGTCGACGGCCACGTTTCGAGGGACAAGGCAACAGTGTGATCACCGGAGTAATGGGAAGACACCTTAGAAGCTACCCTCATGCCAGGGTCCCGGATCATGAGGACTTACTAAGACATCCTCTACTCGACGATCACCTTTCGAAGGCAAGGCAACAGTGAGGCGTACCCTAGGGGTGGTGTGTGCGATTCGTGTGTCGTTTTCAGATATTTGTCTTGTTCATGTTATTGGTTTTCTACGCTTGATTTTATTTTTAAGGCCATTCATTCTTGCATGCTTTGTTTAACAGTTAAAATATTTGCGGGAAAAGTAAGTCTAAAACTATTACAAATGGCGCGGGTCCACATCGCCAAATTAAACCGGACCCGATTTGACGGAAAATAAATAAGCAAAGTAAAGGAATTAAAAGATGCGAGAAATAATTACAAGGCTTTGGGAGAGATACATAACTATTTAAGCAAAAATAAAATAAATACGCGAATTAACGAGAATCAAGCGACTCGAGGGCGTTAGTCCCTTTTGCACAATTAAAATTAATAAGGAATAAAGATTAAAATTAAAAGAGAATGTTTTTGGTATTTTTGTGTTTTTTAAGGTTTAATAAAAAAAAGAATTAATTGAAACTAAAATAAAATGCTAAACCTAGTTCTAATTATTTTTTTAAGTTATTAAGAAAATATTGAAGTTTTTAACCTAAATTAACCCTAAATTATTTATGTACAATTTAAGTATAAAAATAAATAAACAATAATATTATGGTGAAAAAGAAATATCAAAAAAAAGAATAAAGTTTATTAAACCTAATTCTACATTTTTTTTATATTTTTTATTATGAAAAGAATTAAAGTTGCAACCCTAATCTAAATTAATTAATTACATGCTAATTTATTCACAAAAAAATATCAAAATAAATAATCATTATATTTTTTATCTTTTTCTGAGTTTTTTATGTGTTTTATATTTTGTAAAAAAAACATTAATTAAATCAAAACAGTAAAATAAATAAAACAATAATTGAAAAAAAAATAAAATGTAATGAAAATTGCAAACCCAGGGGGGTGGAAGTCCCCAAAGTGGAGGTGTAACCCTGGAATGCTGGCCCAATAAGCAGTGATCCGTTTGACTTTTTTTGAACAGCGTGTTGAAGCGTGGACTAGGGTACAGCGTGCTCTTTAGATCTGTGCCTTTGGTTTGGTCATCAGGGGCACGTGGACGTCTTGATTATGGTGGTGCATCATGCGCTTCAGTGTAAACGCTGCATAGGAATTCACATGGAAAAACAATATTGAAATATGCAAGACCTGGGACTTGAACCCAGGTCATGAGGGTTAATGCAATCAATGTTCACCATCTGAGCCACTACACGCATGTTAACATATTATAACAAATAAATAATAAAAAGAAAGACCAACGCGTTAGTGGATCCAGCGCGCGAATTTCAAACGCTCTAATCAACGCTTTCCACGTGATCGTCTTCTTCACGTGTTTTCTTTTTTTTTTCTGAAACAAGAACGTATGGCAACGGTTTATGATGCGTTTCCTTAGGCCGGTTTACAGAAAATAGCGATTAAGCCATCTCTAAACATAAATTAGGCGCGAGGGTTGGGATCTCTTCGTCCAGGCGCGCTCATGTCAATGGTGGTATTCATGAGTTCTAATTTTCCCTTGGGTGAAAAGCCCCAATCTGAACCCCTGTAAACCCTAGAAAAACAGTTATGGCATAATCGCGTATGGCTTGCAAAAATTCAATTAAACATCATGGTTAGCTTTGGAATCACATCAGGAACAAGAATCAATAATTGAAATGTCATGAAAATGCATAGATTATAGAATACGATTATGACATTTTTATGGAATATGTGGAGTTCTGTATACCGATTCCTAGCCTTTTGATGGATGTTCTGGATTGGAATATGATCAGTGAAGCTTCAGGAAGCTATTGGGATCAAAATTAGGTCTTGAATCGTCCCCTAAAGTTGATTTCAGAATTGAGTTTTATGGAGAAAATTTCAAGTTTGTTATGGTATTTCTTGCGCAGCTAAGTGTCTATGGACATTAGGGTTGTGATCAGGCCTTTGTAGTGAATCAATTAGGTTAAGAAAACTCAATAAAATCCAATGAATTAATGGTTTTTGAAAATTTGATTTCTTAAGATCTTCCATATCTTTTTTCATGTGTATTTTGTGTCAATTAGCATCCAATCATCCCAAATCTTTCCTAGTTTGCATTTACACGAAATATTGACCTTAAAACATGTATAAAAAGATTGGTTTGGTTAATTTAAACATTTTTCATATATTTAATTGATTTAATTGAATTAATATAAATAAAAATTCAAATAAATAAATAAAAAATGAGAAAATACTTCCCTTTGGGCCAGGTGGTCGTGCATATGCTTGGAATGATGAATCATGGAAGAAAAATGGGCCCATTAGCATTTTTAGGTCATTTGAAGTAATGTTGGCTTTTCAAAATATTCAAAAATTTCCCAACTTCCACAAGGCATAACTTGATCAATTTTTAAGCTTTTCTCATGTTCTTGGACAATTTGGAAAGGTCTTTGAGTCCTCTAACCAATGTCTTTGGTCCCATGTCATTTTGATTTACCAATCTCAAGTTATGGCCTTTTACTTAAAGTCCCTTTTTGTTGACTTTTGAAAATGACCTATAATGTTGAAATTGATAACTTTTTGTGAGAGCATTTCTTGGACTTGAAGTATGAAGATGAGTTGTAGGAAATGTCTTTATCTTCAAAATGAGCTTTGGATGGAATTTTTCTGATAATCCATGTGAAAGTTATGCCCTGGTCAATTTCAGTTGACTTTTTCAGCTGTCAAAATAAGGAAACTTTTGCATCTTTGATGATTTCTGAGCCAAATTTTGAGAATCATGATCAAGCATTGATCAAATGATGTTTGTGGCTTCAAAATGATATGTTGACCAAAAATTTGAACTTTTGACTGTCAAATGACCATTTTGCCCCTACAGTTGACTGTAGTGCAATTTAGGGTTTTGACTGTGCAATTTTGAGCTGAATGCCTTGAAACTTGATATGAAGATGCTTGACCACATTTGTAGGCCTATGAGACTTGATTGGGCTTTTGAAAACTTCCTTTTCTTGATCAGAACACAAACCCTAGTCTTGACTGTATAGGAGGCCTTTGCACTGTGCAACCCTTGGGGAATTTTGTGACTTGACCTGGCAATTTCTTGGAGAATATGGGAGGGCAAATTTTGGGGTACAACAGTTGCCCCTGTTCAATCTTCTTAGACCTGAGGATGCAGATTGGCTGACGCGCCTTTCGTAATCCGAGGGTAGAAGATGATTGGACACTAGAGTGCCCAGAAATTTGCGCTCACATGTTAGCAGTATGATGGGAATGGGCTTATAGATGCCATTTGGAGATTTCGGGATAGGATGATGGGCTTATAGATGCCATCTGAATGTTGATCACTTAGGAGGTTCCTTAGCGAGAACCTGCATACCTGCAAAACAGAAAAATGAGTACCTGACACGTTGCAGGAGCTAATTTTCAGATGCTTGGTAAAGATGCGTCCTGACTGGTTACAGGAGCTGAGTCTGGAGCTTCAAACGGAGATGAATGAACCAGGGATGGTTACTACCTTAGCATGAATGGTAAGAGAACCTTGGGCGACTTTAACCTCAACAACGCTCGTTGAGAAAAATCTTAGCGGGAATTACCATTTTTGCAGTATCGGGAAGAGAACCATAGGCACTTATAATCTGAAAGGGAATTGTCACCTCACTCACCGTCGGAGAGGAAACCATAGGAGATTATCACCTCACTCACCGTCGGAGAGGGAAACATTTGAAAAGGAATTACCACCTCACTCACCGTTGGAGAGGGGACCATAGGAGATTATCACCTCACACTCACCGTCGGAGAGGGAAACATCTGAAAAGGAATTACCACCTCACTCACCGTTGGAGAGGGGACCATAAGAGACTATCACCTCACACTCACCGTCGGAGAGGGAAACATCTGAAGAAGGAATTACCACCTCACTCACCGTTGGAGAGGGGACCATAAGAGACTATCACCTCACACTCACCGTCGGAGAGGGAAACCTCTGAAAAAGGAATTACCACCTCACTCACCGTTGGAGAGGGGACCATAACTTCTGCTGAGTCTTTATCAGAAAAATCTGTTGGGAGTCGATTTAGCCGGACTAGAGAAGGCTTTGAAATATGTTTGAGCATTTTAACTGCGTCTTTCCTGAAAGGTAAAGGTCAGTCATATGCAATGCATGATGTGGATCAAGCAATGATGTTCTCAACATAAATGAGGTTTGTAAGATATGATGCGTCTATGTATGTGATGTTTTATGTATGTTTTTGTCTAGGACAGTGAATCCTTGACGGGTGCCGGGAAGTCGTATCCTGGGCTGATATTGAAGAATAGATTTGCTTCCGCTGGGGATGATAACTGCAAGAATACCGGTAGGAGAAGATGACTCCGTTGCGGAATAAACTTGGCGAATGGAAGATTCTGCAGGGAGACAAGATACTCTAGCGACTAATGCTGGAAAGCAATACTCTGTGGGGATAGAGATGCTTTGCTGAATGTTGAGAGTAACTTGCTGAGGATGCCCTTGTTGTTGGAAGTGTTGATGGACTTCGCTGGGGTAAGAAGACTTCGTTGACGACGCTCTTTCCGTGGTTTTTGGCTGAGGATAACCCAGTTATATCCTGTTAAGGAAATAACTCTTTAAATCAAGCCGGACGACGCGTTCGTGTTCTGCGAGGGGATAAGCTTCCAGAATTTACTGGGGATAAGCTTACTGCTTGGAGAGGTGAATTCCAACTTTTCCTGGGGAAGCTGGATTGGACTCTCCTGGGGAAGTTTTGATATGCTGTAATTTTGTAAGTTGAAAGAGGGAACCTATGTAGGGTTGCCTGCCGATAAGCTCGTGTAAAACCGTATCTGAAATGGAGAAGGGACCTGTGTAGGATTACTTTGATGAGTTCGTGTAAAACTTCGTTTTTGGAAAGGGAGAACCTGTGTAGGGTTGCTAGGCGACGAGTCCATGTAAAACTGCATCTTAAAGAGAGGGAACCGGTGTAGGGTTGCTTGATGTCGAGTTCGTGTAAAACTACGTCCGGAGAAGGAGACCCTGTGTAGGGTTGCCTGGTGAGGTAAGTTCATGTAAAACTTCTTGATGAACCGGGGTAAGGTTATCTTGAGCTAAATCCATGTAAGACTTCTGGAGGAACCGGGGTTAGGTTACTTGGATAAGTTCGTGTAAAAACTTCTTGATGAACCGGGGTTAGGTCATCTTGAGATAGGTCCATGTAAGACTTCTGGAGGAACCGGGGTTAGGTTACTTGGATAAGTTCGTGTAAAAACTTCTTGATGAACCGGGGTTAGGTCATCTTGAGATAGGTCCATGTAAGACTTCTGGAGGAACCGGGGTTAGGTTACTTGGATAAGTTTGTGTAAAACTTCTTGATGAACCGGGGTTAGGTCATCTTGAGATAGGTCCATGTAAGACTTCTGGAGGAACCGGGGTTAGGTTACTTGGATAAGTTTGTGTAAAACTTCTTGATGAACCGGGGTTAGGTCATCTTGAGATAGGTCCATGTAAGACTTCAGGAGGAACCGGGGTTAGGTTACCTTGGGATAAATCCATGTAAGATTTCTGGAGGAACCGGGGTTAGGTTGCTTCGGGATGAGTTCGTGTGAAACTTCTGGATGAACCGGGGTAAGGTTGCTTTGGGACGAGTTCGTGTAAAACTTCTTCTGAAAATTGAGAAGGAACCGGTGTAGGGTTGCATGATTTTGATTAAGTGGATGATTGTCCTGTTCGATCTCGGATGTTAGCCCACGATCTGGAATTTGTAAAGGTAGATGGTAATCATCCTTATGTTGATCTTTCCTTTGTACTTTGGTTGACAGAGCAATTGGATCGCCTGGATAACTCATTATTGCCCCTGCTTCGGAGATGAGGGAAGAGGATACCTGTGTGGGTGATTGACAAATCTTCGAGTAGACAAGTGATGAGATACCGGAACATAGTCGTACGCTTTGATCCCTAACTTTTGCCTGGACCGCCCTTTCGGGTTTTCAGTCCACCGGGATACCCATTTTTGCCCAAGCCGCCCTTTCGGGTTTTCGACTTGCCGGGTGTACATGTTTTTTTCATTTCATCCCTTCATTTTACCCAAACCCTTTTGGTTCGCCGGGAAGCCCTTATTTTTCCTAGGCATGTCAGCCTAGCGGGTCTTTGATTACGCGTAGTATTTTTCGACTATGTCCACGCTCTCAGGATGTAGGGAATTGCCCCTGTTGGAAATATTTTGCCATGCCCCAGATAATGGGCAATGCTCCTACTGTGCCCCTTGATTGAAGGTACTTCTGTTCACAAGGTGTTCATCGTGCGAATTTCCCTGCTGTTCAAACAAATAGTCATATGCAAACAAGGTTATTTTAAGAATGCAAAAGCCTATGTCTGTCTTGCATTTTGAAAGTGCATTTTTTGTAATACAATGCGGTGTCAACTCAAGACTTTACAGCAAACCTTCAGGAGTCAGGATACCTTCGTAACAGTATGCTTTCGAACTAACCCATGCTTCAGCTAGGACTTTTAAGGGTTGTAACGTGGCCTGGTTCACGGTTTAAGAAATAAAGGATAAAGGCTCAAATTATTTGTACCCACCCGCTCTTCGTGATGTTCTCCAAACCTAAACTCAGTTGATCATGCGTTAGACCTTGCTTGAGTCTTTGCTTTGATGTTCCAATAATGGGTCAGATGTTGATGATTTCTTTTGAATAGGCAGTCATTTTTGCTTTGGTTGTGAGACCTCTTGCTTGATTTTGTTATCCCTTTCTTTTTTTGCCTGAACTGTTTCCTTTTTGGAGTTACAGTCAGCGGGATGCCCCAGTTTGGTAAGTCTTCTTTATTGGTTTTGACTTTTTGGGCTTTTCATTTATAATTTTTTTTTTTATAATGACTGCCTGTCCTTATGATTGTTCGAAACCATCACTGTCTTTTGTTTTTGAAAAACTCATTTGGTGCCATTCATTGTGCATTTGGATCAACTGAGAGAACTACCCTGCCCCAGGTTATGATTAAGGGTTTTGATTTTCGAAAATAAAACTCCTACTTCTTTGGCTCTGATGGGTTGACGAGGGATTATCATCCTTATAACTCCAGTGTTTAGGGATTGAAACAATGCCTGTACCTCATCAGCGGGGTCTGTTCGAAAGCATACTGTAAATTATGGTATCGTTTTCGTCATCCTCCCTCAAGAGGTTTAGAATTTTCAATTTAAGAGTTGACCATCACAAAAATATGAAAGCAGTTTTAAGCATAGTAAACATAATTAAATCAAGACAGACATGTGTAATGCATTCATGAAATAAAAGAGTTTAACATGATAATTGTTTATCTGAACAAGAAAAGAAAAATACAACTTGAATTCAAATGAACAAAAATCTCTCGACCCTAGCCATGTTTTGGCAATGGAGCAGTGATCACGTTGGGAGTCTCGGCAGGCTCGAACTCGATCTCTTTGGCGTCGATCATGTTCTGAATCTTGTACTTTAGTGCCCAACAGTCCTCAGTATCGTGCCCCGGGCTATCGGAATGATAAGCACATCTGGCTTCTGGGTTGTAGCTCGGAGAGGAGGTCTTGGGGTTTGCAGGGGGATTGATTACTGCAATCAGGTTCATCTTCAACATGTGCTGCAATGCTTGTGACCATGGCATGTTAATGTTGGTGAATTTCCTTTTAGGCCCGTCCGGCCTTTGCTGGTTTCCCTTTTGTGGTTGACGGCGTGGTGCAGAACCAGAGATCATGACTGCCCCTGCGTGTTGATCACGGCGACTCTTCTGACTGTATGCAGCATTAGATTCCTTCTTTCCCGTGTAAGGCTTTTTATGAATATCAGAAGGTGTGGCCTCTTGAATTTTCCCACTCTTGATACCAGCTTCAATTCTTTCGCCAGTCAGGATGAGGTCGGTAAATCCAGCAGATGAGTTACCAATTAGGTGATTGAAGAATGGCCCGGATAGGGTCCCTAAGAACATATCAACGAGTTCCCGGTCAGTTAAGGGAGGTTGCACCCTTCCAGCAAGGTCTCTCCATCTTTGTGCGTACTCCTTGAAACCTTCACTTGACCCCAACGACATACTCTGGAGTTGGGTACGTGTGGGAGCAAGGTCGGCATTGTACTGGTACTGCTTATAGAAAGCAGTCGCCAACTCCTCCCAGTTACGAACTTTGGTCCCATCCAGTTGATAGAACCATTCGAGGTGAGTCCCTGAAAGACTTTCCTGGAAGAAGTGGATCCACAAGTTCTTATCTGCTGAGTATGGTTGGATTTTCCGAACATAAGACCTGAGATGTAGCTTGGGACAAGACGCCCCGTCATATTTAGTGAATGATGGTGCTTTGAACTTCCGAGGGATGATCACACCAGTAGACAAACCCAGATCTCCGAAATCCAGCCCAGGTACTTGTTGTATTTCCATAGCATTCAAACGGTCTTCCAACTGCTTGTACTTGTCCTCAACCGGAGGGTATTGTTCGTCGTTGAAATCTGTCTCGTTGTCGGAGACCACTGGACTAGGCACCTCTCTCTCATGGTGACTGCTTTCCCTCACAGATGGAGTAGTCCTCTCAGTTTCAGTCTGCGGTGTGTTCCCAGATCTGCGTCTAGGGCTGAACAAAACAGTCCTCTTCTTCTTCTTGTCCTTCTTCAAGAGCAGAGCCTTCAGATCTTGTTGCCCCTGGGTCAAATTCATGATCAGCCCGTGGAACTGGGCGTTCTGAGCCTGGAGGGCCTTGATAGACTGCTCAGCTGATGATTCAGGATTCATGATGATCGGCTGAAATAAACAGCGAAGAAGGGTAAGCAACCTGTCAAAGGGATACCTGCAATGCAATGAGATGTATGATATGCATGCAATGATTTCAAGGACCTCGCGGGATAAACAGAGAAATTGTTAGAGTTGAGAACCAGTAACTTGATTGAAGAAACTTCCTGTTGTAGAAAATCCTTCTTCAAGGGTCAAAGGCTCACCATATCCAGTAGGTCATAGCCCCTGACACCCTTGGCTAGGGGAAAATAAATCCCCTTTGCTCCTTGCTGGGTGTTTGATTCATCATGACCTGCATCACAAGCCCTTGAGATCCTCGAAATGAGTTAGGATGTATGCAATGGTATGATGTCATGATATGCATGGGGTAATGTGAGTAGCCCTGTTACGAATCCCAATTAAGGACTACAAACCAAAACCTGCAAGAAACTTAGGGTACTCTGTTATGAGTCCTGCAAGAAACAAGTGTCAGGTAACAAGCATGCAGATAGTCAAGTACGAAGGCACACAAGTCACACAAGAGAAGCCCTTAGAGTTTAGGCCAGCGTGGGGTCTGGGTATTACCCTCTTGAAGTTGGTGGGTTCAACCTGTCCTAATCAAAGTAACCGGGTTCTAAGGTTCCCAATATCACTGGATTGCTTGCATTGTTCATCGTTTCGATTTAGCCACTGAACTGGAGACCGAAATATTCCATGAGAGCAACCCTCAATTGAGCGTAGTATCGAGTATCAACCAACCTCGGACTGCACCAAAGTCAGTTATCTCACTACCCTAAAGAGGCCAAGATAGTTCAATTAAGGTTCCTAAGGTCTGTTGATGCTTCACGACACCACGCGGAGGCCCCGTACTCTCCTTGACTGAACTCAAGGGTTACCGGTACACACCAAAGTGCCACATCAACGTAGCAGACTGTTTCAACCATGTCGGTATACCCCGCACAGTTCCCTCACAGCCTTGTTGCTACTTTCTAAGAAGGTATCCCCCAGATCCGGGTTTAGGATCTATAGAACTCCCAAGACAGTCCCACAATAATAAAGCAAGCAAAGAAAGCAATTGAAAACACAGTGATCCTAGTCCTAAGGTACACCTCACTTTAAGTTTATATCCCCAGCAGAGTCGCCAGTTCTGTGATCGGTGGATCTGGAACTGACTGTTTAACGCTGGTTCGCGAAATGTCGCGGTAAGCAAGAGTCGCCACCGTCTTTTATTTTCTCCAAATGGAAAGGACAAAAGCACAGAAAAATTCCTTATAGAGATTGCTCTCGGTTCGGGAGGTAGGTTATAGAAAGGGAAGGTGTTAGCACCCTTTCTATCCATGGTTATCCATGGGCTCTTAGATACTTGCTCATTTGTGTTTTCAAAATTGTTTTGTTTGCTTTTCAACTGTGGGTTTTAAAAGTTTCTTTGAAAATTTCAGTTCGACTCTTGTATCGGTCCTCAAGAGTGTTTGAAAAATTGCTTTCGAAAGCTTTTGAAAAGGTGTCGGTGTGAAAAGTATTTTTGAATTTGTTTTGAAATTAGAGCAAGTATCTACGAGTTCTCTACCTACCCTAAGGAATTCGTCTGTGTAGATGTCCTTTAAAGTAGTGCCATCCCACCATTGAGAGGTAGGTAGCACCACCGTTGGAGGTGTTTGGGTCAATTCGAGTTTAGGGACATTGTGGTCACCGAGCAAAGGTAAGACACCTTAGAAGCTACCCTTATGCCATTGATCTTTTATTCCGAGGCAACCGTTCCGAGGCAACTTATCCGAGGCAACTTTGTTTTAGGCAACTAGATCAATGGACACAAGGACTCACTAAGACGTCCTATAGTCGACGGCCACGTTTCGAGGGACAAGGCAACAGTGTGATCACCGGAGTAATGGGAAGACACCTTAGAAGCTACCCTCATGCCAGGGTCCCGGATCATGAGGACTTACTAAGACATCCTCTACTCGACGATCACCTTTCGAAGGCAAGGCAACAGTGAGGCGTACCCTAGGGGTGGTGTGTGCGATTCGTGTGTCGTTTTCAGATATTTGTCTTGTTCATGTTATTGGTTTTCTACGCTTGATTTTATTTTTAAGGCCATTCATTCTTGCATGCTTTGTTTAACAGTTAAAATATTTGCGGGAAAAGTAAATCTAAAACTATTACAAATGGCGCGGGTCCACATCGCCAAATTAAACCGGACCCGATTTGACGGAAAATAAATAAGCAAAGTAAAGGAATTAAAAGATGCGAGAAATAATTACAAGGCTTTGGGAGAGATACATAACTATTTAAGCAAAAATAAAATAAATACGCGAATTAACGAGAATCAAGCGACTCGAGGGCGTTAGTCCCTTTTGCACAATTAAAATTAATAAGGAATAAAGATTAAAATTAAAAGAGAATGTTTTTGGTATTTTTGTGTTTTTTAAGGTTTAATAAAAAAAAAGAATTAATTGAAACTAAAATAAAATGCTAAACCTAGTTCTAATTATTTTTTTAAGTTATTAAGAAAATATTGAAGTTTTTAACCTAAATTAACCCTAAATTATTTATGTACAATTTAAGTATAAAAATAAATAAAAAATAATATTATGGTGAAAAAGAAATATCAAAAAAAAGAATAAAGTTTATTAAACCTAATTCTACATTTTTTTTATATTTTTTATTATGAAAAGAATTAAAGTTGCAACCCTAATCTAAATTAATTAACTACATGCTAATTTATTCACAAAAAAATATCAAAATAAATAATCATTATATTTTTTATCTTTTTCTGAGTTTTTTATGTGTTTTATATTTTGTAAAAAAAACATTAATTAAATCAAAACAGTAAAATAAATAAAACAATAATTGAAAAAAAAATAAAATGTAATGAAAATTGCAAACCCAGGGGGGTGGAAGTCCCCAAAGTGGAGGTGTAACCCTGGAATGCTGGCCCAATAAGCAGTGATCCGTTTGACTTTTTTTGAACAGCGTGTTGAAGCGTGGACTAGGGTACAGCGTGCTCTTTAGATCTGTGCCTTTGGTTTGGTCATCAGGGGCACGTGGACGTCTTGATTATGGTGGTGCATCATGCGCTTCAGTGTAAACGCTGCATAGGAATTCACATGGAAAAACAATATTGAAATATGCAAGACCTGGGACTTGAACCCAGGTCATGAGGGTTAATGCAATCAATGTTCACCATCTGAGCCACTACACGCATGTTAACATATTATAACAAATAAATAATAAAAAGAAAGACCAACGCGTTAGTGGATCCAGCGCGCGAATTTCAAACGCTCCAATCAACACTTTCCACGTGATCGTCTTCTTCACGTGTTTTCTTTTTTTTTCTGAAACAAGAACGTATGGCAACGGTTTATGATGCGTTTCCTTAGGCCGGTTTACAGAAAATAGCGATTAAGCCATCTCTAAACATAAATTAGGCGCGAGGGTTGGGATCTCTTCGTCCAGGCGCGCTCATGTCAATGGTGGTATTCATGAGTTCTAATTTTCCCTTGGGTGAAAAGCCCCAATCTGAACCCCTGTAAACCCTAGAAAAACAGTTATGGCATAATCGCGTATGGCTTGCAAAAATTCAATTAAACATCATGGTTAGCTTTGGAATCACATCAGGAACAAGAATCAATAATTGAAATGTCATGAAAATGCATAGATTATAGAATACGATTATGACATTTTTATGGAATATGTGGAGTTCTGTATATCGATTCCTAGCCTTTTGATGGATGTTCTGGATTGGAATATGATCAGTGAAGCTTCAGGAAGCTATTGGGATCAAAATTAGGTCTTGAATCGTCCCCTAAAGTTGATTTCAGAATTGAGTTTTATGGAGAAAATTTCAAGTTTGTTATGGTATTTCTTGCGCAGCTAAGTGTCTATGGACATTAGGGTTGTGATCAGGCCTTTGTAGTGAATCAATTAGGTTAAGAAAACTCAATAAAATCCAATGAATTAATGGTTTTTGAAAATTTGATTTCTTAAGATCTTCCATATCTTTTTTCATGTGTATTTTGTGTCAATTAGCATCCAATCATCCCAAATCTTTCCTAGTTTGCATTTACACGAAATATTGACCTTAAAACATGTATAAAAAGATTGGTTTGGTTAATTTAAACATTTTTCATATATTTAATTGATTTAATTGAATTAATATAAATAAAAATTCAAATAAATAAATAAAAAATGAGAAAATACTTCCCTTTGGGCCAGGTGGTCGTGCATATGCTTGGAATGATGAATCATGGAAGAAAAATGGGCCCATTAGCATTTTTAGGTCATTTGAAGTAATGTTGGCTTTTCAAAATATTCAAAAATTTCCCAACTTCCACAAGGCATAACTTGCTCAATTTTTAAGCTTTTCTCATGTTCTTGGACATTTTGGAAAGGTCTTTGAGTCCTCTAACCAATGACTTTGGTTCCATGTCATTTTGATTTACCAATCTCAAGTTATGGCCTTTGACTTAAAGTCCCTTTTTGTTGACTTTTGAAAATGACCTATAATGTTGAAATTGATAACTTTTTGTGAGAGCATTTCTTGGACTTGAAGTATGAAGATGAGTTGTAGGAAATGTCTTTCTCTTCAAAATGAGCTTTGGATGGAATTTTTCTGATAATCCATGTGAAAGTTATGCCCTGGTCAATTTCAGTTGACTTTTTCAGCTGTCAAAATAAGGAAACTTTTGCATCTTTGATGATTTCTGAGCCAAATTTTGAGAATCATGATCAAGCATTGATCAAATGATGTTTGTGGCTTCAAAATGATATGTTGACCAAAAATTTGAACTTTTGACTGTCAAATGACCATTTTGCCCCTACAGTTGACTGTAGTGCAATTTAGGGTTTTGACTGTGCAATTTTGAGCTGAATGCCTTGAAACTTGATATGAAGATGCTTGACCACATTTGTAGGCCTATGAGACTTGATTGGGCTTTTGAAAACTTCCTTTTCTTGATCAGAACACAAACCCTAGTCTTGACTGTATAGGAGGCCTTTGCACTGTGCAACCCTTGGGGAATTTTGTGACTTGACCTGGCAATTTCTTGGAGAATATGGGAGGGCAAATTTTGGGGTACAACATACGGCATGGAGGCAGTCTTGCCTGTTGAAGTCCAGATACCCTCTCTCCGGATAATGAAGGATGCAGACTTGAGTGAAGATGACTGGATCCAACTCGACTTGATCAATTAAACCTGATTGACGAAAAGAGACTCACTTCCATCTGTCATGGTCAAACGTATCAGAAACGGATGATCAGGGCATTTAACAAGAAAGTCAGACGACAAGAGTATCAAGTTGGGGACCTGGTAATCAAGCGCATCATTCTTCCTCAAGGTGATCCCAGGGGCAAATGGACCCCTACGTATGAAGGGCCATTTGTGGTTAAGCACATCTTCTCAGGAGGAGCTATGATCCTAACCACCATGGATGGTGACGACCTTCCTCACCCCGCCAATGCAGACATAGTAAAAAGATACTACGCATGAATTAAAGACCCGCTAGGTTGACACACCTAGGCAAAAATAAGGGCTTCCCAGCGAACCAAAAGGGTTCAGGAAAAAATAAGGGATGAAATGAAAAGAATCTGTACACCCGGCAAGTCGAAAACCTAAAAAGGCGGCTTGGGAAAAAATGGGTATCCCGGTGGACTGAAAACCCGAAAGGGCGGTCCAGGCAAAAGTTGGGGATAAAGAGCAATACTATGTCTCATTGGATCACCTTGCATCCAGAATTCGGCATCAACTATCAGGGCTCAGACTTTGGCATCGATCTATCAGCTTCATCTTCAACTAAGCGGAAAGATGATGAGACGCTTGAAGACATAAAGGCGATAGCAGAGTTGGAACCCAGTGGGTTTAGTTTTCACATAGCTGTTTTGTTCCCTTTTCAAAATTGTATAAACTCTATGATATTCGGCGGCGTTCTCTTACTAGGACGTCAGCCTCCTGTACATAAACGCCTATTTTACAGGCGAAATTCAAAATCAATACAAATTCAATTTTTCAGACAAGTTATCCATTGTTTTTTTTTTCTTTTTTCTTTTTTGTTTTGCAAAGAACGTCCAATGCTCATTCTTGATATATGCATTTGACATTAAGTTGCTAGATCATAAATGTTTACATACGAAACAAAGGATTAATGACAGGTGACATCAGAAACAGGGGGGGCAATTTTGAAGTGACCAAGCGGTCTAGTTGCTTTGTCCGCCAAGGTACCAAGGTAGGTTCAGCTGAAGAACATGACCAAGCTACTTCAACAATCCCCAGCGAAGTATAGACATCCCTCAACAAGCGTCCCCGGCAGTCTCAAAAGAAAAAATTTTCCCCAGGAGAATGGAAACCATATCCCCAGCAGGTCTCGGAGCTTATCCCCAGTAGATTCTGGAAGCTTATCCCCTGCAGAGTACGAACGACTCTCCCCGACTTTATTCAGAAGGTATTTCCCATCAGGGCTTATAACTGGGTTATCCTTAGCTGATTACCACGGAAAGTCCATCCTCGGCGAAGTTCTTCCTACCCCCAGCGGAGTTCATCAAATTCTCCGACATAATTTATCAGCAGAATCCCCAGCGGAGCTCTCATCAAAGCCTCAGCGAACCATCTCTTCCCACAGAGTAATTCCCCTCAGAGTAATCTCTCCAACAAGTTTATGCCCCAACGGAGTCATCTTCTCCTATCGGTTTATTCTTGCGATCATAATCCCCAGCGGAAACGAAGAACTCTTCTCTTCAACATCAGCCCAGGATTTGATTTCCCGGCCAGTCGTCAAGGATTTATTTTCCTAGATGAAAATACATTCATAGACATTTCATATTTCATACATCCTATTTACATACATGACAAAGTGCATACAACACTAACTCATTTTGAGCATCATGACATCATGCATCTCATACATCATGACATTGCATACAACTGATATTTTTCCTTTTCAGGAAAAAAGATCAATCCAAAAGATGATTACTATCAAATATCACAAATCCAGATTCGATTCTTGTATCTAGCCAGGGCACATCTGAAGATGACCAATTCCAGATTCGATACCTGTATCCAGCCAGGGCACATCTGTCGACAACAATTCCAGATTCGATACCTGTATCCAGCCAGGGCACATCTGTCGACAACAATTCCAGATTCAATTCATGTATCCAGCCAGGGCACATCTGAAGATACCAATTCCAGATTCAATTCCTGTATCCAGCCAGGGAACATCTGTGAGCAACCAATTGTAGATTCGGTACCTGTATCTAGCCAGGGCATATCTGCATGAAGAGACTGATAATCAACACCTGTAACAAGCCAGGAAACATCTTCCTTTCTCAAAGTACACAAGTTCTCGCTAAGGAATCTCCTACGCGATCAACACTTCCAAATGGCATCTATAAGCCCATTCCCGACAAGGTTCTGTCACGTCTCCAAATGGCATCTATAAGCCTATTCCCGCCATCACATTGCTGATACTCCAGCATGCGAGTGCAAATTTCCGGGCACTCTAGTGTCCAATCTCCTTTTACCCTCGAGTCGCGAAAGGCAAACTTGTCAATCTAACTCTTCAGGTTCAAGAAGATTTAACAGGGGCAACTGTTGTACCCCAAAATTTGCCCTCCCATTTCCTCAACATTTTCTCACCACAAGACCCTTGGAGTTCAAGATCCAACTAGGGTTTCCTCTGCTCAAGGCTTCTCCTTGCACTGTTGACCCAAATTAGGGTTTGTGTTTGCACAAAGATGTTTTGACCTAAAATGCCTAAGATGACTTTCATGCTTCATATTGGACTCCCAATTTTATCCATACCAAGTTTCAAGCCTTGATTCCAATCTTTGCCCAGTCAATTGGACAGTTGACCTAGAAATTAACTGTATTGGGGAAAAAGTCAATTGTGGCCAATTGACAGTCAAACCTCATGATTTTTGACCCACATCAACATTATGAACTCATATGAACCATTTGGTTAAGTTTGGATCACAATTCCACAAGAAATTTGATCAGATCACCAAAAGGGCAAAATGGTCATTTTTTAGGGTTTTGACTGCACAAAGGCAATTTTTGACTGTTTGACCTAACCAATGGAAAACCAAGCTCACATATGGACTCAAGGACCCCATGGCATTATCTTGACATGTTCAACAAGTTCAAAAGATCCCAAATGCACAAGATTGACAGATGAATTTTCCAGTCAACTGAGCCAAATTTGACTGTATACTGAAAAGTCAAACTTTGACTTTTTGGTCAAAATCAAGTGTCAAGATTCATTTTTTATCAAAACATGTCAAATTATGAAACTTCTTCATCAAGAAACCAAAAATTACAAATTAGGGTTTTAAAATGAAGAAATTTCATAACTTAGAAATTTTCTAAGTTATGAAATTTCCTAATTTTTTCCTAACTTTGTCCCACTTTTTCACCAAGATGAATTTGGATTAAAACAAAAGTCAAAACATGAAAGTTGTAGTCCATTGCAAAATCTACAACTTTGATTCACAAAGTTTCCTCAAAAGAAGCTTGTAGCTCAAGTTATGATTTTTTGAACAAGGGTGCAAAACATTCTTAACTTAGAAAAATTTTGACCTATTTTAGGCAGGATCTTTGCCTAACTTCATGGCAACTTTTCACATGCTTCCACTTGGAATTTCAACTTGAATTACAAATATGGATTGTAGTACACATTCCAAGCTTTCCAAAATGTCCAAGAACTCATCAAACAACCTTGTGGTTAGGGAGAATCGAATTTGGCAATATAGGCAAAACTCACTTTGCTCATGGCCAATTTTCATGTTCATACACTTAGGCATTTTTGAACTCAACTTGCACTCCTAGATTACAGGCCACAAATCCCATTTACACTCATAAATTCAATGCTAATCCATTGTGCCAAGACATTATTTTGCTCATTTGGTCATTACATGGAAGTTTAAGCCATAAATGGAAAAAGCATTTTATCTATTCTTGAAAAGATTAGCTTTATGTCAAATTTGCAATCCAAGTAGTACAAGGCAAATCTCTTTGGCACAATTTATTAAACTAATCCCACTGATCAAGGGCAAGTTTTGCAGCACATTAGAGGGGCCTAGAGGAGCCTGTACCAGCACTTGGCATTTTGACTTACATTACAAGAAACTTGGCATTTGTAACACCAACTCACATTGCTGCAACCACAAGCTTAGACAAACTTCTTGAGCATCTTCCAAACATCCAACCTGACCTAAAACACGAGCCTATCACCTTCAATATCTCCCCATTCACAGAAACACTATAAAACTGCAAAAACAGGGCATAAGCTGCAGTTTGAATCCCATAGCTCAATCCACTCGTGCATTTTCATCCAAACCAGTTCAAACACATTCCCTACCATCCATACAAATTGTCCCAAGCATTGGAAGAAGACTGTAACACCTCTAACCAGTTTTGCCATTTTCACTTTTCTCTCTTGCAGGTTGACTTCTGCAGCTTGATATAGCAAGATTCAAAGCACACCAAACATTGGAATAGCATCCCTGGACATCAAGCAAGCTATACAAATCCTTACCTTGCCTTGAAAGTACCTCCATTGCCAAGCACGATCCAAGCTGAACAGGTAAGTTCATGGATCTCTATCTCTCAATCTAGGAAGAGTTAGGCTTAGATTTATGAATGAAAAATGTCATGCTCATGGCCCTGAAACTATACATATCTTCACTTTCCATTTATATTGCATATGTTGAGAGTATTTTGAATCTGAACATTGATAAAAACATAGGTCAAGAATTAGGGATAGAGAAATTCTCTCTCATTTCTGAGAGTTAGGTTAAGTTTTTTATATGTCTGGATTCATGGTTCAATGCTTGACATTTTTCATGTTATGAGTTTGTGCTGAAAATCAAGGAATCAAGAGATAGCAAGCAGGGAAGAAATGGCGCGTTTTTCAAATGTTGTTGTCTGAAGGTTGAAGACAACCTTTCATGGGCTGGGCCTGTGATTTTTCTTCTTTTTACACCACATTCTCACATGTGCACCCCCTTGGCCCATTGCATTTTATTTTTATTATTTTTGACTTTTGATTTTTGTTTCTGATTCATTTATTTTATTTAAGCATGAAAAAATATTTAAATTATTTTTCTCACATTTTTACATTTTTATTTGATATTTATTTGATTTTATTTAGTTTTGTACATAAAATAAACATAATACTTTTACTTAAGATAACTAAAAATGATGCCAATATTTTTACTTTCTGATTTTATTTTATTTTACCCTTTTGAAAACATTTTATAAAAAAATATACTTTTTTTGTAAATATTAAATATTTCATTTTTATACATAATTAATATATTTAGTAAATAATATTAATATTTATATGTTTATTAGTATATTTAGGTTAAAAACATAAAAAATAATACATTTTTATTTTTTACTAATATTTAACTTAAAAATCTTTTTGACAATATACCTTCTTTTTTTTTATTTATTTTTTACACATAATTAACAAATATTGTATATAATACTTAATAAATAATTAATACCTCTTATTTAGCCAAATTAGGGTTTTTGCCCTAAAAATAAAAATATTAAAAAATTAACTTTTCTTTTATTTATTTTTATTTTATTTGTGAATAAAAATATACACTTACGCAAAAATACCTTCACATATACATTGTTCTATTCTTATACATCTTTACATTTATATTTGCGCAATTCAATTTGGTTGTAAATATTGGGTACTATCCTCCTATGAAGTCTCATCCCCATTTGAATATTTTGTACCCCCACTCCCATGATCATTGTGTAATAACTTAGGACCTTTTAAATTTCGCACTTTAAATGCTTTCTAAATATACCATGTTAGAATTAGGGTTTTGTATGCAAATCAAAAACAACAAATAGTTTGACCTAAATTCAAGATAAACAAGCATGAAAATGAACAAACACCAATCACACTTGCACCCCCTAGGGTATTCCACTTGTTGCCTTCAATAATGGGCCATATTGCATGTTAGGTATCTTTGGCAAAAACAAAACAATTAAATGATCATAGTCCCTCGATGACGCTTTCGAAAGTTGCCTAAAAAATGATCAAGTCCCTTAAAGGAAAAATTGCCCAAAGATACTTGGCACCATTGCAATCATGGTCTAAACGATGACCCGCGCCTGTCCCGTTCACATCCTAACACAAGATTGTCCACCAAATACAATGGTGGAACAAAATTGTTAAAAGGGTTAAAAACATAGCAAAGATCTTTGAGTAAATTTAGGGGTAGATAGCTCTTGGTTACTTGCCAACTTGCAAAACAAAAACACTTGCCTATTTTTCAAAACCACGCATCACAACACACTTTCAAAAACAACTTTCAAAAAAACAATTGAAAACTTTTCAAAAGACATACACCTTTGTATACATCCCAACATGGATCATTACAAAGGTTGCCACCACATTGGCCTCTTTTCAAAACATTTTCAAAACCCACACACAAAGCACCATTTCAAACAATTGAAAATCAAGGCAAGTTGATCTAAGCAAGTAACTAAGAGCCCATGGATAACCATGGATAAAAAGGGTGCTAATACCTTCCCTTTCTATAATCTACTCCCCGAACCCAAGAAAACATCTCAAAGGTTTTTTGCTGTGCTTTTTAACCTTTCCTTAGGATAAAATAAAAAGTTGGTGGCGACTCTTGCTCAACCGAAACATTTGCGAAAACAAACGCAAAACCTCAAGTCAGTTCTCCCACCGTATCACACCCGCCTTGTCCGGAAGAATAGCAAGATGGCAGATGATCTTGACTGAGTATGACATCCAATACACGACCCAAAAAGCAATCAAGGGAAGTGTGTTGGTGGATCATTTGGCACATCAGGCAGTGGATAATTACCAGTTTATGAACTTTGAGTTTTCGGATGAGAATATCATGTTAGTAACTGACTGTGAAGAACCTGGACCAGATGAAGGACCTGAAGAAGGATCCCGATGGTCTATGTACTTTGATGGAGCTTCAAACACTTTGGGTAATGGCATTGGCGCCGTGATCATATCTCCTAAACGCTCTCACACTTTGTTCACCGCCCGACTATGTTTCAATTGCACCAACAACATGGCGGAGTATGAAGCGTGCATCACGGGTCTTCGAGCAGCAATTGACCTAAGGATTACGTTTTTAAGTGTCTTCGGAGGTTCCGCTCTCATGATCAGTCAGATCAAAGGAGAGTGGGATACGAAACACCCAAATCTTATTCCTTACAAGGAGTATGTATTGACGTTGCTTCCATATTTCGAAGAGATAACCTTTGAACACTTCCCAAGAGAGGAGAATCAGTTGGCGGACGTGCTAGCTACGATGTCTTCTATGTTCAAAGTCAATTGGAACAACGAAGATCCCCGGATTATCATTGAAAGATTGGACGAACCCGCACATTGCTGTGACATTGAGATTGAAGAGGTAGCAGATAAACCCTGGTTTCACGAGGTAAAGAGGTATCTCGAAGCTCAGGAGTACCCTGAGGGTGCATCTGTTAATGACAAGAAGTTTCTGAGGAGGTTCGCGGTGAAGTTCTTCATCAGTAATGACATCCTTTACAAGTGTAACCATGATTCGACCTTACTGTGATGTGTGGATAAGAACGAGGCAGAAAGGATTATGGCAGAGTTACATGAAGGTACCTTCGGAATTCATTCCAGTGAACACACCATGGCAAAGAAAATCCTTCGGGCAGGATACTATTTGTCCATAATAGAAGCCGACTGTTACCAGCATTCTCGGACCTGTCACAAGTGCCAAGTTTATGCTGATAAGGTGCACATACCTCCGGTACCTCTGAACGTCTTGACAGCTCCGTGGACTTTTGCAATGTGGGGCATTGATATGATCGGCGAGATCAGACCTACGACATCCAACGGGCATCGTTTCATCCTAGTAGCTATTGATTATTTTACAAAGTGGGTTGAAGCAGCTTCCTTTGCTACCGTAACCAAGAATGTCGTGGCACGGTTCATTCGGCACAATCTGATTTGTCGATACGGTGTACCAGAGAGGATCATAACGGACAATGGTACAAATCTCAACAATAAGATGATCACTGAGCTCTGTAAGCTGTTCAAGATACAACATCACAACTCTTCTCCCTACCGGTCGAAGAAGAATGGAGTTGTGGAAGCGGCTAATAAGAACATCAAGAAGATTATGCATAAGATGACGGTGACATACAAAGACTGGCACGAGATGTTACCATTCGCTCTTCATGGGTACCGTACCTCAGCACGGACGTCAACAGGGGCAACACCCTATTCCTTGGTATATGGTATGGAGGCCGTCTTGCCCATCGAAGTTCAGATACCCTCTCTTCGGATTATGAAGGATGCAGGTTTGAGCGAAGATGACTGGATTCAAACCCGGCTTGATCAGCTGAACTTAATCGACGAAAAGAGACTTACTGCTATTTGTCATAGTCAGACGTATCAAAAGCGGATGATCAAGGCATTTAACAAAAAAATTAGACGACAAGAGTATCAAGTTGGGGACCTGGTTATCAAGCGCATTATCTTACCTCAAGGTGATCCCAGGGGCAAATGGACCCCCACTTACGAAGGGCCATTTGTGGTTAAGAATATTTTCTCGGGAGGAGCTATGATTCTAACCACCATGGATGGTGACGATCTTCCTCACCCCGTCAATACAGACATAGTGAAAAAATACTACGCATAATCAAAGACCCGCTAGGTCGACTGGCCTAGGCAAAAATAAGGGCTTCTCGGCGAACCAAAAGGGTTCGGGCAAAAATAAGGGTTGAAAATGAAAAAAAATTGTACACCCAGCAAGTCGAAAACCTGAAAAGGCGGCTTGGGCAAAAAAGGGTATCCCGGTGGACTGAAAACCCGAAAGGGCGGTCCAGGCAAAAATTAGGGATCAAAGCGTAACACTATGTCTCATTGAATCACTTTGCAACTAGACTTTGGTATCGACTATCAAGCTCGGACGACACTAATCAATCTGATCTACCTTTAACCAAGTAGCAAAGTGATGAGATGCTCGAGGACATAAAGGCAATAGAAGAGTTGGAACCCAGTGGGATTATTCACATAGATGTTTTGTTTTTCTTTTTCACAAGTTATGTAAATTCTATTATTCGACGGCATTCTCTTACTAGGACGTCAGCCTCTTGTACAAAAACGCCTATTTTCAGGCCAAACTTCAAAATTAATACAATTCATTTTCATATAAATTTCAAACTATTTTCCCTTTTTCTGTTTTGTTTTGCAAAGAACGTCCAAAGTTTATTTTTGATATATGCATTTGGCATTAATTGTTGCTCATAAATATTTACATGCGAAACAAAAGACGATTACTGGTAATATCAGAAACAGGGGCAAATAAAAATGTCCAAACTGTACAGTTGCTTTATCCACCAGGTGCAAAGGTAAATTCAGCTGAAGAATATGGCCAAGGTGCTTTCACTCCCCGTAGAGTAAGACAGTAATGATAGCTCTCCCCAGCTGAGACTTGCAACAGTGAATGAATCAGTAATATTCTCCCCGAGCAGAGTTTATCTACCATCAACACTGAAAAGGATTAATATCCCCGGCAGTCTTAATATTCCCCAACGGAGTATAAGAATATTCCCCGGCAGAATACAAAATATCCCCAGTGGAGTTTGAAATTTTTCCCAGCGCAGTCTGAAAAAGCTTCCCCAGTGGAGTTTGGAGAATCATCCCCAGTAGACTTTGGAAGATTGTCCCCAGCAAAACTCAAAGGATTATCCCCATTAGAGTCTAAAAGTATATCCCTAGTGAAGTCGCAGTTGAAAGATCATCCCCCAGCGGAGTTCTTTCCCTTCACAAACAAGAAGTCAATCCCCAACAGGATTCAGTATCACCGGCAACGGTAATTCATCCCCAGCGGAATTCATCGGTGAAATCCTCAGCAGAACATCTCTTCTCCACAGAGAAATATCCTCATCAGTTTATTCCCCAATGTATTTATCCTCCCCTGCAGGTTTATCCTCACAATCATCTTCGTTCGCCATCCCCAACAGAAACGAAGAATTCAGCTCTTTTCTCCAGCAGCTATCCGGGATTTATGTTCCCCAGCTAAAACATTACATTTCCATACATCATGACACATGCACATACGCATCATACAACAAAATCTCATTTATTTTGAAAACATCATTGCTTGATATATATCATGCATTGCATACGATTGACCTTTACGTTTCAGGAAGGATGCAGTTAAGTTCCCATCTATGAAGCTTTCACCCAGTCAAAGTACTGACCGGTTCTTAAATCTCAACTAAATTAGTCTCGGTTGAATTACAGATAAGGTTCTAAATCTCGACAATTTTCCTCCGTCAAAGTGTGGACGAGTTCTTAAATCTCAACAGAATTATCCTCCGTTGAAGTACAGACAGTTCCTAGATCTCGATGAAGATGTTTCCTTCAGTCGAAGTACTGACCAGTTCTTAAATCTCAATTGAATTAGTCTCGGTTGAATTACAGATAAGGTTCTAGATCTCGACAATTTTCCTCCGTCGAAGTGTGGACGAGTTCTTAAATCTCAACAGAATTATCCTCTGTTGAAGTACAGACAGTTCCTAGATCTCGATAAAGATGTTTCCCTCAGTAGAAGTACTGACCGGTTCTTAAATCTCAACTGAATTAGTCTCGGTTGAATTACAGATAAGGTTCTAAGTATCGACAATTTTCCTCCGTCGAAGCATGGACGAGTTCTTAAATCTCAACAGAATTATCCTCCGTTGAAGTACAGACAGTTCCTGGATCTCGATGAATATGTTTCCCTCAGTCGAAGTACTGAACGGTTCTTAAATCTCAACTGAATTAGTCTCAGTTGAATTATAGATAAGGTTCTAAATCTCGACAATTTTCCTCCGTCGAAGTGTGGACGAGTTCTTAAATCTCAACAGGATTATCCTCCGTTGAATTACAGACAGTTCCTAGATCTCGATGAAGATGTTTCCCTCAGTCGAAGTACTGACCGGTTCTTAAATCTCAACTGAATTAGTCTCGGTTGAATTACAGATAAGGTTCTAAATCTCGACGATTCTCCTCAGTCGAAGTACTGACCGGTTCTTAAATCTCAACTGAATTGGTCTCGGTTAAATTACAGATAAGGTTCTAAATCTCGGCAATTCTCCTCGGTCGAAGTACTGACCGGTTCTTAAATCTCAACTGAATTATTCTCGGTTGAATTACAGATAAGGTTCTAAATCTCGGCGATTCTCCTCAGTCGAAGTACTGATCGGTTCTTAAATCTCAACTGAATTAGTCTCGGTTTAATTACAGATAAGGTTCTAAATCTCGGCAATTCTCCTCAGTCGAAGTACTGACCGGTTCTTAAATCTCAACTGAATTATTCTCGGTTGAATTACATATAAGGTTCTAAATCTCGACAGAGTTCCCCCTGTTGAATTACGTACAAGTTCTTAAAACTCAGCAGAGATGTTCTCTCAGTTGAAGTACAAGCAAGTTCCTAAAATATCAACAAGATCGGACTTCCCCAGCGGAATCTTCCACAACAACAAGTATGCAAGTTCTCGCTAAGGAATCTCTTATGCGATTGACACTCCTGCAGATGGAATCTTTAAGCCCATCCTCCCGCCAGCAATCTCCGAATTCCATCTGTAAGCCCATTCCCGACATCACAAGACTGATACCACTTCATGCGAGTGCAAATTTCTAGGCACTCTAGTGTTCAATCATCTTCCACCTTCGGATCACGAAAGGTAAGAAATCTAATCTACATCCTCAGGTTTAAGAAGATTGAACAGGGGCATCTGTTGTACCCAAAAATTTGCCCTCTCATATTTCTCAAAACATTGCAAGAAAATCTCCAAGTGGCTCAAGGTTGCTCAAGAGTGGGTCAGACAAGTCATCTCCTAAGGCAGTCAACCCCAAATTAGGGTTTTGTGTTGTATCAAGATCCTTGAGTCCAAATTACCTCAAGTACTCCCCAATATCCTAATATGTTCTCAAGATCATCCATGTCAAGTTTTAAGCCTTGCAGAGGAAGTTTGCTCAGTCAATTGCTTAAAGGGTCCAAAAATCGACTGTGTTAGGGCAAAAGTCAACTGTGACCTACAAACAGTCAAACTTCAATATTTTTTGTCAACATCCTCATTTTGAAGGATATTTCATCATTTGATCAAGGGTTGATCATTATTCATCAAGGATTTCTCAAAATTCATCAAGACTCAAAAGTTGCTAAATTAGGGTTTTGTAGGAAAAGTCAACTCAACTTTGACCAAGCATAACTTTCTCATAATTTAGGAGAAATGACCCGTACAAATCTCATTTTGAAGAGGATGAAATTTCCTACAATCCATCTTCATACCCCAAGATAAAAAAATGCACTCACAAGAAGTTATGAATTTGGACATTATAGGTCATTTTTGAAAGTCAACAAAAACACCTTTTTTTCCAAAGCTTGTAACTTGAGAATGTAATATCAAAATGAGATGAGACTAAAAGGGTTGGTTAGAGTACATCTCAAGTTTTATAAAAAGTCCAAGAACACTTCCAAAAGTTCAAAATTGAATAAGTTATGCATTGTTGAAGTTGGACTTTTTCACAAAATTGCCAAAAGTCAACTATCCCCAAAACTTCAAATTTTGTCAAATGGGCCCATTCTTTTCCACTTGACTTGAGCTTGCATAGTTTCCCACGTATCCTAGCTTCAGTCATGAGCTCATATTTCATTTTTATTATTTAATTTGATTTTTATTGAATTTATTCATTTTAAATCAAATAAAATCACATAAAATCCAAAACTTTGATAACATAAGTTTTTTGGTTGTTTCAGGATTTGATTACCATCATTATCATCATCAAACTCGAATCAAACCAAATCATGTGAAAAAAGATTGAAATTGGACAAATTTGGAAGGTTTTAAAGAAGAGATCAAATCTAATTCATTGGCATTGATATGGAAAGATTTAGTCCATAATTTCTACCCTAATACACCACACAATACATAAGCAAGCAAAAGGGGACGAGATCAGGGTTGGCAATTGCAGAGAGAGGCAGAACAAGATTTGAAAAAAGTCACAAAAAGCTTGAGATCGAAATCGTGTTTAGAGGTGTTTTCAAGGGCTGAGACCTGTCCCAATAGCTTCCTGGGCATTCACTCAAGTTAAACCAATCCAAAGCAAGCTTTTTCAGACGTCCAAACACGCTGTAAGTGTCACGAAACCCAACTCTGTTCTTGAAATCGAAACTCATCATTCTTGCATCTATAATGAAAACTAACTGCATATTTGTAATCCTCACAACATTTCCAAGCTATTTGTATCATTTAATTTCGTTTATATAATCTGTAATGCAAAACACCATAACTAGGGTTCTTGGAGCTTTTTTGGGCGTTTTCTTTCCAGGAACAATTGACCATCAAGAAGGGTATGGTTAGGACCGGGAGGTTAAGACGAACATAACCATGCCCTTGAAATGCATTTTTGTGGCTCGTAGCAAATTTTGGAGATGGACTGGCTTATAGCTACGGACTTCTGTCCGTTGGTATAGGTCTGAGATTTTTTAGCCACAAACATGAGGTTGAAGATAATGCGTGGCGCCCCATCATTGGCCCACTCAAACCACGCGCGCGTTTTTTTAGTTGCTGGCATATAATTTGTTTTTATTATATTATGTTTACTTTGCATATTATTAACAAACAGAACAACATGGTGCGTTGGCAAGGCAAGCGTTCAAATCTCCTTCAGGACCTGGGTTCGAATCCTAGGTCCCCCACTTTCTCAATGTTTTTTTCCTTCAGATACTCCTATGCACGCTTAGGCTTGCAGAACACCATGCATCCTCATTCATCCAATTGCCAGGTGGCCAAAGGCCAAATCTGAGGGTTCAAGGCTGAAGGTCCACCAAAGGCCAAGTCCAAGCATGCACATTGGATTCCAAAAAGTCAACAAAGGCCAGCTGCAATTGGGCCACAGAATTTCTATTCATACTCCCATTTCAGGCCCAATACCCTTCTCTTTGCTATTTTTTTATTTTATTAATTGTTTTATTGTTTTATTTAATTTCTAACCAATCACAAAATTCCTTTTCATAAAATAAAATCACAAAAATATTTTTTTTTAATTAAACTTTAAACTTTTATTTTTCTTAATAAACACTAATTAATTAATTTAGATTTTTAATTCTAGAATAATTTTAACCTATTTTGTAAATAAATAATTAATTAGATTTAATTAGATACTAACCATTAATTTAATTAATTCCATTTTATTTCTTAAAAAAACAAAATCAAAAAAATATGTCATAATTAATTTTTCATTTAATTAATTTATTAATTTAATTTAGTAAATAATTTTGGTTTAATTTCTTTCTTAAAATAAAAAACAACAAAAAGATTTTTTCTTTAACCAAAAGGGTCAAAACCCTAATCATGCGCTCGATTTAATTTCCCGCACGCGATTTACTTTCTTTTATCCAATAATGTACTTGCTTCCGGATTGTAATAGTTAATAGGACTTTTAATTATTTTTATCGCTTTATTTATTTTCAAAAGGGTTTGTCTTTGGCGATGTAATTTAAATTCCGCATTTTATTTCCGCAAAATTATAACTGTTAGATGTTTGATAATAGGTTTGCATGACAAGACTGAATGCTTAAACTAAAATCAAATTAGAATACCCTTAACATGTACAAAGATAAAAAATAACTGAAAACGACACACTCGCACATGCGCACTCCTAGGGTACACCCCATTTTGTTGCCTTCGTACGCGGTCATTGAGTATAGGTTGTTTTAGAGGTCGTCCTCTTGTCTAACAGATCATAGTCGCCACAAAATGGTTGCCTCGGATATTGTTTCCTCAAACAAATGATCTAAGACATTAGGATTACCACTAAGACGTCCTAACATTACTTTAGTGACCGCATGTCCCTCATTTGAATTGACCCTTAAACTCCAATGACGGTGCTACCTACTCATTAATAGAACGATTCCTTTTTCGAGTAGGTAGATGGTTCTTAGATACTTTCTCTTTCAAAAAACAAAACTCTTTTCACACTTACACTCCTTTTCGAACAAAGTTTTCAAAAACACTTCATACGCTCTTGAGGACAGAAGCAAGAGTTAAGTCGAAGTTTCAAATGAAAACTTTTTTCAAACCCACAAACACAAAGAAAGCAATTTTGAAAACAATTGAGCAATTACCTAAGAGCCCGTGGATAACCACAGATAGAAAGGGTGCTAACACCTTCCCTTTCTATAATCTATCCCCCGAACCCGAGAAATATCTCGAAAAAGGAATTTTTCTGTGCTTTTTTTTCCTTTCCTTGTTGGATAAAATAAAAGTCAGTGGCGACTCTTGCTTACCGCGAAATTTTGCAAAAACAAACGCCAAACGCAAACCAGCATTCCAAAAAACAGTCAGTTCTTCCCACCGTATCACAATTGTTATCTGGTCAGATTCCAGGCTTTGTAGAAAATTTATTGAAATTGAATATTTATCTGGTCGGATCCAGGCTTCACAATAACTTGATGGGGATACGGAAGTTAAATGTTATCTGGTCGGATCCAGGCTTCACAGTAACTTGAAATGGTAACTACTATCTGGTCGGGTCCAGGTTTCATGGTTTTTGGAAAGTTGTACTATTATCTGGTCGAGTCCAGGCTTCATAGTGTCTCTCTGGGGATCATAGTTAATTGTTGTTTGGTCGGGATCCAGGTTTCATAATAAAATGTTTGAAAAACTGTCATCTGGTCGGGTCCAGGCTTTACAGATTTCTGAGGTCGATGAGGTCAATTGCTATCTGTTCAGGTCCAGGTTTCACAATAAACTGTTTGGGGATTTAGTTGTTATCTGGTCGGTTTCTAGGTCTCACAATGAATCGCCGAGGGTAATTGTTATCTGGTCGGATCCAGGCTTCACAACAACTTGCTTGAAAAGATGGAATTTGAAAAATGATATCTGGTTGGGTCCAGGTTTCTCAGTAATTTGTTGGGGCAGAGGCAAACTCTACTGGGGAAAAGAAGTTAAACCTTGGTCGGATTGAGTCCAGGTTCTTCTATATCTTTTAAGAGTTAGGCTATTATCTGGTCGGGTCCAGGTTTCATAGTATCTTAAAATTGAGATCAACTGTTATCTGGTCGGGTCCAAGTTTCAGGTATTCAAATCTGTTATCTGGTCGGGTCTAGGTTTCAGTAATTACTTTGAAAATTATGCTAATATTTAGTCGGGTACAGGCTTTATAATATCTTTTTTTGGAAGTAGTAAAGGCTTTGCTGACGACTTTACTGGGGATCAGGGGTTATGGCCCTATGATTTGCAATAATCTAAAAGAAAATTAAAACCGGAGAGTGTAGACTCAGTCGGGTAGGACAGACTCAACTTGGGGAGGATACATTCAACTAGGGAAGATAAACTCTGTTTGGGGATGATAGCCTTGGCTGGGGAAGATATGCTCAACTGGGGATGATAAGCTCAGTTGGGGAACTCCGTGGTGTCTTGATTGTTGTATGTTGAGGAAATTTGAACTCGGCTGGGGAGTTATATGGCTCCTTGATGATTGTTAGGGAAATAAAACCTGTTGGGGAAAGGTTTATTGTAGCCGTCCTTGTGGGGATAATACTAATGAAATAACTCTGTGGGGATATATACATTAAAGAGATGCTTTCTGCTGCTTAGCAGGACACATGTGCCAAATAGTTTTAATTATGTTCATATGCATATGTTCATTCAATTTTAGTCATTGGACAAATTTGTATTCCAAACAAAGACAAAAATTTTGCACTTCAAAGTATATTTGTATTGATATTTTGCCCATGAATAGGCGTTTTTGTATAGAGAGACGGAGGTCCTAGTAAGAGTAAATCGTCGGAAGGAAAACAAAATTGAGAATGAAAACAAATAGCCATGTGAAATGATTTCATTGCCTTCCAACTCTATTATTTCCCTAATGTCTTCGAATGTCCCTTGCCGTTTGATAGAAGTTGATTGGATTGATCTTGGACCGTTTGAACTTGGACCTTGGTGATAAAATTGACTGTGTTGATTCCACGGGACATAGTCATACGCTTTTAATCCTTAACTTTTACCTGGACCTCCCTTTCGGGTTTTCAGCCCACCAGAATACCCTTTTTTTCCCAAGTTGCCCTTTCGGGTTTTCAACTTGCCGGGTGTATAATCTTTTGCATATATCCCTAATTTTTTTCCAAACCTTTTGGTTTGTCGGGATGCCCATATTTTTCCTAGGTGTGTCAACCTAGCGGGTCTCTTATGCGTAGTATTTTTTAACTATGTCCGCGTTTATAGGATGTGGGAAATCCTCGCCATCCATGGTAGTCAGCATTATGGCACCGCCAGAGAAAACTCTCTTGACAACAAGTGGCCCTTCATAGGTGGGAGTCCATTTGCCTCGGGGGTCGCCTTGTGGTAAAATGATGCGTTTTATCACCAATTCACCAACTTGGTATACTCGAGGCTTGACCTTTTTGTTGAAAGCCTTGATCATTCATTTTTGATACATCTGACCATGGAAAACAGTAGCTAATCATTTTTCATCAATAAAGTTCAACTGATCTAATCTCGTTTGAATCCACTCGTATTCGCCTAGGCCTGCCTCAATCATAATCCTCAGCGAGGGAATTTGAACTTCCACTGGCAAAAAAACTTCCATGCCATAGACTAGAGAAAAAGGAGTTGCCCCAACTGATGTTCTAGCTGAAGTACGGTAGCCATGTAGAGCAAACGACAACATCTCATGCCAATCCTTATAAGTTACTACCATTTTCTGCATAATCTTCTTGATATTTTTGTTGGCCGCTTCGACTGCGCCGTTCATTTTTGGTCTATACGGAGAAGAATTGTGATGCTTGATCTTAAACTGAGTGCAAAGCTCCATGATCATGGCATTGTTGAGGTTAGTCCTGTTATCGGTGATAATCCTTTCGGGGATACCATAACGGTAGATGAGATTGTGTCTAACGAATCTGGATACCACATTCTTGGTGACTGAGGCAAACGAGGTGGCTTCAACCCATTTGGTAAAATAGTCGATAGCAACAAGAATGAAGCGATGTCTGTTGGAAGCTGTGGGCTCAATCTCTCCAATAATGTCAATTCCCTACATTACAAATGGCCACGGAGCAGTCATGACATTCAGAGGGATATGAGGCACATGGACCTTGTTAGCATAGATTTGGCATTTGTGACAAGTTCTTGAATGTTGATGGCATTCAGTCTCCATCGTTGACCAATAGTAACCTGCTCTTAAGATTTTCTTAGCCATCGTATGTCCACTTGAGTGAGTACCAAAGATACCATCGTGCATGTCTTCCATAATCTCCTCTGCCTCCTTCTTGTCCATACATCGGAGTAGAGTTGAATCATGGTTGTGCTTGTACAATATCCCGTTACTTAGGAAGAATTTGGCTGCAAATATTCGCAAGAACTTTCTGTCGTTGATAGATGCCCCCTCTGGATACTCTTGTGCTTCAATGTATCTTATCACCTCATGGAACCATGGTTTTTCCGCATTGGTGTCAAGCTCATAGCAATGTGCAGGTTCATCGAATCTTTCAATTGTTATCATAGGGGCTTCGTTGTCCCATCTGACCTTGAACATTGAAGACATGGTTGCCAAAGCGTCAGCAAACTGATTTTCTTCCCTGGGGAAGTGTTCGAAAGTAATCTCTTTGAAGTAAGGAATTAGGGATAGCACCAGTTCCTTGTAAGGGATAAGATTAGGGTGTTTAGTGTCCCAATCTCCTTTTACTTGGCTGATCACTAAGGAGGAACCCCCGAACACATCCAAATTCTTGATCCTTAAGTAAATAGCAACTTTCAGACCTAAGATGCATGCTTCATACTCGGCCATATTATTTGTGCAATCGAAGCATAGTCTGGCAGTGAAAGGAGTGTGGCAACCTTCAGGAGAGATGATCACAACACCAATTCCATTACCTAAGGCGTTGGAAGCCCCATCGAATACCATAGTCCATCGGGATCCTTGTTCAGTTCCGTCATACGGTCCAGATTTCGCGCAGTCGATTACCAGCATGATATTCTCATTAGGGAAGTCAAAGTTCATTGACTGATAATCATCCACAGCTTGATGGGCCAAATGATCTGCTAGTACACTTCCTTTGATGGCTTTTTGATTCGTGTATTAAATGTCGTACTCAGTCAAGATCATTTGCCATCTGGCTATCCGTTCGGAAAGGGAAGGTTTCTCGAAGATGTACTTGATTGGGTCCATCTTAGAAATCAACAAAGTGGTATAAGTCAACATATACTGTCTTAGCCGGCGAGCAGCCCATGCCAGAGCACAATAAGTTTTCTCGAGCAGTGAATATCTGGTTTCGCAGTCGGTAAACTTTTTGCTCAGGTAATAAATAGCATGCTCTTTTCGGCCAGACTCGTCATGTTGGCCCAAAACACACCCCATAGAATTCTATAGTACCGTCAAGTACATGATCAAGGGCCTTACTTCAACTGGAGGCATGAGGATAAGAGCTTCTTGTAGGTATTCTTTGATTTTGTCAAAGGCAATCTGGCATTCATCGTTCCACCTGACTACCTGATCTTTCTGCAAGAGTTTGAAGAGTGGCTCACAAGTAGCAGTTAAGTGTGATATGAAACGGGAAATGTAATTGAGACGACCCAAGAATCCTCTGACTTCTTTTTCAGAATGAGGGACTGGAATTTCTTGGATGGCCTTTACCTTGGCAGGATCAACTTCAATTCCTTTATTGCTGACAACAAAACCTAGAAGCTTTCCAGAGCGTACTTCAAACGTGCACTTGTTAGGGTTTAACCTCAGCTTGTACTTCTTCAGCCTCTCGCATAATTTATGCAGGTGATAGAGATGTTCTTCCTCGGTTTGTGATCTAGAAATCATATCATCCATATATACCTCTATCTCATGATGAATCATATCATGAAACAAAGCTACCATAGCTCTTTGATATGCTGCCCCTGCATTTTTTAGTCCGAACGGCATGACCTTGCAGCAGAAGGTGCCCCATTGCGTAACGAAAGTAGTCTTCTCCATGTCTTCAGGAGCCATCCTTATTTGATTATAGCCTGAGAATCCATCCATGAAAGAGAATACTTTATGCTGAGCAGTATTATCAATTAAGACGTCAATGTGCGGTAGAGGGAAGTCATCCTTGGGGCTCGCCCTATTCAGATCCATATAGTCTACGCACATGCAAACTTTTCCGTCTTTCTTTGGCACTGGCACCACATTGGCAACCCATTGAGGATAGGATATCACAACTAGTAACCCTGCATCGAACTGTTTCATCACTTCAGCTTTGATCTTTTCAGACATATCAGGCCTCATGCGACAAACCTTTTGCTTGACAGGCGGATAATCTTCTTTTGTCGGCAGACGATGAACTACGATGTTGGTGTCCAACCCAGGCATATCTTCATGAGACCAAGCAAATACTTCCACATAATCATGCAACATCTGAACCAATTTGCTTCTGACACTGCCTTCCAAGTTAGCGCCGATCTTGATTTCCTTCTTATCTGCCTCAGTACCCAGGTTGATAACTTCAACTGACTCCTCGTGCGGTTGAATAGATTTTTCATCTTGTAATAGAAGTCTGGATAGTTCTCCCGGTATGTCACAATCTTCCTCGCCTTCGTCTTCAGCTTGGTTGATAGGATATTTAAAGTCATAGTCGGCAATAGTAGAGTCATTGGCAATAGGATCCATAGTGGATGTGGACCTGCAAGAGTGTGTGTGTGTGCATGTAAGATATATGGCTATTTTTTTTGAAATATTTATTTGAAAGAAAGGAAAGACAATGAACCCAAATATTTGAATGCAAAAGAGTCCAATGTACTGAATGATCATATGATTAGATGAATATAAATAAAACCCTTGACAAATGGACCAAAATGCCCCGGGCCAGGCACATGGCTTAAAAGTCATTGTTTGAATATTACAGACAACAAGTTCTTGAATTGAAAGAAAAGCAATAGCAAGTAGATTACTCCTCAATGAAGGAGATTGGTACAAAGTCCTTTGTATTCCAATTCTTCAGCTCCGTGGTGGTTGGATACACCCACTCCTCAAATGTAGTCTCTTCTTCAGAATCACCCACGACGTTGACTCCATGGCTTCCAATGCGGAGAGGTGGATTTCGAGCACGCCTCACTTCCTTCTGAGCTTGGACGGTGAAGCCCAAACCAAACTTGTCGGCTTTAAGTGGGATATCAAGGAGTTGCCCCCAAGTATCACAGTTTCCTTCTTCCATTGCCGCACAGGCATCCTTGACTGAAACCATCTTTGGCATGGCCTTGACAACTTTGGACTCATCAGAATAACATTTAGTAGCATCAATCATTGGCGGTACAACCTCAAAGGCTTGACATGGGGTTTCAATGAATTCTCCGTCCATCTCTACGTACTTGAAAGAGTTAATGTGGCTCACCATAAACTCTTCTTCCCCACAGACGGTGACTATCTTGCCTTTGACTGGGTAGTTGAGTTTTTGATGGAGGGTTGAGGTCACTCCTCCATCCTTATGAATCCACGGGCGACCTAACAGACAAGAATAGGCAGGGTGAATGTCCATAATAGAAGGTGGAGTTGAAGATTTGGGAGCCCACTTTGATTGGAAGATCTACTTCCCCGTGAACAATCCTCTTTGATCCATCAAACGCCCTTACGATGATATCACTTGGCTTCAAGATTAAATCTTCACAGTCAAGACGGTCTAATGCCCCATTGGGTAATACATTCAGAGAAGAACCAGTGTCGACTAGCACATGTGCTAAGGTAGTCCCTTTTCACTCGATAGAAACATGTAAAGCTTTATTGTGATTCTTCCCGAGAGGTGTTAAGTCAGCATCTGAGAACCCCAGGCCATTATCATCTGTCAGGCTAGCTACACAATTCTCAAATTGATCTGTTGTTGTCTCATGGGGGACATGAGCTTTTTTCAGGAACTTGATCAATGTCCGAGCATGGGCATCGGAGCAAAGAATCAATGACAACATTGAAATCTTAGAGGGGGTTTGCCTCAACTGTTCTATAATCTTGAAGTCGCTTCTTTTTATGATCTTCAAATTCTCGTCCATCTCGCGAGCGGAGGGTTCTTCATTAGCTACGTCCTTGGAAGGTACTTCAATCACATCAGGCTCAACAACCTTCTCCTTCCCTCTTGTCTCGGTACTTGGCTTGGCAGCAGTAATGCGGATGGCGTCTTTGTAATAACTGGTGGTGAGATATTGGGTGAGAATATTCTCCCAGTTCTAGTTACTTTGCTTGAACCAACTATGTTGCCAACATTGTTATCTTTTTCTTCTTCTATCCAACCATCTTGTTTAATCCTATGATACAACACTTCAACACCGTAATTCCATGGTACTGCTTTATTTGAAGAGTAAGGAATTGGTACGGGATTGGTAATTATTAAGGGAGAAATAGTGGGTTCATTTGAAATCCTAATAGGACCTTTGGAGGTGATCCTAAGAGGCTTGTTGGAGATGGTAATAATGGAGAGGTCTTCACATTTGTTAACCAAACTCTTGGCAAGCGGAGTCTTTTCAAATAGAATTTCATGGCTATCCATCAGGCGTTGTATGCCTTTCTTCATCCCTTCATATCCATTGAGTTGTCTTGTACAACATACACAGTCTTTTTCACAGCCAGAGAAGATCCCAGCTTTCAATAGATTGTTCTTGATTATATTTAACGGAGTAGTCAAATATTCAACAGAGGTAACAAAAATTGTATCTTCGACAGCATTAACACATTTGTCATGCTTTGGCATTGGAGCGATAATTACATTCGGTGTTGGAGGAGGATCAAATTCAATAGTTTTGTTATCAATTAAATCCTGGATCTTGTTCTTCAAGGCCCAGCGCTGGTCAGTATCATGCCCGGGGCTGCTTGAATGGTAAGCACATTTAGCGTTGGGATTATACTTTTGTGACGAGGTGTCAGGGTTGGCGGGAAGATCGCACAACGTCACTAAATTATCCTTGAGCAAATGTTGAAGGGCTTGAGATAGTGACATGCCTAACCTTGTAAATTGTCTTCTTGGAGTTTCGAAACATTGATGATTTGCAGATGGTCTTGGAGTAGGAGTTGGATTGGAGATTCAGACAACATTGGAAAACGAATGATCATTCTTCTTGGTATGGGCCTTTGACCCATACACAACATTGACTTCCTTTTTTGCAGCAAACGGTTTTTTGATAGGATTGGGAGTGGAGGTAGATGCCACAGAGATCTTCCCACTTTTGATGCCACTTTCAACTCTTTCACCGGTTAAGATTAATTCGGTGAAACCAGAAGAAGAGCAGCCAACCAACAGATTAAATTAAGGACCAGATAAAGTGCCCATGAACATGTCGATGTGTTCTCTATCGGTCAAGGGAGGTTGGACCCTACTAGCAAGGTCTCTCCACTTTTCTGCATATTCCTTAAATCCTTCATTCTTTCCCATGGTCATATCTTACAACTGAAACCTTGTTGGCGCCAAGTCGGTGTTGTATTGATACTGATGGTAGAAGGCAGTAGCTAAATCCTCCCAAGTGTTGATACGAGAACCATCTAACTGATAAAACCATTCAAGTCATGTTCCAGTCAAGCTTTCTTGGAAAAAGTGAACCCAAAGCTTTTTATCAGTAGTGTGCAGCTGTATCTTGCGCACATAAGATTTCAAATGGAGTTTTGGACAAGAAACCCCATCGTACTTTGCAAATATTGGTATTTTAAATTTATGGGGAATGACTACCCCAGAGATCAAACCCAAATCATCAAAATCTAAGCCGGGGACGGCTTGGATTTCAACAACTTTCAACCTTTCTTCTAACTGCTTGTATTTGATATCAGCGGGTGGGTACTGCTCATTGAAATAATCATCATCGGATACTTGATCGTTGATACAGTCAGCCTGAGTACTCTTGACCTCACCAATCTGGTTTTCGTCCTCTTCAAATGAATCTTCTTCCATTGGGATCTGATAGATTTTCTCTTTGAACCTTCTACCCATGTTGAGTAGAGCTTTCTTCTTTGGCTTCTTCTTAACGGCCAGCAAAGCCATCATATCTTGCTTCCCCTTGGCTAGGGCTAGTAAAGCTTCCTGAAACTGAGAATTCTGGGCTTGGAGTTCCGTTACAGTTTTCTCTAGATCCATCTTGCTGAAATAAATAGTAGAAAGATAAGGAAACATGTTATGCGAAAACCTGTAATGTTATGATGCATGGAATATGCTCATGAAAATGATTTCAAGGATTAATGAAATTTAAATTTGTGTAGACAACAGGATGAACAAACATTAATTTTCATTAGACAAAATAATAAAGGTTACATCATGCTTACAAAATAACTTTCTAAGATAAAAAGACTGAACGCATCCTCTTCGGCACGAGATAAGCATTCACAATTTGCTCTTCTTGTAGCTGCTTTGTAAGCTCCAAGACCCTCTTTTCACTAGCATAGAATTGAGCTTAGAAAGTATCCCATTCTTCCTTAAGCTGGATCCAACTCTTTTGTAAGTCTTTGAGAGAGGTAGGCATGTCGGGATGGAGGATAGTGTAGGGAACATCTCCTTCGACCACTGGCTCCACAATGACTGGTAAGATGGAGGGATAAGGCATCACAATTTTCTGAGCATGAGCTCACACCCATTTAAGGTAAGGCTCGAGGGGAATGGAATTCTTGTGTCCTAGTGTCTTGCTATCCATCTTGTTTAACATCCTCCAGGCTCAGATAAACCTTTGACGGTAACCTTGATCGTCATTCTCGTAGTCAAATACCACTCCTTGGATAAGCATCTCGTGGGGACCATTCCTCCGGGCGTAACCAAACTGTCGTAAGGATAAGCAGGGGTTATAAGTGATACCTCCTCTAATGCTAAGCAATAGGACATTGGGGAAATCTCCATAACGGTCGACGATAGTAACATTCTCCAAAGAGCGGGAACACCAAGGAATATCTGAATGTCTGAGCGTCATCAACCTATATGACCACCTTGAACCTTGCTCATTCTTCAACACAGATTGGGGAAGATGCGAAATAAACCATCTTGCCAAGAGAGGAGTGCAACACACGAGGATACCTCTTTTCCTCATAGTGCGAGTGTGAAAGGAATGTAGGATGTCCCCTAGCAAAGTAGGCACTGGGTTACGAGACATGAAGATTTTGACGGTGTTCACATCTATGAGTTGGTCAGGATTTGGAAACAAAACCATCCCATAGATGAGGAGAGCCACAATTTCCTCAAAGACTTACAAATCTAAAGAGTTCCAACAGTTTTGGGCTTTCTCAAACAAGAACTTTGCTAGGAAACCCTTGACACCACTCCTTATTTCCCAATTAGTTGTGACATCATATGGTTGCAAGTGTAGAGCTTGAGCAATCTATTCTAGCTTTGGATCTATTTCCGTACCGTTGAAAGGTAGTTGATTGAGAATGGGAATCCTCAAGAGTTGGGAGAATTCTTCCAAAGTTGGCACAAGTTGGTATTTGGGAAATGTGAAGCAGTGGTGTAGAGGATCAAAGAATTGGAAGAGCACCTTCATCATATCTTCGTCAGTTTTGGAGGTAACCAAGTTTATTAGGCGACCATTTCTTTCGGTAAATGGAGAATTTTCAGGAATCCTTGATGTTAGCTCTTTGAGTTGAGGAGGGATTCCTACAAGATTGACTTGAATGGTTTTCCTGCGAATATAATCTATATCCTACAAAATAGAACAAAGATAAATCCCAAAAATCCTTGAAATGGTTAGTGAGTATGATGTTATGATGTTTATGATGTTATGTACAAGTAAATATACACAAACAAAGAAAACAAGTCCTTAGGTTTAGGCTTGCATGAAGTCTCGTAGGTAAGTACCCTCTTGAAGTTTAGTTGGCTCAAACCTGTCATAGCAATAGTAACCGGGTTCTAAGGAGCTCAATATCACTAGTTTGTTTCTTTGGTCATTGTTTCAGCACAAGCCTCTTTAATGGCGACCGAAATATCCCAAAAAACTAAACCTCAATGAGTGTAGTATCGAGTATCTACCAACTTCGAACTGCACCAAAGCCGATCATCTCACTACGTCCTAAAGGCCAAGTTGGTCAATTAAAGGTTCTAAAAGTTCATTAGTGCTTCATGACATCACTCAGCAGTCCCGTATTCTCCTTGACTACTCAAGGGCTACCGGTACCCACAAATATGTCGCACTAACATAGCTATTTCTTATACCATGTCGGTATACCCCACACAGTTTCCACAATGTATTGCTACTTACCTATAAGGTATCCCAAATCCGGGTAGAGGATTCAAACCGAAACAAAGAACCAAAATGTAAAGCACACAAGTCAAACAAAGAAAGCAAGTAAATGTGATCTAACCCTAAGGTAACCCCACTTTTAGAATCTCCCCAGCAGAGTCGCCAGTTCTGTGATACGGTGGGAGAACTGACTTGAAGGTTTTGCATTTTATCGCAAATGTTGCGGTTAGCAAGAGTCGCCACCGACTTTTCTTTTATCCAAAAGGAAAGATGAAAAAGCACAGGAAAGACCTTTGAGATTGTTTCTTGAGTTCGGGGGGTAGATTATGAAAAGGGAAGGTGTTAGCACCCTTTTCATCCATGGTTTTCCATGGGCTCTTAGTTACTTGCTAGATCACTTGCTTTTGTTTGAAATTGTGCTTTGTATGGTTTTGACAGTATTTTGTAAAAGAGGCAATTGTTTAGGCAATCTTTGTAATGATTCTCGTTCGTCAGAATGTATACAAAGATGTTTGTCTTTTTGAAAATGTTTTCAATGTTTGTAAGATGTTTGGAAACGTGTGTGTTTGTTTTAAAAATAGCAAGGATATTTGTTTGAAATGGAGAAAGTAACTAAAAGTAATCTACCTACTCAAATGTCTTTCTTGTTCATTTTATTTTCCTTTGATATTGTTGTCTTGCCATTGATTTGGTAAGCAACTCTATCTTTGGATGTAAACGGGACGGGCGTGGGTCATCGTATAGCCATGATTAGCAATGTTGCAAAGTATCTTAGCATTCTTGAGGGACTAAGATCATTTTTGTAAGGCAACTTTAAATAGCGTCATCGAGGGACTATGATCTTGTTTTTTTGTTTGTTTTACTAAGATACCTTACATGCGTAACATGGCCATTTTGTTCAAGGCAACCAAGTGGAGTAACCCTAGGGGTGTTTGTGTGCAAGTGTGTCATTTTCATGCTTGATTTTGTCTTGAATTAGGGTTTTCTATTTGATTGGTTTTATCTTGCCATACAAACCCTAATTATTAACATGTTATATATAAAGCGATAAATTGCGAAAAGTAAATATCCTACGCTATTAAAATCATTTGGGGATGGGGTGTATAAATTTACAAATGGGGATTGCAAGAAATTAAAGTCCTAATTATCTATTACAACCATATTGAATAGCCATGAAGAAAATATATGAAGCATATAGAAATAAAAAAAACATTTTGGATCATTATGTGTCGACACATGCCGTAAAATCAAGCTCCTCGAATGTACTTTGGTTTTGATGAAGACAAATCATGATTGATAAAGAAGGCAAAAATTGTTGATCAAGCTAAAATCCTCTTTGGATGAAGTCTTTGGTTCAATCCGTTAGCAAATTTCAAAGTATGATAATACTTATCTTGAACTTAAGATATAAATGCTCAAAGGTCAAAAGGAAACATTTTATATTGCCCAACCCTTTATCCAAGTTCTTTAAAAGCAAAAAATCAATTTTTATTTGAGTGCAATCGATTTGCATGTTAGTGCAATCGATTTCACTGCTTCAGTTTTTCAAAACATTGGCTACTGACTTCCAGTGCAATCGATTTGCATGGTTGTGCAATCGATTGCACAGTCAAAAAATCTGGAAATTTGGCTACTGGAACCCCGTGCAATTGATTTGCATGGTTGTGCAATCGATTTCACACTGTATGATTTTGAAAAACAGTTGCCTTACACTTGCCTGTTCATGATGCTATTTCATGGAAAACTTCTCACTCAATCTTGGCAATTGATCATGATTTTTTACAAACCTTTTCTTCAAAGGTCACTGCATTTTAGCCTAAAAAATGAACCAAATTATGATGATTTAAATTAAGAGTTTAAAGTTAAGGAGACTTACCTTGCAACTAGAATTTATGTTTTGAGTTTGAGGCGTTGCTTTGTGGACTGTTATGACCTTCTTTCAGTTATGAGATTTTTGAGAGTTTGTCAACAAAACTTCTGGTTTTTCTTTCTCCCTTTTTCCTCTTCTCTCTCATTTTTTCTAACTCTCTTTCTCTTGCAATTGGCCTCCCTATTTATAGAGAAGGTTTGAGACTTCAAACAACTCAGATTTTTGAATCACATGTTATGGTTATTTTGCTTGTTTTTGAAGCAAACATGAAGGACATGTTTCCAATGCTTGTACCAAGCTATGTAAAGTGGTTGTTTAAACATGTTTGTTCTGACTTGTAGAAGTTGAGTGTGATTAGAACAACAAGTTAGAGGCTCAAGAAATTGACTTTATGATTAAAGTGTACTTTGCAAGAATGACAATGGTGTCTTTGTGCCAAAAATGGAAACATGCATGGACAATACTTGAACTACTTGGATAATGGTTCAATCAATTGTGTAAACATCTGATTATGGATATATTTTCAATTCAAGAGGCATGCAAAGTGAAGATTATGCAGCATGGTTAAGATTTTGTTCCTTGTTCATCACAAATCTGCCTTGTAAATCAATAATGAATGTCCAACTTCAGATCCTTGTATCTTCTAGCTCAAATATGATAAACTCATGCCCTTGGATGTTTTGGAAAGCTTGAAACACCCTCTATAACTTTCATGTTGGCCATTTTGACAAAATCATCTTGTAACTATGTGAAAAAATTCCAAGAAGTTGGGATAAAATCCTGAAAATTTCTCTAAGTGTTTATTCAAAAATGCCATGACTTCATGAATTTATAACTCAAAATCCAAGCATTTCTAGGAGAATTTGTGTAAAGAAATGTTGTAGGTATCATGGAGATATAAAACTTGTATGTTGAAAGTTTCCCTTGAATCATCTTGTATCATGTTGGAAATTTGGCATAAAGTTGTGAAAAAACATGAATTTTCCAACACTTAGAAAAATTTCTAAGTTTGAAATTTTGACTTTTCAAAGATGAAATTTGACTTTTTTGATTTCTTGATGAACAAGTTTCATATTATTGAATGTCTTGATGAAATTTAATCTTTGGAATGTAATGTTGACCAAAAAGTCAAAGCTTGACTTTCCAGTATGCAATTGACCATTTTGCCCTTGGGCCAATTTCAAACCTAAATTGATGTATCACTGCTGCAAACTTGACGTCATAGAAGATCTTATGAGAGAAACTTTGAGAAATGAGAGGGAAAATTTTGGGGTACAACACTTTGCATTTCTGAAATCGTGAGGAAATTTGCTACAACTTTCTTGTTTATATTTTTCATTTTTGTTGAGAATTGAACAAGATACAGAGGCTCTGGCTGGGCGTGAGGTTGAAGATGAAGTTCAGACTATGGACTTGATTATTATCATATATTTATTATTTTGTTTATATAAACAGATGTATAGCCACCCCAGTGGTAGAAGCGCGTGCCTGTGACTATAAGGACCTGGGTTCGAGCCCTAGTGCTACCCTTTTGATTTTTTTTTCATATTTTTCACATTCTGACTTTTCTTTTTTGGCAGCACTGGGCCTCTTTCCTTGGGCTTTATGTTTTTTTTTTCATTTCTCAACCCCTGTTTCACTTACACAACTTTTTTCCCATTTTATTTTCTATTTTTCTTATTTCATTTATTTACTTTCTTTTAATATATTTTACTTAATACAAAAATCATAAAAAAAAAATAGATTTAGGCTTTTATTTAATTAGATTAATATTTTTACATACTTGTATATTATATTCATTTAATTTCTTGTACGTTTATTCAAATTCAATATGGTTGTAATAGATAATTAGACTTTATTTTCATGCAATCCCCATTTATAATTTGTACACCCCCTCCCACAAGTATTGTAATAGCGTAGTAATTTTAAATTCCGCAATTTATCGCTTTATATACAAATGCTAGTAATTAGGGTTTGTATGGAAAGACTAAAACCAATCAATTAGAAAACCCTAATCAAAGACAAAATCAAGCATGGAAACAATACACTCGCACACAAGCACCCTTAGGGTAAAATCCACTTAGTTGCCTTACAAAATGGCCATATTACGCATGTGAGGTATCTTAGCAAAAGCAAGCAAAATATAAGATCATAAGTCCCTCGATGACGCTATCTATGTTGCCTTTCAAATGATCTTAGTCCCTAAAAAAAGAATGCTAAGATACCTTGCAACATTGTTAATCATGGTTATACGATGACCCACGCCCGTCCCGTTTACATCCAAAGATAGGGTTACTTACCAAATCAATGGTAAGATAACAATGTCAAAGGAAAGAGGAAATGTACATGAAAGACTTTTGAGTAGGTAGAATGTTCCTAGTTACTTGCTCATTTTCAAAACAAAACATCCTTGTTATTTTAAAAACAAACACCTACACTTTCAAAACATCTTACAAACTTGAAAACATTTTCAAAATATCAAACACTTTGTATACATTCTTACGAACGATAATCATTACAAAATTTGCCTAAACAATGACACTCTTTACAAAATACTTTCAAAAAACTACACAAAGCACAATTTTAAACAAAAGCAAGTGATCTAGCAAGTAACTAAGAGCCCATGGAAAACCATGGATGAAAAGGGTGCTAATACCTTCCCTTTTCATAATCTATCCCCCGAACTCAAGAAATAATCTCAAAGGTCTTTCCTGTTCTTTTTCACCTTTCCTTTTGGATAAAAGAAAAGTCGGTGGCGACTCTTGCTAACCGCAACATTTGCAATCAAACGCAAAACCTTCAAGTCAGTTCTCCCACTGTATCACAGCAGCGAATGGATGATTCAGTTCAACAACTTTGAGTTGAAGGGATGAAGACTTAAGGGTTGTGTGGAGTACATTTCACATTTATGAAACAAATGGTCTGGATGAAGTGGATTCGGAAATTGCAAGATCGACCAAAGATATTCTAATGATTAGCAAGTGAGAGTACAAGCAAGTGTGAGTATGAGTATGAGAATGAATACCTGACCCTCTCAACTTAGAGGGTATTTATAGCCCCTAGAATTGGGTCAAGGTCCAAATATTGGGTCATGATGAGGCCCAACAATGAGGACTGTCAGGACTTACGTGTGTATGGAGTCCAGTAAGTGGACTCCTCCCTGGTCAACTGCTCCGTGAGAATAAGGGTTGGACCCGTGATTTGCGGAGGACAGTTAAGGTGAAAATGATACGGACACGTGGGCCATGTTCCCCAACGGATGTGTGGGGAGTTTCTCAACGGTCCCTAGCTTAGGCTACTTGTCTTTGGGCCTTATATCAAAGTGTTGGATTGGACCTCCCAATCGTGAGACAAGTGCAGGCCCATATTAATTAAAAGCATACAAAAAGAAACATAACATCAAATACCATCGGCATGAGTTGCCTCGTGAGATTCCTTTTCTTATCCAACATTTACAGTTGTGTTGGCTTGGTTTTATGACAAATCAAAATAGTATGTCCTAGTTCTTCCTAAACAGCTCCAACACTCAGTTATTTTCTCTAAAATGTTGTGGTCGTTTTATAATTAAACATTCATGGCAATGCTCTCAATTATTCTAGAATTTTGATCCATGCACTTCACAAGCACATATAAAAATCATAGAGTACTATTTCTAAGTGATTACTAATTATGAGATATAGAAACTCATATAGAATGTAATTGTGAAGGAAAATGATTGACACACTTAATTGGACACCATTTTTGTTTATAGTCTCATAGAATATTATATAGTATGAACAAATGTTTATACTCAAAATATTCAAAAATATGAAATTTATAATTAAAAATAAATATTATTTTGATGCTTCTTTCTTTATATAGAGGTTAAAATGATAGAAGAATATTTTTCTCATTTCCCCCTCACTTGTTTTCTTTTCATTAGTTGTGCCAACTTCAATGCTATAACGTTCTTCTTAGGGTCAGGGCCCTGGTATTTAGTTTTCAGTACATCTTTGCGCAATATTTCCAAACTCATCTGATCCTTCTTGACCCGAAACAGTAGGAAGTTGTTCTTTTAATGTGTACCTTCTACAAAAAGGAAAAAGATGGTTTAATTATTAAATAATACTTCATCCACTCGTAATTAAATGCAAAAATTTGGACCAAATACATTCTTTGATCCATCTTAGTTTATTAAATAATACTAACATATGAATATATGTCTAACATGTAATAAAACATCATTGAAATCATCTAGGCATGTTCTGATAAAAAAAAAGATAGTAGAATGGATGGCAGACATGGATTACAGGAGCTATAAATATTCTTGGTAACTAACATCTTACATAGTCTCCTCCTAAAGATTACCGTAGTTTCCCCACTAAACATTCATCCAGAAAACACGAAAAAAGTAAGATTACCGTAGTTTTCGACTGAACATCATCTAGAAAACCCGCAAAACAGAATGCATGAAACATGTTCAAAACTAATGGCAGCATTCTCCACCAACACACATCACATGCTTACAAAGATATCAAATCAGTCAACAATCTATATTTAATAGCTCTTTTGATATGCATCAACGGTAAAAACTCATATCAAGTCAATGACACAGAATTTACACTAAAGCTTACATTATGTTTACAATTCTTTCTCGCGCTCCAGGCTTCAATGTGCCTCTCCAATCACCTTAATTCAGTCTCCCATTGGGTAAGTCACAGATGCAAAAACAAATAATAATAATAATAATGATGATGTAATGTCAGAATCCAAATGATTCACGATTCATCAATACGATCACTGTGGCAAAGCTTTTCAATGATTACCTGGATCAAGAGGTTTATTGCTAGGGCCTATTTGATTCCATGTCATATTACTGGCCGAAGAGCAGCCCTGGAGTTTAATCAGACTGAAATTTGAGAATGCGAGAATAAATTGTCAATCTTCAATATGGCATGAGTTTGTGCTAGTAATTAGTTGACGATGCAATCCTTTGTGACCAGAAAAGGGAAGACCAAGACACCTTTTCAATGTGTTCAATCTACAAAAAAAAGAAAAAGAAAACAATGGGTTATTTAATATTTATTGAATAATACTCCCTCAGTTCCAAAGAACCGGCAAACAGAATGTAGAAAACCTCATACTTTAGTTCAAAACTAATGGCAGCATTCTCTACCAAAACACTCTAATTAACAATAAAGCTTACAGTTTATTGACAGTTCTTACACGCGTTCCAGGCTGTAATTTACCTCTCCAATCATCTTGATCCGGCCTCCCATTGGCTAAGCCAGAGAAGCAAAAACAAAAAATAATAATGTAATGTCAGAATCCAACTGATTCATCAATAACACAGGAATAATATTAACAAGAAATATTGAAGAAAAAAAAAGATTGAAGATAGAGGACAAGGACATAGATCATGAAGGACCAGCAAAACATTAAGTGTTAATAATATCTCAAAGCAATAGGTCAAAGTATAGTCACGATAGCTAATGCTGAAACAGTTCAGTGTCTGATACTCTTGAAAAGGTCTTAAATGCGTACTTGGGTCAAGTGGTTCATTGATAGGGCCGACTTGATTTGATGTCATATTGTTGGCCATAGTGCCCTGGGATTTAGTCTCCTTGCTGGACATAGTTCCCTGGGATTCAGCCTCCAGATCCAAAGTCGGTGTTATAGTGTTGGCCATAGTGTATTGGGATTCAGCCTCCATATCCAAAGATGGTGTTATAGTGTTGGCCATAGTGCACTGGGATTCAGTCTCCATATCCAAAGACGGTGTTATAGTGTTGGCCATAGTGCACTGGGATTCAGTCTCCATATCCAAAGACGATGTTATAATGTTGGCCTGGCATTTAATCTCCCATGCAAGCATCCTCAAAGATATTCTCTTTAAATAATCAGACTGAAATTAGATAATGCCACAACAACTTTTCAATCTTCAATATCATATGTGTTTGTGCTAGTACTTATAATTTAATAACCATGTGGCTTCTGATTAGAGATAATACATGGCTTGTTGCAGCAGTAAAAGTCTTGTCTTCAAACCTTTGGGTAAGGTTCTGAAGTTTATGCAATTCCTCTTGACCAGAAACGAGAATATGCTTTTTTATATGTTCCGTTCTACAAAAAATGAAAAAACAATGATTCAATTATTAAATAATACTCCCTGTGTTGGAAATTATTAGAGAAAAATTGGACCAAATACATCAAATGATAGCGTATGACCTCTCATTGAAATCATATGGACAGTAAAGCTTACATTTTGTTGACAATTCCGGCGTGATACAGGGTGCAATTGACATCTCCAATCACCTTGATTCAGTATCCCATTATTGGTATCCATTGAATTTAAACTAACTGAAACAACACAAAATAACAAAAAGGAATTTTCTTATCAAATTATACTCTGAAACTATATAGCATCGATACCTCTTGAAAAAGGCGTGTCCGTGTCAGATTATATTTAATTTATTCATTTCTTAAAATTATCATCAATGTGTCTCTCTGTCAGTGCCAGAGTTTTATTCAGAGGTGTCTGCGATTCATAGGATTATAAAGGATAATATAGAAATGTAAGTTACAGGCTTTTCACAAAATCCCTTTAAAATTTATTGAGGATTTCCATTGATTGTTCATCGCGTTAATCAATTATTTCATGCAACGTCTTTGAATTCAATCAAACCGAATGAAACAAAAATGTGATTACGAGAGAGATAGAGTAACGGAACCTGACGGTGGTAAATGGCGGAGATGGATATTCCGGTGGAGGCGCGAGAAGTGATTTGATTTTATAAAGCGAATTCGACAAATTAAGAAAACAGATTTCTTGCAAAATTCCAATATAATATTTTAGAAATTTCTGCATAAATTTTTTATTAGTATTATATTCAATTATATTTATAAAACTGAAGGATCTACTTCTATTGAGTATTTCTATTAAGTATTTGGGAATATTTATCCTTAAACATTCATTATGTTCATCAAGGTGAAATATTAACAACTTTGAAGAACTTTATACATTTCTATCCATCTTGAATTATATAGATATCTTACTCATAAAAGAATTTTTTTCACAAAACCATACAGCTATAAGAACTAGAGGAAAAAAGTGAAAAAGAAACACAGAGAGAGAGAGTGTATGTGTGTCAATACACATTTAGTCCATTATTTGAATCGAGGAATGAGACCTCAATTTATAATGTTCAAATCCTCCAAAAGAGGAAATGTAATAAATTCATTTTTGACCATTACTAATTTATTAGAGTAATCGATTAAATAATTTAAATGTAACGACTAAATTCTCCAAAAAAGGAAAGAAGAGATATTTAGTCGTTGTTACTCGTTTTGGTACATTCAAACTATCTTTATCTTCAAAAGCACGTCAATCTAATCGATTGGCACTTTGTGTTAATCGATTATATCCAATAAAAAAGGTTTTTATGGCTTTTTGAACGTTCACATACTTTCTAAGCAACGTCTATATATTTCTTCAAAAGTATTTATTTTCAAAATTATTTTATAAAAAGGTTTTAAGTGTGTGTGTGTCTACGTGCGCTTATAGCCAGCCATCTACTTATAAAGAAAGAACTTTTGGGTTTACAAAAGTTTCACTCACTTACTAAATTAGGGTAACTTCTCTAAGCATGTGTCTGATATTTTCATTATGTTTGACATTTGTTTTGAAATCTTTTGAGGCTTTTGATATAGTTTGTTCGTTTTCCTTTGTCTGAACAACCTTTATTGATGTTTGAAGCTTTATTTGAAAACTTTGTCAATCCTTATCAAACTCATGGTTTATATCTTTGACTTCTTAAGTACACTGGCTGACTTTCTTTATATTTGCATATTCATTATGCTTAATATTTGCATATTCATTATGTTGAATATTGTCTTCAAGTTTTCTTAGTAAAGGATAAGAGGACTACACATTGGTCTGCCAACAACTTCTCTAAGAGTTGAAGGCACATATGGAATCATACACATCTCTATAAGGTGAAAAAGAACATTGTGATGCAATTCACTATGCTTTTGTTCTTTGTGACAGCGGTCTGACACCATTTGAAAATGGATGTGATTCCCTTAAATGGGACATCATATAGAAAGTATTTATAATATGGTGTTTATTGATCTTCAAGATATGGTGTAATACGGGTGGAGAACTGACTCGGGTGTTTTACGTTTGATCGCAATTGTTGCGGATAGCAAGAGTCACCATCGACTTTTCTTTTATCCAATAAAGAAATGGTAAAGAGAACAGGAAAGACCTTTGAGATATTTTCTTGAGTTCGGGGTAGGTTATGAAAAGGGAAGGTGTTAGCACCCTTTTCATCTATAGTTATCTACGGTCTCTTAGTTGCTGGATCACTTTGAAAATGCTTTGTTTGAAATGTGTTTGTTGATTTGTGTAAGTTTGAAAATATTTTGAAAACGCATTTTGTTTCAAAAAATTTTGTAATAATTCTCGTCTCTATAAGAATGTATACAAAGTGTTGGTTTTGAAAATAGTTCAAAGAGATGTTTATTTTTTGAAGATGTTTTGAAAGTGTGAGTGTGGAAATGGTTTTAGTTTGTGAGCAAGAAAATACCAGCGTTATACCTACTCAAAAGGTCTTTGTTCTCTTCCTCTTCCTTTAGATATTGCTACCTTACCATTGATTTGGTAAGAAGCCTCATTATCGGATGCGAAGAGACGAGCGTGGGTCGTCGTATAGTCATAGAAGGCAACTTATGATACGCTTTAGCAATTTTCGAAGGGACTAACATCATTTTACCAAAGGCAACGTCGAAGGGTCATCGAGGGACTACGATCTTTTTATCGAGGGTCTTTGCTAAAGCGCCCATATTCGAGGGACATGACTATTTTCTGAGGCAACAAGTGAGGTTACTCTAGAGGTGCTTGTGTGAATTATGTTTCGATTGCATGCATTTTTATCCTTGAGATTAGGATTTTCTAATGGTTGATTTTATCTTGCCATACACACCTTAATTACTCACAATTACATAAAAACAATAAATTTGCGGAAATTAAAATCCTACGCTATTACATCATTAGGGTGATGGGAGTACAATTCACAAATAGGGATGAAGTATGAGCTTAAATATTACAACCATATTGAATAGCTATGAAGAAAATGTAAAAATAGTGTAAAAAGAAAGGAAAAGATATTTTTTAGCCATTATGTGTCGACACATGCATCTATGCATCCACACATAACTTTTACTTGCTCCAGCAAAACCAAATCAAATCAGTATGAGTCAACGCATAATGGAATGTGTCGACTCATTCCTGCTTGTGGCGACACATTCGTGTTTTATGTCGACTCGTGCACCTTTTGTCCTTATGTTTTGGGGTCTGGATAGCAGTATGTGTCGACACATAAGGCCTTGTGTCGGCTGATACCTTGTTTTGTCACTAAAATGAGTCGACTCATGTGAGTATGTGTTGACTCATACTGCAGTTTTTTGCCTTAAACATTGCTCTATTGTATGTACAGGTCAGTTCGCAGCATATGATTGATACAAATGAACAGCAAGTAAATGAGTTAGATTCTAAGGGCAATGATTGCTACATTTTATCTTCGAAAATGAGTCATTAGTGATGTATGAAAAATGCAAGGTCAAGAAGACTTACCTTGAGACTGCACTTGGTGTTTTGAGTCTAAATACTTTTCAAGATGCTGTGATGGCTTCAGTGAATCTCCAAGAAGTTATTCCAAGCTGTTGAACCACACTAACTCAGTCAAGTTATGTTGTACTGTTTTTCTTTTGTGTTTGGAAGATGAAGATAATGGCACTATAGAAACTGTTCTTGTGTTTGAATAACTCTATGTGATGTAAGGTGTTTGGGCTGGTTGGTTTATGGGAGGGTTTACAAGATGGAATAATGGGTTGAGGTTCTGTTTTGATGAATGAAAACAGAGATGAGTATGAGCAAGGGTCTTTTGTGAATAAATAGAGTTTACAAAGAATGTTGTATTTATCTTCTCTCTTCTCTCCCTCTCTCTCTAAGCCACCCCTTATGTGTTGTGAAAACAATTTATTTATAGATGAAGTTTGGCTGAGATTTAGGGGGGAAACAAATAAGTTTTTGAACTGTTTGGGTATATTGTTCCATTGCTTTTTGATGCAGCTCTTATGTGCTAATTTTGTGCAAATATGGGACTGAGATAATGCAGGCTTAGACTGGGTTGGTAGTAGCATAGTAGGGATGTTTTGTAGCAGCTTTGGAGTGTTGTGGCAGCTTGGTGCAGAGCTGTTTTATAGCAGTACAACAGACTGTTTTTGACATTGTTTTAAGCTTTCTTGGATAGCAACATTTGTAGCGTGATACAAGTTTATTTTGTGGACAGCATAGTGGCAAAGTTTGGACATTGAGTCAAAGGGGAAAAATTCAAACAAAATAAAATCTTAGGATTTGTAATCTTGCAAAAATACCACCATGTAATAACTTGAATTATTTGTAACATCTTGAATTATTTTGAATAATAGTGAAAAGATGTCATGAAGCAATTAACAAGTGTGATACGATAGGAAGAGAACTGACTGTTTTTTTGGAATGCTGGTTTGCGTTTTGCATTTTGTTTTTGCAAAATGTTGCGGTAAGAAAGAGTCGCCACCGTCTTTTATTTTATCCAACAAGGAAAGGAAAAAAGCACAGAAAAATTCCTTTTTCGAGATATTTCTCGGGTTCGGGGGGTAGATTATAGAAAGGGAAGGTGTTAGCACCCTTTCTATCCATGGTTATCCACGGGCTCTTAGGTACTTGCTCAAATTGTTTTCAAAATATTGATTTCTTTGTGCTTGTGGGTTTGAAAAAGTTTTTGTTTGAAAACTTCGATCTAACTCTTGCTTCTGTCCTCAAAAGTGTATGAAGTGTTTTTGAAAACTTTGTTTTAAATGTGTAAGTGTGAAAAGTTTTGTTTTTGAAAGAGCAAGTATCTAAGAACCATCTACCTACTCGAAAAAGGAATCGTTCTATGCTATCTTCCTTTAGACAATGCTAGCCTACTATTGATGAGTAGGTAGCGTCGTCGTTGGAGTTTTAAGGGTCAATTCAATTAAGGGACGTGCGGTCACTAAAGCAATGTTAGGACGCCTTAGTGGTAACCCTAATGTCTTAGATCATTTTTCCGAGGCAACTATGATCTTTGGACAAGAGGGTGGCCTCTAAAACTTCCTATACTCAATGACCGCGTTACGAAGGCAACCAAGTGAGGTGTACCCTAAGAGTGAGCATGCGCGAGTGTGTTGTTTTCAGTTTATTTTATCTCTGTACATGTTAGTGGTTATCTATGTTGATTTTAAGTTAAACATTCGATCTTGTCTTGCATTCCCTATTATCAAACATCTAACAGTTTATAAGTTGCGAAAATTAAATTGCGGAAATTAAATTAACTATTACAAGGCATCGGGTATTTACATCGCCAAAAGAAACCCTTGAAATTAAAATGCAGAAAATAAATAAAGCGATAAAAATAGTCCTAATTATCTATTACATTCCGGAAACAGATATGATATTGAATAAAATGGATCGCGTGCGGGAAATTAAATCGGGCGCAAGTTTTTAGGGTTTTGACCCTTTAAACAAAGAAAAGGTTTTTTGGTTTATTTTTGAATTAAGAAAGAAATCAAACTAAATTAATTATTAAATTAATAAATAAATTAATTAATAAAAATATTTTTGGGTTTTTGGTATTTAAAGAAATAAAAATAAATTTGATCAATGTTAATAAAACCTAATTGTCTAAGTTAATTTTAATTATTGAAAAATATATTAAAAGTTATTCCTAATTAGAACTAAATTAATTAAATTAATAATTATTAACAAAAATAAAATGATGAAATTTAATTTAAATAAGAAAATATTTTTTGGTTTTAATTTTATTAAGAAAAAGTTTTGATTGGTTAGTTAATAGTAAAAATAATAACAAGAAATAATTAAAAGAAATAAATAATAAAAGAAATGAGAAAGGGTTAGGAGGTTTGGGCCTGCTTAGGGGGTCTAATTAGCAGTTTTGTGGCCCAACAATCCACTGGCCTGGTTGACTTTTTGAAATCCAGCGTGTGCATTTGACTAGGGAGTATGGTGGATGTTCCACCTGGGCCATCAGATTTGGCCTGGGGCCATCTGCCCCTTGATTGAATGAGGGAGTATGATGCATCACACGCTGGCATCAACACTGGATTACCTGAAGAAAAATAATACAAAGTGTAGGTGTTTAGGTATTGGCTTGCACTTTTGGTAAATCCCAAGTGTATGTGTGAATGTCATGACTGATGTCATAACATTCTAGTTCAGTTTGTACTGACTCATTAGGTACCTTTGCAGAAAAATATTGTAATTCAAGTACTGAGGTTTATAAGTGTGTATCTGAGCATTTTGCAAAATGATCACATTTTGCTAAATCAGTAGACAGGTTTTCTCAGATGTCATAACAGATGTTATGACATCCTGTTCTGAACTAACAGGTTTGCAGGTTGGATAAGTCTGAGTTTTTTCAGGAAAATAACTCAGTCTTTCCTGAACAGAATCATGCGTTTTCTGAGGGGTAACCTAGCTCAACCCTAACCTGGTTAATAAAGCCCTGTGACCTGGTCTTTAGGTCAAACGGAATTAACCCTAGGTTTTTGTGGAAACCCTAACTGAAGTTGCAGTTGCTATATATTCAACAGAGCTGCTGTTTTTCAAGGCATCCCTTTTATTGATCAGAAGATCATTTGTAATCTGTATAGATTTGATTATTGTACTCCAAGCAATTATCATTGTGATAAGTGCCTTGGAATAGGTTTTAATTGTAAGGGTTGTGTAGCACTCAAAGCTTTGAAGCAAGAGTGTTTGAATGTTCCTTGACTAAAGCTGTGAAGCAGAGTCAAGTTAGTTGTGTGCATCACTCAAAGCTGTGAAGCACGAGTGATTGTGTTGCTTGATTAAAAAGCTGTGAAGCTTAATCAAGTGTTTGTTTTTGAAGAGTGTCTTCATCAATTCTTAAGTCAAATTGGTTTATGTATCACTGCTGTGATTGAGGGGGAGTGAGTAGGAACTCAGGTTTAAGTTGTACTTAGATTGGAATTGCATTGGGTAGGTCTTAAGTGAAGGAGATAAACTGGTTGGTTTATTCCTGAATTAACATCTCTTATAGTGGATTTCCTCCCTGGCTTGGTAGCCCCCAGAGTAGGTGTTGTTGCACACTGAACTGGGTAAACAATTGACTGTGTTCTTTATTGCTTTTGTATTTACTGTCATATAGTAAGTCAGATACGGTGTCATAACATTGAACGTGACATTGAGTATCTGCAGCCAGAATTTCAATTGGTATCAGAGCAGGCACCCTGCCTGTATTACTGGGTGAGATCTAGGGATATCACTTTCTGGCACTATGGACAAAGAAGGAGTTTTTGGAAATAGACCACCCATTCTGGATGGAACTAATTATGACTACTGGAAACCTCGTATGATTGCCTTCCTAAAATCTCTGGACAAAAAGGCTTGGAGAGCTGCTGACAAAGGATGGATTCATCCCACCATAACTGAGAAAGATGGGACAATCAGTCTGAAGCCTGAGGAAGATTGGAGTAAAGAAGAAGATGAGTTAGCTCTGGGAAATTCAAAAGCTTTAAATGCCTTGTTCAATGGAATTGATAGAAACATTTTCAGACTAGTACATCAATATGAACTGGCCAAGGAAGTTTGGGACACTCTCAAAACTACTCATGAGGGCACTTCCAAAGTAAAAATGTCAAGGCTTCAGATGTTGACCACCAAGTTTGAGAATCTAAAAATGATGGAAGATGAAACCATTCATGAGTTTCACATGAACATCTTGGAGATTGCCAACACCTCAGGAGCACTGGGAGAAAAGATGTCAGAAGAAAAACTGGTGAGGAAGATTCTCAGATCCTTGCCTAAAAGATTTGCAATGAAGGTAACTGCCATAGAGGAAGCCCAGGACATTAGCAAGTTGAAAGTGGATGAACTTATTGGGTCTCTTCATACTTTTGAGATGGGAATCACTGATAATGGTGTCAAGAAGAACAAGAGCATAGCACTTATGTCCAACACTGATGTTGAAGAAAACATTTCAGAAGCTGTAGCCATGCTTGGAAGACAGTTCAACAAACTCATCAAAAGAATAGATCCAAAGTCAAGGTCTAATGTTCATAACATTCCCTCTAACATTGACAGTTCCAGCAGAAGACCAAGGTCAGAAGAGAAGGGAATTCAAGGCAGAGGAATTCAATGCCATGGTTGTGAAGGATATGGGCATATTCGAGCTGAATGTCCTACCTTTCTTAAGAAACAAAAAGGAATGACAGTTACTTGGTCTGACTGTGATTCAGAAAGTAATTCTGAAGAAGAGACTGCCAAACGAGTTACTGCTTTAACTGGTGTTTGTACCTCTGAAAGTGACATCAGTGATGAAGAGGTGACTTTTGAAGAACTGGCTGATACTTACAAGGAATTGTGTATCAGAAGTACTGAAGTCTGTGTGCAGAATGAGAAACAATCAAAACTCATCATAAAGCTGGAGGCTGAAAAAAGGGCAAACCTTGAAACTATAAGTCATCTAGAAGGAGAAGTTCAATTGCTGAACTCAAAACTGAATCAAATGACCAAATCTGTCAAGATGTTGACAAATGGAACAGACAAATTGGAAGAGATCCTTCAGGTTGGACAAAATGTGGGAAATAAATCTGGACTAGGATTTATGGAAGCAACGAAATCTGGTTCTGGTAAGCAAATGTCAAAACAGATGTCTCAACACAACTCTCGACATCAGGAACAGAGACATATGAGGAAAAGGTACCAAAGATGGAAATGTCATCATTGTGGGAGATATGGCCACATAAAGCCCTTCTGCTTCAGATTACATGGATACCCTAATCAGAACTCAGGTGTCAAACCTAAGTCTAAAAAGGTACCACATGCTCCTCAATGGAAGAAAAAGGCTACTGCACTGATAGCTCACACTTCCCTGAGGGTCTCTGCAAAGGAAGACTGGTACTTTGACAGTGGATGTTCCAGACACATGACTGGAATCAAGAACCTCCTCAATAATGTTAAGCCTCACACCACCAGTTTTGTGACCTTTGGAGATGGGGCTAAAGGTGAAATCAAAGGAGTTGGTAATTTGGACTGCCCTGGAGTTCCAAGTCTGAATGAAGTACTGCTGGTGAAAGGGCTGACCGCTAATCTCATTAGTATCAGTCAACTGTGTGATCTAGGATTCAAGGTCAATTTCTCAAAATCTGAATGCCTTGTAATCAATGACAAACAAGAGATAATAATGAAAGGAGTCAGATCCAAAGACAACTGTTACTTGTGGGAGCCTGAGAACACTAATTTCTCATCTGTGTGTTCCATTGCAAAAGAAGAAAAAGAGGTGAAACTGTGGCACCAAAAACTTGGCCATCTTCATCTAAGGGGTATGAAGAGGATTATCTCCTTGGAGGCAGTCAGAGGGATTCCAAAACTGCAAATTGATGAAGGAAGAGTTTGTGGTGAATGTCAGGTTGGTAAGCAGACTAGGATGTCACATCCAAAGTCAAGACATCTGACCACCTCTAAGGTTCTAGAACTCCTCCATATGGACCTGATGGGACCAATGCAAGTAGAGAGTCTTGGTGGTAAAAGATATGCCTATGTGGTTGTGGATGATTTTTCCAGATTCACCTGGATTAATTTCATTAGGGAAAAATCAGATGCATTTGAAGTTTTTAGAGAACTGTGCAAGAGAATTCAAAGAGAGAAGGAAGGATGTATTGTCAGAATCAGAAGTGATCATGGCAAGGAATTTGAAAACAACAAGTTTGATGACTTTTGTTCTTCAGAAGGAATCAGTCATGAGTTTTCTTCTCCTATAACACCTCAGCAAAATGGAGTTGTGGAAAGAAAAAACAGGACCATACAAGAATCTGCCAGAGCAATGTTACATGCCAAAAGACTTCCTATGTATTTTTGGGCTGAAGCTATGAATACAACTTGCTATGTTCATAACAGGGTCACCTTGAGAAAGGGAACCTCATCCACCATATATGAACTCTGGAAAGGAAGAAAACCAACTGTGAAGTACTTCCATGTGTTTGGCAGCAAATGCTATATTCTGTCTGATCGTGAACAAAGAAGAAAACTGGACCCCAAAAGTGATGAAGGCATATTTCTAGGATACTCCTCAAACACCAGAGCTTATAGAGTATTCAACTCCAGAACCAAAACCATGATGGAATCAATAAATGTTATAATTGATGACTATCATGAAGAAATAGATGTTCCTTGTACTGTTGAGACATTCTTTGAGACTTCAACCCAACAGAATGACCTACCCAACTCCACCACAACAGAATCTGAATCAAAGGAAGCTAGCAAGATCCCTTCCATCAGAATTCAGAAGGATCATCCAAAAGAGCTCATCATAGGAGATCCCAATAGTGGAGTCATCACAAGATCTAGAGAAATCATCTCAAACTCTTGTTTTGTGTCCAAAATGGAACCAAGAAATGTCAAGGAAGCCTTAACTGATGAATATTGGATTGGTGCAATGCAAGATGAACTGAACCAATTCAAGCAACATGAAGTTTGGGAACTGGTTCCTAGACCTGAAGGAACTAACATCATTGGGACAAAATGGATATTCAAGAACAAGTCAGATGCTGAAGGAGTTGTCACCGGAAATAAGGCAAGACTTGTTGCTCAAGGATACACCCAGGTTGAAGGGGTTGATTTTGATGAAACCTTTGCACCTGTAGCCAGGCTGGAATCAATCAGACTCTTGTTGTCAATTGCTTGTCTTCTGAAGTTCAAGTTATTTCAGATGGATGTGAAAAGTTCCTTTCTAAATGGGTACTTAAATGAGGAAGCTTATGTGGAACAACCTAAAGGTTTTGTGGATCCAACCCACCCTGATCATGTCTACAAATTGAGAAAAGCTCTATATGGCCTGAAACAAGCTCCTAGAGCATGGTATGACAGGTTAACAAAGTTTCTCTCAGACAAAGGCTACAGAAAAGGAGGTTTGGACAAAACTCTCTTTGTCAAAACTGAAGGAGGGAAGTTGATGGTTGCCCAAATATATGTTGATGACATAGTGTTTGGAGGAATGTCAGAACATATGGTTAAACACTTTGCTGACCAGATGCAGGCTGAATTTGAAATGAGTCTCATGGGAGAACTAACTTATTTTCTTGGACTACAAGTCTCACAGATGGAGGACTTAATCTTCTTATCTCAAAGCAAGTATGCTAAGAATATTGTAAAGAAGTTTGGTATGGAGAATGCAAGTCACAAAAGGACTCCTGCTCCTACTCATCTAAAGCTTTCCAAAGATTCAAGTGGGGTTAAGGTGGATCAAAGTCTGTACAGAAGCATGATAGGAAGCTTGTTGTACTTAACTGCCAGCAGACCTGATATTGCCTTTGCAGTTGGAGTTTGTGCTAGATACCAAGCTGATCCCAAAGTCAGTCATATCAATCAAGTGAAGAGAATTTTGAAGTATGTAAGTGGTACTTACAACTATGGATTGATGTATACTCATGGCTGTGAACAAGCTCTGACTGGCTACTGTGATGCTGATTGGGCTGGTAGTGCTGATGATAGAAAAAGCACCTCTGGAGGATGTTTCTTCTTGGGAAGTAATCTGGTTTCCTGGTTCAGCAAGAAACAGAATTGTGTGTCTCTTTCCACTGCTGAAGCTGAATACATTGCAGCTGGTAGTAGCTGCTCTCAAATGATATGGATGAAACAGATGCTCACTGAGTATAATGTCACACAAGATGTTATGACATTGTACTGTGACAATCTGAGTACAATCAACATATCCAAGAATCCCATTCAGCATAGCAGGACCAAACATATTGACATACGACATCACTTTATCAGAGACCTTGTAGAAGAGAAGACAGACAAATTGGAACATGTTGCCACTGAGCTACAGCTGGCTGACATTTTTACCAAGGCTCTGGATGCAAATCAATTTGAAAACTTAAGGGGTAAGCTGGGTATTTGCCAACATGAGGAATTGTAGCAATTAATTTTGCTTAAAACAAGGATCAAAGGAGTCATGCCTGTTCTGATTGGTTTAAAATTGTATTTTCTCATTTCCTACAAGAAGTTGAATAGACACTCCCTTGCTTCCTTCCCCTCTCGTCTCCTCATCAAAACCCAGTCTCTCAATCAGAAATTTCTCCTCAGTTGTTGTTGGTCCTCTAAGACTGTCAAAATGTCTCAAACACCATCATCATCCAATACGACTATTTCAACCTCTTCCTCTGATCAAGATTCTAGGACAATCTCTTCTTGTCTGGACTCTGACGTTCTGGAGATCTCTTCTCGTAGAAAAGTGGGAACTAACCCCACCAAGGTCAAAGAGTTGAGAACAAGACATGCAGGAAAGCCCCAAGCTTCTGCCTCTGGTAATCCATCTCATCCTTCTTCTTCAGTTCCCCCTGAAATTGCAAATAGGGAAGGGACAGCCTATGTTAATCAAGCAATAGTAAAAATTGTTTCAAGAATTCTGAACGAGAACCACTCACTTCCTGGCATTTCTGTTCCTCTGAACCAAGAAAGCTCAAATGCTGAAACAAATCCAGATGTCTCTAAGAATGTTGAGACATCAAACAAAGAGAAGAATGCTGACATTGCTCACAAGAAAAGAAAGAAGCCCGAATCCTCTGGATCTGATGATAGTGCTTGAAGGTTGGTTGTTGTTTGGTGGTGTTGCTGGTTGGTGCTGATATCTGGTGGAGTTTGGAAGTGTGTTCAGTTTTTTTTCTGCTGCTGCTCTTATTAATTGTTCTTGGATAACTGTATAATCATTATGAACATGTATCTTTGGCCCATTTGTGGCTAAAGAGGGGGAGAATATTTTTGGTACTTACTTAATTAGTACTTGACATTCTATTTTTCTGCTGTCACTTATTTCTGCTGCTATCTATCTCTGATTGCTTAGGGTCTTTAGCCAAAAATCTGCCAAAGGGGGAGTTTGTAGGTGTTTAGGTATTGGCTTGCATTTTTGGTAAATCCCAAGTGTATGTGTGAATGTCATGACTGATGTCATAACATTCTAGTTCAGTTTGTACTGACTCATTAGGTACCTTTGCAGAAAAATATTGTAATTCAAGTACTGAGCTTTATAAGTGTGTATCTGAGCATTTTGCAAAATGATCACATTTTGCTAAATCAGTAGACAGGTTTTCTCAGATGTCATAACAGATGTTATGACATCCTGTTCTGAACTAACAGGTTTGCAGGTTGGATAAGTCTGAGTTTTTTCAGGAAAATAACTCAGTCTTTCCTGAACAGAATCCTGCGTTTTCTGAGGGGTAACCTAGCTCAACCCTAACCTGGTTAATAAAGCCCTGTGACTTGGTCTTTAGGTCAAACGGAATTAACCCTAGGTTTTTGTGGAAACCCTAACTGAAGTTGCAGCTGCTATATATTCAACAGAGCTGCTGTTTTTCAAGGCATCCCTTTTATTGATCAGAAGATCATTTGTAATCTGTATAGATTTGATTATTGTACTCCAAGCAATTATCATTGTGATAAGTGCCTTGGAATAGGTTTCTAATTGTAAGGGCTGTGTAGCACTCAAAGCTTTGAAGCAAGAGTGTTTGAATGTTCCTTGACTAAAGCTGTGAAGCAGAGTCAAGTTAGTTGTGTGCATCACTCAAAGCTGTGAAGCATGAGTGATTGTGTTGCTTGATTAAAAAGCTGTGAAGCTTAATCAAGTGTTTGTTTTTGAAGAGTGTCTTCATCAATTCTTAAGTCAAATTGGTTTATGTATCACTGCTGTGATTGAGGGGGAGTGAGTAGGAACTCAGGTTTAAGTTGTACTTAGATTGGAATTGCATTGGGTAGGTCTTAAGTGAAGGAGATAAACTGGTTGGTTTATTCCTGAATTAACATCTCTTATAGTGGATTTCCTCCCTGGCTTGGTAGCCCCCAGAGTAGGTGTTGTTGCACATTGAACTGGGTAAACAATTGACTGTGTTCTTTATTGCTTTTGTATTTACTGTCATATAGTAAGTCAGATATGGTGTCATAACATTGAACGTGACATTGAGTATCTGCAGCCAGAATTTCACAAAGCATATGGGGGACCTGGGATTCGAACCCAGGTCTAGTTGGTGACTGCCAACTCCTATTTCCACTAGGCCAACGCGTTTCTATTGTTAGTATATTCAACAATAATGATAGTATGAGAAACAACATTAATATGCCAGAACAAAAACAAAAACGCGCCAAGTTTGAACCGTCCAACCAGGGGGAGACACGTATGTCGTCTTCTTCCTTCAACCTTGTAAATTTACCTGCGGATTTAGATCCGCAGCTAAATTCGCAGGTCGTTCCCAAAATCGATTCTAGGCCATGAAAACAAACCCCAAGACCATGGTTCTGCTTGTCTACCTCCTCCGGTCACATCTATGTCCATCAATGGCACTAATTTTACCTGTAGAAGAAATGCCCAAAAAACAAACTACAAAACCCTAGGTTCGGTTATAGGGTTACTGTGATCGGTGGATCTGGAACTGACTGTTTAACGCTGGTTCGCGAAATTTCGCAGAAGCAAGAGTCGCCACCGTCTTTTATTATCTCCAAATGGAAAGGACAAAAGCACAGAAAAATTCCTTAAAGAGATTGCTCTCGGCTCGGGAGGTAGGTTATAGAAAGGGAAGGTGTTAGCACCCTTTCTATCCATGGTTATCCATGGGCTCTTAGATACTTGCTCACTTGTGTTTTCAAAAATGGTTTGTTTGCTTTTCAATGTGGGTTTTAAAAAGTTTCTTTGAAAATTCCAGTTCGACTCTTGTATCAGTCCTCAAGAGTGTTTGAAAAGTTGCTTTCGAAAGCTTTTTGAAAAGGTGTCGGTGTGAAAAGTATTTTTGATTTGTTTTGAAATTAGAGCAAGTATCTAGAGTCGTCTACCTACCCTAAGGAATTTGTCTGTGTAAATGTCCTTTAAAGTAGTGCCATCCCACCATGTAGAGGTAGGTAGCACCACCGTTGGAGGTGTTCGGGTCAATTCGAGGTTCGGGACATGGTGATCACCGGAGCAATAGGAAGACACCTTAGAAGCTACCCTCATGCCAGGTTCCCGGATCATGAGGACTTACTAAAACATCCTCTACTCGACGATCACCTTTCGAGGCAAGGCAACAGTGAGGCGTACCCTAGGGATGGTGTGTGCGATTTGTGTGTCGTTTTCATTTGCATTTATCTTGTCATGTTATTGGTGTTCTACGCTTGTTTTTATTTTTGTCCATACATTCTTTCATGCCATTTGTTAACAGTTAAAAATATTGCGGGAAAGTAAAAATTCTAAGCTATTACAAAAGGCGCGGGTCCACATCGCCAAAATTAAACCAGAACCCGATTTGACAGAAAAATAAAGAAAGTAAAGAAAAGTGCGAGAAAATTAAAAGGTTACATGGCCTTGGGAGAGATACATAAATATTATAAAGAAATAAAATAAATATGCGCATAAGAATTAAATCGAAACGAGGGCGTTTGACCCTTTTTGCAAAATTAAAATTACATGGAATTAATTAATTAAAAAGAAAAGGAAATTGTTTTTGGTATTTTTTAGTATTTTAGGATTTAAATGAAAAAGAGAATTAATTAAAATTAAAATAAGATGCAAACCCTAATCCTAATTATTTTTAATTTATTAAGAAAAGAAAATTAAAACCTAATATTAACCCTAATTAATTTACATGCAAATTTAATTATAAAAATAAATATTTAATTATTTAATTATTATGGAATAAAAGAAAAAAAAATAAATAAAAATTAATTAAACCCTAATTCTATGTTTTTTTTAGATTTTTTTATTAAAAGAATTAAAATTAAAACCTAATTTAAAACTAAATAATTATATGCAAATTTATTTATGAAAATATTAACTAATTAAATATATTTAATTTTTGGTCTTTTCTGATTTTTATGGTATTTTGTGATTTTATGAAAATATAATTAAATTGACAGAATTAATTAAAAATAATAATTGAAAGTAAAAAATATATAAAGAAAAAATAAAGAATAATAAAAGAGTTTGCAAACCTGGGGGTTCAGACCCCAAATAAGAGGTGAGGCCTTTAGCAATCTGGCCCATTTACCTTGCTGGCCTCTTTGACTTTTCAGGACGCGTGTACACGCGTTGACTAGGGCGCATTGTGTTCTCCAATCCATGGCCTTCTGATTGATCTTGAGATGGACGTGGCAAGCTTGATTTGGAAGTGTATGGTGCGCTTCAGCATGGGCACTACATGTGAACGTAAATTGAAAAATAACATTGAGATAATGAAGACCTGGGGCTCGAACCCAGGTCATGTACTTTACCAACAACTATGCTTGCCACTGAATCAACCCATATGCGTTTAATATATAATAGCTAATAAATATTATAAAAGAAAAATTGTCAATGGCTTGGAAACGCGCGAAACATTTGAATGCTCCACTCATGGACAGCCACCTAAGCGTCTTCCTCGTTGGTTTTCTTTTTTCCTGAAACATATAAAACATTGGCAACGGTTTTCACGCGTTGCCTAAGACAACATATCAGAAAATAACGATTAAGCCATGGATGCTCATAAATTGAGCGCGAGGGTGCCGTCTTCTTCGTCCAAACGCGCTCGTGTCAATGGTGGTACTCAGGGGTTCTAATTTTTCCTCATTCAAAAACCCCTAATTCCAAGTCCTGTAAACCCTAGAAAACAATAATGGCATCTTTGCGTATAATGCATAAAAATACAATCAAACATATGGGTTAGCTTCAGAATTGCATAAGGAGTATGAATCAAGCATCAAAAATTATTAAAAGTGCATGAATCGAGATGCAAGATTATGGAATTTTTTGTGCACAGGTCCGGTTCGTTGTACCAATTCTTGATGTTTTGATGAATGATTTTGAATGGAAATCGTTCAGTGAACCTCCAGGAAGGTGTTTGAACAGCTATTATACCTTGAATCCCCCTGCAAAAGCGTTTTCAGTTTTGAATTTTTTTGCCAAAATTTCAAGTTTGATGATGGGTTTTCTGCGCAGCTTAATGGTCTCTTGAATTAGGGTTGTGTTCTATGTATATGTAGGAATGAATTAGGTTAAAGAAATCAAACAAAAAGCTTGGCATTCATGACTTTGAAAGATTTGATTTTCAAGATCTTTTTTCAAATATTTTCCATGTGTTTTTGTACAAATCATGATCAATTCTCTCTAAATCTTTCCCTATTTAATTATACACGAATTATTGAGTAGATTTCATGCACAAAAGATTGTAAAACTTAGGTTAAATATTTTTCATGTATTTAATTTGATTTAAATGAATTATTATTAATAAAAATTCAAATAAATAAATAAAAATGAAGAAATACTTCCCTTTGGGCCAAGTGGTCGTGCACATGCCTTGGATAATGAATTGTGGAAGAAAAATAGGCCCATTAGCAATTTTAGGTCATTTGAATCAATGTTGACTTTTCAAAATATCCAAAAATTTCCCAACTTCCACAAGGAATAACTTGCTCAATTTTTAAGCTTTGCTCATGTTCTTGGACATTTTGGAAAGGTCTTTGAGTCCTATAACCAATGTCTTTGGTCCCATGTCATTTTGATTTACCAATATCAAGTTATGGCCTTTGACTTAAAGTCCCTTTTTGTTGACTTTTGAAAATGACCTATAATGTTGAAATTGATAACTTTTTGTGAGAGCATTTCTTGGACTTGAAGTATGAAGATGCGTTGTAGGAAATGTCTTTCTCTTCAAAATTAGCTTTGGATGTAATTTTTCTGATAATCCATGTGGAAGTTATGCCCTGGTCAATTTACAGTTGACTTTTCCAACTGTCCAAATAAGGAAACTTTTGCATCTTGATGATTTTTGAGCCAAGCTTTGAGAATCATGATCAAGCATTGATCAAATGATGTTTGTGGCTTCAAAATGAGATGTTGATCAAAAATTTGAACTTTTGACTGCCAAATGACCATTTTGCCCCTACAGTTGACTGTAGTGCAATTAGGGTTTTTGACTGTGCAATTTTGTACTGAAAGTCTTGAAACTTGATATGAGGATGCTTGACCATATTTGTAGGCATGTGAGACTTGATTGGACTTTTGGAAACTTCATTTTTTTGATCAGAACCAAAACCCTAATTTTGACTGCTTAGGAGGCTCTTGCACTGTGCAACCCTTGGAGAATTTTGAAGCATGACTTGGCAATTTCTTGAAGAATATGGGAGGGCAAATTTTGGGGTACAACAGTTACAGTCTATATAAATGCAATCAAACAATGCCAAAAGTTCAGAAATTTCATAAGCATCACAAATATATCCATGATTTGTCAAAATGATGCAAAAATAGAGAGTTGCAATTTGGAATACATGGCCATGAAACGGGATGCTTACAGTGCGTTTGAGAATGTGTGAGAGCTTGCTTTTGATTGCAGGAGGTTGAGTAGACACCCAACAATTGATTGGTGTTGAGTTTTGCCTTTGTAAACGCCTCTAAGGATGATTTCAGTTTTGCACTTTTTTATCAATTTTTCAAGTTTGGTTCTTGGTGTTCTTGCAGCCTCTAGGTCTGGATTTCGTGCCTTTGCCTTGTATATGTATGATGGAGTGTATTAGGTCAACTTTTGTGGACTGAATCCTTGCACATTGATGCCTTGAGATTGGATTTGATTCACCATTGATAACTTGCCTAATTTGCCAAAAATCCAATCTTTTTGCACATGGAATGCTTGATATGAATTTGATCATGACATTGATGATGATTAGGTCCTGAAAATAGAAAAAGATCTCATGTAATCAAGTTTTGGGATTTTATTTGATTTAAATTGATTTAAAATGAAATAATTCAATAAAAAATCAAATAAAATAATAAAATTGATAAATGGGCACAAGGCTGAAGCTAGGACACGTGTGTAGTGTGGTAATCCCAAATCAAGTGGAAAAGAATGGGCCCATTTGACAAAATTTGATGTTTTGGGGATAGTTGACTTTTGGCAATTTTGCAAAAATGCCCAACTTCAACAATGCATAACTTCTTCAATTTTGAACTTTTGGAAGTGTTATTGGACTTTTTAGAAAGCTTGATATGTACTATAACCAAACCTTTTGGTATCATATCATTTTTATATTCCATGCTCAAGTTATAAGCTTTGGGAAAAAAAGGTGTTTTTGTTGACTTTCAAAAATTACCTATAATGTCCAAATTTATAACTTTTTGTGAGTGCATTTTCTGATCTTGGGGAATGAAGATGGATTGTAGGAAATTTCATCCCCTTCAAAATGAGCTTTGTATGGGTCATTTCTCATAAAGTATGAGAAAGTTATGCTTGGTCAAAGTTGAGTTGACTTTTCCTACAAAACCCTAATTTAGCAACTTTTGAGTCTTGATGAATTTTGAGCAATCCTTGATGAAATATCCTTCAAAATTAGAATGTTGACAAAAATCTTGAAGTTTGAATGGGGTCACAGTTGACTTTTGCCCTAGCACAGTCGATTTTTGGACCCTTTGAGCAATTGACTGAGCAAACTTCCTCTGCAAGGCTTGAAACTTGACATGGATGAACTTGAGAACATATTAGGACATTGGGGAGCCTTTGAGGTCACTTTGATTCAAGGATATTGATGCAACACAAAACCCTAATTTTGGGTTGACTGCCTTAGGAGATGATTTGTCTGACCCACTCTTGAGCAATCTTTGAGCCACTTGGAGATTATTCTTGCAATGTTTTGAGAAATATGGGAGGGTAAATTTTGGGTTGAAACATCTGCCCCTGTTCAATTTTCTTAAACCTGAGGATGTAGATTGGCTTTTGTGCCTTTCGTGATCCGAAGGTGGAAGATGGTTGAACACTAGAGTGCCCAGAAATTTGCACTCGCATGAAGTGGTATCAACCTTGTGATATCGAGAATGAGGTTACATATACCATTTGGAGACTGTTGATAGGTGGTCTAGACTTCGATTGGAATAGGAATCATGGAGATCTTAGCGTCGATCTAACTGAACCGGAGAAGGTCTTGGTTTACCTTTGACTGGATAAGAATCAGAAAAATCTTAGGGTCGATTTAACTGAACCAGACAAAAGTCTTGGAATATCTTCAACTGGAATACGAATCAGGGAGATATTAGGGTCGATCTGACTGAACCAGAGAAGGTCTTGGATTAACTTTGACTGGATAAGAATCAGAAAAATCTTAGGGTCGATTTAACTGAACTAAACGAAAGTCTTGGAATATCTTCAACTGGAATACGAATCAGGGAGATCTTAGGGTCGATCTGACTGAATCAGAGAAGGTCTTGGATTAACTTTGACTGGATAAGAATCAGAAAAATCTTAGGGTCGATTTAACCGAACCAGACGAAAGTCTTGTAATATCTTCAACTGGAATACGAATCAGGGAGATCTTAGGGTCGATCTGACTGAACCAGAGAAGGTCTTGGATTAGCTCTGACTGGATAAGAATCAGAAAAATCTTAGGGTCGATTTAACTGAACCAGAAGAAAGTCTTGGAATATCTTCAACTGGAATACGAATCAGGGAGATCTTAGGGTCGATCTGACTGAACCAGAGAAGGTCTTGGATTAACTTTGATTGGATAAGAATCAGAAAAATCTTAGGGTCGATTTAACTGAACAAGACGAAAGTCTTGGAATATCTTCAACTGGAATACGAATCAGGGAGATCTTAGGGTCGATCTGACTGAACCAGAGAAGGTCTTGGATTAACTTTGACTGGATAAGAATCAAAAAATCTTAGGGTCGATTTAACTGAACCAGACGAAAGTCTTGGAATATCTTTAACTGGAATACAAATCAGGGAGATCTTAGGGTCGATCTGACTGAACCAGAGAAGGTCTTGGATTAACTTTGACTGGATAAGAATCAGAAAAATCTTAGGGTCGATTTAACTGAACCAGACGAAAGTCTTCCATAGATGTAGTTTTTATTTTGAGGGGACTACTAGGTCATAGGAGTAGTTAGCGGTGTTTACTGATTCGTCTTTCCCTGAAATGGTAAAGAGTCAGTCATATGCAATGAAATTCATGATATATATCAAGCGATGATGCTATCAACATAAATGAGATTGTATGGTATGATGCGTATATCCATGTATCATGATGTATGGAAATGTAATGTTTTAGCTGGGGAAAATAAATCCCGGACAGCTGCTGGAAACAAGAGTGGAATTCTTCGCTTCTGCTGGGGATGGTGAATGAAGGTGATTGCGAGAATAAACCTGCAGGAGAAGATAACCTCGTTGGGGAATAAACTGATGAGGAGATTACTCTGTGGGGAAGAGATGCTCTGCTGAGGATTCCACTGATAAATTCCATCGGGATGAATTATTGTTGCTGGGGATATTGAACCCTACTGAGGATTGAATTCCTGTTTGTGATAGGAAAGAATTCCGCTGAGGATGATCTTTGGTTGTGACTTCTCTAGGGATAACCTGTTAGACTCTTGTGGGGATAATCCTTTGAGCTTGGCTGAGGAGATTTATTTTTGTATTTCGCTGGGGATAAACTTCCAGAGTCTATTGGGGATGATTCTCCCAACTCCGTTGGGGAAGCTTTTTCAGACTGCACTGGGAAAATTTTAACTCCACTGGGGATATCTTGTACCCTGCCGGAGAGCATTCTTATATTCCGTTGGGGAATATTAAGACTGTCGGGGGTATCAAGCCTTTTTAGTGCTGATGGTAGATAAACTCTGCTTGGGGAGAATATTATCGATTCATTCACAGTTGCAAGTCTCAGCTGGGGGAGAGCTAGCATTACTGCCTTACTCTGCGGGGGAGTGAAAGTATCTTAGCCATATTCTTCAGATGAATTTACTCGGTACCTGATGGACAGAGCAACTATACAACTTGAACACTTCTTATTGCCCCTGTTTCTGCTATTACCAGTAATTCGGCTTTTGTTTCGCATGTAAATATTTATGAGCAGCAATTAATATCAAATGCATATATCAAAAATGAACATTTGACGTTCTTTGCAAAACAAAACAAAAAAAAGGAAAAACAGTTTGAAATTTCTTTGAAAATGAATTGTATTGATTTTGAAGTTTGGCCTGTAAATAGGCGTTTTTGTACAAGAGGCTGACGTCTTAGTAAGAGAATGCTGCCGAACAAATGGAATTTATACAATTCATGAAAAGAAAACAAAACAGCTTTGTGAATAATCCCACTGGGTTCCAACTCTGCTATTGCCTTTATGTCTTCGAGTATCTCATCACTTTGCCCCTTGGTTGAGGGTAGATCAGATTGATTAATGTCGTCCGAGCTTGATAGTTGATACCGAAGTCTGGATGCAAGATGATCCAATGAGACATAGTGTTACGCTTTGATCCCTAATTTTTGCCTGGACCGCCCTTTCGGGTTTTCAGTCCACCGGGATACCCTTTTTTGCCCAAGCCGCCTTTTCAGGTTTTTGACTTGCCAGGTGTACAGATTTTTTCATTTTCATCCGTTATTTTTGCCCGAACCCTTTTGGTTCCCCGGGAAGCCCTTATTTTTGCCTAGGCCAGTCAACCTAGCGGGTCTTTGATTATACGTAGTATCTTTTCACTATGTCTGCATTGACGGGGTGAGGAAGGTCGTCACCATCCATGGTGGTTAGAATCATAGCTCCGCCTGAGAAAATGTTCTTAACCACGAATGGCCCTTCGTAAGTAGGGGTCCATTTGCCCCTGGGATCACCTTGAGGTAATATGATGCGCTTGATAACCAGGTCCCCAACTTGATACTCTCGTCGTCTGACTTTCTTGTTAAATGCCTTGATCATCCGTTTCTGGTACGTCTGACCATGACAAATAGCAGTAAGTCTTTTTTTGTTGATTAAGTTCAGCTGATCAAGCCGGGTCTGAATCCAGTCATCTTCGCTTAAACCTGTATCCTTCATGATTCAGAGAGAGGGTATCTGAACTTCGATGGGAAAGACAACCTCCATGCCATATACCAAGGAATATGGTGTTGTCCCTGTTGACGTCCGTGCTGAGGTACGGTACCCATGAAGAGCAAACGGTAACATCTCGTGCCAGTCTTTGTATGTCACAGTCATCTTCTGCACGATCTTCTTAATGTTCTTATTAGCCGCTTCAACAGCCCCATTCTTCTTTGGCCGGTAAGGAGAAGAGTTGTGATGTTGTATCTTGAACTGCTTGCAGAGCTCGATGATCATCTTATTATTGAGATTTGTACCATTGTCCATAATGATCCTTTCTGGTACACCGTATCGACAGATCAGATTATGCCAAATGAACCGTGCCACAATGTTCTTGGTTACAGTAGCAAAAGAAGCTCCTTCAACCCACTTTGTAAAGTAATCGATTGCTACCAGGATGAAATGATGCTCGTTGGATGTCGTAGGTCTGATCTCGCCGATCATATCAATGCCCCACATTATAAAAGGCCAAGGTGCCGTCAAGACGTTTAGAGGGACTGGAGGTATGTGTACCTTATCAGCATAGACTTGACACTTGTGACATGTCCGAGAATGCTGATAACAGTCAGCTTCCATTGTGGACCAATAATATCCTGCCCGTAGGATTTTCTTTGCCATGGTATGTCCACTAGAATGAGTCCCGAAAGTACCTTCATGTAAATCTGCCATGATCCTTTCTGCCTCGTTCTTATCCATACATCGCAGTAAGGTTGAATCATGGTTACGCTTGTAAAGAATGCCATTGCTGATGAAGAACTTTCTGCGAACCTCCTCAGAAACTTCTTGTCATTAACAGATGCACCCTCAGGGTATTCCTGAGCTTCAAGATACTTCTTCACCTCATGAAACTAGGGTTTATCTACTACCTCTTCAGTCTCAATATCACAGCAATGCGCAGGTTCGTCCCGTTTTTCAATGATGATCCGAGGAGCTTCGTTGTCCCAATTGACCTTGAACATAGAAGACATCGTAGCTAGCGCGTCCGCCAACTGATTCTCCTCTATAGGGAAGTGTTCAAAGGTTATCTCTTCAAAATGTGGAAGCAACATCAATACATATTCCTTGTAAGGAATAAGGTTCGGGTGTTTCGTATCCCACTCGCCTTTGATCTGACTGATCACGAGAGCAGAATCTCCGAAGACACTCAAGAACTTAATCCTTAGGCCAATTGCTTCTCGAAGACCCATGATGCACGCTTCATACTCCGCCATGTTGTTGGTGCAGTTGAAACATAGTCGGCGGTGACTGGAGTATGAGAGGCTTTAGGAGATATGATCATGGTGCCAATGACATTACCCAAAGTGTTCGAAGCTCCATCAAAGTACATAGACCATCGGGATCCTTCCTCAGGTCCTTCATCCGGTCCAGGTGTCTTACAGTCAGTTACTAGCATGATATTCTCGTCCAGAAATTCAAAGTTCATAGACTGGTAATCATCCACTGCCTGATGTGCCAAATGGTCTGCCAACACACTTCCCTTGATTTCTTTTTGAGTCGTGTATTAGATGTCGTATTCGGTCAAGATCATCTGCCATCTTGCTATTCTTCTGGACAAGGCAGGCTTTTCGAAGATATACTTGATTGGATCCATCTTCGATATCAATAAAGTAGTGTGAGTCAGCATATACTGTCTTAGCCGGCGAGCAGCCCATGCCAAAGCGCATCAAGTTTTCTCAAGCAACGAGTATCGGGTCTCGCAGTCGGTAAACTTTTTGCTAAGGTAATAATAGCATTCTCTTTTCGGCCAGACTCGTCATGTTGACCCAACACACACCCCATGGAGTTATCGAGTACTGTCAAGTATAAGATCAAAGGTCTCCCTTCAACTGGAGGCATCAGAATGGGTGGCTCTTGTAGATACTCTTTGATCCTTTCGAAAGCGGAGTGGCATTCATCGTTCCAACGTACCACTTGATCTTTCTTCAGTAGCTTGAAGATTGGCTCACAAGTAGCAGTTAGGTGCGAGATGAATCAGGAAATGTAGTTTTCACCTTTGCATGGTCCACTTGAAATACTTTGTCGCTTACGACGAAACCCAGTAGCTTACCAGATCTCACCCCGAAGGTGCACTTGTTCGGGTTTAACCTCAGCTTGTACAACTTCAACTTGTCAAACAACTTCTGAAGGTGGTCAAGATGTTCCTCATCAGTTTGAGATCTTGCAATCATGTCATCGACGTATACCTCAATCTCATGATGGATCATGTCATGAAACAAAGCAACCATGGCACGCTGATACATTGCCCCAGCGTTCTTCAATCCAAAAGGCATGACCTTGTAGAAAAAGGTACCCCATTGAGTAACAAAGGTTGTCTTCTCCCTGTCTCCGTGAGCCATTTTAATCTGATTATAACCGGAGAAACCATCCATAAAGGAGAATACCTTGTGCTGAGTGGTGTTGTCAACCAGAACGTCGATATGAGGTAGAGGAAAATCATCCTTGGGACTCGCCCTGTTCAGATCCCTATAGTCAACACACATCCGAACCTTACCATCCTTCTTCGGCACAGGAACCACATTGGCCACCCACTGTGGGTAAGAAGTAACTGCTAGAAAACCGGCGTCAAACTGTTTCATAACTTCAGCCTTAATTTTCTCAGACATCTTTGGGCGCATTCGGCGGACCTTCTGTTTCACTGGAGGACAGTCTTCTTTGGTAGGCAGGCGGTGAACCACAATATCGGTATCTAACACAGGCATATCTTCATAAGACCAGGCAAAGATCTCAACATAGTCACGCAACATTTGAATCAATCGTTGCTTCACACTAAGCTCCAGATCTGCACCAACCTTGACCTCTTTCTTGTCTATCTCCGTACCCAGATTCACTTATTCTACCGGCTCTTCGTGCGGTTGAATAACCCTCTCTTCCTGAAGTAACAGTCTTGCAAGTTCACCAGGCACTTCGCAATCATATTCACCTTCGTCTTCGGCTAAGTTGATAGGATTTTCGAAGTCATAACTGGCAGTAGCAGAGTCGTTACCAGTGAGATCCAGAGTGGATGTAGACCTGTATATGTGAGTGTGTGTAAAATAGCTGTTTTTGCAATATGTAATAAAAGAAAAACAAGGAGCGCAAAATTTGAAATGCAAGAAACGTCCAATGCTTTTATTAATGATATATGAAAATGACACACATAAATCCCTCATAAATGAGGCCACGGTGCCCCGGGTAAGACACCGGGCCGTAAAGTTTAAAACATTGTTTGTTTCAAATTCAAAACAAAAAGTTTCATTACTGGGTAACAAAAGAAATAGGGATGAAGTCCTTTGCTATCCAGTTGCTTAATCCACCGTCGATCGTAGGATAGATCCAACTGTCGAACTCAGTCTCTTCAACGTCTTCTTCAATGGCATTCACTCCAGAATTGCTGATGAACACGGGAGGTCTTCCGATCCGTGCGTTCCGAATAGCCCTTTGAGCTTCTACAGTGAAACCCAAACCAAACTTGTTAGTCTTCTGTGTAAAATCAGGGAGTTGTCCCTAATTCGCACACCCACCTTTCTCGACAACAGCCCGGGCATCCCTAAAGGAAGCCATCTTCATAGGAGAATCTTTAACAACAGCCTCAGTTGATGCCAGCGTCTGGGGAACCTCTTCAAAATGCTGAAATGGGGTCTCAATGAACTCCCCATCCATCTCTACATATCAGAAAGAGTTGAGGTGGCTCACCATGTACTCCTCCTCTCCTTGCACTGTCACAATCTTCCCTTTCACTGGGTACTTCAGCTTCTGGTGGAGCGTAGATGTGACTGCCCCAGCTTTGTGGATCCACGGACGACCCAACAAACATGAATAAGATGGCCGAATGTCCATCACATAGAATGTAGAGGCGAAAACTTGAGAACCAACCTTAATCAGGATATCAACTTCTCCGTGCACCATCCTCTTAGACCCATCAAAGGCCCTGACGACAATGTTGCTTGGTTTCAACTCCAACCCTTCACAACCCAACCTGTCTAGAGCTTTCTTAGGCAAAACATTCAATGAGGAACCAGTATCCACCAATACATGAGCAAGAGTAGTGCCCCTGCATTCAATGGAGACATGCAGGGCATCGTTGTGATTCTTCCCTTTAGCAGTCAAGTCAGCGTCAGAGAAACCCAACTCATTATCAGCAGTCAGACTAGCCACGCAATCTTTAAACTGATCAGCTGATGTTTCTTGTGGTATGTGTGCAGTATTCAGGAATGCAATCAGAGCCTTGGCATGGGGCTCTGAGCATAGCAATAGTGACAACATAGAGATTTTGGACGGGGTTTTCCCCAGCTGTTCGACTACATTGTAGTCACTCTTTTTGATGATCTTTAAAATCTCTTCCATCTCTTGTCTAGAAGCTTCAACAGTAATCGTCTTCGGTGCCTCCGTCTGGGCAGGCTCACTGGTGATCCCTTTGTCCCGAGTGTCAGACGACTCGGCGACATGGGTAAGAATAGGAACTTGAACAGGAACAGTAGCAGGTACACTGGCAGGTGTAATAATAACAGGTTTTCGGGCAGTCGGTGGAGAGATATCAGGTGAGAAAAGTCTTCCGTTGCGGGTGACTTTAGCAGGTCCAACAATATTGCTGACGTCAGTATCAACATCTAACTCTTGTTTAACTCTATGAAAATAAACATCGGCCCCATAATGCCAAGGGATAGCTTTATCAGAGGTGTAGGGGATAGGCCCAGGAACAGTGATGATCAATGGTGCGATTCTTGGAACAAATGTAATTCTAACAGGCTTTCTCGAGGAAGCCTTGGAAGAATTGTCAAGAATGGTGATAATAGCAACTTCTTCAGTATGAAATAAGGGAATAACAGTCTTCTCAAACATAATTTCTTTACTATCCATCAGGCATTGGACACCTGATTTCAAAAGTGGGCAATCGGTTGGTAGGGCAAAACACATACGACAACCTTTGTCACAACCCGGAAATAAACTGGCTATCAAAAGGTTCTTCTTCACAATCATCAGAGGGGTAACAATGTCGTTCACAAAAACCACAAACAAGTCTTCATCTATAGCATTCACTCCATGCTTGGGCATAGGAGCAGTCACAACATTAGGTCTTTCAGGCGCCTCGAACTCAATCTCCTTAGCATCAATTAAGTCCTATATTTTGTTCTTCAAAGCCCAACAATCATCTGTATTATGTCCCGGGCTATCAGAGTGAAAAGCACAATGGGCATTAGGGTTGTATTTAGGTGATGTAATGTTGGGATTCTGCGAAGCCTCCCTTGGAGTTACTAGATTGGTCTTTAATAACTGCGGCAGAATCTGAGACAAAGTCATGTTGAGATGGGTAAATTACCTTCAAGGTCTCTCGGCCTTTTGTTGATTGTTGCGCTGAGTAGCACCAGCAGGTCTTGAAATAACAATCGCATTAACAGCTTGGCGGCGTTCAGGTCTATTTTGGCTTTTCGAACTGTAAACAACACTGGACTCCTTAAAAGGCTTTTTCTCGGTGCTCGATGAAGCACCCTTTTGTATCTTACCAGCCTTAATACCAGCCTCAATCCTCTCACCGGTCATAATTAGCTCTGTAAACCCAGACGAAGAGCTTCCAATCAGATGGTTGAAAAATGGACCAGACAAGGTCCCCAGAAACATATCCACAAGCTCCCGATCAGCCAAAGGTGGTTGCACTCTTCCGGCGAGGTCCCTCCACTTCTGAGCATAATCTTTGAAACCTTCTCCCATTCCCATTGACATACCCTAGAGTTGGTTACGCGTGGGAGCGAGGTCGGAATTGTATTGGTACTGCCTGTAGAAAGAAATAGCCAAATCTTCCCAACTGCGGATACTGGCTCCGTCCAACTGGTAAAACCATTCAAGCTGAGTCCCTGAGAGACTGTCTTGAAAGAAGTGGATCCATAGGTTCTTATCGGCGGTGTACGGCTGAATCTTCCTTACATATGACCGGAGGTGCAACTTCGAACAAGAAACTCCGTCGTACTTAGCAAAGGCTGGTGCTTTGAATTTGTGGGGAATTACCACCCTAGATGATAGACCCAGATCACCAAAGTCCAGACCAGGCACTTTCTGAACTTCCATCGCACTCAACCGGTCTTCCAGTTGCTTGTATCTATCCTCAGCCGGAGGATACTGGTCTTCATCGAAGTCCGTCTCATTGTCTGAGACCACAGGGCTAGGAGCCCTCCTTTCTTCCTGACTATCTTTCCCTCCAGATGAGGTGGTCAAATCAACTTCATTCCGTAGCCTGTTTCCAAACCTGTGACCTGTGTTAAACAAGACTATCCTCTTATTCTTCTTCTTCTTCTCTTTCAGAATCAGGGTCTTCAAATCTTGCTGACCCTTAGCTAGATTCATGAACAGCTCTTGAAATTGGGAATTTTGAGCCTGTAGGGCCTTGATTGCTTGCTCAGTTGATGGTTCAGCAGACATGATGAATGCTGAAATAAACAACGAAGAAGATAAGAGCCCTGTAATGGGTACCTGTTATGAAGTGCATGGGATGAAATGCGTATGATGTGATTTCAAAGACATTGAGAGATTCAAATTTGTAAACAAGAAATGAAACACACTTTTATTAGATAAACTTTGAAATTTAAATTGTTCAACAGATGCCCTTAAGGCGTTACAAGAAAGGAAATACTGAAAAGTAAATAAAAACTGGAAAGGAAATAATCAAAGGACAATCAGTGCTCCCATGGTCACTTCTTGTCGGTGCGGACATAGTCATTGAGGATCCGCTTGTTCTCCAGCTTCCTAGTCAACTTCTGGATCTTCTGCTCTTGCTCGTTAAACTTTTCTCAATAAGCATCCCGCTCTTCTCTCAGCTGCATCCAAGACCTTTTCAGTGCCCCAATGTCAGTGGGCATGTAAGGATGGAGGATGGTAGGAAGAACCCCCTCTTCATTAGCAACTTCAACAATGATAGGCAGGACAGCTTCATACGGCATACCCAGCTTTTGGGCACGGATGCGAACCCATCTGAGATATGTCTCCATCAGAAGATAAGTCTTTGGACCCAGCTTGTGTGGATCAGATCTGTGAACTCTATCCCAAGCCCTTATGAATCTGCGGCGTTGCTCGTCGCTATCCCCTTGAAAATCAAAGATGATACTAGGCATTAGCAGCTCATGAGGTCCTTCCCTTCTGGCTCGCCCAAACTGACGTAAGGCCAATCATGGATTGTAAGAAATTCCTCCATGGGTTCCTATCAGTGGAAATTGGGGTACTTCCCACATCGATCAACAATAGCCACCTCATCCATACCTTTGATAGTCCAGATGATGTCATTATGAGAGAGAGACATAACTCTATAGGCCCAGCCCATGCCTTCTTTGTTCTTCAACACTGATTTGGGGAGGTGCGAAATAAACCACCTCACCAATAATGGAGCACAACACATCAAGGTTCCCCGCTTTCGAGCAGTACAAGCATAAAGCTGATGAAGAATGTCACCCAAGAGAGTGGGTACAGGATTACGAGAGATGAATATTTTCACCGCATTCACATCGACAAAGGAGTCAGGGTTCAGAAACAATACCAAGCCATATATCAGAAGAGCCAGAATATTTTCGAATGCCTTGAAGTCTAGACTATCCCAGAAATAATTAGCCTTACTGTTGTACCCCAAAATTTGCCCTCCCATATTTCTCAAAATATTTCAAGAAAAATTCACAAGTCCAACCCGGCGCGTCATATTCAGGTATTCTTTCGCCAAGATATCTCTGATAACGTATTCTCAAATTCAGGTTCGGCTCAAGAGTCAATTCTTTAAAGAAGGTATCCGAATGTGCGAGTTTTCTTGAAGAAATATGGTGAAAAAGTGTGCTGAAAGTGCAGTTTTTACGCGCTAAAAAATTCATAACTTGAAGATCGTGACTCGTTTTGAACTCGTTCTGGTGGCCAAAATTCCGTCTTGACATTATCTACGTTTTCATCTCTCACAGCTGGAAGCCAATTTCGATCAGAAGGTCTTCAAAAATGCGGATTTATCAAGTACTTTCATACAAAAAAATTGTGACAGAAGTTTATTTGCGTCATGTTCAGAAAATCATAACTTGGTCAATTTTCATCGTATCGAGCTGGTTCTGGCGCCAAAATTTCACAAATTGAGTTGGCTACATTTTCACAGAAGGTATTGAGTTCAAACGGCATTCAAAAGGCCTACGTTTTTTACTCAGAGTGCATGACGCGCCGAAAATCCTGAATGCTGAATATTATTTCATCTGGGCCGAAACTTCGAAAATTCATAACTCGGTCAGTTTTTATCGGATTGGGCTCATATTTTTACACAAGGTCACTGACTCATAGATCTACAACTTTGCTTCAAAAGTCGAGACCAAATTATGCACCGAACAATACCAGTTTTTTATTGAAGAACGTGTTAGAGTCGACACTGGAGCCCAAAATAAGTTTGTCTGAGCTGAAACTTCAAAAATTCATAACTAATTCACCGTTTATCCGATTGATCCGATTTTCGGACAGGAGTTAGTTCTTGATGTCGGCTACATTTTGTTTTCACATTTCAACTTCAAAAATTACACTTAAGTCCCTGCGATTTAGCCTGGAAGGTGACGAACTCAAGTAAACATTGGAGGCTCAATTGCACATTCAAAGCCCATTTTCTTTACCCTAATTTCCATTATATAATCACCTTCTTTTCACACAAACCAAGGAGGAGAAAAAAGAGAAGAAGAAAACCTTGCCACAACACTAATATCAAATTTTTTTAAGAACCCTAAAACCTTGAAATCCTTATTACAAATCTCTCTCTCACTACAAACAAGCCATCACAGTTACAAACCAACACCTCACTACTTCTTCAGTAAGGGTAAGGCTGGCTTGATCTCCATGATCAAAAGGGTATAATCATTCATACATGCCATATTGTGCCTAAACATTAAATTTCTTCATATATTGACTTTATTTGCATTTTATGATTTTATTTAATGTGTTCATGAGATTCAACACTGCAGATTTAGACAGGATCCCATGCAGGTTTATTAAGGAACGTTGAGGCCAAAAGCCAAATGGCCAAAAGGCAAAAGCCAAAAGCCAAAAGTTAAATGGCCAAAAGAACAACTTATGCATGACACCAATACATGGCGAGACAGACATCCTGAGAAGATTAAGGAACGTTGAGGCCAGAACACAAATGGCCAACAGCCAGAACACAAATGGCCATGAAACCCAATCCAATGGCCAAAGAATGCAGACCACGGTACTCAGGAGTCAATGAACACGCACGTGATGCCAAGAAGTCAAACAAGGCTTTTTGTCTAATGGGCCAGATTTCTCACAAAAAACCTCCCTTTGGGTCTGAATACCCCCATGGTTTGCACATTTTTATTTTTTTTATTTGATTTTCCTTTTTATTCTTTTAATTGTTTTCAATTGTTTTCTTTAATTTCATAAATTAATTTTCATAAGATAAAAAATCAGAAACTAAAATATATTTAATTATTATTATTTCACTATTAATTTATTTTGTAAATAAACTTTAATAATTAGTTTAGTAAATTAGGTTTTAAAACTTTAATCTTTTTCTCAATAAATTAAAATATGTAGAAATTAGTTTTTTTTTATCTTTTTATCACTTTTCTTAATAAATAATTTTTTCTTATTATCATTATTATTAATTACTAATTTATTTTGTAAATAAACATGTACATTAAATATTTAGTAAATTAGGTTAAACTTTAATATTTTTCTTTAATAATTAAAAACAACTTAGAATTAGGGTTTCTCTTGAATTTTAATTTTCTTTATTTCATAAATACAAAAACCATCAAAAAAACATTTATTTTCTTTAATTTAATAATTAATTAACTTTTCATTCAATTTAATTCCAAAAGGGTCCAACGCCCTCGAACGTTCTATTTTCTATTCTTTTCGCGCATTTATTCTTATTTTTCTTGTAAATATTATGTAACTGTTCAAGCCATGTAATAGTAACTAGGTTTTACTTTCCGCATTTTTTATTCAAAACGGGTCTTTGTTAATTTGGCGATGTATAGACCCGCGCCTTGTAATAGCATAGGATTTTACTTTCCGCATTTAAATTTCTGTACTTTTAAATTCTAATTGCATGAAAGAATGTATGGCCTAAATAAAAAACAAGCGTAGATCACCATGATACATATACAAGATAAAACATAACATGAAAATAACATACAAATTCACACACCACTCTTAGGGTACGCCTCACTGTTGCTTTGCCTTCGAAACGTGGTCGTCGAGTATAGGACGTTTTAGTAAGTCCTTATGTCCATGATCAATGGCATAGGGGTAGCTTCTAAGGTGTCCTACTGTTGCTCTGGTGACCACACTATCCCTAAAAACGAATTGACCCGAACACCTCCAACGGTGGTGCTACCTACCCCTCAATGGTGGGATGACACTACCTTAAGGACATTTACACAGCCTAATTCCTTAGGGTAGGTAGATGACTCATAGATACTTGCTCTAATTCAAAACAAACAAAAACTCTTTTCACACTGGCACTTTTCAAAAAGCTTTCAAAACAATTTTTCAAACACTCTTGAGGACTGATACAAGAGTCGATCTGAAATCTTTAAACGAAACTTTTTCAAACCCACTCACGATTGAAAAGCAAACACTTTTGAAAACACAAATGAGTAAGTATCTAAGAGCCCATGGATAACCATGGATAGAAAGGGTGTTAACACCTTCCCTTTCTATAAATCTACCTCCCGAACCGAGAAACTATCTCATAAGGAATTTTGCTGTGCTTTTGTCCTGTCCATGTTGGAGAAAATAAAAGACGGTGGCGACTCTTGCTTCCGCGACATTTCGCGAACCAGCGTTAAATAGTCAGTTCCAGATCCACCGATCACAGAACTGGCGACTCTACTGGGGATACAAATCTTAAAGTGAGGTGTACCTTAGGACTAAGATCACTTGTGTTTTCAATTGCTTTGACTTGCTTGCTTTATTATTGTGGGACTGTCTTAGGAGTTCTATAGATCCTAACCCGGATCTGGGGATACCCTGTTAGGTAGCATAAGCTGTGAGGGACCTGTCCGGCGTAGACCGACATGGGTGAAGCAGTGGCTACATTGGTGTGGCACCTTAGTCTGTACCGATATCCCTTGTGTTGCAACGAGGAGAATATGTGTCTTCTGAGGAGTCATTAAGCACCAACCGACCTTAGAACCTTAAATGACCCAACTTGGCCAATAGAACAATAGCAGTATGCTACGCCCATTGAGGCTAAACTCTCGTGATGGTTCTGGCTGCAAGAAAAGATTGCGATGCTGGAGTTATGACCGATTGAGGGTAGTCAGTGATATTGGGATCCTCTAGAACCCGGTTACTTCTGATAGGACAGGTCTTAACCAACAAACTGAAAGAGGGTAATACCTAGACCCCATGCTGGCCTAAACTCTAAGGGCTTCTCTTGTGTGACTTGTGTGCCTTCCAACTTGACTATTTGCATGCTTGTTATCTGACACTTGAGTTTCTTGCAGGTTTTGTTTACAGTCCTTAATTGGGACTCATAACAGGGTTTACCTACATTACCCCATGCATAGCATAACATCATACCATTGTATGCATCTCGCATAAGGATTAACCCATTTCAAGGATCTCAAGGGCTTGTGATGCAGGTCATGATGAACCAACATGTCTGGCAAGGGGAAAAGGGGATTTATTTTCCTCTAGCCAAGGTTGTCAGGGGCTATGACCCACTGGATATGGTGAGCCTTTGACCCTTGAAGAAGGACTCTCTACAATACGAAGTTACTTCAATCAAGATACCAGATTCTAATTTTAACAAATTTTTTTGTTTACCCCGCGAGATTCTTGAAAACATCGCATGCATACATACACATCATTGCATAACAGGTACCCTTTTTTCTACAGGTTGCTTACCTTCTTTGCTGTTTATTTCAGCAGTCTCATCATGAATCCGGAAACATCTACTGAGCAATCCATCAAGGCTCTCCAGGCTCAGAACGCCCAGTTCCAAGAGCTGATCATGAGTTTGGCCCAGGGGCAACAAGATCTGAAGACCCTGCTTTCGAAAAAGAAGAAGAAGAGGACGATGTTGTTCAACCCTAGACGCAAATCTGGGAATGGATCACGAAATGAAGTTGAGCAGACTACCCCATCTGTTGGGAAAGACAGTCCCCAAGAAAGGGAGGTTCCTAGTCCAGTGGTCTCCGACAACGAGACCGATTACAATGATGAGCAGTACCCTCCAGCTGAGGACAGGTATAAACAGTTGGAAGACCGGCTAAGTGCCATGGAGATACAAAAAGTGCCCGGCCTGGACTTCGAGGATCTAGGTCTGTCTTCTGGGGTAGTAATCCCGCACAAATTCAAGGCACCTGCCTTTGCAAAGTACGACGGGGCATCCTGTCCTAAGCTGCATCTCAGGTCTTACACAAGGAGGATCCAGCCCTACACGGCTGACAAGAATTTATGGATTCACTTCTTTCAGGATAGTCTGGCCAGAACTCAACTCGACTGGTTCTATCAACTGAATGGAGCCAACATCCGCAGCTGGGAGGACTTGGCCACTGTGTTCTACAAGCAATTCCAGTATAATGCCGACCTTGCTCCCACGCGTACTCAGCTTCAGGGGATGTCTATGGGTACAGGCGAAGGCTTCAAAGAATATGCTCAAAAATGGAGGGACCTTGCTGGAAGGGTACAACCACCTCTAACTGACCGCGAGCTCGTCGACATGTTCTTGGGGACCCTGTCTGGTCCATTCTTCAACCACCTGATTGGGAATTCTGCTGCTGAGTTTACAGATCTGATCTTGACCGGGGAAAGAATAGAAGCTGGCATCAAGTCGGGGAAAATACAGAATGGTGACTCCTCGAACACTGAGAAGAAACCATCCAAGAGAGAATCTAGTGCTGTCTATGGCTCAAGAGGGCAGAATAGGTCTGAACACCGCCAAGGGGTCAACGCGGTGGTTATTGGAAAACCGGACGGCGCTCCTCAGCGTCACAATCAGCAAAGGGAAGAGAGACCCAAAAGGCAATTCACTCCCCTCGGTATGACCTTGTCACAGATATTGTCACAGTTGCTGGAAACCAAGTTGGTAACTCTCATGGACCCTCCAAAGAATCCCAACAGGACGCCTTCAAGGTATAACCCCAACGTTCACTGCGCTTATCATTCTGACAGCCCAGGGCATGCTACAGATGATTGTTGGACTTTGAGAAACAAGGTTCGGGATCTGATTGACGCAAAGGAAGTCCAACTCGACTCTCCAGAGGCTCCCAATGTGACCACTGCTCCCCTGCCCAAACATGGCTAGGATTGGAAACTTTTGTTCATTTGAATGTTCAGATTGTAATTTTCTTTGGTTGTTCAAACATTTTATTTCATGTCAAACTTGGTTATTTCATTAATGCATTACACATGTCTGTTTTAAAGTAATTATTTCGTATTCACTATATGCAAATTGTTTTCATATTTTTGTGATGATCAAACTCTTGATTGAAAATTCTAAGCCTCTTGAGGGAGGATGACGAAAACGATACCACGATCTTTACAATATGCTTTTGAACAGACCCCGCTGATGATGTACAGGCATTGTTTCAATTCCTAAACACTGGAGTTATAAGGAAGATAATCCCTCGTCAACCTCTCTGAGCCAAAGAAGTAGGAGTTTTTCTTTTCGAAATTTAAAACCCTTAATCATAACCTGGGGCAGGGTAGTTCTCTCAGTTGATCCAAGTGCATAACGAATGGCACCAAAGAGGTCCTTACAAAACAAAAGACAGTGATGGTTCTGAATAATCATACAGACAGGCAGTCATTACTTCTCAAAATAAAAACCCATTAAGTCAAAACCTATGAAGGAGACTTACAAAACTAGGACATCCCGCTGACTGTAATTCCAAAAAGAAACAGTTCAGGCAAAAAACAGGGATAATGAAAGAAAAATAAAGAGGTCTTACAAACCCTAAACCAAACAAAAATGACTGCCTATTCAAATAAACTATCAATATCCGAACCATCATCGGAATATCAGAGCAAAGACTCAAACAAGGTCTAACGCACGATCAGCTGAGGTTAGGATTGAAGAACATCACGAAGAGCGGGTGGGTACAAATAAAATTTGAGCCTTTATCCTTTGTTTCTTAAACCGTGAACCAGGCCACGTTATAACCCTCAAAAGTCCTAACTGAAGCATGGGTTAGTTCGAAAGCATACTGTTACGAAAGGTATCCTGACTCCTTAAGGCTTGCGTTATAATAACGAGTTGACATCACAGTTTACAAAACATTTGCTTGTTTTACAAAAAAATGCATCTTCAAAAAAATTCAAGACAGACATAAGCTTTGCATTTTTAACATAACTTTGTTTGCATATGACTTTTTGTTCGAACAACAAAGAAATTCGCACGAAGAATATCTAGTGAACAAAAGCACTTCCAACCAAGGGGCAGACATGATCATTGTCCATCATCTGGGGCAGTCAAGTCAAGATTCAAGCAATCTCTCAAAATGCCAAATACCAGGGGCAAATCTCCATCTGGATCACTTGGGGCATTGGATTTAAATTCCCGTAACGAATCTTGCATGATCAACGAAGACCTTCCGGTGGTACGACTACACTTCTGACAGGGGCAACTCCCTACATTCTGAGAGCATGGACATAGTCGAAAAATACTATGCATAATCAAAGATCCGCTAGGTTGACACACCTAGGCAAAAATAAGGGCTTCCCGACGAACCAAAAGGGTTCGGGCAAAAATAAGGGATGAAATGAAAAATCTGTACACCCGGCAAGTCGAAAACCTGAAAAGGCGGCTTGGGCAAAAATGGGTATCCCGGTGGACTGAAAACCCGAAAGGGCGGTCCAAGCAAAAAAAATTAGGGATCAAAGTGTACGACTATGTCCTGTCATCTCGTCACTTGCCTACCAAAAGAAGAGTCGTCTATCGGCAGTAATCAAGCGCCTCCACAGGTACCTTCTCTCGCATAAACAGGGGCAATAATGAGTTGTCTAAGCGATCTAATTGCTCTGTCCACCAAGGTACCAAGGTAAGTTCAGCTGAAGAACATAACCAAGATGCCTTAACTCCCCAGAGAGTGAGCCAGCAAGTCAACGATACTCTCCCCAAGCAGAGTTAGTCCACTATCAACCTCAAGGAAGTTGGATTATCCCCCGCGGATCTCAACATTCCCCAGCGGAGTATACAAACATTCTTAACAAGCATCCTCGACAATCTTGATCTAAGATTGTTCCCCGGCGGAATACCAGACATTCGGTGGAGCCACTTCCCCAGTACATCTCAAAAAAATTTCCCCAGGAGAGTCCAGTCCAAAAGTTTCCCCAGGAAAGTGGAATCCATATCCCCAGCAGGTCTATCCCCAGTAGATTCTGGAAGCTTGTCATCCGCATAGTACGAACGCTCCCCCGGCTTTATTCAAAGTTTATTTCCCCACCAGGATATAACTGGGTTATCCTCAGCCAATTTCCATGGAGAGATCGTCCCCGGCAAAGTCTTCCTATCCCCAGCGGAGTTCATCAGATCTCCCAACATGAATTACCAATGGAATCCCCAGCGGAGTTATCATCAACCTCAGTGAAGTATTCCTCTCCCCACAGAGCATTCCCCGCAGAGTAATCTATTCGCCAAGTTTGTTCCCCAACGGAGTCATCTTCTTCTATCGGTATTCTTGCAACCATCACCCCCAGCGGAAACAGAGCTCTACTCTTCCATATCAGCCCAGGATTCAACTTCCCGGCACCCGTCAAGGATTTATTTTCCTAGACGAAAATACATTCATAAACATCACCTTGTCATACATTATGATACATGCATACACGCATCGTATCACCCCAATCTCATTTATTTTTGAGAACATCATGACATCATGCATGTCATACATTATGACATTGCATACAACTAACTCGTTACTTTTTCAGGAAAAGAACGATCAACAGATAAAAGTCTTTACCTTTTGAAGTAGAAGACGTCCAAGATTCCTTCATCATTCTGTTGAGGTAGTAATCGCCCAAAGGTTCTCTCATCGTCCCGTTGAGGTAGTAATCGCCCAAAGGTTCTCTCATCGTCCCGTTGAGGTAGTAATCGCCCAAAGGTTCTCTCATCGTCCGGTTGAGGTAGTAATCGTCCAAGGTTCTCTCATCGTCCCGTTGAGGTAGTAATCGCCCAAAGGTTCTCTCATCGTCCCGTTGAGGTAGTAATCGCCCAAAGGTTCTCTCATCGTCCCGTTGAGGTAGTAATCGCCCAAAGGTTCTCTCATCGTCCCGTTGAGGTAGTAACCGCCCAAAGGTTCTCTCATCGTCCCGTTGAGGTAGTAATCGCCCAAAGGTTCTCTCATCGTCCCATTGAGGTAGTAATCGTCCAAGGTCCTCTCATCGTCCCGTTGAGGTAGTAATCATCCAAGGTTCTCTCATCGTACCATTGAGGTAGTAATCGTCCAAGGTTCTCTCATCGTCCCATTGAGATAGTAATCGTCCAAGGTTCTCTCATCGTCCCGTTGAGGTAGTAACCGTCCCTGATTCATTTATCACATCATTATCAACAAAAACCTTTTGAAGCTCCAGACTCGATTCCTGTATCCTGCCAGGGCACGTCTGAAGAGTTTAAAGATCCGATTCCTGTATCTTGTCAGGGTGTATCTGTTGACGACTAATTCCAGACTCAATTTCTGTATCCTGCCAGGGCACGTCTGAAGAGTTTGAAGATCCGATTCCTGTATCTCGCCAGGGTGTATCTGTTGACGACTATACTCTCCGGACTCGATTCCTGTATCTTGCCAGGGCACGTCTGAAGAGTTTAAAGATTTGATACCTGTATCCATCCAGGGCACATCTGCATAAAGAGTTTGAAGATCAACTCCTGTAACAGGCCATGTAATTATTTTCTTTTTCAGGTACGCGAGTTCTCGCTAAGAAATCTCTTACGCGATCGACACCTCCAAATGGCATCTATAAGCCCATCCCCATATCCATCGTATCTCCAAATGGCATCTATAAGCCCATTCCCGCCATCACGCTGCTGATACTTTACTATGTGAGCGCAAATTTCTGGGCACTCTAGTGTTCAATCATCTTCCACCTTCAGATCACGAAAGGCACGCAACCCAATCTACATCCTCAGGTTTAAGAAGATTGAACAGGGGCAACTGTTGTACCCCAAAATTTGCCCTCCCATATTTCTCAAAATATTTCAAGAAAAATTCACAAGTCCAACCCGGCGCGTCATATTCAGGTATTCTTTCGTCAATATATCTCTGATAACGTATTCTCAAATTCAGGTTCGGTTAAAGAGTCAATTCTTTAAAGAAGGTATCCGAATGTGCGAATTTTCTTGAAGAAATATGGTGAAAAAGTGTGCTGAAAGTGCAGTTTTTACGCGCTAAAAAATTCATAACTTGAAGATCGTGACTCGTTTTGAACCCGTTCTGGTGGCCAAAATTCCGTCTTGACATTATCTACGTTTTCATCTCTCACGTCTGGAAGCCAATTTCGATCAGAAGGTCTTCAAAAATGCGGATTTATCAAGTACTTTCATACAGAAAATTTGTGACAGAAGTTTATTTGCGTCATGTTCAGAAAATCATAACTTGGTCGATTTTCATCGTATCGAGCTGGTTCTGGCGCCAAAATTTCACAAATTGAGTTGGCTACATTTTCACAGAAGGTATTGAGTTCAAACGGCATTCAAAAGGCCTACGTTTTTTACTCAGAGTGCATGACGCGCCGAAAATCCTGAATGCTGAATATTATTTCATCTGGGTCGAAACTTCGAAAATTCATAACTCGGTCAGTTTTTATCGGATTGGGCTCATATTTTTACACAAGGTCACTGACTCATAGATCTACAACTTTGCTTCAAAAGTCGAGACCAAATTATGCACCGAACAATACCAGTTTTTTATTGAAGAACGTGTCAGAGTCGACACTGGAGCCCAAAAATAAGTTTGTATGAGCTGAAACTTCAAAAATTCATAACTAATTCACCGTTTATCCGATTGATCCGATTTTCGGAAAGGAGTTAGTTCTTGATGTCGGCTACATTTTGTTTTCACATTTCAACTTCAAAAATTGCACTTAAGTCCCTGCGATTTAGCCTGGAAAGTGACGAACTCAAGTAAACATTGGAGGCTCAATTGCACATTCAAAGCCCATTTTCTTTACCCTAATTTCCATTATATAATCACCTTCTTTTCACACAAACCAAAGAGGAGAAAAAAGAGAAGAAGAAAACCTTGCCACAACACTAATATCAAATTCTTTCAAGAACCCTAAAACCTTGAAATCCTTATTACAAATCCATCTCTCACTACAAACAAGTCATCACAGTTACAAACCAACACCTCACTACTTCTTCAGTAAGGGTAAGGCTGGCTTGATCTCCATGATAAAAAGAGTATAATCATTCATACATGCCATATTGTGCCTAAACATTAAATTTCTTCATATATTGACTTTATTTGCATTTTATGATTTTATTTAATGTGTTCATGAGATTCAACACTGCAGATTTAGACAGGATCCCATGCAGGTTTATTAAGGAACGTTGAGGCCAAAAGCCAAATGGCCAAAAACCAAAAGCCAAAAGCCAAATGGCCAAAAGAACAACTTATGCATGACACCAATACATGGCGAGACAGACATCCTGAGAAGATTAAGGAACGTTGAGGCCAGAACACAAATGGCCAACAGCCAGAACACAAATGGCCATGAAACTCAATTCAATGGCCAAAGAATGCAGACCACGGTACTCAGGAGTCAATGAACACGCACGTGATGTCAGGAAGTCAAACAAGGCTTTTTGTCTAATGGGCCAGATTTCTCACAAAAAACCTCCCTTTGGGTCTGAATACCCCATGGTTTGCACATTTTTATTTTTTATTTGATTTTCCTTTTTATTCTTTTAATTGTTTTCAATTGTTTTCTTTAATTTCATAAATTAATTTTCATAAGATAAAAAATCAGAAACTAAAATATATTTAATTATTATTATTTCACTATTAATTTATTTTGTAAATAAACTTTAATAATTAGTTTAGTAAATTAGGTTTTAAAACTTTAATCTTTTTCTCAATAAATTAAAATATGTAGAAATTAGTTTTTTTTAAACTTTTTATCACTTTTTTTAATAAATAATTTTTTCTTATTATCATTATTATTAATTACTAATTTATTTTGTAAATAAACATGTACATTAAATATTTAGTAAATTAGGTTAAACTTTAATATTTTTCTTTAATAATTAAAAACAACTTAGAATTAGGGTTTCTCTTGAATTTTAATTTTCTTTATTTCATAAATACAAAAACCATCAAAAAAACATTTCATTTCTTTAATTTAATAATTAATTAACTTTCCATTCAATTTAATTCCAAAAGGGTCCAACACCCTCGAACGTTCTATTTTCTATTCTTTTCGCGCATTTATTCTTATTTTTCTTGTAAATATTATGTAATTGTTCAAGCCATGTAATAGTAACTAGGTTTTACTTTCCGCATTTTTTATTCAAAACGGGTCTTTGTTAATTTGGCGATGTATAGACCCGCGCCTTGTAATAGCGTAGGATTTTACTTTCCGCATTTAAATTTCTGTACTTTTAAATTCTAATTGCATGAAAGAATGTATGGCCTAAATCAAAAACAAGCGTAGATCACCATGATACATATACAAGATAAAACATAACATGAAAATAACATACAAATTCACACACCACTCTTAGGGTACGCCTCACTGTTGCCTTGCCTTCGAAACGTGGTCGTCGAGTATAGGACGTTTTAGTAAGTCCTTATGTCCATGATCAATGGCATAGGGGTAGCTTCTAAGGTGTCCTACTGTTGCTCTGGTGACCACACTGTCCCTAAAAACGAATTGACATGAACACCTCCAACGGTGGTGCTACCTACCCCTCAATGGTGGGATGGCACTACCTTAAGGACATTTACACAGCCTAATTCCTTAGGGTAGGTAGATGACTCATAGATACTTGCTCTAATTCAAAACAAACAAAAACTCTTTTCACACTGGCACTTTTCAAAAAGCTTTCAAAACAATTTTTCAAACACTCTTGAGGACTGATACAAGAGTCGATCTGAAATCTTTAAACGGAACTTTTTCAAACCCACTCACGATTGAAAAGCAAACACTTTTGAAAACACAAATGAGCAAGTATCTAAGAGCCCATGGATAACCATGGATAGAAAGGGTGCTAACACCTTCCCTTTCTATAAATCTACCTCCCGAACCGAGAAACTATCTCATAAGGAATTTTGCTGTGCTTTTGTCCTGTCCATGTTGGAGAAAATAAAAGACGGTGGCGACTCTTGCTTCCGCGACATTTCGCGAACCAATGTTAAACAGTCAGTTCCAGATCCACCGATCACACTTTTCAACCAAGAACTTAGTCAGAAAGCCCTTTGCTCCACTTCTAGTCTCCCAATTAGCCATTACCTCATCCTTTGTCATATGAAGGGATGAAGCAATCTCTTCTGGCCTAAGGATCTTCTCCTAACCAGTAAACGGGGTCTGCTCCAGAATAGAGATACTGAGCAGATCAGAGAACTCTTCTAAGGTGGGAACCAACTGGTAGTCCTGAAAAGTAAAGCAATGGTACAGCGGATCATAGAACTGGACCAGGACACTCATCATCTGCTCGTCCAATTTGGAGGTAACCAATCTGAGAAGATACCCATGTCTTATGATGAAAGAGGTAGTATCAGGCATCTTTGCAATCAATTCTCTAAGCACAGTGGGAACCTGGACAAAGTTGATCCGGATGGTATTCCTACGCATGGGAATCATGACCTACAAAACAGAACAAAGATGAATCCCTCCTGTCTTTGAAATAGGTTAGTCCAATGCAAGATGTATGCAATGTTATGATGTCATGATGTCATGATAGAAAGCACATCACAAGTATCCACAAATAGCAAACATGGTAAAGGCACACAAGTCACACAGAGAGCCCTTTGATTTCAGGATGGCAAGAAGCTTAGGTACTACCCTCTTTCAGTTCAGTTGGTTTAAACCTGTCCTAAAAATAGTAACCGGGTTCTAGAGGTTCTCAATACTGACTACCCTCAATCGGTCATAATTCCAGTTTAGCAACCTTTTCTTGCAGCCGGAATCATCGCGAGAGTGTAGTCGCAATCTCAATGAGTGTAGCATACTGCTACTATTCTATGGTCAAGTTGGTCAATTTAAAGGTTCTAAGGTCAGTTGGTGCTTAATGACCCCTTAGATGACCCATATTCTCCTCGTTCCAACACAAGGGATATCGGTACAATCTAAAGTTCCACACCAACGTAGCTACTGCTTCAACCGTATTGGTCTACACCGTACAATTCCCTCACAGTTTGTTGCTACTTACCTAAAGGGTATCCCCCAGATTCGGGTTAGGATCTATAGTAACTTCGATTCAAGCCCACAAATATAAAGCAGGCAAAGCAAACAATTGAAAACACAATGATCCAATCCTAAGGTACACCCCACTTATTAAGCGATCCCCAGCAGAGTTGCCAGTTCTGTGATACGGTGGGAAGAGAACTAACTGTTTTTTTGGAATGCTGGTTTGCATTTTGCGTTTTGTTTTCGCAAAATGTCGCGGTAAGCAAGAGTCGCCACCGTCTTTTATTTTATCTAAAAAGGAAAGGAAAAAAGCACAGAAAAATTCCTTTTTCGAGATATTTCTCGGGTTCGGGGGGTAGATTATAGAAAGGGAAGGTGTTAGCACCCTTTCTATCTGTGGTTATCCACGGGCTCTTAGGTACTTGCTCAAATTGTTTTCAAAATATTACTTTCTTTGTGCTTGTGGGTTTGAAAAAGTTTTTGTTTGAAAACTTCGATCTAACTCTTGCTTCTGTCCTCAAAAGTATATGAAGTGTTTTTGAAAACTTTGTTCGAAAAGTGTAAGTGTGAAAAGTTTTGTTTTTGAAAGAGCAAGTATCTAAGAACCATCTACCTACTCAAAAAAGGAATCGTTCTATGTTATCTTCCTTTAGACAATGCTATCCTACTATTGATGAGTAGGTAGCATCGTTGTTGGAGTTTTAAGGGTCAATTCGATTAAGGGGCGTGCGGTCACTAAAGCAATGTTAGGACGCCTTAGTGGTAACCCTAATGTCTTAGATCATTTTTCTGAGGAAACCGTTTCGAGGCAACTATGATCTTTGGACAAGAGGGTGACCTCTAAAACTTCCTATACTCAATGACCGCGTTACGAAGGCAACCAAGTGAGGTGTACCCTAAGAGTGCGCATGTGCGAGTGTGTTGTTTTCAGTTTATTTTATCTCTGTAAATGTTAGTGGTTATCTATGTTGATTTTAAGTTAAACATTCGATCTTGCATGCATTCCCTATTATCAAACATCTAACAGTTTATAAGTTGCGGAAATTAAATTGCGGAAATTAAACTAACTATTACAAGGCGTCGGGTATTTACATCGCCAAAAGAAACCCTTGAAATTAAAATGCGGAAAATAAATAAAGCGATAAAAATAGTCATAATTATCTATTACATTCCGGAAACAGATACGATATTGAATAAAATGGATCGCGTGCGGGAAATTAAATCGGGCGCAAGTTTTTAGGGTTTTGACCCTTTAATCAAAGAAAAGGTTTCTTGGTTTGTTTTTGAATTAAGAAAGAAATCAAACTAAATTAATTATTAAATTAATAAATAAATAAATAAATAAATTTTTTTTTGGGTTTTTGGTATTTAAAGAAATAAAAATAAATTTGATCAATGTTAATAAAACCTAATTGTCTAAGTTAATTTTAATTATTGCAAAATATATTAAAAGTTATTCCTAATTAGAACTAAATTAATTAAATTAATATTTATTAACAAAAATAAAATGATGAAATTTAATTTAAATAAGAAAATATTTTTTGGTTTTAATTTTATTAAGAAAAAGTTTTGATTGGTTAGTTAATAGTAAAAATAATAACAATAAATAATTAAAAGAAATAAATAATAAAAGAAAAGAGAAAGGGTTAGGAGGTTTGGGCCTGCTTAGGGGGTCTGATTAGTAGTTTTGTGGCCCAACAATCCACTGGCCTGGTTGACTTTTTGAAATCCAGCGTGTGCATTTGACTAGGGAGTATGGTGGACGTTCCATCTGGGCCATCAGATTTGGCCTGGGGCCATCTGTCCCTTGATTGAATGAGGGAGTATGATGCATCACGCGCTGGCATCAACACTGGATTACCTGAAGAAAAATAATACAAATCATATGGGGGGAACTGGGATTCGAACCCAGGTCCAGTTGGTGACTACCAGCTCATCTTTCCACTAGGCCAACGCGTTTCTATTGTTAGTATATTCAACAATAATGATAATATGAGAAACAACATTAATATGCCAGAACAAAAACAAAAACGCGCCAAGTTTGAACCGTCCAACCAGGGGGAGACACGTATGTCGTCTTCTTCCTCCAACTCTGTAAATTTACATGCGGATTTAGATCCGCAGCTAAATTCGCATGTCGTTCCCAAAATCGATTCTAGGCCATGAAAACAAACCCCAAGACCATGGTTCTGCTCGTCTATCTCCTCCGGTCACTTCTATGTCCATCAATGGCACTAATTTTTCCTGTAGAAGAAATGCCCAAAAAACAAACTACAAAACCCTAGGTTCGGTTATAAGGTTACAGTCTATATAAATGCAACCAAACAATGCCAAAAGTTCAGAAATTTCATTAGCATCACAAATATATCCATGATTTGTCAAAATGATGCGAAAATAGAGAGCTGTGATTTGGAATACAGGGCCATGAAACGGGATGCTTACAGTGCATTTGAGAGGGTGTGAGATCTTGCTTTTGATTGCAGGAGGTTGAGTAGACACCCAACAATTGATTGGTGTTGAATTTTGCCTTTGTAAACGCCTCTAAGGATGATTTCAGTTTTGCACTTTTTTGTCAATTTTTCAAGTTTGGTTCTTGGTGTTCTTGCAGCCTCTAGGTCTAGATTTCGTGCCTTTGCCTTGTATATGTATGATGGAGTGTATTAGGTCAACTTTTGTGGACTGAATCCTTGCACATTGACGCCTTGAGATTGGATTTGATTCACCATTGATAACTTGCCTAATTTGCCAAAAATCCAATATTTTTGCACATGGAATGCTTGATACGAATTTGATCATGACATTGATGATGATTAGGTCCTGAAAATAGAAAAAGATCTCATGTAATCAAGTTTTAGGATTTTATTTGATTTAAATTGATTTAAAATGAAATAATTCAATAAAAAATCAAATAAAATAATAAAATTGATAAATGGGCACAAGGCTGAAGCTAAGACATGCGTGTAGTGTGGAAAGCCCAAATCAAGTGGAAAAGAATGGGCCCATTTGACAAAATTTGAAGTTTTGGGGATAGTTGACTTTTGGCAATTTTGCAAAAATGCCCAACTTCAACAATGCATAACTTCTTCAATTTTGAACTTTTGGAAGTGTTATTTGACTTTTTAGAAAGCTTTAGATGTCCTATAACCAACCCTTTTGGTATCATATAATTTTGATATTACATGCTCAAGTTATAAGCTTTGGAAAAAAAAGGTGTTTTTGTTGACTTTCAAAAATGACCTATAATGTCCAAATTCATAACTTTTTGTGAGTGCATTTTCTGATCTTGGGGCATGAATATGGATTGTAAGAAATTGCATCCCCTTCAAAATGAGCTTTGGATGGGTCATTTCTCATAAAGTATGAGAAAGTTATGCTTGGTCAAAGTTGAGTTGACTTTTCCTACAAAACCCTAATTTATCAACTTTTGAGTCTTGATGAATTTTGAGCAATCCTTGATGAATCATGATCAACCCTTGATCAAATGATTAAATATCCTTCAAAATTAGAATGTTGACAAAAAATCTTGAAGTTTGATTGTATTTGGGTCACAGTTGACTTTTGCCCTAGCACAGTCGATTTTTGGACCCTTTGAGCAATTGATTGAGCAAACTTCCTCTGCAAGGCTTGAAACTTGACATGGATGAACTTGAGAACATATTAGGACATTGGGGAGCCTTTTAGGTCATTTGGATTCAAGGATCTTGATGCAACACAAAACCCTAATTTGGGGTTGACTGTCTTAGGAGATGATTTGTCTGACCCACTCTTGAGCAATCTTTGAGACACTTGGAGATTATTCTTGCAATGTTTTGAGAAATATGGGAGGGCAAATTTTGGGGTGCAACAACAATTATACAAATTAGAAAATTTTCTAAGCCTTGCAAAGTTTGATTTTTTACTTTCTTGACTTTTGATGATCAAATTTCATATTTTGAATTATCTTGATGAAATGTTATTTTTGAAAACCAAATTTGACCAAAAAGTCAAAGTTTGACTTTTCAGTATACAGTTGACTTTTTCATCAGCTGACCAAATTTCATCTGTCAATCAGGGGATGAATTGAAATATGTTATTAGGTTAAAATGATGTACTTGAATCCTTGAGATCATGTTTCGAACCAATAAGTCATGTAATAGGTCAAAAGTCAAAGATTGGTCGTTCTCAGTCAAAACCCTAATTTCGACCATTTTTCCCTTTTGATGATTTGAACGATTTTCTTGGTGAACTATGATTTGATCTTGATCAAATGATACAGATGACTTCAAAATGTTGATATTGGTCAAAAATATTGAAGTTTTGACTTTTTTTAATACAATTGATTTTAGGTTATCTGATCAATTGACTGAGCAACTTTGGTAATTCAAGACTTGAAACTTGACAGGAGCAATCTTGAGGGTCCATATTGATCCATGGAATTCATTTTAAACATTAGAAGTCCAACTATCCTTGTGCAAACTCAAACCCTAATTTGAGGCATCAGTGTTGAGGAGATGGTTTGACCTAGTCAATACTTGTGCAAGCTTGATCATTGAAGATCTTTGTGAGAAATATCTTGAGAAAAATAAAGGGCAAATTTCGGGGTACAACAAATTCTCCTTTTCAATCTTCTTAAACTTGAAGAGTTAGGGTGGCGGTCTGCCACTCGTGACTTGAAGGTGGAAGATGATTGAAAACTAGAGTGCCCAGAAATTTGCACTTGATGATGGGTTAGTTGATTATGGTTGTCAGGAATGGGCTTAACGATACCATATGGAAAGGTGATGGAGAATTCTTTGGAGATGGGCTCACCGATGCCATCCAGAGTGACGCAAAAGGTCTGTTGTTTAGCGACTTCATTGGGGACATAATCTTAACCATAAGAGGTATGCTGATTACCTTTTCCTACAAGGAAAAAGGTTATTTGTATGCAAATGCATGCATGTTGCAATGATGTTCTCAAAATAAATGAGATTGTTCCGCATGCATTTATCATGTATGCAATATGATGTGTGAATGTGAAATGTTGTTGAAGTGTATCTTTGTCCTAGAAAATAAATCCTTGCCAAATTATGGGGAGCTTCAGGAAATTAAATCTCGTACTACTGTTGGGGATGAAGAGTATGCACCTCTTCAGACCTTGTTTTGAATGTTCCCGCTGGGGGTTCCTATTTTGTTTTTTTGAGGAAAACTTCGCCGGGGAATATTGATTTTGTTTGAGGGATACTGTGATACGGTGGGAGAACTGACTTGAGGTTTTGCGTTTGTGTTCGCAAAATGTTGCGGTTTAGCAAGAGTCGCCACCGACTTTTCTTTTATCCAAAAAGGGAAAGGTGAAAAAGCACAGGAAAGACCTTTAGAGATGTTTTCTTGAGTTCGGGGGGTAGATTATGAAAAGGGAAGGTATTAGCACCCCTTTCATCCATGGTTTTCCATGGGCTCTTAGTTACTTGCTAGATCACTTGCTTTTGTTTGAAAATTGTGTTTTGTGTGATTTTTTGAAAGTTTTTTGTAAAGAGGCCATTGTTTAGGCAATCTTTGTAATGATTCTCGTTCGTAAGAATGTATACAAAGATGTTGATCTTTTGGAAATGTTTCAAGTTTGGAAAGTGTTTTGAAGTGTATGTGATTGTTTTTTTTTGAAAATATTAAGGATGTTTGTTTTGAGAGTGAGCAAGTAACTAAAAGTAATCTGCCTACTCAAAAGGTCTTAGATATGCTTTTCCTCCTCCTTTAGATGTTGCTATCTTACCATTGTTTTGGTAAGAAGCCCCATCGTTGGATGTGAAGGGACGGGCATGGGTCATTGTATAACCATGATAGCAATGTTGTGATATGACTTAGCACTTTTCTTTTAAGGACTAAGATCATTTTGAAAGGCAACTTTGATAGCGTCATCAAGGGACTATGATCTTGTATTTTTCGATTTGTTTGTGCTAGACATCCCACATGCATAACATGGCCATTTTTGTAAGGCAACAAGTGGAATTACCCTAAGGGTGTAAGTGTACGAGTGTATTTGATTGCATGCATAATTTTTCTTGAATTAGGGTTTTCTAAACATTGGTTTTAGTCTTGCCATACACACCCTAATTACTAACAATATATGAAAGCAATAAAAGTACGGAAAATAAAGATTATACGCTATTACAATCATTAGGGGGATGAGGTGTACAAATTTCAAATTGGGATTGCAAATTAAATCCTATGTTACTATTACAACCATATTGAAATGGATAAGAATGTACAGGAAATGTAAAATGCTTATTTATTTAAGAAAAGAAATAAGTTTTGTTTAAGAAATATTTTTGGTCCTTTTATGTTAAAAGAGGATATAATATGTGAATACGAAATATTTTTGGTGTTTTTGATTAATGAAAAATAAAAATTATGGCAAAAAATAATAAAAGAGAAAGAAAATAAAATTAGCGCAAATGCTGAAAATAGAAGAGGTCGGAAGTTCTGACTTGCTGAAAATAGAAACAAATTTAGTAGAAATACGGAAACTCAGAAGTTCTGGATCTTCTGAGAACTCAGAAGTTTTCAGAATTTCTGATGCAACTGTCAGAAATTTTCTTCTCTCCATGCCAGTCAAAACATTTGTAACTTAGTTACTTCTTAACATAGCAAAAGTTACACATATAATAGTTATGACAAGTTTCATCAAATATCAGAAGCACAAATTAGAAGCAACATGAATTTTCTAATCCTAATTCTGAGTCCTAATTTCTTCATGAAACTTTGAACTAGGATTCCTTCTACTTAGACAGGCAGATGCATGAAGTTTCAGAATATGTACATCATCAGGATCAGAATATCTACATTGTGTTTAAATATGCAAAATCTGATAATGCCTAATTAGTATGAGGAGAGGTAGCAGAAAGCTTACCTTGCAGCTGGAAAAGATTATGTGAACTGGAGGTTGGTCCTGAACTCTGGTGATGTTCTGAGCAACTTTTTCACGTGCTCAGTAGGATGGAAGTTTTCAGCTTCTGGAACAGCCAAGGGATGATATTCTGACTTTTTTGAGACGGAGGTGGATGGAGAGTATATGGCAGTAGGGATACAGAAGTTAGGGTGGTTTCTAATATGTGAATCAGAAACTGTGTGGATATTTTTAGTCAAGAACACTTGATAAAAAATAGAGTTTGAATGCAAGAATCAAATGCTAAAGTTTTGTATTTTTGTGTTTATAGTTTTGTGGATTCTTGGAATTTTTACAGGGGTTCAAGACTTTTCTTTCTCAATTTTCCAACCTCTTTCACAAATTTTTCTGGGCCCTTTCTCAGTGGCCAATGGTGTTCTATTTATAGGAAAAGGTTTTGTAGATTGGAGATGTCAAGTGGCACCAACATCATATGCTAGAAGCTGACTTACTCTTGAAGTAAGCTTAAACAAGTAGGGTTCAATGCACCAAGTGGGATGGTTAGCAGCACCTAAGTTGGATTTGACAACATGAATTAAGGAAAAGTAGAAGCAGCGCATGGGCCTAACATACTTTTGCACAAAAGTTTATCTTCCTAATACAGTAGGGGTACACGTGGGGGAAATCCTTTGGATAACACCTCACAAGTGGTTGTGAGCATTAAATGAGTTCCCATGTGAAACTCTGCATCCTTTCTTAACTCTAGATTAGAAGTTATGATTCAGAGTAGCATCCAATCTTCCGATCCTCTTATCTTCTGGCTTCAGCATGTTCTGAAGTACCCTTCAGACTTTCCAGTAAGCTTGCAGCATGCTTTGTAACCTTCTTTGATTTACCCTTGCAAACTCTGACTGAACCTCTGTGAATACTGGCCCAGAAGTCCTGACCAAACTCTATCTTGAGAATATCCAAAATTTGTTGAGTGTGAACATTGGCCCAGAAGTTCTGAAATTGTCATATTTCTTAAACACTTAGAAAAATTTCTAAGTATTTGGGATTTGACTTTTCCAAAGTAAAATTTGACTTTTGAAATTCCTAATGAAACAAACTTCATATTCCAACATGTCTTGATGAAATATGATTTTTGAGATTTGATTTTGATCCAAAAGTCAAAGTTAGACTTCTCAGTATGCAAATGACCATTTTGCCCTTGTGAATGGTTTGCTTGGAAAAATTGATAATTCAAGGCTTGGAATTGGATGAAAACAAACTTTGAGGATCCAGGGTGATTCCTTGAGAAATGAGAGGGCAAATTTTGGGGTACAACAGCTGCCCCTGTTCAATCTTCTTAAACCTGAAGAGTTAGATTTACGGATCCGTCATTCGTGACTTGAAGGTGAAAGATGATTGAACATTAGAGTGCCCAGAAATTTGCACTTGAAGATGGACGGTGAATGGGCTTACAAATGCCATTTGGAGGAATGTTGGTAAACGCTAGAGGAAGTATCAGCACAAATCTTTTGTTGATTTATACTAAACTTGATGTTTTACCTGTGAGAAAAGGGGTTAGTAAAATGCAGATGCTTGCATGATGTTCACCAGATGTGGTATCATGCTAAATGCATATGGTATGTACGTGCTATGATGTATGAATGTGAAATGTATGTTTTTGTCCGGGAAAATAAATCCCTGGCTACTGCTGAGGAAATCCTGGGAGGTTGAATCCCTGATTGCATGTTGGAACTGAAGAATATGCATATCTTCAAATTTTATTAAAATGATGCTTCTTCTGGGGAATATCACTCAAATGTCAGCTGTTATCTGGTCATATCCAGGCTTCACAGTTGCTGAGGATGAAGTAGTTGGCTGCTATCTGGCCGGATCCAGACTTCACGGTAACTTACTAGAGGGAGGGATGCATTAACTGTTATCTGGTCAGATCCAGGCTTTGTAGAAAATTCCTTGAAATTGAATAGTTATCTGGTCGGGTCCAGGTTTCACAATAACTTGTTGGGGATGTGGAGGTTAACTGTTATCTAGTCGGATTCAGGCTTCACAGTAACTTACCGGAGGAAAGGATGAATTAACTACTATCTGGTCGGATCCAGGATTTGCAATAAATTTCTTGAAATTAAATAGTCATCTGGTCGGGTCCAGGCTTCATGGTCTTTTGGAAAGTTGTACTGTTATCTGGTCGAATCCAGGTTTCATAGTGTCTTTCTGGGAATCATAGTTAATTGTTATCTGGTCGGGCTCCAGGTTTCACAATATACTATTTGAGAACTGTTATCTGGTCGATTCCAGGCTTTGTAGATTTCTTTGATGAAGTCAATTATTATCTGGTCGTGTTCAGGCTTTATAATAAACTGTTTGAAAACTGTTATCTGGTCGGGTCCAGACTTTGCATATTTCTTTAATGAAGTCAATTGTTATCTGGTCGGGTCCAGGCTTTATAATAAACTATTTGAAAACTGTTATCTGGTCGGGTCCAGGCTTTGCAGATTTCTTTGATGAGGTCAATTGTTATCTGGTCGGGTCTAGGCTTTACAATAAACTGTTTGAGAATTGTTATCTGGTCGGGTCCAGGATTTACAGTTTTCTTTGATGAGGTCAATTGTTATCTGGTCGGGTCCAGGCTTTACAATAAACTGTTTGAAAACTGTTATCTGGTCGGGTCCAGGCTTTGCATATTTCTTTGATGAGGTCAATTGTTATCTGGTCGGGTCTAGGCTTCATAATAGACTGCTTGGGGATTTAGTTGTTGTCTGGTCGATACAATGAATTTCTGAGGGTGATTGCTATCTGGTTGGATCCAGGCTTCGCAATGGCTTTCTTGAAAGGATGGAAATGAGAATTGATATCTGGTCGGGTCCAAGTTTCTCAGCCATTTGTTGGGGACAGAGAGGCAACTCTACTGGGGAAAGAATTTAAACCTTGGTCGGATTGAGTTCAAGTTCTTCTATATATTTGAAGAGTTAGGCTATTATCTGGTCGGGTCCATGTCTCATAGCATTTTGGAATTGGGATCATCTGTTATTCGATCGGGTCCAGGTTTTAGATTCTCAAACTGTTATCTGGTCGGGTCTAGGCTTCAGTGTTCGAAGAAGTCAAACTGTTATCTGGTCGGGTCTAGGCTTCAGTAATAACTTGAAAATTATGCTGATATCTGGTCGGATCCAGGCTTCATAGCATCTCTTAGAAATAATAAAATCTTTGTTGTTGACTTTACTGGGGATTAGGGGTTTGTGGCCTTGTGATTTGTAAGTAATTTGAAATGGAAATTCATACTGGAGAGTACAGACTCAGTCGGGTAAGGCAGACTCAACTTGGGGAGGATGCACCTATCAGGGGGTGATGGGCTCAGCCGGGGATGATAGATTCAGCTGGGCAATTTGGATTCCACTGAGGAATTTGGGATTAGCTGGAGAAGATACATTCAGGTGGGCAATTTGGACTCCACTGGGGAATTTGGGCTTGGCTGGAGAAGATACACTCAGCTGGGCAATTTGGACTCCACTGGGGAATTTGGGCTTGGCTGGAGAAGATACACCCAGCTGGGGATGATGGACCTATCAGGGGGTGATGGGCTCAGTCGGGCGATGATGGGCTCATCTGGGGAATTTAGGTTCAGTTGGGGAATTTAGGTTCAGCTGGGCAATTCGTGATGTCTTGATTTTTGTACATTGAGAAATTTGTACTCAGCTGGGGACATAACTCTGTTGAGGAGATGAACTTCTTTTAGAAAAATATCCCCTAGGCTTCAATCTTGTAAAAATTGACTTAGCTGGGGAGAAAGTTGCCAAGAGATTGGGACTCTGGCCAGGGATTATCTCATGTAAAGAGATTTTGTGGGCAACTCCGTTGGGGAAAGGTTTATTGTCACCACCCTGGTGGGGATAATGATGATGAGATAACTCTGTGGGGCTATTTCATATACATTAAAGAGATGCTTACTGCTGATGTGCGCTGAGGCTCTGTTGTTGATGTTGTTGCTTAGCAGGACACATGTGCCAAATAGTTTTAATTATGTTCATATGCATATGTTCATTCAATTTTAGTCATTGGACAAATTTGCATTAAAACAAAGACAACAAATTTTGCACTTCAAAGTGTATTTGTATTGATATTTTCCCCATGAATAAGCGTTTTTGTACATAGAGACGGAAATCCTAGTAAGAGGAAATCACCAAAAAAGGAAAACAAAATTGAGAATGAAAACAAATAGCCATGTGAAATGATCTCATTGCCTTCCAGCTATACTATTGCCCTTATGTCTTCGAACATCCCTTGCCGTTAATCGAAATTGATTGGATTGATCTTGGACTATTTGAACTTGGACCTCAGTGATAGCATTGACTGTGTTGACTCCACGGGACATAGTGGTACGCTTTTAATCCTTAATTTTTGCCTGAACCTCCCTTTCGGGTTTTCGGTCCACCAGGATACCCTTTTTTGCCCAAGTCGCCCTTTCGGGTGTTTAACTTGCCAGATGTACAATATTTTGCATATATCCCTAATTTTTGCCCAAACCTTTTGGTTTGTCGGGATGCCCTTATTTTGCTTAGGTGTGTCAATCTAACGGGTCTCTTATGCGTAGTATTTTTTTTAGCTATGTCCACGTTTATAGGATGTGGGAAATCTTCACCGTCCATGGTGGTCAGCATCATGGCACCGCCAGAAAAAACTCTCTTGACCACAAATGGCCCTTCATAGGTGGGAGTCCATTTTCCTCTGGGGTCACCTTGTGGTAAAATGATGCGTTTTATCACCAGGTCACCAACTTTATATACTCGAGGCTTGACCTTTTTGTTGAAAGCCTTGATCATCCGTTTTTGATACGTCTGACAATGGCAAATAGCAGCCAATCGTTTTTCATCGATCAAGTTCAGCTGATCCAATCTTGTTTGAATCCACTCATCTTTGTCTAGGCCTGCCTCAATCATAATCCTCAGCGAGGGAATTTGAACTTCCACTGGAAAAACAGCTTCCATGCCATAGACTAGAGAGAAGGGAGTTGCCCCAGTTGATGTTCTAGCTGAAGTATGGTAGCCATGTAGAGAAAATGGTAACATCTCATGCCAATCTTTATAGGTTACTACCATTTTCTGCACAATCTTCTTGATATTTTTGTTGGCCGCTTCGACTGCGCCATTCATTTTCGGTCTATACGGAGAAGAATTGTGATGCTTGATCTTAAATTGAGTGCACAAATCCCTGATCATGGCATTGTTGAGGTTAGTTCCATTATCAGTGATGATCTTTTCTGGGATACCGTAACAACATATGAGGTTGTGTCTGATGAATCTGGCTACCACATTCTTGGTGACTGAGGCAAACGAGGCAGGTTTGACCCATTTGGTAAAATAGTCGATGGCGACAAGAATGAAGCGATGTCCATTGGAAGCCGTAGGTTTGATTTCTCTGATCATGTCAATGCCCCACATTACAAATGTCCACGAAGTGGTCATGACATTTAGAGAGATTGGAGGTACATGGACCTTGTCGGCGTAGATTTGGCATTTGTGACAAATTCTTGAATGTTGATGACAATCGGTCTCCATTGTTGACAAATAGTAACCTGCTCTTAAGATTTTCTTAGCCATCGTATGTCCACTTGAGTGAGTACCAAAAAGGCCATCGTACATGTCTTCCATAATTTCCTCTGCCTCTTTCTTATCCACACATCGGAGTAGAGTTGAATCATGGTTGCGCTTGTACAATATCCCGTTACTTAGGAAGAATTTGGCTGCAAATCTTCACAAGAAATTCCTGTCATTGATAGATTCCCCTTCTGGATATTCTTGTGTTTCAAGGTATCTCATCACCTCATGGTACCATGGCTTTTCCGCATCGGTGTCAAGTTCATAGCAATGTGCGGGTTCATCGAATCTTTCAATTGTAATCATAGGGGCTTCGCTATCCCATCTGACTTTGAACATTGAAGACATGGTTGCCAAAGCGTCAGCCAACTGGTTTTCTTCTCTAGGGAAGTGCTCGAACGTGATCTCCTCGAAGTGAGGAACCATGGATAGCACAAGTTCTTTGTAAGGGATAAGATTAGGGTGTTTAGTGTCCCAGTCTCCTTTTACTTGGCTGATCCCTAGGGTGGAGTCTCCGAACACATTCAAATTCTGGATCCTTAAGTCAATAGCAGCTTTTAGACCTAAGATGCATGCTTCATACTCAACCATATTATTTGTGCAATCGAAGCATAGTCTGGAAGTGAAAGGAGTGTGGCAACCTTCAGGAGAGATGATCACAGCGCCAATTCTGTTACCTAAGGTGTTGGACTCCCCATCGAATACCATAGTCCATCGGGATCCTTGTTCAGGTCCGTCATACGGTCTAAGTTTCGCACAGTCGGTTACCAGCATAATATTCTCATCAGGGAAGTCGAAGTTCATTGACTGATAATAATCCACAGTTGATGGGCCAAAATGATCTGGTAGTATACTTACTTTGATGGCTTTTTGATTTGTGTATTGAATGTCATACTCGGTCAAGATCATTTGCCATCTGGCTATTCGTCTGGAAAGGGCAGGTTTCTCGAAGATGTACTTGATTGGATCCATCTTAGAAATCAACAGAGTGGTATGAGTCAACATATACTGTCTTAGCTGGCGAGCAGCCCATGCCAGAGCGCAGCAAGTTTTCTCGAGCAGTGAATATCTGGTTTCACAGTCGGTAAACTTTTTTCTCAGGTAATAAATAACATGCTCTTTTCGGCCAGACTCGTCATGTTGGCCCAAAACACACCCCATAGATTTCTCTAGTATTGTTAAGTACATGATCAGGGGTCTTCCTTCAACTGGAGGTATGATAATAGGAGGTTCTTGTAGGTATTCTTTGATTTTGGCAAAAGCAATCTGGCATTCATCGTTCCACCTGACTACCTGATCTTTCTTCAAGAGTTTGAAGAGTGGCTCACAAGTAGCAGTTACGTGTGATATGAAATGGGAAATGTAATTGAGATGACCCAAGAATCCTATGACTTCTTTTTCATACTGAGGGACTGGCATTTCTTGGATGGCCTTTATCTTGGCAGGATCAACTTCAATGCCTTTATTGCTGACAACAAAACCTAGAAGCTTTCCAGAGCGTACTCCAAATATGCACTTGTTAGGGTTTAACCTCAGCTTGTACTTCTTCAGTCTCTCGAATAGTTTATGCAGGTGATCGAGATGTTCTTCTTCGGTTTGTTATCTGGCAATCATATTATCCACATATACCTCTATCTCATGATGAATCATGTCATGAAATAAAGCCACCATAGCCCTTTGATATGTTGCCCTTGGGTTTTTTAACCCGAAGGGCATGACTTTGTAGTAGAAGGTGCCCCATTGCGTAACAAAAGTAGTTTTTTCCATATCTTCGGGAGCCATCTTGATTTGATTATAGCCTGAGAAGCCATCCATGAATGAGAATATTTTATGCTGAGAAGTATTATCGACTAAGACGTCAATATGTGGTAGAGGGAAATTATCCTTGGGGCTTGCCCTATTCAAATCCCTATAGTCTATGCACATGCGAACTTTCCCGTCTTTCTTTGGCACTGGCACTATATTGGCCATCCATTGAGGATAGGATGTTACAGCTAGGAACCCTGCATCAAATTGTTTCGTTACTTCGGATTTGATCTTTTCAGACATGTCAGGCCTCATGCGACGGACTTTTTGTTTAATAAGAGGGTTGTCTTCCTTAGTTGGCAGACGATGAACCACGATGTTGGTATCCAACCCAGGCATATCTTCATACGACCAAGCAGATACTTCCACATAATCGTGCAACATCTGAATCAAGCGACTCTTAACACTACTTTCCAAATTAGTGTTGATCCTGATTTCCTTCTTATCTGACTCAGTACCCAAGTTGATAACCTCAACTGACTCTTCATGTGGTTGAATCTACTTTTCTTCTTGTAATAGAAGTCTGGCTAGTTCTCCTGGTATATCACAATCTTCCTCACCTTCGTCTTCGGCTTGGTTGATAGGATATTCAAAGTCATAGTTGGCACTAGTAGAGTCATTGTAAATAGGATCAAAAGTGGATGTAGACCTGCAAGAGTGTGTGTATGTGCATGTAAGATACATGGCTATTTTTGAAAATGTATTTAAAAGAAAAGAAAGACAATGAACACGAATATTTGAATGCAAAAGAGTCCAATGTACTTAATGGTCATATGATTAGATGAACATAACTAAAACCCTTGACAAAAGGACCAAAGTGCCCCGGGCTAGGCACATGGCTTAGAAGTCATCATCAAAATATTACAGACAACAAGTTCTTGAATTGATTAAAAAGCAAAAACAAGTAGATTACTCCTCAATGAAGGAGATGGGCACAAAGTCCTTTATATGCCAATTGTTGAGCTTCCCTTTGGTTGTTGGGTAGATCCAGTCTTCAAAAGCACACTCATCATCGGAGTCTTCTACAGCGTTCACTTCATGATTTTTGTGGTGGAAAGGTGGCTTTCCAACACGAGCACTTCTAACTTCTTTCTGAGCTTTGGAGGTGAAACCTAAACCAAACTTGTCTGCCTTGAACGGGATATCGAGGAGTTGACCCCACATATCATTGTTTCCTTCTTCTACCACAGCACGGGCATCCTTAAGAGAAACCATCTTGGGGGTAACTTTATCATATCTTGGAGTGTCGAAGGAGATTTTGGTGGTGGCCACAACTTTAAACGTCTGGCAAGGAGTTTCTATGAATTCTCCATCCATTTCTACGTACTTGAAAGAATTGAGATGGCTTGCCATAAATTCTTCCTCACCGCAAACAGTGACACCCTTACCCTGAACTAGATATTTTAACTTCTGGTGGAGAGTAGAAGTGACCCCACCTGCCCCATGGATCCATGGGCGCCCAAGTAAGCAAGAATATGCAGGCCGTATGTCCATTATGTAGAATGTGGAGTTGAAAATCTGTGAACCAACCTTAATTGGGAGATCCACCTCTCCATGAACCATTCTTTTCGACCCATCAAATGCCCTCACAATAATATCACTTGGCTTCAAAACCAAACCTTCACAGTCTAGCTGATCTAAAACGCCTTTAGGTAACACATTCAAAGATGAGCCTGTGTCAACCAAAACATGTGCCAGAGTGATCCCCTTACATTCAACAGAAACATGCAAGGCTTTATTGTGATTCTTTCCCATGGGAGTTAAATTTGCGTCGGAGAACCCCAGACCATTGTCATCTGTCAGACTTGCTACGTAGTTCTCAAATTGGTCGGTTGTGGTTTCTTGAGGCACGTGAGCCTTTTTAAAGAACTTAATCAAAGCTTGTGCATGGGCGTCAGAACATGGTAATAAGGACAACATTATTATTTTAGAAGGAGTTTGCCCCAACTTCTCTACTATTTTGAAGTTGCTTTTCTTTATTATTTTTAGAATCTCCTCCATCTCTTGAGTGGATGGTTATTCCATAACAGAATTTTTAGCGGGTGGCTCTTCCCTAACAGGCTCACTTTCTTTCTCTTTCCCTCTGGTACTGGCACCAACATTGCCATTGGTTATGTGGATTGGGACTGTGGTAGTGGTTGGTGGTGAGATAACAGGGGAAAAGACCCTTCTTGTTCTTGTGACTTTACTAGAACCAGTAATATTAGTAACACCAGCTTCATTATCATTAATCCAAAAATCTTGTTTTACCCCATGGTAATAAACCTCGGCATCGTAATTCCATGGTACCACTTTATCAGAGGTGTATGGAACAGGTCCGGCAGCAGTGATTATGAGAGGAGCAATGATTGGTTCATTCGAAATCCTGATAGGACCTTTGGATTAGATCCTAGGAGGTTTGTTTGAAATTGTTATAATGGCCAAATCTTCAGCTTGGTCAATTGAATTCTCGATGGTGGGAATCTTTTCGAATAGGATTTCGCGGCCATCCATTAGGCGTTGTATACCTTTCTTCAGTTCCTCACACCCATTGGGTTGTCTCATACAACACACACAGTCTTTTTCACAGCCACGGAAAATCCCGGCTTTCAACAGATTTCTCTTGATTACATTCCACGAAGTAGTTAATTCTTCAACATAGGTGTTGTACCCCAAAATTTTCCCTCTCATTTATCAAGATTTTCTCACAAGACCTCTTTGACTCAAGACTGGATTAGGTTTTGACCTGCTCAAGACATCTCATCATGCACCGATAACCTAAAATTAGGGTTTGGGATTGCACAAGGATTTTTGGACTATCAATGCTTCATATGACTTTCAAGTATCATCATGGACCCCTAATATTACTGTTGTACCTCAAAATTTTCCCTACCATATTTCTCAAAACAGAAAGATCCTCAAGTTGCTCAAGGTAGTCCAAGGGTTGGCCAGACAAGCTCTCTCCTAAGGCAGTTTATCTCAAATTAGGGTTTCATGTTGCATCAAGATACTTGAGTCCAAATGATCCCAAGTGCTCACCAATGTCCTAATATGTTCTCAAAATCATCCATGACAAGTTTCAAGCCTTGCAAAGAAAGTTTGCTCAGTCAATTGCTCAAAGGTCCAAAAATCGATTGTGCTAGGGCAAAAGTAAATTGTGGCCTACATACAATGAAACTTCAATATTTTTGGTCAACATATTCATTTTTAAGTATATTTCATCATTTGATCAAGGGTTGATCATGATTCATCCAGGATTGCTCACAATTCATCAAGACTCAAAATTTGATAAATTAGGGTTTTGCAGGAAAAGTCAACTCAACTTTGAACAAGCATAACTTTCTCATACTTTATGAGAAATGACCCATCAAAAGCTCATTTTGAAGAGGATGCAATTCTATACAATCCATCTTCATCTCCCAAGTTCAAAATATGCACTCACAATAAATTATAAATTTGGACATTATAGGTCATTTTGAAAAGTCAACAAAAACACCTTTTTAGTCAAAGCTTCATACATGAGAATGGAATATCAAAATGATATGAGACCAAAAGTATTGCTTAGAGGACATCTCAATATTTTTAAAAAGTCCAAGAACACCTCTAAAGAGTCAAAATTGAGGAAGCTATGCATTGGTGGAGTTCACCTTTTTTGCAAAATTGCCAAAAGTTAACTATCCCTAAAACTTCAAATTTTGCCAAATGGGCCCAATCCTTTTAACTTGTTTTGAGTTGGCAACATGGCCCACGTGCTCTATCCATTGCCACTTGTCCATATCTTATTTTTATTATTTATTTTGGTTTTTATTTGAATTAATCAAATTTAAATCAAATTAAATTAAATCAAATCCAAAACATTGATAACAAGAGATTTTGTTATTGTTTAAGGTTCCAATTACAGCTAGCAAAGCATTCAAACTCGTGTAAAGGCTTGTGTGCACAAAAAGATTGAAAAAAAGCCATGTTTGGAAAGATCTTAAAAGTAAATCAAATAAAATCAAAGATCATTGAAGAAGAAAGATTTGGACCAGTTTTGCAACCCTAATGCATTGCTTGGTACATATAGAAGGAGTCCAGACCTAAAAACAAGTTGGACACAGGCGTGAGAGGAAGAACAAAATCTGAAAAATCAAGAGAAAAGTGTGAGATCGAAATCCCACTTAGAGGCATCCTCAAGACCTTTGAAAGATCCTGTGATACGGTGGGAGAACTGACTTGAGGTTTTGCGTTTGTGTTCACAATTTTCCGGTTTAGCAAGAGTCGCCACCGACTTTTTATTTTATCCTAAGGAAAGGTCAAAAAGCACAGGAAAGACCTTTGAGATGTTTTCTTGGGTTCGGGGGGTAGATTATGAAGAGGGAAGGTGTTAGCACCCTTTTCATCCATGGTTATCAATGGGATCTTAGTTACTTGTTTATATCACTTGCTTTGCTTTTCAATTGTTTGAAATGGTGCTCTTCAATTGTTTGAAATGAGGCTTTGTGTGTGATTTTGAAAATACTTTGAAAAAGAGGCCTTGTATAGGCAACCTTTGTAATGACTCTTGTTTGAATATATACAAAGGTGTTTTTGTCTTTTGAAAAGTTTTTAGTGTTTGAAAGTAGGGTTTTAAAATTGTGTTGTGAAGTGTGCTTTAAAAATAACAAGGATGTTTTTTCAAGCTTTTGATCAAGTAACTAAGAGATATCTACCCTATTTTACTCAAAGATCTTTCTTATGTTTTTAACCCTTTTAACAGTGTTGTTTCACCATTGCATTTGGTGAACAACCTTGTGTTAGGATGTTAAACGGGACAGGCGCGGGTCATCGTATAGGCCATGATAGCAATTGTGCTAAGTATTTTTGGCAATTTTCTTAAGGGACTTGATCATTTTGTTTAGGCAACTCAGATAGCGTCATCGAGGGACTATGATCTTTTGTTTTGTTTTTGTTTTGCCAAAGTACTTAGCATGCATACCATGGCCCATTTTTGAAGGCAACAAGTGGATTGTAACCCTAGGGGTGCAAGTGTGTATTGTGTTTGTTTTTCATGCATTTTTGTCTTTGATTAGGTCAAACTATTTGTTAATTTGATTTTGGCATACAAACCCTAATTCTCTAATCATGGCATAATTGAAAGCATTAAGTGCGTAAAAATAAATCTAAGCTATTACAACTTTCATATAGGGAGGGGGTACAATTTTGAATAGGAGATTATTTTGCAAGAAATTAAAATCCTAAATTATTACAACCAAATTGAATTTACAATGCATAATATTTAAATGTACAATATTTAAATAAATAAAAATAAATAAATATTAAATAAAAATGTATTATGCAAAAAAAGTTTTTATGTATGCAAAGTATTTTTAAATGTAAAGAAATATAAAGAAATAAATAAATAAATAAAAATTAATTTTATTTTATTAAAGGGGTAAACCCTAATTTTCTTAAGAAAATAATATTACCTATTATTTATATACAAAAATATATTAATATGCACAAAAATAAAAATATATTGAAAAAAGTGTTTTTTAGTATAAAATAATAATAAAAATGAAAATGTAATATTTTTGTGTTTTTGTTCTAATTATTTAGTAAAATAAAGTATATATGTATGTGTGTGTGTATATATATATATATATATATATATATATATATATATATATATATATATATATATATATATATATATATATATATATATATATATATATATATATATATATATATATATATATATATATATATATATATATATATATATATATATATATATATATATATATATATATATATATATATATTAAATATATTAAATATGTATAAAATAAGATAAAATATTTACAAAAATAAAATATATTCAAGAAAATATTTTCAATGTGAATAAAAATAAGAAATGAAAATAAAAGTATTATTTACATTATTTTTATATTTATACAAATAAGAAAAAGGTATTAAAATCTTTTTTATATTAGAAATAATTAAAATAAATACCAAATAAATGTAAAAAATTATGAAAATATTTTTCAAGTATTTTTTATGTTTGGAAATAAAATAATAAAGTCAGAAATGAAATAAAAATGCAAAAATAATAAAAATATAAGAACTTGGGCCAGGGGGTGTGAAACTGAAAAAGAAGGTGTTAGAAGCAAAAGAGCCAAGCTCAGCCCATCAGCTTCATCTTCTTCCTCCAGACTTTTGAAAACGCGCGCCTGTTACACAAACTCGTATCTCCTGTATTTGTGATCTTTTGACAAAACTCAAAACATGAAACTTGTAGAGCATCAAACCATGATTCTAACCATATAAAAAACTTAATCTAACTCTCAAAGACCAGAGAGAATTTCTATGGCCCTAATTTCTAACCTAGTTTTTTCAGAAAGTTCATGGATGAAATTCTCTTAGCACGTTTAATATAAATGAAAACTGAGCATATGTATGGTTTCAGGGCAATGAGTACTACATCTTTCATTCACAAACCTAAGGCTAAATGTTCCTAAATAGAGAGATAGAAGTTCATGAAAAACCTGTTTCAGTTGGATTCGAGTTGGACAATGCAACAACTTTCAGTGAGGCCTGAGGTTCTTTTGAGCTTGCTTGATGTTCCTTGAACCTTTCCCAATGCTTAGTTTATTTTGAAATGGCCTGAATCAACCTCTAGAAGTCAACCTGCATAAGCTTGAAACAGAAATGGTGAACACTGTAAATGGAGTTACAGTTGGAAATGGAGGTTTGGGATAGCTTGAGTGAGTTGAATGGAAGGTGTTTAAAGTGGAAAGGAGAAAAACGCACGAGCAAAACGAGCTATGGCACTCAATTTGCAGCAACTGCCCTGTTTTGCAAGTTTTTGGTGTTTTGGTGTTCAAGGGTGTTTGAGGGATGATTGGCTCGTGTTTCTGGCTTACAAGGATGTGTAAAACTTGTTTGGAATGTTGGCTTAAGTTTATTTTATCAGATGTGTGTGTTATGGACTTTTGGCATAATGACTTGGTTTTGAAGCAAAATGTGAGAGTTGACAATGCAAGGCTGTACTGGCTTGTAACCTAGTTGCACAAAGTGGTTGAGCTTTTCCTGACATTAGGGAGCCTTGTTTTCAGCAAAAGGCTTGGTGTATGGCTCACGAAATGAAACTTGCATAAAGCATGCTTTATGTAAATGGAAGTGTTATCTTTATGCCCAAAATGGAATTGTTCATTGTATAATGCTCCCTTGATCAGAACAATGCCTCTAACCAATGTATTTGCATTCAATTTTTGAGTGTAAATTTGTTTAGAGGCCTGTAATTAAGTACAAAGCTAGTTTGGTCATATTTTGCAAGTTGTATGAACATGTATTGGCCATGGTTACAAAGTGAGTTTTTGCCAACTTCAAGCATTCGATTCTCTCTAACCACAAATGTGTTTGAGGAGTTCTATGACAATTTTTAAAGCTTTCAAAATGTACTATAATCCATCTTTAAAATGTAACTTGATACTCCAAGTGAAACTATGTGAAAAATGGCCAAGAAGATGGGTCAAAATCCTGCCTAAACTAGGGCAAAATTTCTCTAAGTTAAAAGTTTTAGGGACCCTTGTTCCAAAAATCATAACTTGAGATCCAAGTTTCTTTTGAGAAAACTTTGTGAATCAAAGTTTTAGACTTTGTGGAGTACTACAACTTTCATGTTTTAAGTTTTGTTTGAATCCATTTGAATCTTGGTGAAAATATGGGACAAAGTTAGGAAAAATTAAGAAAATTTCATAACTTTGAAAATTTCTAAGTTATGAAAATTTTCAATTTCAAACCCTAATTTGTAATTTTGTGTTTCTTGATGAAAAAGTTTCATAATTTGACACCTCTTGATGAAAAATTACCCTTGGCACTTGATTTTGACCCAAAAGTCAAAGTTTGACTTTTGAGTGTACAGTCAAATTTTGATCAGTTGACTGAAAAATTTATCTGTCAATCCTATGCTTTTGAGATCTTTTGAACTTGTTGAATAGGTAAAGATAGTGTCATTGAGTCCTTGAGTCCATGGTTGAGCTTAAATTGCCATTGGTTAGGTCAAGCAGTCAAAAATTGCCTTTGTGCAGTCAAAACCCTAAAAATGACCATTTTGCCCTTTAGGTGATCTGATCAAATTTCTTGTGGAATTGTGGTCCAAACTTGATCAAATGGTTCATATGAGTTCATAATGTTGACGGGGGTCAAAATTCATGAGGTTTGACTGTAAATTGGCCACAATTGACTTTTTCCCCAATATAGTTGATTTCTAGGTTAACTGTCCAATTGACTGGGTAAAAATTTGGTTCAAGGCTTGAAACTTGGTATGGACAAACTTATGAGTCCAATATGAAGTATGAAAGTCAAATTGGGAATTGAAGGTCCAAAAATCCATGTGCAAACTCAAACCCTAATTTAGGGCAATAGTGCAAGGAGATGTCTTGAGCAGAGCAAACCCTAGCTTGGTCTTGAGTTCCAAGAGCCTGGTGATGGAAAATGTTGATAAAATGAGAGGGCAAATTTTGGGGTACAACAGTTGCCCCTGTTCAATCTTCTTGAACCTGAAGAGTTAGATTGGCAAGTTTGCCTTTCGTGACTCGAAGGTAAAATAGGATTGGACACTAGAGTGCCCGTAAATTTGCACTCGTCAAAATATTGTTGAGGGAATGGGCTTAAAGATGCCATTTGGAGATGGTAGAATATTGCTGGAGATGGTTTTAAAGATTCCATCCAAGAATGTTTGTTGAACTGCAATGTTGTAGGTCAGAAGAATAAGCATTGAAATGGTATCCGTGTCTGGAGCGTATCCGAGCTGTAACTGTATTTGATCTTTGACTGAATATCAGAATGGCATCTGTATATGGAGCAAATGTGTGCTGGGGGTAAGTTCTGAATGAGTGGCAGAATGGAAACCGTGTCTGGAGCGTATCTGGGTTGTATCTGAAGTTGAGATCTGTATGAGTAGCAGAATGACTTCCGTGTCTGGAGTGTATCTGAAACTGTAACTGGGATCTGAATAAGTAAAAGAATGACTTCCGTGGCGTCCGTGTAAGGGCCAGAATGGCATCCGTGTTTGGAGCGTATCTGAACTTGAAGTTGATAGTTGAATCTGAATGAGAGATAGAATGGCTGCCGTGTCTGTAGCGTATCTAGTCTGTATCTGATTGCTGAAGTCTGAATGAGTAGTAGAATGACCGCTGTGTCTGGGGTGTATCCATACTGTATCTGACTTGAAATTATGAATGAGTAACATAATGACCGCCGTGTCTGGGGTGTATCCATACTGTATCTAAACAATCGTTAACGATAGCCTTTTAATCTTATCCTGAAGAGGGTAAAATATTAGCTAAAACACAAAGTTATGTTGCATGATATGTATGATGAAATGAACTGTGTTTCATCAATGTTTATGATATATGAATGTAATGGATGTGAATGTAAGCTGAGTAACTGTCTTGCTGAGGAAAATAAATCCTTGATAACTGGAGATAATGAAATCTTTGACTGTTGTCGGAGAAAGTAAATTCTTGACTGATGCTGAGGATTCAAAAACCTTTGATTGTTGAAGATGAGAAATCCTTGCTGACTGCTTGGGGATTAGAGATCTTTGATTGTCGAGAATGAGAAATCCTGGGACCACTGCTGGGGATTTAAAATCCTTGGTGACTGGTGGGGATTTACAAGAGCTTTGACAACTTCTGCGGGGAATGAGAATCCTAGGAAATAATGAAAACTCTGAAGAACTCTACTGGGGAATTAGAACCTGGGAGGCTTCTACTTGGAGAAATGAGACTGAGAATCTTCGATCTGCTGGGAAATAACTCTGTTGGGAGAATGTTTACTCGGCCGGTGAAATCAGGAGCTTGGGTTGTACGCCAATCTACCGGGGAAGTTAGGGAACACTGAATGGTTCTCACTGGGGATTGATAGTTGGAAATTTGACTCCGCTGGGGAAGAAGGTTTAGAACATTCTGGCTCTGCTAGGGACATGTTATTTGTAGGGGATTTCTTCTGGAATAGCACAAGGATATCTTCCCACACCTCCAAACCATCAGTAATTATCCTTTCTCAATTCCGTTTTATTTGTAAGCAGTGATTATATTCAAATGCATATGCCTATTTAACAAAACTTTGGACGTTTTCAAATAAAACATAAGTGTAAAAAGAAAGGAAAGGCAAGCAAATTTCTACACTTTGGTGTATATTTGTATTAACGGAGACGGATATCCTAGTAAGATAATGTTGTCGTAAAATTGAGAAAAAATTTATACAAAAAGAAAGATGGCTATGTGTAACAATTACATGGGGTTCCCATTCTGCTATAGCCTTCACAACTTTGAGTATCTTGTCCATTCGCTGCTTCGTCCGCCGATGATTGGATTGATCAGAAGCTTGGAGCTTGTTGGTCAAGAGAGAATTCTTATAGTGATCCGACGAGACATAGTCATACGCTTTAATTCCCTAACTTTTGCCTGGACCGCCCTTTCGGGTTTTTGATCCACCGGGAAACCCTTTTTTGCCCAAGTCGCCCTTTCAGGTTTTCAACTTGCCGGGTGTACACATTTTTGTTTATCCCTAATTTTTTCCTGAATCGCCCTTTCGGGTTTTCGATTCACCGGGATGCCTATTTTTGTCCAAGTCTCCCTTTCGGGTTTTCAACTTGTCGGGTCGTTTTATGCATAGTATCTTTTGACTATGTCTGCATTCGCAGGGTGCAGCAAGTCGTCGCCGTCCATGGTGGTCAGAATCATTGCCCCACCAGAAAAGATGCTCTTGATCACAAATGGTCCTTCGTAAGTAGGAGTCCACTTGCCCTTGGGATCACTTTGTGGCAAGATGATCCACTTGATTACAAGATCTTCGACTCGATATACTTGACGCCTAACTTTCTTGTTGAAAGCCTTGATCTTCTGTTTTTGATACGTCTGACCATGACAAACAGCAGTAAGTCGCTTCTCGTCGATCAAGTTAAGTTGATTAAGCCGGGTCTGAATCCAATCGTATTCACTCAAACCGGCATCCTTCATAATCCTCAAGGAGGGAATCTGAACTTTCATAGGTAGAACAACTTCCATACCATATACTAAAGAAAAGGGGGTCGCCCCTATTGAAGTACGTGTTGTGGTACGATATCCATGCAGAGAAAACGGTAACATCTCATGCCAATCCTTGTAGGTGACTGTCATCTTTTGAATGATCTTCTTGATATTTTTGTTTGCGGATTCAACAACACCGTTCATCTTTGGCTGATAGGGAGATGAATTGTGATGATAAATCTTGAACTGCTTGCACAGAACGGTGATCATAGTGTTATTCAAGTTTGTACCATTGTCCGTGATAATCCTGTCGGGGATACCATACCGGCAAATAAGATTCTGCTTTATTAAACGGGAAACCACATTCTTTGTAACGGAGGCAAAGGAAGCTGCTTCGACCTATTTGGTGAAGTAATCAATAGCGACCAAGATGAAGCGATGTCCATTGGATGTCGTAGGCTTGATCTCTCCAATCATGTCGATGCCCCACATTGCGAATGGCCAAGGAGCTGTCAGAACGTTGATAGGAACAGGAGGAATATGTACTTTGTCGGCGTAGACTTGACATTTGTGACAAGTACGGGAATATTGATGACAATCAGCTTCCATGGTAGACCAGTAGTAGCCTGCCCTTAGAATCTTCTTAGCCATCGTATGTCCGCTTAAGTGGGTGCCAAAGGTGCCACTATGTATTTCAGTCATGATCAACTCTGCTTCAACCTTGTCCACACAACGAAGTAGAACACAATCATGTCTGCGCTTATAAAGGATTCCATTGCTTAGGAAGAACTTGGCAGCAAATCTCCTTAAGAACTTTTTGTCATTGACGGAAGCTCCTTCAGGGTATTCTCGAGTCTGGAGATACCTTTTGATTTCATGAAACCAGGGTTGTTCCACTACTTCTTCGGTATTAATCTCATGATAGTACGCCAGTTCGTCCATTCGCTCGATGGTGATTTGGGGAGCCTCTTTATCCCAGTTGAGTTTAAACATGGAAGACATTGTAGCCAGAGCATCTTCTAGTTGATTTTCTTCTCGCGGGAAGTGCTCGAAAGTAATCTGCTCGAAATAAGGCAACAATGTCAAGACATGTTCTTTGTATGGGATAAGATTAAGATGTTTAGTGTCTCACTCTCCTTTGACTTGACTGATAACCAAAGCCGAGTCCCCAAATACGACCAAAGATTTGATTCCCAAGTCTATAGCAGCCTTGAGACCAAAGATGCAAGCTTCATATTCAGCCATGTTATTGGTACAGCTGAAGCAAAGTCGGGCAGTGAAGGGTGTATGGCAACCTTCCGGAGAAATGAGTACCACACCGATACTGTTTCCAAGTGCATTTGAAGCACCATCAAAGTACAGGGACCATCGGGATCCTTGTTCAGGTCCGTCATACGGTCTGTTACCTTCAATGTTGTCCAATGTCATGATGTCCTTGTCAGGGAAGTCGAATCTCATAGATTGGTAATCTTCGACGGCTTGATGAGCTAGATGGTCAGCTAGTACACTCCCCTTTATAGCTTTTTGGGTAGTATACTGTATATCATACTCAGTCAGGATCATTTGCCATCTAGCGATTCTTCCAGATAAAGCAGGCTTCTCGAAGATATACTTGATTGGATCCATTTTAGAAATCAGCAAAGTGGTATGAGTCAACATACTGCCTTAGCCGGCGAGCAGCCCATACCAAAGTGCAGCAAGTTTTCTCGAGCAGTGAGTAGCGAGTCTCACAGTCGGTAAACTTTTTGCTAAGATAATAAATGGCATGCTCTTTTCGGCCAGACTCGTCATGTTGGCCCAGTATGCACCCCATTGAGTTATCCAAAATAGTCAGGTACATGATTAGCGACCTTCCTTAGACGGGTGGCATCAAAATAGGAGGTTCCAGTAAATACTCCTTGATCTTATCAAAAGCAACTTGACAATCATTGTTCCATTCAACTACCTGATCTTTTTTCAACAGTTTGAAGATTGGCTCACAGGTAGATGTCAGGTGAGAGATGAACCTTGCAATATAGTTTAAGCGTCCCAAGAATCCTCTAACCTCCTTTTCAGTGCGGGGGGCAGGCATTTCTTGTATAGCTTTGACTTTAGAAGGATCAACCTCAATGCCTTTGTTGCTGACGATAAATCCCAAAAGTTTACCAGACCTAACTCCAAAAGTGCACTTGCTTGGGTTCAGTCTGAGCTTAAACTCCTTCAACCTGACAAATAGCTTTTGCAGATGATCAAGGTGTTCTTCTTCTGTCTGTGATCGGGCTATCATGTCGTCTACATAGACTTCGATCTCATGATGTATCATATCATGAAACAAAGCTATCATGGCGCGTTGATAGGTTGCCCTGGCATTCTTCAGTCCGAATGGCATCACCTTGTAACAGAAGGTACCCCATTGCGTGACAAAAGTAGTTTTCTCCATGTCCTCAGGGGCCATTTTGATCTGGTTGTATCCCGAGAATCCATCCATGAAGGAAAATACCTTGTGTTGAGCTGTGTTGTCAACCAAGATGTCGATGTGTGGTAGTGGAAAATCGTCTTTAGGGCTAGCCCTGTTTAAATCCCGATAGTCCACACACATTCTGACTTTGCCGTCCTTCTTAGGTACGGGCACAATGTTAGCAACCCATTGTGGATAGGAAGTAACAGCCAGAAAGCCAGCATTTAATTGCTTCATTACCTCAGCTTTGATCTTTTCAGACATGTCAGGCCTCATTCGGAGGACCTTTTGCTTAATCGGTGGACAGTCTTCTCTTGTAGGGAGGCAGTGAACCACGATATCTGTATCTAATCCCGGTATGTCTTTATAGGACCAGGCAAAGATCTCAACATATTCGTTCAACAACTGCACTAAGCTCTCTTTGACACCTGGTTCCAGGTTAGCACCCACCTTAACCTCTTTCTTGTCTTCCTCTGTTCCCAAGTTGATGGTTTCTAGCAACTCTTCATGTGGCAGAATAGCCCTCTCTTCTTGTTGCAAAAGTCTGGCTAATTCTCCCGGCACTTCACAGTCTTCGTCAACTTCGTACTCAGCATGATTGACCAAATCTTCAGAGTCACCGAAGGCTAAAGCAGAAAAGTCACCCATGGAATCCGGAGTGGATGGGTACCTACATTTTGTGAGTGTGAGTGTGTGTAAGGGATAGCCATCCTTAAACAAAACAAGATGCAAAGAGGAAAGAAAATGAACACAACAGTTTATAGATGAAAACGTCCAATGATTCATTAAAACATGGCATATGATAATGAAGAAAATCAAGCCCTTACAAATGGACCTATATGCCCCGGGCAAGGCATAAGGTGAAAATAGTGTACGAATTATTTAGTTATTACAGACCAAAATAGGAAATTGTTCAAAGATAAATTACTGGTTGACGAAAGTGATGGGAATAAAGTCCTTTGCTTCCCAGTTGCTTAATCCTCCTTCGACGGTTGGAAAGATCCAATCTTCAAAGTTGTCTTCTTCATCATCATCTTCTAAGGCATTAATTCCATGGTGAGTGATTTTTACGGGTGGTCCTCCAGCCTTGGAGCGACGCATAGCTCTCTGGCCAGCAGCAGTAAAACCTAGTCCGAACTTGTCCGTTTTATGGGGAAAATCAGGCAGTTGCCCCCACACCGTACTCCTTCCTTCTTTGATTACAGCCTCTACGTCTTTGAGAGATGCCATCCTAGACACATGCTTGGGAATGATAGGCACATCAACCATTGTCTTCGCAACTGCGACCTCAGGAGAAACTTCCTCAAAATGTTGGAAAGGCGTTTCTATGAATTCGCCATCCAACTCCACATAGCGGAAGGAGTTGACGTGACTTATCATGTACTCTTCCTCGCCGTGCACCGTTATAATCTTACCCTGAATAGGATACTTTAGCATTTCGTGTAAAGAGGAGGTAACTTCCCCAGCATAGTGGATCCAAGTCCTACCCAACAAACACGAATATGAAGGACAAATGTCCATTATATAAAAGGTGGAGTTAAAAACTTCTGCGCCCACTTTGATAGGAATGTCAACCTCTCCGTGAACCATTCTTTTGGACCCCTCAAAGGCCCTAACCACGATATTACTTGGCTTCAGCACTAACCCTTCACAGTCCAAATGGTCTAACGCTTTCTTCGGTAGCACATTCAAGGATGAACCAGTATCAACGAGGACATGGGCAAGGGTGGTTCCCCTGCATTCTACTGAGACATGCAGCGCACCGTTGTGTTTCCTTCCCTTGGGGGTCAAATCAGCATCAGAAAAACCAAGATCGTTATCAGCAGTGAGGCTAGCCACGCACTCTTGAAACTGGTCAGTCGAAGTTTCTTGAGGCACGTGTGCCGTCTTTAAAAATTTGATTAAGGCCTTAGCATGGGCCTCAGAGCAGAGTAGGAGAGCTAACATGGAGATTTTGGAAGGGGTCTGCCCTAGTTGTTCCACGACGTCGTAGTCGCTCTTTTTGATTATCTTTAAGATTTATTCCATTTCTTTCTGGGTGGTTTCGTGGATTACCACAGTCTAAGCCTTCATCCAGACAGGCGCTTCTAGTATCCCCTTACCCTTATCGGTAGTATCAACAGTGGGTCTAACTTCAAGAGTATCCAATTATTCAATTATCGGGCCTTGCACAGATGGATTAACAGGAACAGAAGCTTTCGAGGGTCCGAAGACTGCTCGTGGGGGAGCAATCTCCAGAGAGAAAATTCGTCTGCTGCGAGTTATCTTGCTTGTTCCCGCAATGTTCCCTATATCATGGGTTTCATCATCAGAATTCTCTTGGACTGATTCAATTTGTTTGATACCATGATAGAAGATTTCTCCTCCGTAGTTCCATGGTATCGTCTTGTTATATTGATACGGGACAGGCCCCGGCATGGTGATTTTTAATGGCACAAACTTAGGATCAGGCGTAATCTTGACAGGCCTTTTGCAAGCTTGGGAAGATTGTCGGAGATGGTTATTATTGCAATGTCATTGGTTGAAGTAGCAAAAGTAGCAGGAGTAACAGGAGTGAAGGTATCAACAGGAGTCTTTAGGAAGAGTATATCTTGGGTATCCATCAGGCGTTGGATACTTGATTTCAACATTGGGTAGTCAAATCGTATGTTTAAACAAAAGTAACAGTCTTTTCCACAGCCTGGGAATATCCCGGCTCTCATCAAATTCACTTTAATCACTGGTAACAGAGTCAAAAGATCAGCAACATTGGTAACATGAAGGTCTCCCATAACAGCATGAACATTATGACCGTGCTTGGGCATTGGGGCAGAAATCACATTCGGATTTTCTGGCGCATCGAATTCTACCTCCTTGGCATCGATCAGGTCTTGGATTTTGTTCTTAAGAGCCCAACAGTTGTTGGTATCATGCCCTACACTGTCAGAGTGGTAAGCACATTTTGCATGAGTGGTAATATGAGGAAGAGGTATTAGTGTTCTTTGGCGCTTCCTTCAAATTGGTAAGATTCAACTTTAGCAAATGAGGGAGTACTTGAGCTAGTGTCATGTTGATTCGGGTGAATTTCCGTTGTGGCCTTTCTACCCGTTGCTGATTAGATCTTGGCTGACTGCTATGAGGTTGATCATTTGAAGAGTTTTGGATCATCACAGCCCCTACAGTTGGTCGGCGCTCGGTTCTTCCTTTTCTTTTCTGAGAATAAATAGCATAAGCTTCCTTCTTAGCTAGGAAGGTCTTCTTAATAGCAGTGGACGCGGAGGCATCTTTCTGAATCTTACCGCTTTTAATGTCGTCCTCAACCCTTTCGCCGGTTAAAATTAATTCGATAAATCCCGCAGAGGAACTCCCACTTAAATGATTGAAGAAAGGGACAGACAGGGTCCCTATAAACATGTCAACCAACTCTCTATCCGACAATGGTGGCTGCACCCTTCCATCCAGATCACGCCACTTCTGGGCATACTCTTTAAATCCTTCATTAGAAGCCATACCCATACTCTGTAGTTGAGTACGAGTGGGCACTAAATCAGCGTTGTATTGGTATTGCCGGTAGAAAGAAGCAGCCAAGTCTTCCCAGTTATGAACCTCCGATCTCTCAAGTTGATAGAACCAGTCCAATTGTGTGCCTGACAAACTGTCTTGGAAAAAATGGACCCAAAGATCCTTATCAGATGAGTGGGGTTGGATCTTTCGGGCGTAGGATCTCAGATGCATCTTTGGACACGACAGACCGTCATACTTGGCAAATGTAGGAACTTTGAACTTGGGAGGAATAACGATCCCAGCGAACAACCCTAGTTCTTCGAAATCTAAACCAGGTACCCTTTGCAACTCCATGGCTGCCAACCGATCCTCAAGATTTTTGAATTTAACATCCGCCGGAGGATATTGCTGTTCAGAGTAATCTTCGTCTTCTTCCTCTTCCTCTTCTTCTCCTTCAACTTCAGATTTAGAAGGCATCGCAGTTCCTTTTCCTTTACCATCCCCTTCATCAGACGTTGAGGGGAACTCGAGAACTTTTCTAGCATTGCTTTCAAACCTTCTTCCCATGATGACTACCCCAGGTCTTTTCTTTTTTTTCTCTTTATCTTTCTCCAACAGTGCTTTAAGGTCCTCTTGACCCTTTGCTAAGGTCATGAGGAGTTGCTGGAATTGAGAATTCTGTGCTTGCAGATCCTTAACCGTCTGCTCCAAATCCATCTTGCTGTAATAAACAGCAGAAAGATAAGGAAACCTGGTGTGAAGACCTATTTATGAATATGATGAATCGTATGTTATTCATGTAATGCATTCAAGGATTCATAAATTCAAATTTGTTGCAAACAAAAGAACACATGTCATATTAAGAAGAAATTTTTTAGTACATAAGTGCCCCATGGGCAAAATATTACAAAATTCTTAATGTAAAAAGACATTGTGCATCCTCTTTGGTGCGATGTAAGTGTTGAGAGTTTCCTCCTCATGAAGTCGGCGGGTAAGCTCCAAAACCTTCTTCTCACTGGCATAGAAGCTGGCTTCAAAAGTATTATGTTCTTCCTTGAGTTGGATCCAACTACTTTGTAACTCTTCCAATGATGTTGGCATGTCAGGATGTAGGAGGGTGTATGGAACCTCTCCTTCCATAACAGGCTCTTTGATCACGGGGAGAATGTGAGGATATGGCATCATAAGATTCTGGGCGCGGGTTTGTACCCACTTGAGATAAGGCTCAAGGGGGATGGAATTCTTGTGCCCCAGTGTCTTACTATCCACCTTGTTGGGCATCCTCCAAGCTCTGATGAATCTTTGTCGAAGTCCTTGCGCATCGTTGTCGAAGTTAAAAACCAAGTCAGGAATTAGAATGTCATGAGGGCCATCCCTCCGAGCATATCCAAACTGTCTTAGAGCTAAACAAGGGTTATAGGTAATGCCTCCCATAATGCCAAGTAGTGGGACATTAGGGAATTCCCTACAACGATCAATGATGATGACATTTTCTCCTGACCGAGAACACCAATGAACATCAGAATGTTTGAGGGTCATCAACCGCTGTGACCACCTTAAACCCTGCTCATTCTTCAAAACTGATTGTGGAAGGTGAGAAATAAACCACCTTGCTAGGAGAGGAGTACAGCACATGAGAACACCTCTTTTCCTCATTGTTCGTGTGTAAAATGAGTGTAGGATGTCCCCAAGCAATGTAGGCACAGGATTCCGGGATATGAAAATCTTGACAGCATTCACATCTATAAGATAATCAGGGTTTGGGAACAAGACCAACCCATAGACGAGGAGTGCTACAATCTCCTCAAAAGCTTGTAGATCTAGAGAGTTCCAGCAGTCTTGTGCCTTCTCAAACAGAAACTTTGCCAAGAAACCCTTAACACCACTTCTGGTTTCCCAATATCCTTGTATCAGATGGTTGCAAGTGTAATGCTTGAGCAACATCTTCAGGCTTTGGTTATTTTTCCGTACCATTGTAGGGTAGTTGATGAAGAATAGGAATTCTCAGGAGTTGAGAAAATTCCTCCAAAGTAGGTACTAGCTGGTAATCAGGGAATGTGAAACAGTGGTGTAGGGGTCAAAGAACTGAAAGAGAACTTTCACCATGTCTTCTTCAATGTTGGAGTTGACTAAGTTGAGAAGTCTACCATGTCTTTAGCTGAAGAGAGAATTCTATGGAATCTTGGAAGTAAGCTCCTTGAGTTGAGGAGGGATTCTCACAAGGTTGACTTGAATTGTTTTCCTGCGAAGAGGTTCCATGACCTACAAAACAAGAACAAAGATGAAGATCCAAACCCTTGAAATGGTTAGTGGATGCATATGATGCTTTATGATGTTCATGATGTATGAACAAGCACATGTATAAACAAGTCACACAAAACCCTAGTCTCAGGCTTGCATGAGGTTTCATAGGTAAGTACCCTCTTGAGTTTAGTTGGCTCAAACCTGTCCTATAAATAGTAACCGGGTTCTAAGGAGCTCAATATCACTGGATTGTTTTCTATGTTCATTATTTTGGTTTAGCCACTTAACTGGCAACCAAAATATTCCATGAAAACAACCCTCAATGAGTGTAGTATCGAGTATCTACCAACTTCGGACTGCACCAAAGCCGGTCATCTCACTACCCCTAAAAAAAGGCCAAGATGGTCAAGTAAGGTTCTAAGAGTTCATTAGTGCTTCATGACATCACTCAGCGGCCCCGTATTCTCTTTGATTTACTCAAAGGCTACCGGTACTCACAAATATGCCGTACTAACATAGCTATTGCTTCAACCATGTCGGTATACCCCGCACAGTTTCAACAACGTATTGCTATTTACCTATGAATGTTTCCCAAATCCGGGTGGAGGATTTCAAGCCCAAACAAGAGAGCCAAATGTAAAGCAATCAAAGTAATCAAGATAAGCATGCAAAGGTGATCTAAACCCTAAGGTTACCCACTTATTAAGTCCCCAGCA